>CM050326.1:86477620-87126531 GCA_027475135.1 Bactrocera correcta
TTCGAACGATGACAGCAACAATAACAACAACTACAGATAAAGCTGGCAACACAATAAACATATGTAGATAAGACAACAACAACACATTTACAACAAGAGGCAATAACAATAATAGCTTGCTGGTTGCGCGCTGGCAGCGGCTGCTTGGCAGGAGGAAGGTCGTTGTGGCGTTTTGTGGCTGCGCGCTCCTCAATCGATTCGGCTTTATTCACGCCTCTTCACGGCTTCGATGGCTGTCGTGCTGCGGCGCGCAGCTCACCTACAAATCCCCAAAGACAAGTTTAAGTTTATCCATTCAATGGCGAGGCAAACTGCAAACAGCAAACAGTTAGTTGTTGTTGCTGCCGTTATTGCAATTGTTGTTGTTGTTGCTAGTGTTGCTTGCGCGAAGTTGTACGTTGTTTAATGCCGTGTTTATTAATGTATGCAACATTTTGTTAATGTTGTTTTTGTTGTTGTTGTTGGTGTATATATACTTGCAGTATTAGTATTAGTTGTTGTTGTTGCTGTCGGCGTTGCAGTGTCATGATTATTGCGCAATTTTACACTTGGACTTGGCTCTTGGCTTACTCGATGACGGCTGCCGGCTGGCGGCGCAACGCGATGGCTTGTGTTCGCTTGTTTTGAAGCTTGTAGGCGCGTTGTTGTTAATATTGTTGTTGTTGTAGCTAATGTTGTTGCTGCTATTCATTGCCATCGCAGCGGTTTGTTGATTTCATTTCGAATTCGGGTTTTGCAGTTGCGCGCCTGCCATTGCAGTTTGCTCATTGTTTTTGTTTTTGTTGTGGTGCGCAATGTGCAATTTGTTGAAAATTACAATTGGCAGCGCTTTTTTCGCTCATTTTTTTCTTGCTCTCTTACGTTTTTAACTAATTTTCGCGATTTTATTTTCCTCTTTTTCGTTGCGGCAATTTGTTGCGCCACTTTTTTTCGCCTAACCGCGCACCACTGCTTGTGGTTGTTGTTGGCAATTTTTCACTAGTTACTGCTGCTGCCGCTTATTTGTTGCTCCACTGTTGTCCATCAGCGGCTTGTTTTTTGTACTTTTGTATTTGATTTCAGCCGCGTCTACATTTTATCGATTAGTCTTGACCCTAATAATGAGCGTGAAGATGTTTACCATTGAATTAGTGGATAGTTGAAGGTTAGTGTGGCGTGTTCGCTTACTTTTTGCCAATGCGAATGCAAATGCAAACAAAATTTATTTACATTTTTTACTGCGTTCATTTGTCAGCGATTAGCGAATAAGATTGCAATCAATCTTTCGTTTCTTCTTGATGTGTTTTTGTAAATTTGTCTTGCTTTTTGGTAGCAGCGAAGCGTATTTGTTGTACATGTGAGTGTATGAAAGCTTTCCACAAATAACGGGTGTTTCAAAAAAGATGCTTAAACACGTATATTGAAGTGGACTGAGGGACGATGACTGAAATTATTCAAAAAAGAAGTCCCATTAAATTTTGGATGTAAAAAGTTCAGAGTACTGGAAAAGGCCTTCGGTGATAATTGTTTGTCACTAGCAAGTGTTTTTGATTATCACAAATTATTCAAAAGGGTCGGAAATAGGTAATCAATCAGTCGAATATCTTGGCAAAGTTGAGCCGAAGCCGATAGACCACTTCAAAGATTAGCAAAAGTCAAGGCTATGTTGCCAGTTTTCTTCGATTATCGAGGTATCGTGCAATTCGTTAAAAGAGATCGGAGTTATGAACCGTCGACTATTGGTTTTGGCAAGCTTCGTCGTATACTGCATAGATTCTTCTTAAGTTATTCGCCGAATTTTCAAGCAATTCAAACAAATCGGATACTCAATCGGCCGCAACGGGGAATCCGTTTGGAGTCAATTAAAGACTGTTGTAAGAATTGGAAAAAACATTGGCACACTTGTATTGTACAGTAAAGCATTTAGAACTCGTTCTATCGAGGTATCGATGCTGCTTAGTAGCCGTTGACAACAGGAGGTCCAGATCATTATGGTCTAAGTAAAGTGTTTGGGTAGAAGGCATTGGAAAATATATATGCTAGAAGAGAAACTCAGGAACGTTCAGCGAGTGGCGTTCATTACCATGTGCGGTGAACAAAGGTCCACACCAACTGTGGGACTTAATCCGATTTTGCTTATAGGGCCCATATGCCCGCTGAAGTCGCTAAAATAATCAGAGAATCTGGTCTTCTAAATGTACACACTCCTGAACATTCGAAAATTCTCACATAGTTTGTCGTATGTCTTTCGTATAACGGAGTCGCCAACCAAAATTCTTGTGGTTTTTTCTTTGCCCATATACCTGCGAGGGAGTTACGATTAGGTAGAATTCGTTGGAGGAGAGGGACATTGAGTTCTTTTTTACAGATTGATCAAAGCCTGGGGGGAATATTGGTGAAGGGATATGTTATCAGCAAGTCTCTATCAACTTCATTTGCAGACTTCCTGACTATTGCAGCGTTTTTCAATCTGAGGTTGTTGCCATTAAGATAACGGTATGTTCACTGCTTCGGAATGCATCTTGTATTGGAGATGTGACTATCCACTCTGATAACATAACGGCGATACTATCTTTGAGCTCATTGATGGGCTGGTAGGAATGTCTAACTTTGTTAACGATGACATCGAGTCACTTTGTGATAGCGGAATCACGGGCAACTGTAAATCTGATAAGCTAGTAAACACCGGTCAGTGTTTTCCTCTCCTCGTGCGTTCTTCGCACAGATAGCTGAAGGTCTCAACACCACCTTCTTGATTATGCCGATCAAGACTTAATCAGTTTGTGGCTCATACTTCAAATATCCCGCCGAACAATGGAGTTTTGAGAAAACACTTCGGTGAGTAGATAAATAACGTAATAATGTTGAAGTTTTGGCCACCAAGATCATGTGATTTCGCAACGTTAGACCTTTTCCTGTCGGGTTATGTAAATTCTAAAGTTTATGCGGACAATGCCGCTTCGATTCAAACCTTCGAGCAAAACATCACGTGTATCATTCGCCAGTTACCAGTCGAAATGTTTGAACGAGTCATCGATAATTACACTCAACTCAACGGAAGGACCATATGAGACATGGTCTAGGCCAACAATTGAAAGAGATAATCTTAAAAAAAAATAATGCCAAAGGATCTTACTTTACTATACTTAAGGCTCTTCTAAGCGAAAATATTTGTTTTCGTGCTCACTTAAGTCAAGAACAGTTTTCTCAAGTGTCTTGAATTTGTCGAAGTTCATAATTCTTCTAAATTCATTTACGTTTAGAAAAAATACCGACCACCGGCAAAACTCCTGGAAAAAACTTTTGGGCACTTCTCGAAAATTTGTTATTATTATGAGATTCATTTCGAAAGAAAAGATCACGTTTTTGGCATATTACCCCAATTTGACTAAATTTCAATAAGGCATATGAAATAAAATGCAGCTGCAATTAAATTGAATAAGTATTTTCTACAAAAAAATATCAAACAAGTAATTTGACCTACATATAATATTAAATAAATATTTGAAGGCCTTCATAATTCGCTTCTAATTTGGCATTTTCAATAATTACACTATTTTTCGTTGCCCAAAACTGTGACAATTGCATAGAATTACAGTCTAATGCACAGCAATTACACATGAACAATTTACACACACACATATACATATGTATGTAAATACAAACAAACACATGCAAGCGATCGCTCAAGCGTAATTGATCTGCCGAATGACAAGAATTTGTAAACATTGCGAATTGTAAAAGGCAAACGGCAAGCAGAAACTAAACGAGAACAACAAAGAAGAAGGAAAATCGCATAGAAGCATAAGCCCAAAAATGCATAAGGCCATGCCCGAGAAAATCGGCGCAGAGACCTTGACTCCAAAACATTCAAACACACAAGCGCACACACACTGGCGCACAAAAAAATTGTGGGCAAACGAAAAACCAGCGGAGAAGTCAGCAATGAATGAACCGACCAAAATGCAGGCAGTCAAGCAAACCAAAACAACAAAAACGAGCAACCAAACTGTTGTCGGCAAGCAACAGCTTATTCATATGGGTGTATATGTATGCGTGTGTGTCAAGTTTCGAAGCAGCAAGATCAAGCGAGCGGCAAACGAAGTTCCTGACACACAAATAAACACACATGCATACATATTCGCACACACGGTAATTTTCGAAAAATATCAAATTCTCGCCGCATACAATAAAACAAGAACAACTTGCCAATTTTCAAGTACACACACAACAAAAAAAAACACAAATAGATGGAGAGATAGACAAACAAACTGCTTTGTTATAAAAATAGACGAAAAGCAAGCCCACCAACGGCACAACGCGGCACCAACACACCGTAACCGTTCTAACTATGGCTACGAACAGCAACAACAACAACAGCAATACCATTTAGTAGAAACATGAAAATTTCGCGAAAAAATGTGGCCAACATTGAGGCGGTGAAGCCAAGCAGCGCGAGTGGTGAAGCCAACAAATGTCGAACGACAACAACAGCAATAATAAACAGTATCAAAATAGCACACTAACAGCATCAATTGCCGGCAAAAGGTGCGTTGCTGAGATTTGGCAGGGTTGCTTTTGGTTTCGGAGCCATTTCTAAACCTATTAAATACCGAGATAACCTCTGAAAGACTTTTGGAACTCATAAGCTTATTCCTTTTATAGTTTTAAAAGTATATGGAGAGCTCTCTACAACTGAATACTGTCTCAAATCACCTCAGAAATTTTTAGACTCCTATTTTTCAAACAAAAAAAAAAAAAATGAAACCAGTGTGTCCCAAAACTGGATGGGAAGATGGAGTCATGTGTAGAAGTTCACGAAAGTGAGGAAAGTTCTCTGATCGCCATTCACTTGGGAGTGGCCAGAAATGATTCTTTTACATATAGCTCAAGCAGCTCACGACTTCCGGTCTTTGACCAAGTATCCTCTGGGTAGCCTAAGAGCATCCGTTTGAAGGCGAGCTAAAGTGAAAAGGCGAAACATCCCCTGCATAGGGTTGTGCGCCGGGTTTGGGATCTGTCACCTAAAAAAACGCCCCCAATGAAAAATTACCAACAGCCTCGGAAGAGAGAATCGACACACACCATCTCTTCGTCGATTTCAAAGCTGCTTTCGACAGCACGAATAGGAGCTGTCTTTATACCGCGATGTCTACATTTGGTATCCCCGCAAACCTAATATAACTGTGTAAACTGACGTTGAGCAGCACCAAAAGCTCCGTCAGGATCGGGAAGGACCGCTCCGAACCGTCCGATACCAAACGAGGTTTCCGACAAGGGCGATTCCCTATCGAGCGACTTCTTCAACCTACTTCTGGAGAAAATAGTTCGAGCTGCAGAACTTAATAGAGAAGGTACCATCTTCTATAAGAGTGTACAGCTGCTGGTAGTTGCCGATGATATTCGCGTTCGATGGAACTATGAGCTGTATGAGGTATATGACGACATTGACATAGTTCAACGTATTAAAAGACAGCGGCTACGCTTGAGTCATGTTGTCCGAATGGACGAAAACACTCCAGGTCTGAAAGTATTCGACACAGTACCCGTCGGGGGAACCAGATGAAGAGGCAGACCTCCACTCCGTTGGAAAGACCAAGTGGAGAAGGACCTGGCTTCGCTTGGAATATCCAATTGGCGAAAAGAAGAAACGACTAGCGCGCTGTTGTTAACTCGGCTATAATCGCGTAAGCGGTGTCTACGCCAGTAAAGAAGAAAAAGAATTGTGGCCCAATAAGGACTCAGATAACCTCACAGAGCCTCTTGGTATTCTTGAGTGCTCCCTTAAACTTTGCTTTAGGGTACCGGACTACTTTAGTATCTTTCTGTCAGAAGTGGCTATAATTAAGCTAGCAGGAGCCTGTTTCCGAGAAGCAGCTTCTTTTTTGGATTTGATCATCTATTCCGACAGTAGAGAGGCGATATTAGCGTTGCGCTCACAAACTGGTTGCTCTGGGCAGCCATACCTTCGGCGAACCAAGAGAAACTCTCATTGGCCAACTCATCAAATTTTCGATCGGCGACTTATTTATTGATTTATAAGCTTACTGATAAAAGCTGTCGAAGTCTACTGGATTAGAAATCAACATACATATATAGGGGTACCAAAATATGGAGTTTGAGTTAGGGTTCCTAACGTTCTCTGCACACGATTAAGTACGCAAGTGAATCACAGAAAAAAGTCCTTCCGAGCTACCCTCTCAGCCTACAAATCGCTGCTTGTCACTTATCTGCCATTGTTGATATTTAGCGTTTGACTTGTTGATGTTTCCCCCACTCTGCGCTCGCTAGTTTTTTCGCTAAATGCATTTCTTTGTTTTGAAATGTGCGTGCGCACTCGCTGATATTTCTGACAGTGCAAAAAACTGTTAATTTTTTGCAGTCCGAGTTAGGTGCAACAATGCTGCAACTGCAGTTAAGCTTTGCCTATTTCAATTTAGGCGCTCGCTTTGTTTCGCTGACACTTTTTCATCACTTGCAACAGTTGGCATTTTCAAAACCTTTTTGTCGTTTCACATTTTTTATGATTTCTATTTTTGCCGTTATTCTAACGGTTTTGTCAATTGTCAATGGTTTCGGCCTTTGCCGTTTTGATTGTTCCAGGCAATTGCAGTGGCCTCTGCTTGCCACTAGTTGGCCGCACCAAATTTGTGCCGCCATACAACCCTGCGCTGCCCGCAAGTCGCACGCAGCACACCTCCCAATGCTTTTTAGTTAAACTTTTTTCATATTTTTTCAATTTTAATTTTTGCTGGCTTTAGTTGCGTGGCTTGTTGTTGCTCGTTTGTTGCCTCGAACTTTATATTTGTTTGCGATGTTTATGAGAGCATGGCGAATCGCATCTGAATGTCAGTTTTTGCTTTCTGCCTTCAGTTTTAGTATGCGAATTATTACTATTATTGTTGTTGCTGTTGGCTTTTGTTTATGCTTTTTCGCTAGTTTTAGTCACAATTGCAGTTTGCCACATGCATTTGGTTATTCGAAGCCGCTTGGATTTCGCTAACTGCGAGCGCTTAGATAAATGTCGACAATGAAACGAATGCAATTTTGCCGCTTCTCGTTTGTTGTTCTTTTATTTACGACTATGCTGTGCGTTTCTATTGTCATTGTTGTTGTTGTTGCGTAGTTGTTGTTTATGTTTTTGCTTTTCGCTCGCAGTTAGCTCTTGAATTTATGACGGCGATGACTATAAAGCAGCAGTGATTCATTTCCATTTTTTCGTACGTATTTGTTGGAGTCAAATTTGCGACGAGTTTTTATACCCTCAATAAGATATGATAAGTTTGCCACAAAGTTTGTAACACCCAAAAGGAAACGTGGGATACCCTACAAATAATAATTTATGTAAATCATCATCATAACGACCGGTCCGTTTGTCTGCCGGAGCCTAAGTATATACACGAGCTAGTCTCTCAGTTCTTAAGATAACAAGAGTCCTGAAGAAAACCACGCATGCTTTTTCCTCACAAAATTGTTTTCAAAGTTCCTATAGCTCATTTAAGGTACTAGTCTGGTAATTTGCGCTCAAAAAATCGAAAATATTTGTTTGCTTAATTTGAAAGTACAATGTCTTGAGAATATATTGTGGAAATTTCAGACAGTAATTCGAAATATTTTGGGAGTTATAATGAATTTCATAGAGCGCCTAGGAGTCCTCTCTCTCGGAGTTGTTGAACTTTAAACGCGCTTTTCCTAAAACATAGTTTTTATGGTCGGCTCGGTTTCTAACTTTTTTTCTACTGAACAGGCTATTCTACACACTTATAGCTCTCGTCGCAACTAAGCAGAATTTTTTTCACCCCTAACTTTTTATTTTACAACCCTTTCTTTGCTAAAAAAAATATTTTTTTTTTTAAAGTCCGCCATTTTGTTATTTACGCTTGAAATTTCACTTCAGTAGTTCCGACCAGAATGACATATCTGTAGATTAAGAATAAACAAGAATATTTGATTTCAGATAAAATCAATAGCCCGGGCCACTCACGTAAATTTTTTTTTGAGGTTTCAACTTTGAGTGACAATATTAATAGTAATAAAGTATTAATTTTTTTCAAATAAACTTTTTTTTATATTTTCAATATGTAAATAAAAACACCATAAATATTCAAGATAATTCATTTTTATTTTCCAATAAAAAAAACCACCCTCCAAAGAACTAATGAAAAAAGTCATAAGTTACCAGACTGCTACCTTAATTCAGGTTTTCAAATTAAAGAAAATGGGGACAGAATTTACGCGTTTCAAAAACTTAAAAGTAATGAAAATATTATGAAACATCCATGAGCGAAAGTCTATAATGAATGCCTTTCGGTATGTGCTTGGCAATGATGGAGTTAGTAGATCACTACAAGACGTGTTTCGTGAAGGTTGTCCAAAAATCAGTTATTGTTCCAGAAACTATTGATGCTGTGTGCAGGTTAATATTACGAGATCGTCATCTGACCTACGATGAGTTAGATACAACTATCTTCACGACTAGCATATATTCTCTATTGCTTTACCAATAGACTGAAAAAAGAATTTGTTCACTTTGGATCCCACACACTTTGTCGATCGCTCAAGAAAATGTTCTTGTCGATCACTCGTGATAAATGTTAACAAGTTGTTAAGAAAGTAAACAGCATTCGACTGTATGTTTGTTTCAAGATGAGTCAAATTCAACAAAAGTTGTTCGAAAGGCAAAAAGTTGCCTGTTTGTTTGAAAAAAAAGTACATGTCATAACCAATCGACTGGAACAATGCAGACCAGAAAATTCTGAGTGGCATACAACAAGTTTTGTGCAGTTGTCTTTCTGGAAATTAGGGAACCCCACCGCCAAAGTTGGATCAATTTCACCACGAGCAATCTCTGAGCAATCAAAACATCGATGAATCAGCCACTATACAATCCTGACTTGACACCGAATGACTTCTTTTTGTTCCCACAAATAAAAATCCTTTTTTCGGCACCGGGAGAGGCGGTTGATCTGTTAAGAAAGCAAATTTTGGAGATAACGTAAGCCATGTGGCAGAAGTGCTTCGACAATTGGGGAATATTTTAAGAAACAAAAAAAAAAAAAACGATTTTCGATGATTAATATTTGACTTTTTTCTTTCAACTTGATATATAAAAGGCAATCCTCGAATAAACAAGAGTTGTAGTGATTGGATCATTGTTCTTGGATTAATCTCAAGCAGATTTGCAAAATGTAGCTATCTTTTTGAAGGGTGTAAATGAAAAAAATTATTTGAAATATCGCTAAGACAAATGAGCTCTTGTTAATTGATGGTCGATAGAACTTAGAGATCAGACAATGACTGATAAGATTTTACTAAGGTTAAAATCGATAGAATTAATGATGGTCGATAGAATTTAGAGATCAGATAATGACTGCTACTATTTTATTGAGGTTGAAATCGCTGCCGCTGACAGATTTTATGGTAGTCAAAGAGTGACTAATGATCAAATCGGTGTAAAATTAATTTCGAAGTGGCTTTTTAAGGTATATACATTAAGACAAAAAAGCACCAGGAAATTTTAACTAAATTCCCTATGTAAATGATATTTCCAAAAACGTATTTTGCTAAGGCTTACCGTGATTCATTTATATCAAAATCACAAGAGTGTTAAAAAGCCTTCAACGACGGTCAAGAGATCGTTGAAGACATGCCTTATTTTGGACAGCCTTCGGCCTCTTCAGCTGATGACAATATTAAAAGAGTGAAGTATATGGTGCTTGAAAATCGTCAGCAAATGTTGGAGAGATGACAAGTGAGCTCAACATCTCTCGCGAGTTCATTAGAATAATTTTGGTGAACATTTTGGGTATTAAACGCGTTATTTAAAGCTGAATTTTTCCAAAAAGAGTACCGTAAACATGTCTCTTTGGACATGCTTGATCGTGCGAATTCCGACCCCACATTCATGGACAGCATTATAACTGCCGATGAGATATGGATTTATGAGATTCACATGCATGCAAGTCAACAATCATCGGAATGGACAGAAAAAAACGAGCCGAATCCAAAAAAAAAAACACGCCAAAGACGCTCAAAAATCAAGGCAAAATGTTCAGTGTTTTTTTCGATATTCATGGTTTGATGCATTATGAGTTTGTTCCGGAACGACAAACGGTCAATGAGGAGTTCTATTTGGGCGTATTGAGGCGTTTGCGTGAGAACATCCATTGAAAACGGCCGGAATTGTGAAAGAACAAATCATGGAGTTTACTCGGCGATAATGCACCATTACATCGAGCCATGATTGTGATTGAATTTAAAGCCAAAAACGCAATGAATACCATCGTGTGATTTTTTCTAGTTCACCAAATTGAAATTGGCCGTCCGGGGAACCCGTTTTGAGTCGATCGAAGGGATGAAACAAAATTCGCTGAAGGTGCTGAAGGCCATCCCAAAACGTGCTTATGAAAGCAAATTTCATTAGTGTTAAACGAATTGAACAAATATAAATTTTTTTGAGATTTTTCTCTTGAATAACCTTGTACAATTTTTTTTCAAAACTATTGCAGTTTCTGCATCAGCACCAACAATTAAAACTATACAATTAAAGAAGGTTGTTAAGCATAAATCTTGGATTTTATTTATAATTTTCCAAAAAGTTTTTGTGTTCCAATTTTTTTCTATAAGAATTCGAATGTTTAATATGTAGTGTTCAAAATGTCGGTGTTATAAATTTTATTTAATAGGAAGTTTTCACAAAGCCAATCTAAATATATTTAGATAGCTTGGACACAAAGTATGGTAAGTCAATTAACCACTTAATTACCTCCATTAATTGACCTAATTTAACAATTTTTTATAAGTTCCAGTTATAAGTTATAAATCACTGCAAACAATATTCATAAATTGCCAATATAATTCCTCCAAATTGGTCTTAATACCCCAAAGTGATATGTGATCTCTAAAGAGATCAGAGAGCATTTTCGCTTTCAATTAACTGGCCTTTTTTGCGCTTTCCTCGTAATTATTTCCTGCTTTGCAACAACAAAAAACAACAATTTGCATATAAAGCTAAGCTTTCATATATCTAGATGTAAGCATACTTTGTAAGCTTTTAAAACATAACGGCAATTAATTAATATGTTAAAAGTGCGAGCTGTGAGCAGTGATTAATTGCAATTCAAAATTATAACAAGGAAATATGAATTTGTGCTTGATTTATTCATATATTTATCCATAACCTGACACTTGTTTATATACTTTATACATTTGAAGTATATACATACATATGTATGTATATACCACGATGTATAATGTATGCATTTCGTCGTGGTTTTCGGCAAATCTTACGAATACGACCAATCAACCCGAACCGAGGTCCACAGCTGCAAATTAGTTATTTTAGTAATAATAAAAACAAATGTTAAACAACAAAAACATTACAACAACATATATTTATTAGCGGCTAAGAAATTAAACAACTACAACAACAATAACAATATAGCATCAACTCATACATTTACATAAATACTTGCATATTTTACAAAAACAAAAAAACAACGACGAAAAACGAAGTAGTACAACAAAAACAATAGCAAAAGCACAAAAAGGCGTACAAAAAGCCGCAGCAACAACAACGCAAAACAAAACTGCATAAAATTGCATGTCGGCTGCAATGGCAACAGAATAAATGAGCTATAAACAACAGCAACAACAAGAAGTACAGCAACAGCAACAGCAACAACAAAACTAACAACGGATAGAAAACCAGATTTCAAGGTAAACGTAATTTGAACTGGTCGTACTTGAAATTAAAATTTCGATTTGGAAAAATCGTTCTGACAGCGCGTGCAAAATAGCCAGACAACAGCGTATAACAATACCAACAACAACAACAACAAAACATTAATAACAACAACACGAAAGTCAGCAAATGCAGCCAGCACCAAACGCTTTAGCATTAATTGCAAAATGAAAAAAAGGTACAAAAACCTCAAACAACAACAACAAGAAAAACGACAAAGTGCAAGGAAATTCGTTAAATCAATAGCATTATTTGTGTTGCGGACCAAAAACAACAACCTCGACACGAGTTGGCACTGGCCCTGGCGTTTGATGCTATTAATTTTGCATAAGAAATGTTGTTTCAGTTTTTTAATACTTTTTGTTGTTTGTTTTGTAACGGATTTTGGGCTCAAATCTATGTTAAGCTTCCTACATTCATAAGATCGATGAGAAGAAGGCCTTATCAACTTAGAGCGCACGTTGTAGAGTTTTAGGCGGCTGGAGCCTTTCTTCGCAGTAAATATCTATTCGACCAAAAAAATTTCGATACTGTGATCTTACGTGGATGACACCAGAGCATCTTCTCCAAGGATTGACCAGGAAACTTAGGAATAAGACGTCAGGTTATCGGAGTCTATCACTTCTATCAACCTAGGCGTGCTGTTCTTTTTCTTCCTTTTTTGCTTAGTTACCGCTTACACGGTTATAGGCGAGTTAACAAGAGTGCACCAGTCGTTTCTTCTTTTCGCAATGTGTCGCCAATTGGAAATTCAAAACGAAGCCAAGTCCTTCTTCAACTGATCTTTCCAACGGAGTGTTGGTCTTCCTCTGTTTACCCCGGCAGGAACTGCGTCGAATATTCCCAAAGCTGGAGTGTTTTCATCCATCCGAACGACATAACCCACCCAGCGTAGCATCTGTTTCTTAATTCGATGAACAATGTCGATGTTTCGTATATCCCGTACAGCTCATCGTCTACATATTAATTGTGTTATTCGCTGTTGCCAATGCGCCAAGGACCATAAGGCTTCCGCAGAACCTTTCTCTCCAAAACTCGTAATGCCGACTCAACAGATGTGATCATCGCTCATATGCCTTCACCATGTAGCAGAGTGACTTGTCGAATTTGGTCTTTGTTTATCGAGAGAGGATTTTACTTCTCAATTGCCTACTAAGTCCGAAGTACCACCTGTCAGCAAGAGTTATTCTGTTTGCTTGATGACGGGAAATATTTCTTCTTGCCCTCGTTAATTTCTCGGCCTTATGGCTGGGATCGAAGTGTACGTATGCTGCTTAATCTCCTTAATGTGACTAGGGTTGTATGAAATTATGTTTTAAGAAGGTATAATGGACAGCAGATCATACTTCATCAGAAATCTATTCGAATCTAGAACATTCTCTTTAGCGGAAACATTATATCCCCTGTCGGTCTCATATATCTTCCAGTTAAAATTCACCAAATTTGTACTCGAATGGAATCTTAACTTTTTCTCAAAGAATTCGCGACATCTCTTTACTTTGACTCTAGCCATCCAATACTGATTAGATGGGGGTTCCGCTGTACAGCTATAATTTAAAATTGTCCCAGAGTTAACATGAATAGTCATTTCGTTATGATCTTTGTTTCTTCATCTCTTGATCACTAAACTGCATGAACGTTAACATCCAAATATATTTTTCTACTTTTAGGTTGATCTGTTTATAGTATATAGTTAGTATACGAATTTCAGGTATTCTTTTACTTTTGGCGAAAACGTTATTCCTTTGTAGTCTTTAACTGAAGACTTATGGAAAATTGTAGTTTCAAGAGTCGAAGGGAACCTTTTCGAAGAAATTGTAAGGATTTTGAGACTTTCAGAAAGTTTAAGATTAAAAGCTAATTTTATATCCTTTGGGCTGTAATGGCCAGAGTGTTTTTGGTTCTTTTGTGGTTTTTTTTTCCTGAAGACCGTCTTCAACGATCTATTGGAACACATTATATACTCAATTTAAAACAAGTAACTTTTTTGCAGTCTTTAAAATTTGTTTAAAATTTCTTTAATACATGTGACCCCAGTAGTGGAGGAGGGAGTAGAAGTAAGAGAGGAGAGTTAGTTGTTCATTCTAACTAATGTGAGCTTGTTTGTAGCTAATGGTCCAGGATACATGTTTCTCTTAAGGAGACTTTCTGGTTAACCTCCCATATATTAAATGGGATATTATGGATTCCATTAATTTCTAAGTGAGTTAGAGAAGATCGGTCGAGTGTTCTTGATTTTCCATAAAGAAGATGAATTTTTCAGTGACGTTGGCACAATTGTCACAACATTTAATTTGTCTAAATGAAGAGTGATCGATAATCCCTTTATAATTTTTTTCACGAAGGTTATAAAAGCGAGTTATAATTGTGAACAGCCTTGGCATATATCGGATGACCCAAGTTGAGGTACATATTTCAAAGTGTTTTTTGACAGATGCATAAGTCGTATCAAGCTGTCTCGTTATTTTTGTTCAGTATTGCTTGGCATTTTATCATGCGAAGACTTACGCCTGAACTACATTTACAAATCGTTCAACTTAGCGCTCTTTTTAATTGAATGCATATAAAATACAGCTTGTGTAAGAACTGAAGCCGCTCGACGGAAGAACCGACGTTTTCGAGCGAAATTTTGTTTAACGATGAGGTCCATTCCTCGCTCAATGGATAGGTAAACATGCAAAATTGCCGCATTTGGGACAAAGAGCAACCTGAATAAATTCAAGAACTGACATTTAATCCAGAAAAAAAAAAAAAACAAAACGGTTTGGTGTGCTCTGTGGAACGGTGGAACGGAAAATGATGCCAGTGAGAACGTAAACGTCAATGACGACCGTTATCGCGCCTTGATAACCGACTACGCGATGTCTGAAATTGAAGCCCGTGATCGTGGCGACCTTTGGCTTCAACAAGACTGCGCCACTTCCCATGCATCGCATCAATCAGTGAATTTTTTGAGATAATACTTCGCTGAGCACATAATATCACGTTTTAGGCCGGTCGAGATCGTTAGACTTTTTCCTGTGGGGATTTATATAGACTAAAATCTATACGGGCCATCTCGCTTTTATTCAGGCATTGGAGCAAAACATTACTAGTCATTCGCCAGTTACTGGACGAAATGATGAAACTAGTCATAGAAAATTTGACTCAGGGATGTATCATTTGAGACCTAGCTGCGGCCAACATTTGAAAGAGATAATCTTCAAAAAATTTTTAATTAATTTGCAAGTTTCTTTGTTTTTCCTTTAAGAAAGTAAGGAACCTCGGAATGAATCACCCGTTAGCTCATTAAAATATCTTACAAATTCAACAGATTGTGTGTACCTAACATGCAGGTTTTATGTAGTTATTTTAAAAGCCAAAAAAAATTAGTTGTGAATTCCTCTAGTTTAAGCTCATTTGCAGTTCGAAAAATTTAGTACTTTTTTACTTATAAGTGAAATTTAGCATCAGAAAAATATGGATATAAGGCATTGTGGATTAAGATTGGATATGTACATATATCCTACCTATAATTAAAATGGACTGTGTAAATTTTTTTTTGGAAAAGACGGACATACATATGTTTTGGGATAAGGTGAGAAAGTTTCTTTTATCCAAATATTTGTTTGTTTATGGTTCTTTTCCTTCCAAAAAGACTTAAGAACATTTTGTCGAAATACGGACTTCATGTACATACGATTTCTAAAGAGCAATATAATTACAAAGCTTAGGTAATTGGGCACAAGTCCATAGTGCGATTGATACAATTTCAGATAAACTTGAACTCGTTGCATCTCTTCGCACGTGTCTACAGCTGAGTAATTACGACTGCTACTATACTAACATATGTATATAATTGACATGTACTTATACATATATACATACGCACACATGCATATATATCTCAATATATTATTTATAAATAATTTTGCAAGCAAACAGAGCAACAACAACAAATGCATCAATATTTGCCTGGAACTATTTGAATATTTAATTTATGTAATTTAGAGAATAATAAAAACACAAGCACACACACACATGCGCAGTCGGACGGACAGTCAAAGCGCATGAGACGTGCGACAAATAACACTAACCGAAATTGCTCGCATGCGCGAAAATATCTCACACACATACATATGTACTTGCGCACACACTTGCAATTAGTTGGATCGAATAATAACAACAACAAAAGAGAAGAAACATGTTAATTTCAAAATTTGCACTTTGGTCTTTGGTAACTCGCTGGCCGCGCACAGCTATGGCGGCAACTAATCAGCGCGCGAACGCCATGAAATGAACTGCGATTCTTTGATTGGTTCGGAGCCGGAGTCGAGGCTGGTGGTGGCCGATAATGGCGCGGTAGCCCCAAACCGATTGGAATTGTGCGACTTGAACTTATTGTTATTGTTATTATTATTGGTGTTGTTGTTGTTGTAGACATGTTGTTCTTTTTGTTGTCATTATAGTTGTAGACACATTGCTGCTGTGGTTGTTGTTGTTATTATTTTTTGTTGTTCTTGTTTTTGTTATTGCAGATATGTTGTTGTTATTTTTATTGATGGTGTTGTTGTTGTTGTTATTATTGTTCAAGGCATGTTGTTGTTGCTATGGTTTTGTTGTTATTATTGTTGTAGATAAGTTGTTGCTATGGTTGTTATTACTATTTCTTTTATTGTTGTTGTTGTTTCAGATATGTTGTCGTTTTTATTGTTGTTGTTATTGCAATAGTTTTATATATGTACATATGTACATAAGTACTTATATCCAAGCAGCAAGCTCGAACTGATATTTTGCGCTCTAAATGTGACACACACACGTTTGCGTAAGTATTTACACATAAATACACACACGTACATGTACATACATTCATGCCCATTCGTGTCGATCGTTGTGTGCTCGATTTTGTGTTCCTCAATTTTATTTGATTCAATTTATTTGCCATTTTTTCGTTCGTTGTTTAATAGCGCACGTTGTCGGCGCTGATGTACGAATTGTTGTTGTTGTATAATATTTATGTACATATGTATGTGTGTGTGTGCGAATTGCACATTTGCGGCGCAAAACTAGTATCGGAATACTGCACAAGTCGTGGCCTTGATATTTGCAAATATCGTGTTTTATTTGCAACTGAAATCGAAGGCAAAAAGTTGTTGCTACAAAAACAATAGCAATAATTTTTATTAAAATTATTCCGTTGCAGTTTGCTAATGTGACTGGTGGTTTGTTATACATAAATATTATTTATTTTATATTTTGTTTTTAATGTTAATGCACAGGTACATACTTACACACATACACACATTCATATGAATGTACGTAAAAACACAATAAACAAACCCAACCCGCCCCCTCCAAAATAATAAAAAGCAGTAATTTCAATAAATTTCTTCACAACTGCATTTCTTATAGGACTAAATTGCATAAAAAGACATTTACTTGATTTAGTCAGTTTATATAGCAGCTAAATGCTATAGTGATCCAATCTAAACAATTTTTTCGAAGATTGTACCGTTGCTTTGGGCAACAATCCATGCCGACTTTAGTGAACATATCTTCATGGAAAACCTCGATTTAAATTATTCAGTTTATATGGTGAGTATATGCTTTAGTTGTCCGATATAGACGGTTCAGACAAACGAGCAATTTTTTGGGAAGAAAGGGACTAGTTTAGATAGACAGACATATGGACCAACAGACGAGTAGACAGTCGGATATGTCTCAGTAGACTCTGTTCACCCCACTGATCATTCATCCCGCTGATCATTTATATACAGTTTATGTATACAAACTTGAGATATCCAGCTCAGAGTATAATTAATTAGTTTTGGAAATCAAAAAAGCAAAAAAGTCCTAAAAAATATTTGACTACTTTCCACATTGAATTTTACTCTCCATATGAACACATTCAGAAAAACAGAAAATAGTTTTTGAGAAATCTTGCCAAGTTTACAATATTTGGTCTCTGATGAATCTAGGCTTTTCTGTCTATGCAACATCAGGCGTGCAGTTTCGGTTTCGTCGTGTTTGTTTCGGTAGTTTTGATGTCAAAGCTTCCGCCGATTTGAAAGGCCAATTGTCGAATATATCGAAAAGAGTAATGGAAATTGTCGAGTCCGACCATCATATAAGCACTGTTTCAATTGACCAGGAACTAAACAATGCAAAAAAAAGCCACTTATCTGAGGGAAGATATTGTGTTTTATCAAAACAAGCCAGGCCATTCAATTTGATAGTAACTCGCCAGAAGTATCGGGAGTTTGTTTGAGAGCATCTTAGACATCCACTTTATGGTTCCTTCCTGACACCGAGTGATTACTACCTGTTCCTATCTGCGCCGAAAGATTTCACCAAGTAGAAAACGGAATTGAATATTCGAATAACTCTGAATCCTTTGCAAGATATGCCATATGGGGTATATTGACTGCTCGACAAAAATCAAGTGTCATATAAATACGAAATCTTTTCCTAGTTTCCCAGTTATACAAAACAGTGAACGTTAAGTCAATGTAAGCAACTTTACTGCCTTCCGACAATCAAACAGATGTTAATATATTTAGCAAAATTTTTATAAAATATTACCCAAAATCATGAAAAACAAAATGATTTATTTGGAATGATCAGATTATGTACATATGTATGTACAAAGTATGTATGTATACTCAAAGCTTTCTATACAGGAAAAGCCTGCAAATATTCGCCTTACAAGACGCACTCCAAATATAGCTGAATATCTATGAATGTACATACATACACATATTGCTGTCTTGTGTGTGGCAGATGAGTGGAAATTTTATTACCGCCGCGCTTCAGTTGATTAAATTGCAAGCTCTCAATTCGCAATTCGCGTTCTAATGCGCCACACGCCAAGCCAAGACACGAACATACATATGTATGTGCATACATACATATATGGGTAAACTTTTATATACATGTGTATATATACATATATAAAAAGTAGGTATGTAAATATATTCCATGTCATTTGCTGTCATTTGGTGCGAGGAATGAATTTTTTTGTTATTTTAATTTTTCTTAACGTAGAGGCTTCATTTCGTCAAACAAATTTCCTGTTTTCGTCTACGTAATTTTTGTTTAATATTTTTGAAGCTTTTTTATGGCAAATATAATCTTTTGGAACATTTTAGCTATAAATGAATGTGTTTTCGAAGTTCGAAACTCAAATTAATATTTAAAGTTTCGAAATTTCCCAGAAATTTTCGAAGTCAAAATAAACTTTCGTATTGCAAAATTTTCCAAAAATTTGCGAAGTTCGAAATTCAAATTTAATTTTTCGAATTTCAAACTAACCTTTCGAGTTTCGAAATGTTCAAAAAATTTTCGAAGTTTGAAATTCCAATTAAATTTTCGGAATTCAAATTAGCCCATCGAATTTCGAAATTTCTCAAAAACTTTCGAAGTTTGAAATTCCAATTAAATTTTTGGAATTCACATTAAACTTTTGCGTTTCGAAATTTCCCTAAAATTTTCGAAGATCGAAATTCTAATTATCCTTTCTAGTTTCTTCCACAAAATTTTTGAAATTCGAAATTTAAATTCAAAAATTTTCCAAAATTTTCGAAGATCGAAATTTTAATTATCCTTTCTAGTTTCTTCCACAAAATTTTTGAAATTTGAAATTTAAGTTCAAAAATTTTTGAAGATCGAAATTCTATTTCGAAAATTCCACAAAATTTTAGAAATTCAAAAATTTTCCAAAATTTTCGAAGATCGCAATTCTAACTATTTTTTTAGAAACTCAAAAAATTTCCTAAATTTTCGAAGTTCGAAATTCTAATTATCTTTTCTAGTTTAAAAACTTCCAAAAAATTTTAGAAATTCGAAATTTGAAATTCAAATTAAACTTTCGAGTCTCGAAATTTTTCCAACAATTCAGTTTTTATGATACAACTAAGTTGCCATTTGTAACGAGTTTCTTACACTGAACAAAGATTGCTTAAAATGGTGTGTACTTACATACTTAATATATATGTACTATACATATGTACTTATATGTATACTATACATATGTACTAATATGTACTTGTGTGGTTTAAGTATTTGCAAAAATAAATTTTTTCCTCAGCAAGCCGAGATAACATTCAAAGCCATGGCTCGGAACACGTGTTCAAATTCCTTAAAACTAATATGTAATATAATTTTAATATGAATATACATATATACATACATATGTATGCAATTATATGCATTGGATTGCAATACAAACATATGCATGTGCATATGTATATACATATGTAAATACTTTCATTTCATTTCATATAAAAACTTTCCATAAAAATTAAAACTAAATTTAAAAGCCACAGATTTCAATACTTTTAATTTCATGCATAAATATTTGCACACCCATTTACATACTTACACGTTTTCTAATGCATAATTACTCAGAGATAAGCTCTCGTTGCAGCTGCACCAAGCGAGCTAAATTGTTACATAATAGACGAGAAATGACTGATAGGCGTGTACTATATACACGCTATGTACTGCATATGTTATATTGAAATATTACCACACGCAAACATACAGGGTGTCACGAGATAATACATTTATAAAATATTTTCCTTGATAGTAAGCCTAAAGATAATAAGACAACTATTAATGGTAATATTTTCTATTCTCTGGCATAGTTTTATTTTTGCTTTGAACTAGAAAGCGACTAGTAAATTGCTACCGAAAATCTGACATTTGACATCTCTTATGATAAGAAGTACTGCCTTTTTGTATGAAAGGATAAAGTCGGTTGTCTATTTGGATCGACAGGTCATAGTAGTTGCAAAACAATCCCGGAATATAAGAATTTTGTTGCACAAATTCACTACCCTCTCCAATAAATAAAGTGTACTTGGCTTCAACTTATTGTTACACCCTTTATTTGCATCTGAACTAATAATTTCGTTCTAAGAATTAGTTAAATAGAAAACCCACTGTTTTATTTTTAGTTTGGTCGTCAGATTCGGCACTTCTGAGGGTAATTGCTGAATTTCCCATTTGATTTTACTCATTTGTATTCCAATGAAACTAAATTTTTACAAATAACCAGAATAACTGATTAGAAGTGATTAATAATAATTGTAATAACAAGTAAACAATTATCAATTTGAGCAACCAAGTTCCAAAGAAAATAATGCTAATGATCCAATGATTATATAACTTATTTCAATTTCGAAACAAACCCCACAAATTGAAAAAAATAATTAGCTAATTGCTTATGATATAATACTGTGCTGAAATAGCAGCAAACACTTATGCGACTTCAAACATTTCGCCAGTCATACTTACATACTTCTGGCAAACTAGGGGAGATAGTCAAATCTGATTTTAGCCACCGGAAGAAATTTATCGAAAGTTTGAAAAGCTTTGTCGAATTATGAGGGTCTTTATGACTATGATATAGAAGTTTTAGGTACCACAATGACCTGTCGTTACAAGTGAGATCCCCGTTAGCGATTATCACAGAAGCGATCTATTTAAGGGGGTATTCTAGTCTAGAAATTTAAAAAAATCAAAATTTTTTTATGTATTTTCAAAATTAAACTATTCAAGAATATGTGTACAAGAAGGTTTTTCAAAATTCAAATTATTTCCGGTGATATAGGCATTTTTCTGACCCGGCATCCAAACTGGTTCTGCCGGAACTAGTCGAACGAAAGTCATTAGGGAAACTTTAAATGCGTTTTTCTCAAAACTGACTTTTTCGGAACGATATCCACGATTTCTCAGATTCTACTGGACCGATTTACTTGAAATTTTTATAAAGTCTTCTTTATAGACTTGTCTATGATTGGAACTAGCCCCATCCCCAAATTTTTGTTTTTATTATTTTTAAAAAATTCTAAATAGTCAGAAAAAGTGATCCAAAAATACTTTTTTTTCAGGCAGTCGCCATTTTGTGAAAAAACAATTTGCCCACTTTTTTTTAGATTAATAATCTTTTTTTCTTTTTGGTTTCAGATAACTAGGAGGGTTGAATTCATGGGTATGGTCACGGGGAAATTTTTAGAGACTCCCCTCTTCGTCAGCTCATAATTTTTGTAATGTTTTACTTTTTTAGTTTTTAATTTTTTTCTCTACTCTTCTAAAATTAACAAATAACTAATAAAAAATGGATACTAAAAATGTTAATTGTCTTTTTTACGACACTTTAAAAATTACCTGAAATTCATGCTTCTAGACTAGAATACCCCTTTAAACTAATCTAACATAATCTCACTGAATGCTAAAATGTAGGTGGAAGTGTACTATCATTCTTCGTCGAAATTCGATTCTATTACTCAATTTCTTCAGCATACCAATCAATCAATAATTATATAACAATCTTATAAATTTTCGACATCTTTTTCTGGCGAGATTTGTCTTTTACTGCCAAAAAAGTCTCATACTCGGCGATTACCTCTTCATTGCGACCCATCGCTTACAAACGAATGTTCTTTTGAACTTTGAGCGCAGCAAACAAACGATCGAAGCCAGAGACAGAGGATTTTGCGGATCTGGAAGTTACGCGAGTTCTAATTGATGCAATTTGGAGCTACCGAGTTTCCTGTGCTTATAGAAAATTACTAATAAGTGATTGCCTCGCTTGACTTAGAGTCCGCATTAATATCCCTCAAGCCATTTTTTAGCTTCACCAAATTTTTCTTTCATTAAAAAGTTTTTATCAACACAGACAATTCTTTTTAATCACTTTTCTTCTACAAAATACCAAAATTTGAGCCACTCAAGTTCCAATCTCCTGAATTTAAAAATTTATTGTATGTAAGTTTTCTTTACAGAAAGTTCCCAAAAGCATATGTATTTATTCGAACACTTCTATTTCAAGTTGCTTTTAAACTTTATACCATATATATAACGTACATATAAATATGTCTAAGAAAAAGTGCCAGGTCTTTATTGAGCACTATAAGTCATTTAATGTAAATAAATCAAGTAAAGTATTAACTGCGCTTGTCTGAATGCCATTGGTCTGAATGCTATCACCTTTAATGATCCGATCTTGATGGTTCCTAAAAACAAGTAGCTTTTTCGTGAGAAAAGGACTCGTATAAGACTTCAAAACGATATCCCTAAAACTGAGATACTAATTCGAGTATATACAGACAGACAGACGGACTCAAGACCACGCAGTTTATCATGCTGATCATTTATTTATATACTATGTAGGATCTGCCATCTCCTTTTCTGTATTACATACTTCGTGCCGAACTAAATACATTTACCCTGTTCAGGGTATATAATTATTAGCAAACAGTTATTAGGCCATGCTAAGTAAGCCGAGAGCAGCGGCAGTTGGACCACAGCAGCAGCAATGCGGCAATGAAGTAAAAATATCTTTTTAATAGACAAATATGCTTATGCCATAGCCGAATAACCTTCAAAGCGCAATGCACATACACACACATACATATATGTATATACACTGATAGGTTGGATATGATGACATATCACCGTTCTTATTCTGCATTGTGTAACTGTTACCGTGATTGGTGAAAGGAAAAACGGGTTGGCGTTCCAATTTGCGAGCGCACATCGGTCCAATAACGCCAATACGTAGCAGCATAAAGTGGCTGAGAAGACAAAGCGACACAAAAAAATAAATACAAGTTAATAAATTCAACTCAAATAAAGCAATGAAATTAGTAACTGCCACAAACGCTCACACATACACACACACAAACACGCACACATATAAACACATGCAAAAATCATAAATATTATATATTCCACATATGTAAGTGTTAGGTTATGTGCAGCCATTTTGCGTTCGATCTAATTGACTTGGCATATTCTCTCGCTATTTTCATGTGAAGATTTTTAATTGAAATATTTAAAAATAACCAGATAAAATTGTGGCAATTTCGCAACAAAAAGGTAAATTAGTGTGGCCTTTTTGTTGTTGTTATTCTTATTCTACAACAATTTGCTAACTATTTCAATTTTCGCAAAGTCATTTCGCCTTATGATAGCCAATAAGCGACTCTTCGTTGCCTCTCTATATTCTACATTACTTGTATAGTGTGTTGAAGAATATAATAATAAAGGGTAATTGGTGATTGCGCTTGCCATTTAGCGACAATGTTGCTTATAGTGTAGATACAGTGCGAGAAATTTGTGGCTAGACGTGTTGTATACTTTTGGTGATGCACAAAAATGTATTTCTGTCGCAATTTCTACACAGATTGTGTAAATAAATGGAAAGTTCCAACGAAATCAAAAGTTTCAGCGTAATTTTTCTGAATATCCGCACTGTTAATTGAAAACTACCGTTACAACTTACGTTAGATAAATTTTACTTCAACATGTTATATTTTCAAAGTATGTCAATGTAGCTATGTGTGCACCAAATTTGAACGAAATCGTTGGAGGGTTTCTCGAGTTACCACGGCTAAAATACAAAAATATATTTCTGTCGCAAGTTTTACAAAGATCATTTAAGTAAAAGGAATGTTTTAACAAAATCACAAGTTTCAGCGTAATATTGTATTATTAGAACATGTGAAATATATAATTTGGAGTTACTGAATGAATTTTGCTGTTGATTGAAAACTATCGTTAGATAAATTTTACTTCAACATGTTATATTTTCAAAGTACGTCAATGTAGCAGTATGTGTACTAAATTTTGTTAAAATCGTTGGAGGAGTTCTCGAGTTACCACGGGTAAAGTTTAGATACTTTAGCGATTTGAGTGTCATAAAAAGTTTATTATTTGTATGTACGTTTTAGGTTATATTTTAATAGATTGTGGATCCGTGTCGCTTACCTTGCCTTTGAGGAACAAAAAGGAACATAAATGTTGAGTTGGAAAGACATTAGATAAGAATTAAAAAGCGAAATAGAAAATGAGCTTAATTCCAATGGCTCACTAGAATTCAAAGTTCCTAAGGAAATGAATATGAAACTAATGAAAATTATGAAAAAGAAATGAAATGAATTTAACGAACGTGTTCGGATTATTGTATATAACAGTTGTGTATTAATTCTACCTCCTTTGGAACTACCTGGGCCACCTTAGAAACAGTGCAATATTCCAATAAATTTATATATGACTTAACAAACATTTTTATTGTATTCAATATTGGAGCAATGTTGTTAGCTGTAAATCTTTTCTTATTTTTTTCTATTAGCTTGACTATATGTTGTAGAAGCACGAAAGATAAATATTATGAAAAGTTGGTTAAGGAACTACTTATATCCACTTTCAAGTCTGAAATGACGAGGTTTTGATAATTTTTTTTTTTTTTTTTTTTGTTAGGCATTTTACTTAAGAAGCTGTTCTAGTTCAGAGATTTTAAAAAATCTTTTTTTGTCATTACTCGATAATTTCGACATTCCCCTAAATGATTTTTCAAAATTCCAATTATTACCGAAGTTATAGACTAATTTCGACATTCCCCAAAATGATTTTTCAAAATTCAAATTATTACCGAAGTTATAGGCTTTTTAGTGTCATTGCACTGTGGACTAATATGTAAACGTGTTTTTCTCGAAACCATTTTTTTTATTCGGTCAAAATTTTGATTTCGGACAAAATGAAATGAATTAGTTTTTCCGAAAAAATTTTCGTTTCAGAATGGCTTAGAAAAATCGAAATTATTATCAAGAATCTTATACTCTTCTTGGCTACTTAAAACCTGTATCCAAATGAAGAGTGTGAAAATTTAAATTCGAATGGTCAGCCGTTTCACACAAATTTTTCTCTCCCATTCTCTTTCGAGAAAAAAGTTTTGGGAGTTGGCTACAATTAGATAAAAAAAATGTTTACAGATGCGGTTGTATCTCCGAAACATTTGTCGGTCAACTTCAAATTTTCGAATATATTCTGACGTGTATAATTTAGTTCGATCTAGAACCAAAAAAATAAATATTTTTTGAAAATCAGAAGTGGATATAACACTTTAAAACCAAGGTAATATCAATCAAAATACAATTATATCTGTGCCAAAGTAGTGTTTTGAAAATTTCTGTATTACAAAAAATATTACAAAATTTTAGAATTTTTGTAGTATGAAAAGAAACGAACCATAGGAGCGCCTATAAAGTATAAGAACTTCGGGTAGATGTTTTCCGAGCTGCATAAAATATATATAACTCAAACAATTTTTTGAAACTCAGCGGATTGTCTACATTTGATCCGACATAATTCCAAATCTTTCACGTTAACGACTGTCTTGAAAACAGTAAGCACCTTTCCGAATGGGATTAGTGAGTAGAAAGTATAGGTAAACTCAACTGGCAGTTAAGGCCATTATGAAATAGTGACGTCAGCATAAGACGCACAATTTGTGGAGCAGTGTACGCCTTCGATATCTTTCCCTTCGAATATTTGCGGTGTAGTTTGCCGAAAGTAATTTACTAAAATGCTCACAATTCAGCAAACGCTGATGAAAAAGTGGTTTGGAAACTATTAAACGCTGCCAACGACCATTCCAGTTGTTTGTTGTTATTGTTTTTTGAAAAACCGATTAGCGCTGCAAATTTACAGCGTGTCTGTGTGTGCGTGTGTATGCGTTGCAGCCTGGCCACTTTTTTCGGCCGCCCAAAGCGTGCTTAAACACAACAACAGCATTAACAACAAAAGCAAAGAGCACAACAACAGGCTCACATATAACTTACATGATTCGCCACAGAGCCCCGAAAGCCATCTGAACAACATCAACGTCAACGCAATCATTGCCGCCATCGTCTTCGTCAAAAATGTTGCAACAATCACCAGCGCTGATGCGTTTCACAGTGCCAACAGTAGCAGTAGCAGTGGCAGTGGCTGTGGCAATGGCAGTGGCAATGTTCTAGCGCTAGTGCCCAACCATTGTTGTTGTTGTTGCTGCTGTTGGCTGTTGATGGCATTCAAAAAACGCGCAGCTTAAACTGGAAGCTGCTTGACCACTTTTTCCACAAATTTTTGCAAGTTGCATTTTCCATGAAAAACATGCAAGCGACGGCGGCGCGGTGAGCGCTGTGGCAAAGTGCCGCACCGCTGCCATGTTTGTGGCGAATGCTAAGGGCAATAGTTGAATGGGGCGTGGCAAAGTCTATTTCAAGGCGAATGTAGTTGTTAAGCACACCAGCCGCAAACACCGGCACATCAACACACGTAAACGACAATGCGGTAACAGTCATGGCCATGGTTTTCGCCGCCGCCTGCGGTGGTACTCGGGGAGGGGGCGGGCCGTGTTCTGGCTGTTCGAGTGCAGTGCACTTCGCCACGCTGTGACGACTTCAGCTTCAGTTGTCTTACTTCGGCGCTTCCAGCGTTTCTCGGCAGCGCGCAACATATTTTTGTATGTGTGTGCGTGTGTTTGTGCGCCGACCGAGCGCTGGCCGGCAATTGCATTGATGATGACGTTGATTATGATGGACGGCATTTTGATGTTGCCAACTACTGTTGTTGCCACTGTTCTAGCCGGCAGCGAGCGCACACACTGTGCGGCTAATGTTGTTAGTGGCGCTGTTGTTGTTGCGTTCTTCTTCTTCTTCTTATTCAGCTACTCTCGAGCTATTGTAGTTCTGTCAGCGTCTGCCTCTTGTTGCAGTGGCAATTTTTGTGGCATTTACTGTTTTTGTTGTTGTTTTCCCTTGTTCATATTTTCATATACAGATGTCTAGTTGTTGTTGTTGCTGCGGTTGCGCCGCTTTTTTGGCATGTTGTTTTTCGCTGTTGTTTTGTCTTTGTTATTAGCTTTTTTATTGACGTTAATATTAGGCTCGGCGTAGCTCTGCTGGGGGACCAAAACTTGTAGTCGCTTATTAAAGCGTAATTATTTTGCCGGAAATGCTTTTTGTTGTAATATGTTTTGTCTCTTATTTTGCATTAACATTTTAGAAATAGGTACCGAAAAGTGACAACAACAACACATTCCTTTTTTCATATTAATTATTATTTTTTTTTTATAAAAATTTTTATAATAAAAAGAAAACTTTGGAGACTCTACAAAATATATATATACAAATATATAAAAAAGTACGATCAATGTGGTGAGCTGAGTCGGTTTAGTTATGTCCGTGCATTCTTCTCTCGTTATATATGCGAACAAGTTCGAAATCGCCAGAATCGGAGTGCTAAAGTACATAGCTGCCCTACAAATTGAGCGATAACAAGTAAGATAACGGGTATAACCGAACATTTTATACTCTCGCAATTACCAACATCAAAGGAGGAACATGCTGTGATCATAAATATTTCAATACTTGAATTTCCACGCCAGGCCTTCAGTAAAAATCAGCAATATACACTTTGGTCCACATATTTGGTGTGATACAGTGGTTTTTAATAGTTTCTTATAGGTTAGGAACATTTGGGTAAGCTTACTTCAAGCTCTGTTGAAATTGGTCTAGTAGTTCCTGAAATCCAGGATTTGAACTAAAGATTTTTCTCCGAAAAAGCGCTTCCCTACCACACATTTATTCAGTGAGTTATCGCTCTTTTAGCAGTTATCATTTAAAGCGTTAAATGAGAAATGAGCGTGGTTATTATTTGATTTTACTCATTCTCACAATGTAATGAGAAGCACTAAAAGGACTTCTTCCCAGCAAGTTTGGTTTATCTAGTTGAGCCATCTGCAGCCGATTTCCATTTCGTTCAGCTATTTTAATTATTCAATAGGCATAAAAGTTCTTCAACTTTATCAAGGAATCTATGGTTAATATAAAGTCGGCTTGTTACCTCACTCTGTCATGACTAGAGTACCAGATCGGACAATCTCCAAAAAATTCCTTCTCGAATTTTAGACTGAGAATTACTTGATAAATTTTATAAGTTTTGACAATACTATATAACTCTGTTAACACCTTAAGTATATCTATTCTCCCAGATCTATTTTTATAAATCAGATCCGGAATCAAAGCCTTTAATTCCAAGTATTTATCTTCATAAGAATTAGTTTTAGAGGTTTTTAAGGATATTTTCAAACATCTGTTCCCACAATTGTTCGATCTGACTAATCAGATATCTATCCAAACACTGTCTTCTCAGCAGATAAGACTATAAATTGATTTCTTTTTGATATTAACACTAAAACAAGAATTAAATTGAGGATGTTCGGGATGTTGTTTATAGGAGTGGGGTTACTTTGAAAATTTTAGCTTCATTCCGAATCAACGAATAGTATAATCTGTTAAAATATTTAAGTTTCCAAAAGCAGTAATTTACAAATTCCATTAAATTTTGTGTGCGAAATCAAATTTCTGGTGCCGAAATGTTCAGAATGTTGGAAAAGGTCTTCGGTGATGATTATTTGTAGCGAGCAAGTGTTTTTGATTGGTAAAACTTACTCAATCCAGAACGCATTGACCATGAATCAAGTTCAGGACGTCTTTCAACATCAACTGATGATCAACACGTCAACAAAATAAAGGAATTGACGGGAACCGACGATTAGCAGTCAGAGATCTTACTTTCATTGTCGGAATATCAGAAGGGTCAGTGAAAGATTTTGAGAGATGAGTCTTTAATCTATACTTATGACCTGGAAACAGACGATCAATTTCATCGTCGGAATATCAGAAGGGTCAGTGAAAGATTTTGAGAGGTGAATTTTTAATCTATACTTATGACCTGGAAACAGACCATCAATCGGCCGAATAACGTGGCAAAGGTGAGCCAAAGCCGAAAAAACCACATCAAAACAGGTCAAAATCGTCGTAATGTTGACAGTTTTCTCCAATTTTCGAGGTGTGGGACACTGCGGATGTCTTCCGACCGGCCAAACTGTCAACAAGAAATACTTTATGAGTGTTATGAGTCATTGGCGCGAAGCTCTTGGTTTTTTTTTTACCACCATAATGCACCGTCGCATGTTGCATGTATTCTTCGTGAGTTTTTCGCCAAATTTTCAACCAGCATCGTGGCACATTGTATTAGGGAAATATGGACGACCATGCTTGAAGAAAGATTAGTTGGATTAGCGTTGCTTCATACGCTTCGTGACATCGAAATCACCGCCGAAGAAGTCATCGAAAGATTCGCAAAACTTGGCAGTCATCGTTTTGTGTTATGAAACACGCGATATAAAAGGATTTTTCTGTTTGAATTTTTAATAAAATGAGCCACTATGTAATGCATGTACATTGTTGACTTTTCGATTATAACCACCTTGTTTACCTAAAAATTGCAATTGATAATTTTTGTTTCATAATTTGTACTGTATTTCTCTCGCAATAATAAGTTTGAAACCCAAATCGAAGGATAAATTCAATTCAAGAATCGTCTCTGGATCCGCCACTGGGCTAAGGGGGGTTATTGTTAGGGGGACGACATATGTAGATTTTGAATAATATGCAATATTAAGAAAATAAATTTATTGATAATATAAACTAGATGGTCTGATATATGTGACCGAAACTATATTATAACATATTTAAGAAGAGAAAACCATTACTTCATTGTATCTCCCCTCTTTCTGCCACACCGCATATTGTAATATCTCCATTCTGCCGAATACCAACGATCAACCGGCCATCGACAGTTGTCATCTGTCAATGGCCATATGAGCAAGTCAGAACATTAATCGTCTTGTTCGCTGTCATTTGTTGATTTCATTTGTCACATTAAACTCATCATTTTATGTTCTGGCGTCAACACGCCCGAAAAGTGGAAATCCAAAAGCCAAACACGGCGAAACAACTCAATATAACAACAAAAGCAACACAACAACGCTGCTGCCGGCCAGCAGGCCAACAGACAAGCTGACAGCCAGATGGAAATAACAGATTTCGCACTTGAACTTGTTCGCCAGCCAGCTTCACTGCCAACACCGCACTGACCAATCGACCGATCGACGACGAAGCGAGCGACGAAGTGACCGGCCGCATGACTAAACGCCAGCTAACTGTGGTCAAGCCAATGGCCGAGTGGTTTTCGCCAAATTCGCATAAACTGTGGCAGCAGCGGCAGCGGCAACGACACCGAAACAAATGCAAAAAAGCACAAATAAATGAAATTGCAACAACAACTCTATGCGGTGGCATGAAAAAGCGAATCGCAAAACCGAATTGGTAGCGGAACGCGCTACAACGAATTGACGAACGGCATTTTCCGCATTAGTGTTGCAAACAAATGTCGAGTGCGCCATATCGATCGGCGAATTTGGGTGGCAGCGAAGTTGGCAAAACCATTTATAAAAAAAAAAAGAATACAAAAAGATGAAAATAAATACAAAGTGGAGGCAAAATACAAAAAGAATTGCCTGTCAGAAGTGTTGTTGTTTGACTTGTAGCTGCTACTGTTTGCGCTTGTTGTTAGTGGCAGCGAACGCTATCTGGGCCACGATCAGTAGTGGCAAGCTCACTGGCAACTAAACCCGCACGCACACACACATATACATACATGTAAACAGAGACACACACACACACGCGGGCGCGACGAGATACACTGGCAGCGAGCAGGCGCTTGTTGCAACGTACGCATCGTGACCAGCGCGCTGTGTGTCTCCTCCGCGTCCCCACCGCGTTTTCGCTTCGCGGTATGTTTATTTGTGCGCTTGCCCATTTGCCACTTTTGTGCATACAATTTACATAGAATCGAGCACTTTCGTACATACACACATACATAAGTATATATAATATATGGCAGGCAATAGGCCACCGCGCCGTTTGTAGTCTCATCTGTTGCATGAATGAAATTGCGGCGTTGGCATGAATGGAGCAGATTATTGTAATGCAAATTCGATTTTGATTAGGTTACTAATTTATATGCTACACATTCAAGTATACTTACGGATATGTATGTATGTATACGTTTGTTTGATATGCTATGCATAATCACTTCTACATATGCATAGCTGATCAAAAATTAATCGGACTGCTTTGTCTGTCAATTTTTAACATTAAAAAATAATAAAGAATTTGCTCCAAATTTGTATTTCAAATGAAATGACGGCTTCGGAATCGAAGAAATATTCTATCTACTCCCCCATGACTGTCCAGTTTCGCTAGGCAAAGCTTGAGGCATCCCAGATGTCACACCTTCTATGAAGCGTCTATTTGGCTGAGCTTAAGTTTAGTCGCCTAAGTGGATTTGTGATAGGCTGAAAGCTCTTTCTAGATATAATTCATATCTTGGCATCAGAAAGTAGTAGCTGTCTATGTGAATTACACCCAAAACTTAGCTCGTTTGATTGTTTATATTACTTCCTTTTATTCTGATAAAATCATGCGTGAAATCTGCAAAAATTTCTAAGCCTTTAGACATCGAGACATTCTAGGTAAGTGAGTGACGAAAATGTTGTTTGATGACATCTCTAATTTTCGTCCCTTAATCAAAATTTGGTATTTGCTTACCTCCAGATTTAAGATATCTTTATTGTGCATTCTACTGAGAAATCTCTATCACATACTTATCAAATTTTGGTTTTACTTTGTTGAAGTTCAAAGGCATAAAAAGATCCCAACTCAAAATTATCCATAAGATGATCGTTGAACAGAAAATCGATGTACCGAAAGCGATCATGCAACTTGAGATATTATTACGTCCACAGTACATAGAGATCTTTAAGTTACCCTATAGAACCTTTGCACCCAATTTCCAATAAAAAGCAGGACTAAGCTTGAAAACACGTCTGTTTATTGCGTCGTTCCAAAGCAGAAGAGGACTCTTACAGCGATAGTACAATAATTAAAGAAAATAATTAAGTAAGGAATAATAGATAATTGAGAAAAATATTAGCACAGGGTGCATCGTGTAAAATGAAATGCAAATATAAAATAAATCTTAGACACCCAATCTTCAGAGTTAACTCCACAAAATAAATTGGAATCAGTATTCGAATACTTCTCAGCTTCAAAATAAGTATAAAGTTAGCAAAGACACAAAGAATCAGCTTTTAAGAAGAAAACTGGACTTTGACATTCAGCTACATGGAGCTGAGCTTGCTACAAGACTGAGTAAAATATATTTAGTTGAGATCGAAATTAGTCAATTTCTAAGATACTTCAATTATCAAGAAAACTTCAATCAAGGATTTTGCTACATCAACTCTCTACTAATGCTTGATAGCGTTCTTAGTCCAGTCATTTAAGTTTAAATTAGGTAAGAATCTCGGAATTGGATATACCCATTTATATGTCAATATAAATATATAAGTTCGATACTCGTATAAGTATTTACAGACATATAAATGGCTATATCGAATTCCGAGGTGAACTTACTTTAACGACTGGACTATCTCTTCGAATGCTTGGGAACCTTCGTCTTTCATTTGGCATTTATTTATATGTAACGGATGGACCACCTAACGTTTTAAATTCGTATTATCTATATTTCGACACTGGAAACGTCAAATACCATTCGGAAAGTTACAGATATTCAGTAAAAAGTCTAAAATTTACGAAATGGGACGCTATTCACTAGAAAAAAACTGGCAAATATTGCAAAAAAAAAAACCGAGGATAGTCAATTTGACCGAAAAATTATCTTTTCGGACGAGGCTCATTTCCACCTCGATGGTTACATTAACAAGCAGAATTGTCGCATTTGGGGCACAGAAAACCCGCACGTAATCGTCGAGAAGCCAATGCACCCAACACGAATCACTGTATGGTGTGGATTTTGGTCTGGTGGAATCATCGGCCCATTTTTCTTCGAATATGAAGAAAAACCCGCCGTAACCATCAATGGTGAGCGATGAAGACTTGGACAACATTTGGTTCATAATTAGCAAAAGAGGTGATGTGAATTGACCTCCCAGAAGCTGCGATTTAACTCCATTGGACTATTTTCTGTGGAGAGCTGTTAAAGATATATATTACCCCAACCATCCAGAAACAATTCAAGACCTAAAGTACGAGATTCAAGTTGCTGTAGCTGTCATAAGGTCTGAAACCATCGAGACAGTACTCAAAAATTGGGTGGATCGGATAAGCTACTGTAAACTCAGCCGTGGTGGCCATTTGTCCGAAATTGTTTTCCACAAATAAATTTCATAAAACAACCTTTTCAATAAATGTTAGAGATTTGAAAAATATCAAGCCGTTTTTTTTATTGACTTTAAAGGTTTGAAATTTTATATGACCCACCCTTTATATGATGGCAAACTGCCATAACCAAAAGTGTATGATAAAATTTTCTTAAGTGTGTGATAAAATTTTCTTATAAAGCAGAGTTATATCTCCGCAAACCCCTCAAAAAACTAATAAAAGGTCTTCCATTATTGCAGAGATCCCATCTAGCACTAGACTAATAGACTTCTCGTGCGCTAAGGAGGCGCAGATCGGCGACCAACTCCTGTGCGATTGCGAGATCCTTTTAGCCTAAAGTAGAATTTGAGCTAACAGGAGATCTATTGTTCGTCTTGTCCTGAGCAAAGTTCATTTTGGTGCAATCGCAAGTGTTCTTACTGGATACTGCCGAATAGTCAAGTATGGGGTAAGGGTAAAAATCTTTTCGGACGCTAGTTGTCAAATTTATATAGTGAAGGCTGAGGTGGTAGATTAATGTTGAAAAAACTCGGTGGTCAACCCTTTCGGCGAACCAGAAGACAAAGCCGAAACTGAAAATGTCTCTACAAATTTGTGTTAAGCTCAAGGCGCTTTGCCAACTTGTAATTGTCTTATGATTTAGTATATAGAAAGCATTTTTAGAAACCACAAAGGACTGGTGCTCTAAGCTCTTCAAGTGAGATTCGTGTTATAAACGACACCTTAACCTAAAATAACCTGCCGAACTTCGTATTTTGATCAAAGGTGAGGTCGTGAGGTCGTAATATGGAGAAATACATACAAACCAACAAATAGTCGGTAAACTCGAGTTCGTGATGCGTTCTGAATGAAAAAGGTATTATAATAAATAATTATATTTTATTTTCGTACTTTTCTCAATCCTCAAATAGTCTTCACTTTTAACCGCGTTTGTTGCAGGCTCTAAGCTCCACTACCAGTTGCAGCGCCGCCGGCGGCCAATCGCCGTCAATGCGGCATCAATTGGAAATAAATAAGTGGAAATTTTGAGCATTGTCAGTGGCTGGGTTTTCAAGTCGCAGCACATACACACGCCCACGGCCTGTTGGCTGTTGCGCGCTCTGCCGCTTGCAGTTAAACAAGCAGAAATACAAATGTATTCATATGTTCCTGTGTGCTTGTGTGGGTGTGCGCTGTGCGAAGTCTGAATTTGACTATTGACTCAAATTGGTTTTATTACATTTTCGTTGTTGCTTTTCGCTGTTTTCGTTTGCACACTGCATTTGCCCATTTTGCACTTTATATTTGAGCGTTGTTTTTATTGTTGCTGCTAGTTTGTTTGTTTGTCTGCTTGCTTGCTTTATTCCGCTTGACGCACATCGACGCTTTTTTCGTGTACTATCTGTTACTGGTATGGGTGCGTGTTTGCATGTGTGTGTGTGTGTGTGCGTTTGCGCGCATGTGCGAGGTGATAAGCTCAAGGACAGCGCCGCGCCGCGCCGTTCGCTGCGCACTGCTCAATTGCAATTGCTGAAATTTTAGTGCGCTTGGCACAATTTGACATTTGCTGTTGTTGTTGCTTTATTGTTGACGTTTGATATTTGCACTGCAAATGCAGTTTTTTTAACTGTCATTGCAGTTGACGCTGTTACTGTTGTTGTTGTGCGAAACTAAATGATCAAATATATGCGCAGAAATCAAGCAAGAAAAAAAAAAACAAAAACAAAAGCAACGCTAAGAATGCCAGGCAGTCCGTCAATGTTTGTTCAATTGTTTAGAAAGAACAGCTCAACAGCTCGCGAATATTATCGATTTCTTATGCGATATTGCTGCGCTTGTTGTTGTTGTTGTTTTTGTAACAGCAATGCAAAGCATTTCAGTTTTGTGCGGTTTTATAGTTTTGTTTACTAATTATTTTGTTGTATTTGTTGTTGTTGTTTTGTGACTTGTTGTTGTTGCTTTGTAAGTGTTGTTGTTATCTTGTTTTTGTTGCTTGCGATGTTTATGGCTTAACCGGTGATAGGTTTATTGGTACGGCCGCTTTGCCGGTTGCTCTTCTTCAACGAAATCATGGTGTCGCCAGTTGACGATGTCGTCTTCGCTGCGAGTCGTCCGTTGGTGCTCTGCGTTTGCTCTTTGTTGTTATAATAAGCATTGCTATGCCTGCATTTCAAAGCTGTTGGTACTTGTTTAAGGTTAGTACTAGATTTAGCTTGTACGGATATATGCATACACTGATACTGAGTATCCGCTACTAACCTAAATATAACTAAGACCATTTGTCAGCTTATGTTCGCCTCTGTTATTAATATTATTTATTATCAAATTAATATTTTTACATATTCAATGCGAAATGCTTAATTTTTTTCTAATTTGCCTTTGAACTCGAGTTTTAATTGACATAGCCGAAGCTATTGCTCTCGTTTTACTCGCACTTTGGCATCGAGGTTACGTATACGCACCATACCCGCTGACTTATCTTTATTATTAGTGGAATATAAGCTTTGTTTCGTATTTTTTTAAGTAGTTTAGCAGTATAACAAATAAAAACTAGAACAAAAATAGTTAAATTCGGTTGCATCGAAGCTACAATATTTAACACAGCTGGATTTGTCATAGCCACTATATACAGGGTAGGCCATTTAAAGTTGACCCATCTGCAACTTTTAACAGCGCTGACAAATCGGCTAATGTCATACCGCGTTAGAAGCGTCATTCGAAGACAATTTATACCATGGAACAGTACACTCCAAAAGAACGCGCTGAAATTGTTCAGCTTTATATTCAAAATAACTTTTCAATTGTGTTAACTCAACGTGCGTTTCGCAAAAAAAAAAATAAAGTGAAAAGTGCTCTAGTTAAGAACACAATTAAGTCTTTATACGCAAAATTTGTGAACACCGGTAATCTCAGTAATGCCAGTCATGCATCCAGACAACGCACAAGACGTTCTGATGAAAATATCGAAGCTGTACGAGCCAGTATTGAGGAGACTCCATCGACATCGAGTTATCGCCGCTCTCAGGAATTAGACATCTCTCGCACCACTCTCCGACGCATAATTCATAAAGATTTGAAGATGTTTCCATATAAAATTCAAATGGCACAAAAACTAAACCCAGCTGATTATCCGCGACGCCTTAATTTTGGCAAAGAAACAAATGGGTCAACTTTAAATGGCCTACCCTGTAGATATGTACACAACAGAGCGGGTTGGTTTACAGAAAGCCAAAAAATGGATAAATAGCGTTTGCGGGCAAAGTTCTACGAATCATTCTGATCAACTCTGCCCAAGAGACTAAGAGTCAAAACCAAGTTTCAGACAGCGCTTCTTTAAGCAACGTTTTTTAGAGATTATAAAAATTTGTTCGTCAGTTTTTGAGATATCCAAATGAAATTTAATACGTAGATGCATTTTGAAATGTTCTTGATCAATTGTCGAAAATGTTTAGATCAGACAACTACGAATCAGTTTTAGAGCCATAGCATCTTACGCAAAGTTTTTAAGCGATTTTGTAAAAAAAAAATCGACCCGCTCTAATGTGTATAGCCACGTTGCTTGATACAACCTACAAGTCAAAATATCTTATGTGAAGATCGTTAACTTGATTTTGATTGGTTAGTTTGTGGGTCAGTTATAAGCTAAAATATTCCGATTCGAATAACATGTTCCAAGATTTGCTAGCTTAGATATTAATCTATGCCGAAACTCGTAAATATGTATATCTTACTTAATAAAAAATGCTTCTGATATCGCCAGTTCCGACAAGCGTGCAGAGTAAGGTAGAGGAGTAGGTAGTGCAAAATTATATATTGGCGCAAACACGGCTTACGCGGTCATAGCCGAGCTTACAACAGCGCGCCAGTCTCTTTCCTCTCTTTGCTGTTTGCCGCCAATTAGAGATTCCAAGCGAAGCCACGTTCTTCTCCACCTGGTATTTCCAACAGAGTTGAGGTCTTCCTTTTCCTCCGCTTTCCCAGGCAGGAACTGCGTCGAATACCCTCAGAGCTGGAGTGTTTTCATCCATTCAGACGACATGACCCAGCCAGCGTAGCCACTGTCTCTCCAATCGATGAACTATGACAATATCTCCGTCTATCCCACACAGCCCATTGTTCCATTTATTGCGGTATTCGCCGTTGTCAATGCGTAAAGGACAATAAACCTTCCGTCGAACCTTTCTCTCGAAAACTCGTAATACCGGCTCATCAGATCTTGTCATCGTCCATGACTCTGAACCATATTACAGGACGGGAAGAAAGCTTTACTTCTCAATTACCTACTCAGACCGAAGTAGCACCTGTTGGCCAGAGTTATTTTGCGTTGGATATCGAGGGTGACGTTGTTGGTGGTTTTCATTCTGGTTCCTAAATAGACGAAATTGTCTACGTCTTCGAAGTTATGACTGTCAACAGTAACGTGCGAGCAAGGTCGCGAATGTGACGGCTGTTTGTTTGCTAACAAGAGAAATTTTCGTTTTGTCCTCGTTCACTACCAAAGCCATTCACTTCTTTGTTCAACCTGGAGAAAGCGTTACTAACGTCGCGGTGGCTTAGGCCAATGATATCAATGTCCTCGGCGTACGCTAGCAGTTATACACACTTGTAGAAGATTGTTCCTTCCTTGTTCCGCTCTGCAGCTCGAATTATTTTCTCCAGAAGTAGATTGAAGAAGTCAAAGGAAATCCTTGACAGAAGTGTCGTTTTGTGTCAAACTACGCAGAAAGGCCCTTCCCGGTGGATGTTTTTTGGCTACTAAGAGCATATATGGTCTAAGATCGTAAGTCGTGGGCTTTTCGAATCATATGTAAAGTAACCGTTTGTGGCCACTCCCAGTGAATGGCGCTCAGAGAACTTTCCTCACTTGCGTGAACTTCTACACATGGAAAATTTGGAAGTCGACCAAGTAGTAATTCCTAAACTTTTAAGAACATTCAAAGCCGGGTAAATGGATGTCAAAACGAATTGAAGCTAAGAGCCATAGAAAGACGATTTTGCATGTCAGAAATAATATTTTAATATTACACAAATTGGAATGTGGCAGGTGATGAAATGTAGAGCGATTGCCGAAAGACATAAGGAATTTGCGATTAGACACGAGCCAATAATTTTCGAACAAAAATGCTCAGCTCCATGTAGCGTGGTTCCAACGTGGTTGGAAAACAGCGGCTGGAAAGTTCTATCTCACCTGTCTGATAACCCAAACCTTGCGCCATCTAATTATCATATGTTCCGGTCCATACAGAAAGCACTCACTGGAATACTGGTAAAATTTAAAGAGGTTATCAAAATTTTGTTTGATGCATTCTCAGCCGTCAAGTTGGCGCAGTTCTTTTGGGATTGAATCCACAAATTACCAGAAATAGAGGAGTATTAATAGTTTTAGTAAAGAAATGTTATAATTAAGCAAGAATATAGTAACAGATACATATGTATAGGTGTGTACATTATAGGGTAAGTTCTCTGCTGGCTGTTACAAATTTTAATGCAAACCTTACACTTTATTAAGCAAGTTCGAGATAATATAGACGCGAAAATTAGCGAATCTCGCGGTTATTGAAGAAATAATGGCGCCATTTGCATTTTTTTAATAAGCACCAATGCATATTGCTTAATAGCTGAGCGATCATTTTTTATGCGCTAGCCATAAAAAAGCGCAAACAACAACAAATATTCGCTGTTCGGGCGCCTTATGAAAAACTGCGAACACTAAAGATGAAAAAGCACTCGCTGATATATGTATTAGAAAAAACGCGGCCAATGCGCGCCCTCCAAGCGTCCAACGGCAATTCCGTTGACATCTGTCAGCGGCGCTTCGCATTTGTATTTCTCATTTTCATGCATAATTACTGCCAGGCGGCATTGCGCTTATTTCGAAGCGCCACAGCTGCGCCATTTTCGGCGTCTCGACAAATTGTGCCACCGCGCCGCCGCCGCGTGCGTGTGCTAACGCTGCGCGCAAGTGTATATGTGGCTTTGTAATACTATTTATTTAATATTTCCAGGCCCTGTTTCCATTTGTGTAGGCGAGATTATATGTTTTATGGCAAATTTTTTTTTATTATTTTCGATAGTTTTTGCCGCTGCCTAACGGTTATTACTACTCTTCGAATACCATCCATTATGCTTGTTGTTATTAGTGTTGTTGCTCCGCGTTTTTGTTATTTCTGTAACGTTTTTGAGAGTATCTAATTTCGAATTGTCACCCAGTTGGTCGGCCCCTCGTCGCCGCACCGCCACTCATCGCCCGCATTCAGCGCAGCTGTCGCGCGCTCCGCTATGCCTAATTGGCGCGCCTTGTTGTTTTTATTGTTGTGCTGTAGTTTTGTGTAAATTAAAAACGAAAAATAACTGGCGTACACAACACACACACTATCACACTTCGGTATGCACGCAAATGCAACGAAGCGCCCCCCTTACACCATCCACGCGCGCCCATCACCGCCGCGCATCTTCCGCGCCGCGTCCTCTACTCGCCATCTCGTTGATTTGCGCCAATTTCGCTTATCTGACAAATGCGAAATTTTTATGACAAAATTCGTCGCTTCTTGTTGTTGTTGTTAGTTTTCGGTTTTTTTGTTGGCGCGCGCTTTGTGTGTGCGCGCGTTTGTGGTGTGTTTTTCGTTGCTCGGCAATTGGCCGCTTCCACTGCCGCATTGCATGTCGAAATCAGGCCACACATCAACGCTGGAAGATAAGGTTTATTTTCTATTTTTATTTGACAGTCACTTTTTCCAATTTTTTCCTTTTTTCATATTTTGTTCTTTTTTGTTTCATTTTTTATTCATTCTTTTTTTTTGTTTATTTTTATTATTATTATTTTTGCACCATTTTGTGTATTTGGCATTTAGCAACTTTTTCTTTTTTTTGGATTTTTCGCTTCCTCTCACTTTCTCCCACATTTGCTGCGCTAACTGCCCCTCTCTCTCTCTCCCTCTTTCGCTGCTCATAATTTAAGCGTCGCATATTTGCAAAATAAATCATTTCGGGGGAAATTTGATAATGCGAAGGTGACCCCATTTTCGTGCAGGCTTATAGTGTGACTGCAAAACACAACAAAAAAGCAACAACAACGAAACTAAGCAATCTAACGAAAACACTTGTAAATATTTAAGTGTTTTCTAGAAATTTTGATAATTTTTTGTTGCCTTTTATGATTTTTTGCTTGTTTACAATTGCACTTCATTGCATTGCATGCAGGTCTTGGTTGGGGGAAGGGTGGATTGGCGGCGCGTTAGTAATGCAATGAATTTAAGTTTATTTGCGAATTAGCAATGCTACAGTTGAGTGGAAATACAAAGGACGGCTGTGTTTTCGGCGCATTGTGAAATGTTTACTAGACTTCAGTCTTTTTTTTTTCAATCTTATTTTTTATTATTTCTTTATTTTGTTTTTTATTTTATTATTATTACACCAGTAAGTGGGCATGAAGGTTAGTTTTTTGAGGTGTGCCTACAAAAACTTGGATGCGGTGAATTAGCTCGCTTTGTGCTTGTATTTGGCACATACATACCCATGTACATACATATATAGTTGAGCGATAATATAGTGCCGGTGCATTACACAATCCCACACACACACACACACATGCCATGTTATTCGTTAGTTTGGTGTTGCTATTTGGGCGCGGATTTAGATAAGCGCATTAGTTCGAAGTGCAAATTTTGCAAATTTCGTAAATAAAATCGCACGTGCACTTGGGCACATAGCCCAACCACGGTTGTAAAGCGTGCTTTTAACCCTTGTGTAGGCGTTGCGTGTAGTTAGGACCGAAAATAAAAACTTGCATTTTCTATTTATTAACCCAGTGTTATGCTATACAAATTATTTTTTGATGTCACCCAAATTTTCATAATTCCAAAAAACCCTCACCTTCCTGTGCACACTTGTTCAACAAAAATTATTTGCTGACGATGTTGTTGGTGTTAATGCTGGTTCCATGAGAGACAAAATTATCTACGATTTTTAGAAGACTGTACCTTCTCTATTTAGCTCTGCAGCTCGTATTGTTTTCTCCAGCAATAGATTGAAGAAGTCACAAGATGGAGAGTGCCCTTGTCTGAAACCTAGCTTAGTGGAGAACTGCTCGTAGGGATCCTTCCCGATACTGACGACGCTTTTAGTGTTGCTGAACGTCAGTTTACACAGCCACATTAGTTTTGCGGGGATACCAGATTACGACATAGCGGAATAGAAGCACTGCCTTTTGGCACTGTCAAAAGCAGCTTTAAAATCGACGAAGAGGTGGCGTGTGTCGCTCCTCTTTTCACGGGTCTTTTTTTAAATTTGCTGCATGCTGAATATCTGGTCAGTTGCTGATTTGCCAGATCTAAAGCCACACTGTTAAGGTCCAATTAGTTTGTTGTTTTTGGGTTTCAGTCTTTCACACAGTACGCTTAACAGAGTTTTATATGCGTTGTTGAGGAAGCTTATCCCACGATATTTGTCACAGATTGTGGGGTCTTTGTTTTTGTGGATTGGGCAGAGCACACTCAAATTCCAATCGTCCGGCATGATTTTGTCCGATCATATTCTACAAAGGAGCTGATACAATACCAGTTTTTCGCCGTATTTCAATATTGGCCCCTCCCTCCGCTTTGCTTTTCTTCAGACGGTTAATTGCTATTGGAACTTCTTCTTGGTCGAGCGATCTTGTGATCCATTGTCATCGATTGAGGAATCGGTTTCGCCTTTTCCTGGCGTTATGCTTTCATTGCCATTCAGCAGGCTGGAGAAGTGTTCCCTCCCTAATTTCAGTATGCTTTGGGCATCAATGACTAGATCACCTCTGGGAGTTCTACAAGAGTATGCTGCGGTCTTGAAACTCTCTGTTAGCCGCCGCATTTTTTCGTAGAATTTTTAAGGAATACCGCTATTGAATAGCTTGTCAAGCTCTTCGTATTCACGCATTTTGATCTCTTTTTTTTTGTCTGCAAATGTCTCTCGCTTCCCTCTTCAGCTCTGGGTATCTATCTGATGCCGATTGTTATTAAAGATATAATTTTAACTTCTTCTTGCTTCTCTGCAAAAATTTATTTGAGGGTTATATTCTAAGCTTTAAGTTATACTTTAGAACAGTTAAAAAAGTTCTGTAGCACAATTTTTAAAAATCATTGTCACATATTGATATATAGTTCTAGAGACACTATTAGTAAGTGATGCAATTCATAAGGTTATATGAGGGTACTACTTATTCAAAATAAACTTACGAGGCAGCAAAAATGTATACTATAAACAATGGTATGCGTTAAAGTCTGGGACTGCCTGAGAGGCACTGACTCTGAATCTCTTAGGGACTCCACACTGCTATTGAAATTGCTCTTATAATAAACTAATTATTTCGTTAATTTTTTTCAGGTTTCAGTTTTCGAAACTATTTCCCATTTTCCTACGTTTTTGTTAACTCAAAGTACTACTTCGATCTATCAAAAGACATCACAAAATGCTGTAAAGGTAAGTGGTCCGGCATTATAAAAGTAGTTTTCTGCAAACATTCAACTGAAAAGTGAAAAGATATTTTTCCATATTTAATGGCTCCAAAGTTTAGCAAACAATTTATTAATATATTAAGTGCAAGGTTAGGTTATACTGGCCGACTGTGGTGCCATATATTAAGGTTGTCAAAAAAGTCTTGCGGTATTTTCGCTAGTTTTTCCCTTTTTGGAAAGCTCATTTCACGCGCTAACTTTCTTTCTTTCTTTTAAGTCGTTCGTGAGTTAGAGCGTCGCAAACATGGAGCAAAATAAAGAGAAAATACGGCATATTTTACAGTACTACTCCAATAAGGGCAAAAATGCATCTCAAGCCGCCAATAAAATTTGGGTAGTTTATGGACCCGATACAGTTTCCATTTCCACAACGATGGTTTCAACTTTTTCGTTCTGGTGTAAAGATGGTCGAAGATGCGCCACGCTCCGGAAGGCCTGTCGTCGAAAATTGCGATAAAAGCGCTGAATTAGTCGAAAGAGACCGGCATAGTAGTCATCAAACCGTTATAAACCATTTGAAGAAGCTTGGAGTCACTAAGAATCTCGACGAATAGATTCAATAAAAATACCGCAAGACTTTTTTGACGACCCATTACACATAGAAATGTTGGTTCTTTGCAAAGCCTCTTTACTTTGAGATGAATTATTCGTCATACATGACGTCAACGCTTTTTGCGAATTTAATATCTAAATTTGATATTTCGTCTAGTGCCTTGAACTGCGAAGATACTGGATATTTAAGCCGAGTTCTAGATAGAGCGGAACGGAGGCATGGAAGGTATGCCAGAGTCTCTGTCATGCCTACTTCTCTGTACTTTCTGCTTGTATCGTCGTTAGTTACTGAAGACAGTAGATTGTGATCAGTCACAGCTACTTGCGGCATTCCAGCTGCAAAATATGCATGCACCCGAAACCGCATCTAAAATTCTTCACAGAATTGAAAACAAAAATACAGTCCCATGTTTTTTCTTTCGCCTTATTGTCTGAAAATATTATCTTTTTGTCAAGAAAAACAATGTTCTTTTCTAAAATCTGTGGATTTACGGCAGTAAAGGAACAAATTTTCACCCAACGGAAGTAACCAAATAAAGACTACTATTCATGCTACTGCTGTTAGTGGAGGAAAAGCAAAATGTTGCAAGCTGTTAATGACTGCCACAACTACGAAGCGGCCCACGATTTGCGCATAAAAATATATAAAATATCAGCATTGTTGCGCTCACACATAATATAGGAAAATTATTACAGAAACAAATTTGTTGCAAGTAAGAAACGGTGATTTTTTTGTTGCCACTTTTATGAATTTACACAATTTTTTCACCTGCAAAACACGGGAGCGCAGTGAACAAATCGATAAGATGTAAGAATCAACAGGCTGTTGCAACAACAAAAGCAACAACACCAAAAACACAAAAGCGCTTGGCGAAGGCAAAGGCATGGCATGCTTTTCTTGGCGCTACGAACGGGCAGGCAGGCAAGCAGGCAATGGCAATTTGAGGTAAACGCGCGTACTTGCAACATTCACCTGTTATTATGGCGTTGCCGTTTATATGCAGTTCGTATGTTGCGCTTGCAATTCCGTTGGTTGTTGTTGTTATTGGAGGGTTTTGTTGTTGTTGTTGCGCTTTTTGTTATTTTTAATTTTATTTTTTTTCCTGCTTTTCTTTATATTTTTGTGTTTTTTGTTATTATTGTTATTTATGTTTTTGTTGTTGTTATTATTTTTGTTGTTGCTTTTATGAGGGCTTATGTTTCGTCTTTCAAATTATGTGGTACATCAGTATACTCTGTGAGCGCATGGCAACATACAAATACATATATACTAGTTGCACTTGCCACAACTGTAGCAACAACCTTCTGCTGCCTGCTGCCACATGCGTTTTACTTACTATCATTGCATAGTGGCAACTAGCTATGTTCGTATATATATAAATATAAAAGGTACAGGGCGCTTGCTATGAAAATAGTGATATTGCCTTTTCTTTTTCTTGTTGTTGTTGTTGCTTTCATTATTATTGTTTTCCTTGCAACCGCGCGCCAGTGCTTTGATAGCCAACATAATTGCCTGTTTTGTGCCACGCCATACTTCAGCCATTTATTGTTATGATAGCGAAGTCATCAACAACAACAACAAAAACAACAACAGCGTCGCTAGAATGCAGATGCAACCAAAAAAGTTGCAGAAGCTAGCAAAGCAGCAAAGATGGTCATAATGCTGTAGTGCAGAAATAATAACAATAAAAAACAGCAACAACAACAAGCACACATACACAGTGGTTGCAGCAACAACAATAAATGCTTTAGTGGCGTTGAATGAAACCAACTCCCGGTCACCTTAATAGCCCATTTGGTAAATGCAGACATTGCGGCGAAGGCGAAGACAAAAGCGACGAGGCACTGGACGCACGAAGCGGCGTCGCAGAAGATGTGCGAAGCGACAATGAGGAGTAGAGTCGGTATACGGTATGTGTATGTGTGTATGTGCCATCGGATCGCCGGTGGAGGCAACGTAAAGTGGCGCGGATTATTATTATATGGAAATATGCTGGTGAATGTGGCATGAAAACCAGCAAAAGCAACAACAATAACAAAACAGCAAACAAAAGTAATAGCGAAAAGTGCAGGAGGAGGGGAGGTGGCAAGCAGCATGCAGCATATAACTATTTACCCGTAAATACATACACACACGGAAGCTAGAAGCCGCTTCGTGAACACCTGTTGCAAATTTCATTCACACAGCGGCTGGGGTAGTAAAATGAGCGCATCATAGTGCTGCGCTGAGAGCGTTAGTGAGATGTGGAGAGATGCAGAGAGCATGCAACGTGGTGCAGTGGCAAACTAGCGAAACTATTTTGTTGTTTTTTTCTTATTTGCCGCTTGCTTCTGCTTATGCCGCAATGTTTTTCGTGCATGTACTTCAAGTATTTTATATATATTGTATATATGTATACGAATTGCATATAAGTATGTATATAATTATGTATTTTAGCTGCTTTTCCGACGAATCTGACGAATTTTTTCAGTTCCAACTGACATTTTACAGCATTCGTCACAGCTGCTGTGCTTCCACCTGCCAGGCTAGAGCCGGGAGCGCTGCCTATGTATGTACATATATATTGCAGTTATTTTAATGCTGGAGAAGCTGCATTTTTTTGTACAAATTTGTTCTTGTGCTGGTACGAAAATGTTGTCTTTGGCTATAAAATATTTTTTTTTTGTTTTATCGTTTTTTGGGTATTACAGGGCACATCAGTTGAAGCAAGTCTATAACGTTAGCCTTTCCCCAAATCACATTGATGAGTCAGCATTCAAAATAGAAAACGTTAATTTCGACCGCACTGCAGCTAGAATACCCTTCACAAAATAAAAACGTCATGCAACGCTTGATTCCAAATGTTCGGTTTGTATTGCAGCATCTGCTGCAGTGATCCGATATCGGCGGTACTCACAACTAAGGTGCACTCACTGTGTGCCTTCTGTTCTTTACAAGGTGCTTTCCAAAGTAAACAGGACTTTTTGAATCTAGCGCCCTCTGGTGGCGCCATTTACATGTCGACTGGTGCGTTAGAATCTACTATCTTTATCGATTGTCCAGTGAGAATTTCACGAATCATCGATTGGAAGTGAAGTTATTGCGTTTTAAGTGTCAGTATGTTTGTGTTATGTCAGTCACAAGCGTCGATCGATGAGACGATTCTGAGCAATTTTCGGTCGTCGTTCATTTTGTGCGGAACCAACCGTGCACACACCTTTCGTAAGCCCAAATGTTCGGTCAAAATGCGATAAATCGGTGTTTTGGAGATGTTCAATTCCATTTCTATGAATTGTAATGATGATTTCGGCTAATTTTTGATGAATTCACGCACTGTATCGATGGAATTTCCGGTGATCACGGATTTTGATTGGCCCACATGTTGACATATAGAGGGCGCCGCCAGGGGGCGCTAGATTCAAAAAGTCTTGTTTACTTTGGAAAACACCTTGTAGATGGCTACATCCATTGTATGTATTACACCTAACCGAGATTGAGTTTGGATGCATCCCTTTGGCGCAGACGCAGCAGAAAATTCCTCCGGGCCCGGGTTGGACTCAATGGCAGCACGAACAATCCTTCTGCAAGGCGTTGCTCCAGCAATGACAATCTCAATCTAAAACTTACTGATTCAAACGAAGTTATATCTCTGAAAGTACAACCATTGGATAAATTCCGAGTCTATTTTAGTAACCTAGAACTGGCTGTTGTGGGAATTGGTCAATGTGCAACGAGTTTCCGCGGATACAAAACACCTCTTTGCATGTCCTGCTAACCCAACACATCTGACATTCCTCTCCCTATGGTTCGACCACGTCGAAACAGCAACGTTTTCTAACTAGATAGACGGACAGACGGACAGATGTCTAAATCGATTCAGCTAGTCACGGTGATCAGTAGTATGTGTATATATTTTGTCGTTTTTGTGTTACAACCAATTCGGATAACTCAATATATAATGTTCCGGGTATAATGAGTCTTTACCTCAGAGGTTTTTTAAAACTAGAATATGTTACCTTAAAATCCCTATTAAGAACCTACATGTTTGCTTGGTAGGATTTTTACAAGCATAAGAGTTCAGTAATGGTACCGAGTCTCTATATATTTGACAGAGTTCGATAGTGTAGCTCAATAATGGATGCTAAAGAACCAAAAATCGAGAACTTTCGAGGAAGCTCATAGTCATACTCGTATATGAAATCGAAGCTATTACTGTGATGACCTACAAATTCGATGTGATCCAGGTTAAAATAATAAGAAAAAACATCCTAAGTTCTAATCGTTTCTAAATTTAAAATTTTCAGAGACACCAAAAATACAATTACTATATGAGCCGTTCCTCGATAAGCAAATCTAGTCTTAAAAAGTATTTTTATTTATCTCTTTAAATCGTTCCAAGATTACAGAAAATTTCGAGGAAGCTTATTTAACGGACCGCACATTATCTTTTGGCTTTGCTGAAACCTCTTCTAAAATCTGAGGTCTAAACGAATAATCAGTGATTGAGTGAACCGAATTAAGCTAAAATAATCTTAGTCTCTGGTTCTAGTTGAAACAGTAGTCATATCAAAGTGAACCACCAAACCAAACCAAAGAGTCTTGTTGTTGTTGTAGAGTCATAAAATAAACTTTAGAAATTTAAGTTAGGTAACTAAGTGTGGATGAGATTATTTGAATGATCCCTCTCGGCTATGCAAAGCTGATAGTGGTGAAAGGCCATTTCTTGTTGAATCTTAAATGTTAAAATTTCTATATCATTAAAAAAAATTTGGTTCTAAAACCATTTTATTGAATATAAAATATCATACAATATATTATGGGGACTCTAACCAGCTCTCTCTACTGCTAAGATCACCGCCAAAACTGATTTTATAAAATATTTTTTTTTTAGAAACTAAGCTAAACATGCAAAACCAAGTAAGCAACTACTACCCAAACACACAACCAAACCCGAAATCAACAACCAAGCGACGCCCGTTGTGACCAACCACTTGGCCATTCGCCATTTGGCCGGTCAACAGCCACCCAACCACCTGTGGCGGCGAATTTTCCACTCGCTGCTGCTTCGCTGGCTTCGCGAACTGTGAGAACACATCTAATGAATGAATGAACACATTCATTTATACATGCACACATACATGCATACACACAGTAGATGATTACATATGTGTATATATGTATGTATGTAAGAGGAAGTTAAGCGCTTGAGTCTCACGCCATCGCGGCGCAAAGATAAAAGACAGCAAGGCAAATGGAGCGCAACTGTTTATGTTCGCGCTACAAGCGATCGTTAATGTCAAATTAATAGCCCCAAAGCCAGCAGTCACACTTAATCACATTTAAACAAATTATTTAGCTTATAGTATTATATTTGATAAATTTCATGTTCATGAGCACTTCTTATGTTATTAACCTAGTTCGTGTGAAACTAGTACACCTGATTTCTGAAATGGTTGTATAGTTAGCGAATAAATTGTAAATATATATATACTATATATATGTGAATTTTTAAGCTTAGCTCCAAGTTTGGCTTTAGTTTTTAGAGTCTAAAACATTTAAAGAATCCGTTTAAAAGCGCAGAGAACCTCGATGAGAAACTTTATACTTGAGATAACTTTTTTTGAACTATGGAAGATTCCTATAAAAAGAAGCGATAAGCTTGTTTTTGTAAATATTTCTCCAATTTGTGGAAAAAAGATAACAGAATCAACGATGTCATCAAGGTCAAGCTTTTTTCTGAGCCTATAAAACAGTTTAAAGCTTCGAGGAAGAACTTTGATCAACAAGTTCTCAAAACCATTGCAGCAGAACTTCAAGGAAGAACTTTCTCCTGCATATATATCTCTTAACTCTGAGAAGACTACGGTAAGAGCACTTTGAGTATTGAAAAAGAACTTTGATCATTCTGAAATTTGATCAATCTCAGATAGTTCCCAAAACCTTGAAGAAGAACCTCAGGGAGTAACTTTCGTCTGTATATATTTCTCCTAAAAATGAGAAGACTCCGATAAGAGCACATGGAATATCGAACATGGCCTTTGTTCTAGAAATATTTCCACATTTTGTACGTTCAGGGGAGCTTTTTCGCATATTCTGCCGCTACAACAACAACAACAACAATAGCAACAAAAGGAGCTTTTTCGGAAAATGCAACCTGATCATGGAATACTTAGTACTCGAGGCACCTATAATTTCCAGCTTCTACAAAGTTTTAAAGAAATGTCTCTAATCCCCAAAAATAACTTGGTAAAAATCAGCAAGATCCTTAGATAGTACTTTTACCTGAGCTATTAAAAAAGTTAAGAATCTCGAGGAGGACCTTTCATCAATATAAATTTATCAAAACTCTGGGAAAACTCCATAAAAGCACATAGAACCTCAAGCACGGCGTTTGGCCTGAAGCTTTAACTGTTTTTTTGTGCTTTTGTGGAATCACGGCACCCAACTTAGATTTCGGTGGTCATTCATAACAATTTTTGATGATTCCAACATTCAGGGACGTTCCGTTACAGTACTAACTAGTTTGACTTGGTCGCTGTCTTTTTGAAATTAGGAAACGTCAAGACTTTTTCATTTATTTGCGATCAAACATGTTGCCCCAATATCCTTAGATATTGTTTTTCATCGACTCTTTTGTTTTGTTTGAAGAGTGAAGACTCAATATTGATTTTGACACAAAATGTCATCCCAAATAGTCCAACTTTGTTGATGGAAGAACTTTGCATGGATCCCAGATGGTTCAGCTGTTCCTTGAACTACGAATAACCGTATAATGTAGTAATATAACTGAATAATCTTTTTCAATTTGTGAGGTGAAAATATGTCTAACTTACTCATTCGGTTAGTACCTCAGACGCCAAGGTTATTCAATGTGCGCATATAAACATGAAAAATGATAACCTTTTATATGGCCTTGTATAAACAAAAAGAACTTTCGGAACTGGGCCGCAAATAAATAGTCAATAAACAGACATGTAAAATGAGATAGTATTTCGTTCCGATTTTATCGATGTATAAATTTTTTCCTTGTTACTCCTTTCTTAAGCCTGGGGCTTCGCAAAGATGCGCTATCTCACGCGACTGAGGCTTTTTCTTGTTTTGGTTGCGTTGATACGCTGGTTTTAGCCAGTATAGGTGACTAGTCTGCTGCTGTTACATTATCATGTCAAATTGCTGATTTTCAGGTGAGCCATGTCGTATGAGTAACAAATTTGCTATGCCATTTTGAACAGTTTTTTTTTTTTTTTATATTCTAAGAAAGGTATGTGTAATAAATTTACCTCGTAGTTTGTAACACCCAGAAAGATACTTCGGATGCACTATAAAGTATATATATACTCGTATATATTTGTTGTCAAAAAAGTCTTGCGGTACTTTCGCTAGTTGGCGCTGAAAGCGCGTAGTTCTAGTTTTATTTGTCGCATTGGGCCATGCTATACCTTTTTGGAAAGCTCATTTCACGCGCTAATACGTGTTTGATTGATTGTCGTTTCTTTTAAGTCGTTCGTGAGTTATAGCGTCGCAAACATGGAGCAAAATAAAGAGAAAATACGGCATATTTTACAGTTCTACTACGATAAAGGCAAAAATGCATCTCAAGCCGCCAATACACTTTGTGCAGTTTATAGACCCGATACAGTTTCCATTTACACCGCACAACGATGGTTTCAACGTTTTCGTTCTGATGTAGAGGTGGTTGAAGATGCGCCACGCTCCGGAAGGCCTGTCGTCGAAAATTGCGATAAAATCGCTGAATTGGTCGAAAGAGACCGGCATAGTAGTCATCAAACCGTTATAAACCATTTGAAGAAGCTTGGAGTCACTAAGAAGCTCGATGTATGGGTGCCACACGAATTGATTCAATAAAAATACCGCAAGACTTTTTTGACAATCCTTTATTAATACTGAGCGTGATGAGCTGAATGGATTAAGCCAGGTTCGTCTGTCTGTATCATATATATAGTAAGCAAAAACGTCTCACAGTTCTTGAGATATGAATCTAAAAATTTTGCACATGTCATTTTCTCTCCAAGAAACTTTTCATTTATCGGATCTCAGATCACTATAGCATATTGTTGCCATATAAACCTTTAAAAGTGAAGTTAAAAAAATCTTGTATACACTTTATGCTTTGAGAAAAGCACCTGTATGGTTATTATAGTGGTGGTGCCACCGCTGTTCTCATGTCCCGCAAATTTGAAACAGTTTTTCCCAGTTTTTAATGCTTACGTTTTGCCACAACGGTTGGCTAAAATCGAAATATTTTACAACTTTAACTTAAATATTGCCTCGCTTAATATATAACGCAGCTATTTTAGCACAATTTATATATAATAACGGTAATAGGGACTGTACAACTAATGTCGCACGAACTCAGCGCACACTTTGAGATGAGAAAAAGGCAATTTACCTGATGACAGTGGCACCATATGGTGGAAAAAAGTGTTCATCCAAAATTTATGTACATGACAATTTTGCAGCGACGCCGACAACAACAACAATAGCAACAGCACAAAGGCACATGGACTACCACGCCCCAGTAAATGATGTGGCACATAGAAAGCACTAATATTCCGAGTAAGACAAACTTTCTTCCGTTGTATGCCACCTTGGAGAGTGTACATACATATGTACATACATATATGGGTGTGTGCATGTATATAATATGCCGGCAACAACCGCCTGTTGCATGTAGCTGTGGCAGCAGCAACAACGCTACGGTACATACTTATGTACGTGTGTCTTCTTATATAAAGTTGTTATAATTTCACTTTATATTTTTATTTTTTATTATTTTTTTCGCACAAAAACAACGCTAATGTGGCCACCCGCCTTCCATATTCCATGCCATGCAACTGGTATGTGCCGTTGCTTTTATTGCCACTGCAATTACATTATATACACCGAAGGAAGACGGGGACAAAGAAGGCTACAAAATATCGACGGGAGAGTTTGAGCAGCAAACGGTTTTGGTTTTAGACGAAATTGAGGAGAAAAAAGAATTTTGCAGAGATACTTACCTCCTCCACACTCAGTCGGCAGGATATTGCCGCCAAATAGTGCACGAAATAGAGGAACTATAAAAATGCAACAAAAACTATGAATTTATTTCAGAGTGTAGTTGGAGGTAGGAGAAGCTTCGAGAAGTAAGGATGGGGAGGCTGCTTGCTCGCTATGTTAGGTTAGGTTGGGTGAAGATGGTAGTGCCATTTTTTCTCAGTTTTATTTTATAAGTATGCGTGTTGCAACATCTTGGCGTTTAGTGGGTATGGTTTGTGGGGAAGCAATGTTGGTTAGTTTAGTAGAAAAATGGAAAAAATCGTTGTGTGTTCTTGCTTATAGTGTGGTTTGGGTATATCCATTTTTTTCGTTGTTTTTTCATGTTGCACATTAGTTGCCACAAAAATGTTTTTATAATTCCACACCAAACTGCCAGCATGTAGCTCTCGCTCGCTCTCTCTCTCTTTCTCTCACACACTCACATATGGTGCACGCTTTGTGGTATAGTTATTTGCTAATGTATAGCAAAGTCACACACCTCGCATTAGTTATTAGCGGTTCCTCTTTGCTGCAGTGCGCCATTTACTTATATTTCGAAATGTCTATAGGTTTTTGTAGTCTTCTGTAAAATATTTGCATAATTTTTTGTATTTTTTTGCAAATATATTTTATTTGGCTTTCAAAGCAGCAAAAACAAAATTGCGATAAAGTGTGAGAGAGTAAGAAAATTAAAGAATTTTATGAGAAAATGCAAAATATTGTGATAAATAAATCATAAATAGAATCATTAGTAATTAATATTAAAAATATTAGGCAATTAAAAGTGAGGTTATGGCACGAAACACGAGAAATTTGAGTTTAGTGTAAAGTAATTTTGAACGAAAAGTCCGTTTTTGATGTTCTGCTGGCTGCTGGTGGCGTTCGTGTGGCAACCACAACCACCTGCTGCTATCACAGCTGTTCTATTAACTGTTGTTATTGCTGTTGTTGCTGGTAGAACTTGCACATATAGGGATATATAATATATATATACTTATCTTTATATATTTTCGTGTATCTTCGCAAAATCTGCGCTTGGTGGTGCCTCAATACCAGCACCAAACCGAGCGCACACCTACGCCAGCAGCCACCGCCATCGTCGTCGTTGTCAACGCCATCGCCAACATCACCGCCATTATTTGGCCACCGCAACGTGCATTGTCAACGCCGGGGGCACCAGTTGACTTGTGACTGCGCAAACAATGCATGTTTTTGTTTTGGCGCTGCACAAACAAACACACGCACGCATACAAATGCAATATAATCTGGCTACTTTTCAGTGTTTGCTTTCATATTTTCGCCTTTTCTATTTATTTATTTTGCTATTTTTATTTGATTCTGTTTTTAATTTCTGCTATTTTCTTAATTTTTTCCACTTTTTGCGGTGCAGTGACACCGTGCAGCGGCGATACCGCCCGGCAACCAATTTTTTTGCACTACGCACACACATACATAGGGAAACGCGCACGAGCCAATTACTTACCCCACAAGTGGATATACACTCAACATAGCGCTCCACAACAGTCCAAAAGATAGCTGAGACACACACACACACAGACATAGACTCCGACAGCGCAGCACTTTTGCTAATTTATCAACAAATATGGAAGAAAAGCGGCACAAAAAATTAGATTGCATATTTTTGTTACAAAAACTTGAAAATAAAGCAGTAGACGCGAAAAAAGGAAGACTGCGCAAGAATTTAATAAATGCGGCCACATGTAGAAATATGACATCATGCCGCATGCCACATGCAAAATGCCCGTCATAGTCGTAATTTGACATTAAAAAATGCATTCGCTGTTTTAATTTGTTTCACTATGTGTATGTGTGTGTGTGTGTGTGTGTGCTGTATGAAAATCTACTTTGATCTGAACTTCGCACAAACCCTTTAGAGCAAACAGCACAGATATGCATTGCGACACGCATAGCATCAAAAAATAATCGTTTACTCCACTTCTTCTGCTGCTTTTGTGTCTTTCCATCCCAAGATTTGGCAGCCAGAATATAATAGTTTCGTTCACCTAATGCTTGCTTGTAACATTTAAAACTAGTCGAGATCTACGAGTTTTATATATAAAAGCGGTCATGGACATGGCAAATTTTATTCCTTCCACTTTTCACACTTCCGTGCGTAGACACATTTCATTTCATTTCACATTTTCGGCCGATCAATTGGCCACCAAGATCGTGTGATATCACAGCGTTAGACTTTTCCCTGTAGAGATATATAAAGTCTAAGGTCTACGGGGACAATCCCGTTTCGATTCGGATCTTGGAGCAAAACATCACGCGTGTCACTCGCCAGTTACCAGTCGAAATCCTCGATCCAGTCAACGAAAATTGCACTCAATGGATGGACCATCTAAGACGTAGCCACGGTCAACATTTGAGAGAGGTAATCTTCAAAACATAAATCCCAAAAAATATTTTTTCGAATGACAATAAAAGATGTGGATCTCCTCCAAAGGTTAGTGAACCGTCGTAGTGGTATATGAAGTCGCCAATAAAAATATCTCCAACAAAAATTAAACAGCAGATAAATCTGGAAGTGTCTGTCTGTCGATTTTAACAGATTGTAAAAAAGAATAGTAACAACCAGTATGTCAAACGAGCGCCTCAACGACAAATATTAGAGAGTTATTCGACGTCCACTCGAAAAAAGGCATCCCAGAAATTTGCAGGGAGGATATCTAATGGTAGAGAGAAGCTTTCAGGTACAATGGTACAACCCCAAAATGTTTTTCAACGCATAAAATATATACGATGAATAATGTTGAACTACTAGACAGCGTCCTAATAGGCTTTTCGAAATGGTTTGGTAAGAAACCATGCATTTTTCAACAAAATAACGGTGCGATTCATAATGCAGCTGCAAGAAAGCGCGTTTCCTTACGGATGGTTTAGGTAGGGGAAAATTCACCTGGAGAGTCAGGATAAACATTTTCACGCGTAGTGTTTCTGTGAGTGGTAGAGGCCGAAAATGCAGCGTTCGTTAGAGCAGAGCTACGCGATTAAATTGTATGTGAAACTCGGTAAATCTGCGACAGAGACGTTTGATATGATCAAGCAGGCTTACCTAGATGTTGCCTTAGTAAGAAGTTGTGTGATTCGGTGGCACCAGGTCTTTTTGGAGGGCAGGGAAGAGATCGCTGATGAAGACTGTGCTGGGAGACCTGCGACTTCGACAAAACACTGACAATATGACGCGTGCACAGTTTTGAACTCAGACCGACGACTAAGTATTCGTTTAATTGCCCTGATGTTAAATTTATCGAATTCTGTGCTTCATGAAATTATGACGGAGCACTTGAAGATACGCAAGGTGTGCGTGAAGGTGTGAAAAGTCCTCACTGACGACCAGAAATTGCGGCGAGTGGAAGTGTGCCAAGAAAATTTGAAATTTAAACATGTGTGAGACCCCCAGTTTTGAATAACGTAATCACAGATGACGAGTCATGGATCTTTAAGTATGGACCCGAGACAAAGTGGCATTTCGAGTCGACAGATCGGATCCAAACAGCATGCACCTTGGATCTCAAGGCTATTCTGTAGAATGTTTTCCGTGTTGCCTTCAATGCTTGGAAATCAGGCGGGCAGCACTGTATCGGCCCAGAAGTTACCTATTTTGAAAGTTTTTAAAGAATTGGAACGATTGGTTCAATAAATTTTTTTAAATCGACTCAGTTCTATTACTTTCCGGACAAACCCTGTAATAATTTTTTTCTAAAACATCTGACAATCTGGGAAATATTTTAATGAAATCCAGAGGCCACTATTTCGCCGCATATACAAATTTAATGGAATAGGTTCCCAACTCAAAGTGTAAAGTAGAAGATTTACTGATTAAGCTACGACTGGCCCTTTTCCAAAGCTAATATATTGATAAATGCCTCAATAATATAAATAAGTGTCTTAGTCTCTTCTCGCGCTATGAATTTTCCAAGGATCTTATCGTTTTCTCTGTGTTCGGCGGTACAATTCGTTGAGCATTTCTGAAATTAAAAAGCTAAGCACTGATGGCAGAGTATATAGAGAAAGATCACCCAGCCAAACATGGTTACGAGTATTTACTTCGAGCTCGGTGGTGTATTAGTGGATGACACTATCTTCTGCCTTCTTGACCTGGATTACTTGCAAGGAAACAAATTGAAGTTTAGAGAGTTTGATGAATATAAAGAAATGCAAAACCTAGTATCATAGCTACTCAATTAATTATGTTAATTTCTTTGTTTTTTTTTTTGTAGGTAAGCAGAAATCATTAAAAGTCAGTATCAATTCTGTTTATAAAAAAATGATGGTGTCTGTTCCTAGTAGATATACTTGAGACAGTGATAAATCTAGACGTTGAATCGAGAAACTTAGCTCATTACTAAATGTTAATAAAAAGAGCCCTATCTCGATATCCTTAAAGTATTTATCGATTCCCTTTCGCAACTACACGCGTCGATTTTTTTTTAATTAAAACTCTATTGACGTCTATTTTGATAAAAGTATGTGACAGAGCTTCCAAAATTGTCAATATTCGACGAGAGGTTTGAGTTTGTCGAGAGGCTAAATTTGGACTTGTCGCTCTAATAATCGCCCTAATAATTATGACTGCTATTTTAAGATTGCAAAAGCTGCAAATAATTTTCTGCCTTGAAGAAAAAAAATTCAGAAGTATTGATATCTCTGGACGTTATAATATAGTAGTCTGTAAGTCCTAGAGATTTACAGTGCCAAACACAAATGTATAGGCTGATCCTTTTCAAGCTTCCTTATTTTTTTAAAGAAAAAACACAGAATTTCAAATCTAGTGGGGAATGTTTACTATCTTTCTAAAGAATATTCTTTGGCATATTTTTTTTTAAGATTATCTCTTCAAAATATTGGCAGCGACCACGTCTCATCATGGTCCAGCCATTGAGTCCACTTTTTGATGACTCGCACGAGTATTTCGATTAATAACTGACAAACGACACGCATGATGTTTTGCTCGAAATCCTGAATTGAAGCGGGATTGTCAGCGAAGACCTTAAACTTTTCATATATCTACAGGAATAAGTCTAACGGTGTGATATCATACGATCTTGGCTGCCATTCGACCTGTCCAAAACATGAAATTATCTGTTCATTGAAGTTTTTTGCTCAATAAACCCATTTATTTATGCCCACACTTCGCATAAATCAATGGGTTTATTGAGCAAAAAAAGTGCTGTCGTCTTGTTCTTACCGGCATCATTTCTGAAGAAATTTGGACCGACACTTCCACCAGCTCTTGATTCTCTTCTAGTTGCTGTTCGTCACAAATGCGGCAATTTCGCTTGTTTATGTACCTATTGATCAAGAAATGGGTTTCATTGCTGAACAAAATTTGGTTTGAAAAAGTTCTTCATAGAACTTTTCCAGAGCCCAGTCCCTTGGGGAAAGGGCGAGCGGCTGCAGTTCTTGAACAAACTGTATTTTGTATGCTTTCAATTTAAGATCTCGAAGTAAAATACGCCCAAATACGTGTAGAACGCGTCAGTACAAGTTGCTGCGAACGGCGCCGACTTTTCTCCACGGTCTTCGTGTACACTCTTAGCTACGGCTACGGTATTTTCTTCGCTGCGTGCTATTCGTTTGAATACTTTCCAATAAAAAATGCTGTGTCTCAAAATGGGTTTTGGGGTTGCGTATAGTAAACTCGGTAGGCCGATTATGCTGACCATGAGTTGAGCGACGCGCGCGGAACACATTCTGTACAGAAGGTGAGTTTTCGTAAAAAAATTGAATGATTCGTATACTTTTTTTCATGATGAAATACCAAAAAATACTGAACAAAAATAACTAGACAGTTTGACACGACTCGCACGTAATCTGTCAAAATATACATAGCTATTGAATAAGGTACTAGTGTGTCCAAAAAATAACATTTGAATTTAAACTGCCCGCTTCGAAGGATTTGAAGAATTATTTTTTTTTTGGTTGGTAGTACTGTCAGTCACATTTATGTCAAATTTCATGTCAAAATATTCATTAGTGTTTTTAGATACGTGTCGTTTTATGAGCTGCTAAAAGTCGAAATTTGTTGAGCAAAGAATTTGCATTAAATTTTGTTTACAGAAACAATTTTCTGCTGCGGACACGTTTAGGATGGTGCAAAAAACCTTTGGTGAGGAGCTATGTCTACAAAAAATATTTACAAGTGGTGTAGTGAGTTCCAAGCCGGTCGTGAACGTGTCGAAGACGAAGAGCGTCCAGGGGGACCATCAACCTCAACCGACGAAGCTCACGTTCAACAAATCAAAGATTTGGTGTTGAAAAACCGTCGATTAACAATTAGAGACCTTGCTGATGAAGTTGCCATATCGAAGGGCTCAGCCAATACCATTTTGAAATATGTCTTGGGCCTCAAGCGCGTCAAATTTTGACTGGTACCGAAAACATTGAATTTTTGGAAAAAAGCCGTCGCGTTGAAATGTGTGAAACGATCTCTTCCGACTACCAGGGTGTCATGAAAAGCATTATAATTGGCGATGAGACTTGAATATATGCTTACGACCCCGAAAATCAATCGAGCGAATATCGTGCCAAAAGAGAGCCGAGACTAAAAAAAATCGCGCCAAAGTCGCTCAAAAATCAAGGTGATGTTGACTGCTTTCTTCGATTATCGTGGTGTTGTGCATTATGAATTCCTTCCAACCAGTCAAACAGTCAACAAGGAATATTATTTGAACGTTATGCGTCGTTTGCGTAACGCTATCCGCCTAAAAAGGCCGGAATTGTGGAATTCTTGGTTTTTACACCACGATAATGCACCATCCCATATTGCCTTCGTAATTCGTGATCATTTCCATAAAACCTTAACTCATATCATTCAGCAACCAGCGTATTCACCTGATCTGGCGCCGTGCGACTTCTGGCTGTTCACCAAGCTCAAAAGACCGCCCCGGGGACACCGTTTATATACGATAGAGCAAATTCAAACCACAGCGAAGACGGAACTGAAGGCCATCCCGGAAAGTGACTACAACCAGTGTTTCGAAGATTGGAAAAAACCCTTGGCATAAGTGCATTGCATCGAGAGGGGATTACTTTGAAGTGGATGAAATTGATTTGGAAGAATAAATAAAGAATTTTCAAATAAATACAATGTCACCTTATTTTTTGGGCGCAGATAACCCTTTACTAACGGGTGATTTTTTTGAGGTTAGGATTTTCATGCAGTAGTATTTGACAGATCACGTGGGATGTCAGACATGGTGTCAAAGAGAAAGATGCTCAGTATGCTTTGACATTTCATCATGAATAGACTTACTAACGAGCAACGCTTGCAAAACATTGAATTTTATTACCAAAATCAGTGTTCGGTTCGAAATGTGTTTCGCGTCCGTGTCCGATGAGCGATGAGGCTCATTTCTGGTTGAATGGCTACGTAAATAAGCAAAATTGCCGCATTTGGGGTGAAGAGCAACCCGAAGCCGTTCAAGAACTGCCCATGCATCCCGAAAAATGCACTGTTTGGTGTGGTTTGTACGCTGGTGGAATCATTGGACCGTATTTTTTTAAAGATGCTGTTGGACGCAACGTTACGGTGAATGGCGATCGCTATCGTTCGATGCTAACAAACTTTTGTTGCCAAAAAAGGAAGAACTGAACTTGGTTTACATGTGGTTTCAACAAGATGGCGCTACATGCCACACAGCTCGCGATTCTATGGCCATTTTGAGGGAAAACTTCGGACAACAATTCATCTCAAGAAATGGACCCGTAAGTTGGCCACCAAAATCATGCGATTTAACGCCTTTAGACTATTTTTTGTGGGGCTACGTCAAGTCTAAAGTCTACAGAAATAAGCCAGCAACTATTCCAGCTTTGGAAGACAACATTTCCGAAGAAATTCGGGCTATTCCGGCCGAAATGCTCGAAAAAGTTGCCCAAAATTGGACTTTTCCCAATGGACCACCTAAGACGCAGCCGCGGTCAACATTTAAATGAAATTATCTTCAAAAAGTAAATGTCATGAACCAATCTAACGTTTCAAATAAAGAACCGATGAGATTTTGCAAATTTTATGCGTTTTTTTTTTTAAAAAAATTATCAAGCTCTTAAAAAATCACCCGTTATATGCATGTTAGTGCACGTGCATGTGTGTTGCTGTAAAGTCCTTGGGTTTTTGAACAAACTAAATTCGCCAGTAAAACTTCTTATGGACAGTTGTTGCAATGTCTATAGAGATTTCAGTACTCCGTTTGAATGTTCTAAAGTGGTGTAACCGCTCTCTATTGGATTATACCAATTTTTGTCAATATTAGACCAATTGTTTGTTCGATTCGCTACAATTTAAGTTCTGATTAATTAAAGAGTGCTTATATCAGCATTTTTCCGGCCAAAATATATTTGTTATTTTCTTTACCGCTTCCGCTTGGCCCATTCTTAGTTTATTTTTTCAGCTATGCAATACTCACACATGCACATTTACGCATATTCATAGACATTTGTTTATGTAACGTTATCGGAATTTGTTGACCAAATGCATTTAGTGTCAACTAACGAAATTTTCACTTTGTTTGCTTTCACAATTGGCTATTAGTATTTCGCGAGCACTTTCTGTGTATGTGTGTGGGTGCTTGTGGTTGTGTGTCATAGCATGCATGTAAGCTTCTATGTGTGTTGATGTGTGTGTGCTTGTGTATTTTAGTGCATTTTTTAGTTTTATGCAACAAATTCAATTAGAACCGTTTGTTTTGACAAAGGCCAAAACAAAGCAAATGCAGAAAAATTCAAATAAAAGTAGATAAACACGAAATGGGGGAAACGGTTGAAAAATTCCGTGTTTTGCCGGTTTGTTTGTGTGTTTGTTTTGCACACACACACACACACACACACGGTGGCAGTGTCTAATAATTGTACGAAATTCGATTATGGGAAAACCAATATTTCGCTTTGATTTAATTTTTGCTGCCATTTGTCAGTTTGTTGTTGTTGTTGCTTTGTTTTTGTAGCGGCGAAACGTTTGATAAACAATGTAACTGTGCACTGCAGCATTTGTATGCAATACAGGGTGCTGTAATTGAAATGAGCAAAACAAAAATTAAAATTCAATAACAACTCTTTACATGCAACATAATTTGATTTCGTGCAACACAGACGATATTTGCCAAATTGATGAAATCTCTTTTAATTACTCAAACTATTTATTTATTTAGAATTTATAAATTCAATATTCTTGCCGCGACAGCAAAAGCACTGCATATTTATTAGTTTCTGTTTGTATGTTTATGTGTGTGTGACTTTATTTTCAAATCAGCTTTTTTATTGCCTTTTAAGTGTGTATGAAAATTCGCTTTGACGGCGAACAAAGAAGTGCAGTGTTGACTCATGCCAATCAAACATACACACACACAATAACGATGCATATTCATACGGTTACTTACGCATACTTATGCAATCGGAGAAATAGTAAACGGCAAGTGCGATATTTAAATGTTTCAAGTCTTTATTGCGATTCGCTGATCGCAGGACGGACGGACTATGAAGCGATCGCCGCCAGCTTTGACTTTGGCTGGGCTGACTCATGCAGATCTAGTTTTTTTAACTAACTTAGTCATATTATAAAATGTACATGTGTACATACAAGTATAAATATATCTAGATGAATAGTCTAAGTTCAAAATATTTTGCTAAACTAAATACTTGATTGAGCTTCTTCTTCTGCATGAGCTGCGTGTCTACCATTCGTTTTCTTAAAGCCTGGTTAGCCGTTCGGTATCTCTTAGGCCAACTACCGTGGGATAAGTTTCCTAAATATACATAAATAATATATATGTAGAATAAAGTAAAATGAAATATAAGGTTCTATCGAGCGTACTGTGTGAAAGATTAAATTCCACTGTCAGCAAACTGATTCGACCTTATCAGTGTGGCTTTAGGTCAGGAAAATCAACAACAGCCCGGATAATAACCATGCGACAAATCTTGGAAAAGACCCATGAAAATAGGATCGATACGCGCCACCTCTTCGTCGATTTAAAAGCTGCTTTTGACAGAACGAGAAAGAGGTGCCGCAATGTCTGAATTTGGTATCCCCACAAAAATAATACATGTATGTGAATTGACGTCGAGCAATAGCAAAAGCTCTTTCAGGACCCGGAAGGTCCTCTCCGAGCCGTTCGATACCAAACGAGGTCTCAGACAAGGCGAGTTCTTCAATCTACTGCTGGAAAAAATAATTCGAGCTGCAGGGCTGAATAAAGAAGAGTGTACTCTTGGCGATGACATTGATATCATTGGCCACAACATGCCTGCCGTTAGTTCTGCTTTCACCAGTTTAACAAAGAAGCGAAGCAAATGGACCGGGTAGTGAACGAGGACAAGACGAAATATCTCCTGTCATCAAAACAAAAAAAAAAAACAGTCGTTGTCATACGCGACTTGACTCTCACGTCCCCATTATCAGTCATAACTTCGAAGTTGGGCATAATTTCGTCTATCTTGGAAACATAATTAACAGCAACAACAATGTCAGCCTCAAAATCGCACGCAGAATAACTCTTGTCAATAGGTTCTACTTCGTACTGAGTAGGCAATTGAAAAGTAAAATCCTCTTTCGACGAACAAAGACCAAATTCTACAAGTCACTCATAAACCCCGTCCTGCTATATGGTGCGGAGGCAAGGACGATAACAACATCTGATAAGCCGGCGTTACGAGTTTTCGAGAGAAAGGTTCAGCGGAAGATTTATGATCCTTTGTACATTGGTCACGTTGAATACCACAATCGATGGAACGATGAGCTGTACGAAACACTTATACGACGACATTGATATAGTTTAGCGAATTAAGAAACAGTGGCTAAGCGGCTACGTCGCCCGAATAGATGAAAACACTCCAGCTCTGAGAGTATTCGACGCAGTACTCGTCAGGAGAAGCAGAGGAAGACCTTCGCTCCGTTCGAAAGACCATATGGAGAAATGCCTGGCTACACGTGGAATATGCGACTGATTCCAAACAGCGAAAAGGAGGAACGACAGGCGCTCTGTTGTAAACTCGGCTATAACCACGTAAGGTTAGAACCTAATAGTATTCATTAAACGCATCATTGTTGTTGACGGAACATTGGCTTGTGAATATGACATCGAAACTGTTCAACAATCTAGCGAACGCTGCTCCAAAAATAAGCCGAAATTGAAAACATAAAAAATCGTTGAAGGCACTGAAGGCCTTCCGAGCTGAGACCTCCAAAAAAGAGGTGTGTGAAGCCAGTTAAAAGTGCAATAAACTCAGAGTTTGTGATTAAAGTTTGAGTTTTTGCTATCAAGTGAGACCATTATAATCTTTAATTGGGTATATGGAGAGCACAATTATACCGCTTGCTTATCTCAACGCGGCAGTATGCGACCAGCCATCTATAGTTCTCTATCTTTCAACCAGCGAAGTTATTTGTGGGTTCCTTTAAAGTTTGTTGAGTAAATATTTGTTTTTGAGATCTTGTAATCACCAAGCTTGATTTACAAGGAAATTTCTTTGGACGCGAACTAGTAGCTTTCTTAGAATTCGATAAAACGAGCTTCAACAATACATATAAATTCAAAAGCTGATTCTTCATTAAAAAGCCTGAATTTTCTGCCATAACTAAACTTTTTTCAGCAACTATTGCTACAACAAACATATGTAGATGCATATGTAACCGCACTTGTAGCAATATTGTCAAGTTGAGTGTGCCGATTCAAAGTGTGCAACATCGTGTTTCACAAGTTATGTTTGCCGGCAGCGCTTTGGCTGACACTCACATTACAACAGCAACACTTCGTTAAGCTTCAGCTACTCTTTTCATTCTGACAATAATAGTTAATCCTTTTACTCGAGGACCCGTAGGCTGTGATACGAGGTGTTGAAGCGCGTGCATTTTAGTAGTTAGCGACATTGCCATGTAGTTAAACTCCTCTACGTATGTATGTGTAAGTACATACACTTAGATTTGAAATTTTTGGATCAGAAAAAGAAATCCATTACTTTTGTTATTAAATTGGATAATTTATTTAGCACAGTTAGAATTATATTTATGCTGCTCGATAACTTGTTGCCATTTTGAAGGTAATTTCATAAAGACACTGTCACATAATCTCTTTAATATTGGCTAAAAACTGGGATAATCGATTTTCACAAGCTTCTATTGAAGCGAAATCGTTCGCCATATGGTAATCACTTGGTTAATGCATACAAATCTTTCAAGAATGGCCTATCGTTACCGTAATGTGACGCAATTTAACTCATATTAACCAAAAATGTTTGTTAGTAACACCTAACTGATCATCAATCTTGATTAATCACGATTAAGCCACCAGCGTAGGCTTACCTCGTTAATAATACGATCTTAGAGGTATTTAGGTGGGAAATTTTATCTTTCCAATGCTATATAGTATATACGATTGCACTAGAGATACACGGTCCTAAAGCCATCTATTGGGAAAACAATGGATTGCTTTTTACTAGCCCTTTATACTACTGTGCCCAAAAAATAAGTTGACATTGTATTTATTTTGAAAATTCTTTATTTATTCTTCCAAATCAATTTCCTCTCCTTCAAAGTAGTCCCCTCCCGATGCAATGCACTTATGTCAAAGGATTTTCCGATCTTCGAAACACTGGTTGTAGTCACTTTCCGGGACGGCCTTCAGTTCCGTCTTCGCTGCGGCTTGAATCTGCTCTATCGTATAAAAACGGTGTACCCGGAGCGGTCTTTTGAGCTTGGTGAGCAGCCAGAAGTCGCACGGCGCCAGTTCAGGTGAATACGGTGGTTGCGGAACGATTTGGGTTGAGTTTTTGGTGAAATGATCACGAATTACGAGGACAGTATGGGATGGTGCATTATCGTGGTGTAAAAACCAAGAATTCTCTTTCCACAATTCCGGCCTTTAGAGGCGGATAGCGTTACGCAAACGACGCATAACGTCCAAATAATATTTCTTGTTGACTGTTTGACCGATTGGAAGGAATTCATAATGCACAACACCACGATAATCGAAGAAAACAGTCAACATGACCTTGATTTTTGAGCGACTATGGCGCAATTTTTTTGGTCTTGGCTCTCTTTTGGCACGATATTCCCTCGATTGATGGGTTGTTTCGGGGTGGTAAGCATAGATCTCATCGCCAGTTATAATGCATTTCATAACATCCTGGTAGTCGTAAAGCATCGTTTCACACACTTCAACGCGACGCCTTTTTTCCAAAAAATTCAATGTTTTCGGTACCAGTCAAGATTTGACGCGCTTGAGGCCCAAAAGATCCTTCAAAATGATATTGGCTGAGCCTTTAGATATGCCAACTTCATCAGCATGGTCTCTAATTGTTAATCGAGGGTTTTTCAACACCAAATCTCTGATTTGTTGAACGTGAGCTTCGTCGGTTGAGGTTGATGGTCGCCCTGGACGCTCTTCGTCTTCGACACGTTCACGGCCGGCTTGGAACTCACTATACCACTTGTAAACATTTTTTTTAGACATAGCCTCATCACTAAAGGCTTTCTGCACCATCCTCAACGTAGCCGCAGCAGAAAATTGATTGCGTAAACAAATTTTAATGCAAATTCTTTGCTCAACAAATTTCGACATCACAAAAAACGAAAAACTCACTTTTAGCAGCTCACAAAACGACACGTATCTCAAACACTAATGAATATTTTGACATGAAATTTGACATAAATGTGACTGACAGTACTACCAACTTAAAAAAAATAATAATTCTCCAAATCCTTCGACGCGCGCAGTTTAAATTCAAATGTAACCTTTTTTGCGCACAGTATAAAATATATTAAACCTAAACTGTAGGAGATTGATTCTTAAAGCTCGTGATCTCGGCGACAGTTGGTTACAACAAGACGACGCCACTTCCCACACATTGCATCAATGAATGGATTTATTAAGAGAACATTGCGGTGAGTTGGCCACCAAGATCGTGTGATATCACACCGTTAGACTATTTACCATTTTCCTATGGGGATATGTAAAGTCTAAAATCTATGTGGATAATCCCTCTTCAATTCAGGCAAAACATCACTCGTGCTATTTGTCAGTTACCAGTCAAAAGGCTCAAGCGAGTCATCGAAAATTGGACTCAACGAATGAAAATTGTACTCAGCCGCAGCCAACATTTGAAAGAGATAATCTTCAAAAAAAAAAAAATATATATATATACTACGAGTATATATATGTCAAATAATGTTCTTTCGAATGATAATAAACATTCGTCATTAACTTTTTCTTTAAAAAAGTAGGGAACCTCGAAATCGTTCACACTTTATAAAATTACTTGGGATCTCTGGTTGACGTTTTGCATCTTAAGATATTTCCCTGACTTTGGTCCTGACAAGTAGCAGGAGTATGTAATGACCGGGTGTGACCCTTGCTTACTTGTTGCTCTAAACTTTAATATCTTCAAAACTTAAGACGATAATGCAATAAAAATTGTTTCTTTATCTGATAGTTTTTAAGTAGTTATGCAATAAAATTATTTTGAAAAAATTCTGAGGTTTTTGTAGTCAGCTACTAAAGCCAACAGCACCGAAAGCGTTGCTATCAACTTTAAAAGCTTAACGAGCTTTATAAAAGCTTAAAGCGTTTGCTGAAAACTTGTTGTTTGCAAAAATAATATTTAAAATATGATTATTTATAATAAATAGTTAAAAAATATAGTATAAATAACTTTTTGTGACTTACCGAAAAAGTAAGGCGAAATATTCTTTGAAGACCTTATATGGAATTATTTATAAAATAAATAGTTTCACAACGGTTTTTTGTGTTAACTTTCTTAAGTTGTTTCACTGAAAATGAGTATATGTCACATTGTTGTTGCTTCACACACGGAAATGTCTAATTGGTTTTCACTACAATGTAAATGCTTTTAAGATCACTTCGAATTCACAATTTCTCAGGCGTTTCCACCAGCGGTCGTGTGGCCTTCAAGCGGCCCCGGTGGATCAATATTTGGCGGTAAATAAAAAATTAATTCCTCACATGTGCATAAGTGTGTGTTACATTATAGCGGCGCAAACAGGATGCGTGTCTGCGCGAACGAGGTGTTTTTGTTGATTTGAGGCGATTGGCGATTCGAACACACTCACAGCGGCTTTTGATGTTCGCATATAAATTTTTACAAAAAATGTCAACTGTTTCATGCATTAAAATTCCTGACGACTCACATTCTGATTGTTAGTTCTTATTGTTTTTGTTTTTTTTTTTGTTTACGTGAAAAATGTCAAATAATCTGCTGCTGATGCTGCTGTTGCAAGAAGCTGGGCGGCTGAGCTGTAAGAAAGAAGAAATGAGGAAATTGTCAGGTTTCATAAGCACAAAAATGCGTTGGCTTTATTCTATGTGAGTGTGCGTGTGTGTGTGTGGATAAGTGCATAATAAAAAGAAGAAATTTTCCAACTGTTTAGTTGACAATAGCGATGGCAACAACAACAATAAATTACGCTGACAATGGCAAAGAACATGAGTAGCAGCCGGCAACAAGGACACTGTCAACGACAATCCGTCAGCTTGTCTATCAACGCTATATGCAGTTAGTCGGTCGTTCGGTTGGTTGACTGGTCGTGGCGCCCGACGAAGAGGTGAGTCAGTTGCGCAATGGCGTCTTCGCTTCAAGATCGGAGATGAAAACTTTTCGAAACTATTTGCAATATTATGGCAGTAATTCGAAAAACAACAACAATAATAACATTATGAAAAATTAATAACAAAAAGAAATATTTACAACAACAACAAAAAATACAGCACCATGGAAAAATAATAATAACAACAAAAATTACAACAACAAGAAATAACAAATATTTTCAATAACAATTTACAAAAACACCATGAAAAATAATCACAACAACAACAAAAATTACAAGAAAAAATACAACAGCAACAAAAGTAATACGCACAACAAAAAGTCTTATTAAGACAATTTTTAAAAACAACACTAACTAAGTAACAACAACAACTAAATATAACTAACAACAACGACAACAACAAGAAAGAACAAAAATCTTAAAAAGTCTCCACACGCAGACAAAGAAAATCGCCGTTACAGCAGCCGCTCTGTCCGCGCCGCCGTCGCTGTCAGTTTGACTTTTCACTGGAATTAATAGGAAATGCATTTTTCATGCTGTCACTTTAATAAATTGCGAAGCAAGTGAGTGAAATATTAACATAATTAAAATCAAAGAATACAACAAATCATACGCGTACACACACATACATACATACTATATACATATGTACATACGTGCCCACGTTTAGTAAGCGTTTATCTGCGGGGCCTGCCTTACCGCGTTCGAAAAGTCTCGACTCTTGTCGTTGACGCCGACGCCAAAGGCGACGTCAGGCGATAAGCCTCTCAACTAATAGTTTCTTAATTTTTTTGCGTATTAAAATTGAATTAATTAAAAGTCTGTCGCGCAAAAGTAATAAACAATCGAAATAATCGCATGACAATAACAAAAGGCATCTGTACAGTTGTACCGTTGCTTGCGTTAACGTGTCAAAATCCAGCAGCTGCAATTATTTGCAGTGCATCGCTTCGTTGAATTCTTATTCTTCTTCTTCTACTTCTTCTTCTTATTATTATTATTGTTACTGGCTTGAAATTACATCAGAAATCTGATTTATTAAAAAATTAGTTTTAGAAAAATATTTAAAAGTACATACATACATTATTTTAAAGTGTTTTTTAAGAAAATATAAGCGATAAAAAAAATCTTTATATTGGATCTATAAATTTTTTTTGCGTTTTTTTTTCAAAATATTTCTCATCTGAAGCTATAACCTTGCCCCAATTTCCTGTCAATTTGTGGATTTCAGGCCAAGTGAACTCCGCCTGAATCAAGCGAACATTTAGTGGCAAGCTCTAAGCTATAAGGCAGATGAGGAAACTTCCGCTGGTTTGCAAATATTTTCGCTCAGCTAAAGCATGAACTTCCAAATAAATACTTTGACTTTCAGCTCAGGTTTTCTTCCTTTTAAAGTAACACTTTTTTATAAGAAAGACGCACAAGAAAAAAAAAACAAGCTATAAAGTCTTTATTAATGTGTGTTGAATTCATAGAGGACTTCAAATATCAAAATAAATATTAAGGTGGTTCCAAAATGTACGAAAAGTATTTTTACAACATATTTGAGAACCATTAAGCTATACATCAAAACACTACGGCCAAAGATGTCACCCCTAAATTCTAATTGCTTTTGAAGTCACTTAAAGAAAAAACTTGGTCTCAAAGCTTAAGAAATTCTCTGTAGATTCAAAGTAATGACAACGCGTGCATGGTTACACCCGAGTTTACAACAGCGTGCCAATGTCTCCCCAGCGTTTGTCCACCACGTAAAAAAGCACTCCCAATGAAAAGAAGCCTGAGGAACTGGCTAAATCTCCAATTGGCGCCAAAACAGCGAAGAGGAAGAACAACTGGCGCGCTGGTATTTCTATTATAAAGCGATACCATTACACAGGTAGGTATAAAGGTTTCATTTGAAAGCAACTAAGTAATAATTTAGAGGCAAGGTTCAGAACTTGAGAAATATAAAATATATTCTAATTTTTTTTTTGGACACGATTTTTTTATTTCGACAAAATATGAAAATTTACTCATTTATTTTAGCCAATATCGAAACAAAAAATTTTATGCGTAATCGAAACTACTTCTTTTTTTACGAACTTTCTTCGCACAACTTCGTCAGAAGTAAATTTTATTATACCCTTAAAAGGGTATATTAAGTTTGTCACGAAATTTGTAACACCCAGAAGGAAGCGTCGGAGACCCTATAAAGTATATATATTGTATAAATGATCAGTATGTTGAGCTGAGTCGATTTAGCTATGTCCGTCTGTCTGTATGTCCGTCTATACGAACTAGTCCCTCAGTTTTTAAGATATCGTTTTGAAATTTTCCAAACGTCATTTTCTCTTCAAGAAGCTGCTCATTTGTCGGAACTATTGATATCGGACCACTATAACATATAGCTGCCATACAAAAACGAACGGAATCAAGTGCTTGTACGGAAAACTTTCGCATTTGACATGGTATCTTCACGAAATTTGACATGGAATACTGCCTAAGGTAATAAAAATTTGTTCAAATCGGATTACTATAGCATATAGCTTCCGTACAAACTGGACACATAGTTACTAAAAGAAATTGAACCTGTGAAGGGTATATTAGCTTCCGTGCAGCCGAAGTTAACGTTTTTTATTGTTTTTTAGTTAAAAACAAATAGTTAATTTTGATCTTTTATAGACCACCCTAATATTTAGATAAGTGCATTATAGAGAAATGAAAGCTAAAATATATTTATATTCTGTTGCATAACTGTTTTCCTAAAATTATACTAAAGCACTATTTACAAAAGTAGTACAACAAAAGATTATTTCGAAAGGTTGCCACATATTTTAAAATATTAAAAACTTAAAAAATTATAAATAATTTAAATATTTGCAATTAAACTACGAAAAACTTGTCCAAAGACTACAATTTAAGTGTAAATTGAAACAGAGTTGCCACCCACACAGTGTAAAGGGCAATATTAACATTAAATGATTTACTTTTGGTGAATTATAACTAATGAAACACAATACAAAGTTAAGCGGTTGCCATATAATATGAATATAAAAATATTCTGAAATCAACGGTAACAATTTTTGGAATAATATTAATTTATAAAGAATATAATTTCGATCAAAAAGTATTTATTTAATATAATAATTTTTATTTTATTTATTTATTGTTTTCCATAACTGATAGCAATCGAATCTTAAAAATTTGTCAACTTGCATACGTTTTGCTTGAGATTAAATTCTTCCAAGCTAATAGTTGCTCTTAGTGACAATAAAGCACTAATTAACCCTTCACGTACATACATTAGCGAGATAAGAGAGGTTATCTGTCAGTGCGATGACGTCAGCTTTGATTAATTATATTTATATGATTGCGTTGCCACGGATTTAGAAAATATCAGAAAGTAAAGAACAATATTCTACTCAATAAATGAAATTATTCAACAATGAAGTTCCATTAAATTTCGTGTGCGTTATCAAATTTCTGATGCCGAAACATTCAGAATACTGAAAATGGTCTTCGGCGATATTTGTCTGTCGCGTGCAAATATTTTTGATTTGTGCAACCATGAATGGTTCCAAAATGAACATTTTTTCTCGAAAAACAGCATTGCGTTAATGTCTACCGAACAATGCTTTCCGACTGCCAGGATGTCATGAAAAGTACTATTGCTGGCGATGAGTGTTCGATCTATGCTTATGACCCGAAAACAGATGATCAATCCGGCGAATATAAGCTCTGCGCCGTTACATACAAATTTTGATTAATTTTCACAAATTTCTTGGTCTCAAATATAACACACTTAAGTCCATATTTGGTCAAAATTGCCGTCGTTTTAAAAACAGGTCACGTAATGACAAGTTTGACTACATTTTTAATGGTTTGTGTACCCTTTGAATACCTGCGGCCACCAAAGATTTTTCCACATTTCTGCCATTTTTTATTATGTGCGGGTTTCACTATGTCAAAGTTAATGACAGTTGTAATCAAACCAATAAAAACCACTGACATTTTATTTCAAGGAAAATTTGTCTCGTCAAAAATGGGAACAGTCAATAGTCGTCAGTTAGAAAATGCGTAACTCATTGAATTTGTGGTATTGTCTGTAAAGCGTTATTGAATTTAACAGAGTGTATTCAACTATAAACTCAAAATTGCATAATCCAAGCCCTACATACTTCAACATTTGCACTCACTGAGTAGCAGCGTTAATTGAAGTAAGTCTAAAATATAAAAATATGCATACAACTACAAAAACTCAAAACAATTTTCTTGACTGTTCCTTCGGCCCACTTGAATGTAAATTGCAAAGGCAGTCAAAAAATAAATTTCAACAACCTGACCTAACCCAAACTTAAGTGATTTAAGCAAGTCTGGCGAAGGCATTAACCCTATAACTTAAGCATATCCCAAGCCGGAACTGATATGTCAGCCTTTGTTTTCTGTTATTTAATATTTTCGCACAAGCATATTAGCAGGGGAGCGCACACACACACATGTGCATATGAGCAAATTGTCCAACTGCACCACCAGAAGAAAGACAAAACAAAGCCAAAAAACAAGAAAAAAGACAACAACTCAAAAGTAAAATTTAAAAAGAGAAGGAAAAATAAAAAAGGCAATTGACAAGAATACACGAACGGTTAGAGAACATGGCGCACCAGTGGCATTCATATGGCTTCGTACAATGCGAAATGAGGCAAGGAGGAATAGGAAAAAAATATTTTGAGACTTGCAATGGGGCTTATGTTAATGAGTGATGCGATTTTGATGGATTTGCTTTTTTAAACATATTTTAATTTGTTTTATTTAATGAAATAATTTTTTCAAATTTAAATGTTCAAAATTTCAGCTAAAAATTAAAAATAAATAATAAAGTGAGGCAATTTAGAGGGCGTGCATTTTTTTTAGTTTTGTTTTTATTTGCGGTCAAAAGAAAATTAAACAAGGATAGTGTTACAAAAATACTATTAAAAAATAATAACAATAATTCTCGTCTCATCAACGCGAAAATGTCTCTGTGAAGAGAGTTCTAAAGACTTCCCATTTTTTTTACGTATGCATTATACATAAATGTAATCCTTTAACATGTTTAAGAAAAATATTTCAACTCCGAAATTACTCCGAATTTTTCGGAGTGCAAAAAAAGTTTTATATTACAATAAAGCTAATTTAAATAGTATGTACAACTTTCATTTCTTTCTAATTTTCATAACAAAGATTTTATGTATACTTTTGGAAAAATTTGAACTCCAATTCTTGTAATTGAAATGCACGTAAGCTTTACAAAGGATTCTACTTTAATTCGTACCAAAATTTGCAGTTATTTTTAATATACATATGTATGTACATAACTCCTAAATTATGCATTCAATTTGCTACATTTTAACCTAAAAGCACTGAACTTCGTCTATACACACATTGGCGCACAGTATGCTGTTGATATTATGTTATTTTTGAAGACGCAAACTGTTATTAAAAATTCGGAGTACTTTCGGTATCATTAAAATTTTGCCTTGCGAATTGCTTACCTCAATACTTGTTGTAGCTTGTTAATCATTCACAACACTTTCGGAGTTGTTGCAATTAATTACAACATGAAAATATTGAACTTCGTTGCTAAAATACACCGCAAGAATTCACAGCTTAACTTAATAATTCAAAAAAAGTTTTGAACTATTTTTATTTACATTTGTTATATTTCGAAAAATTAAAAAATAATAGAATTACAAAAATAAAATATTTAAAAAATAATAATATTAATTTTTAAACATTTCTAATAATTATTTATTTTTTTTTTAATTATTACAATTTTAAACAAATTTAATTGCTCAGAATTTCAGACAAAAAAATATCGAGCATCTGGCAACGCTGTCATTAAAATTTTGCCGGCACTTGGCACTTCAGACCAGCGGCGTTATATTCAGTAAAACTGCGGTGGGGGTGTGCAAAGTCAGCGTCTCAAAAGACAGTTAGCTAAAGCGAATCCAAAAAATTTTGACTAAACGTTGCGACCAGCGCTAGAGAGACTGAGCGCATTTTCATAGAATTGTCAACGTTCCGCAGAACGCTCGCCAAACTCACACATATTTTAATAGATAAATATACACACACCGACACACGTATGTACGTACACCCCTGAGCTTGCCACCCAGCAAAGCGTCGAGTGTCGCGTTGAGCGCCATTGCAACCCACACCAATGCACCAACACAGGCACACCTACACAAATACGCTTAAATGCAGAGCGATGCAATTAAGTGAGTGAGTAAATGAGCGTTTTTTTACTTCAGCTATTGTTGTTGTCGTTGTTGTTTATACTGCCATTATTTACGAAAAATGCATTTTTTGTTGCTGCAATTATATTTTTGTTGTAATACTGTAGAATTTTTTCAAAGCACGAACACTGCTGAAAAAAAATCGGCACACGAGCAAAGCCGACTGCACAAAGAAAAAGCGAAAAAAATTAATTCGTTAAAAAATTCAATGTCAAATTTCATAAATGCAATTTTTGTGTGCAATTTTCGCAGCGAATTCTAAATCTATTTTGCATGCAAGTGTTCGTGTGTGTGTTCGTGCGCGCCGTCTTTTCGCTATTTTTTCCACTGGCTGTCTATTTTTTGTACACTAAAATTGTCTGTTGTTATTGTTGTTGCTGCCTTTTGTTGTTTGTGGTTATGGCAAACACGATTCTAACCGATTTTCAAGGCAATTTGCAGGCCACATTTTTCACGCCATTGAAATTTTTATAGCTTTCAGCGGCAATGATAACTGGCGCGAATATTTAGTGGAAAAGAATTCTGAAACCAAAATGGCGAAATTATGTTTCTGTGCTTCAAGAGGCTACCCATTGTTCGCGTGGACTCGTGGTAGAGACACAAATTAGTCAAAATATTGGTGGAAAGCAATTTAAGGAGCCTTGAAATTGACTGGCAACGGTGCTAAAAGTTCATGGCTAATTCAACAATGGCCAATATAGATGAGCTGAGCTGCAAGGCTGGAGGTCAGTGCAATTCTTCTGACTATTGGGCATTGGAATTTTCCACTTCACTGTCTTTGCTGGGCATATAAGCATAGATGTGTGTGTTTAGGTGTACTTTATTGCCGGTGGGTACACGTGCCGGCAGCAACAGAAATGTACATACTTATGTATGTATGTTTGCTTTTATTAATACATACATATGTATCGATAGGCTTATGATTCATTTTTTTTATGAAATTCTGAAATTCAGAGAATTGAAATTCTTTAGAAATTACTGCTTTTCGAAATGCGGAGTACAGAACATTTGTATCAAATTTTTTATATATAAATTATGCAAACAACTTGTCGCGTTAACAATTAACTATTATACAATTTTTGCTCCAATTAAACAAGTTCTTAGGAATATTTTTTACTGCTTTCTTTACTCTGTATGATTCATTTCTTATGAAATTTCTTTTGCAAATTATATTCATAAAAGTTGTGTAAAGCAAAAAAATGATTTCAACATCCTTTCGCTGAGCAATTGTTTTTGAGGCAGGAAATCTAATGATTCCGGTATCGTATTTGACATGACACACTTTTAATTCAATGTTAAAACATTTTAATGTAAAATTTCCAAACTCCGAAAATACTCCGAAATTTTCGGAGTGTTTAAAAATGGTTTTATATCACATAAAGTTGACTTAAATAGTAAACGCAACTTTTATTTCTTTCTGATATTCACAACAAATATTTTATGTTTATTTTTGGGTAAATTTGAATTTCAATTTTAGTTTTTGAAGTGCACATAAGCATAACAAAGTATTCTTCATTAATTCAAACCAAATTCAACAATTAGTTTTATACAACTCTAAAATTATTCGTTTGTTTTTCTATTTGTGAAGCGAAAAGCAATGAAATTTATCGTTATGTATTGTATTATCTTGGTGTTATATTATTTTCGTAGTCTTTTTGCTAGTTTAAAGCAACGCAAACTGTTCGGAAAAATTCGGAGTCATTAAAATTTTGCGTGACTAGTTTTCTCCTTCAGCAAAATACATATCATTACTTCTAAAACACATAAAACACTTTCGGCGGTCTTGCACTTAATTAAAGTATTAAAAGTTTGCTTGTTTATGCTAACAAACACCAGCTCCACAGTATAACAAAATAACTCGTAGAAATTTTGATTTGTTCTCACTTGCGTTTGTTATATTTTGTAATAAGTGCCCGTATCTACACAATTTGGAACAAAAATATAATGTACACGGCATACATTTGTATGTATGTATGTACATGTGCCGCATTTAGAACATTTAGCTGCGCACACGACATCTCAGTTGGCTTTAAAAATTGATTGATGTGCATTTAAATGCATTAAAAGGTAATTCACTGCAATCGTTTGGCATTTATGGCGGTGCCACACGCGTTCAAATGACTATTGAACTTAAATATTGGTTTGATTGTTGTTGTTGTCATAATTTTTCTTTACGATTTCACAATTGTTGTCGCATTAAGTAAATTAACATAACATATGTAGATATGTTACATGTTTATATGTATGTATATAGCCGATTTACTCTTATTTTTGCTGTTGTTGTTGTCATAACTTAGAGACGCACCTTTCAGCGGACGATGACGACAGCAGCGCTGACCGTTTGCCTCACTATCAAATCGAAGCGAATGACAAAAAAAGCTGATAACGCACAGCTGACGCAGGAGGAGCGGCAGGCGACGGCGAAGAACAAGCACTACAATTGTACATAACTGCAGTTGCAGTTGCAGTCGATTTATTTTTATTTTTTTTGTAACAAAACCGAACGAAGAAGCAGGAAAAGCACAGCACGTCGGATCGGTTCGAATCGTATCGTTTATTAGCTGGCAGCCTGGTTGTTGCCGCGGCGGTTGCCGGAACCGGAGCGCATCAACCAAATGCACTTACTGCAACGCAACTATGTTTGTATGTATGTATGTATTGTAAATATATATGTATAAATATATATCTGTATAAATAAAATATATATATGTATATATATCGATATGTATGTATATATGATTGATATTTTTCCTTTTCGCACATTAACACCACGCGCAACGACGGAGACCACTGTGTCAACAAAAACATACACCGAGACGACACCGAGCCGCTGTCGGACGCTCCGTCTAGCTCTATAATACTTACAACAAAAGTCGCCAACAAATTGTGCCGGGGTCCCACTCGCGCATCCATGCGAGCGCACAAACGAGCCAATAGCCAACAAATGGACTCGGGAGTTCGAGCCACCAACCACACACACAGACACAAACACAAACGCCCCGAGTAAAATGAGTGATTGAGCAAAATCACCCATACACAAACATACACACACACACATATACGCGCGAATATATTCTACAAGTCTGTATATGACATGGCGAATTTGCTAGCGACGCCGCTGCAGTTGCTCAATGTAAGCGCACAGAACGGCTAGAACCCAGCGGAGAAGCCGAGACGACACGCAGCTTTACAGCAAAGCAGCGAAAAGGCACAGAATGCGCAGCGAAGACTTGCCGAAGTTGGCGCGGTGGTAAGGAAATTCCTGTTGCAAAAGCGACGGCGACGCCAGCGCCACCACGAGTAACGACGCCAGCGACGATGACAATTGCAGCTAAATAGAACAGTGTGGCGCGCAAGTATTGGTGCCACAACAGTATGTACGCGTATGAGTGTGTGTGTGTGGCGAATTTTTTCGCTTTCGGTTACTCGCACACTCATTCACCTGTGTGCAAGCTATCAGCTACCTTGGTGTATGTGTTTCTGTGTAAGTATTCTCTTAGCGCTTGTAAGGGACACGTATTGCACTTCGCTCCAGCACACGTTCCATTACAATAACTACGAATAACATATGAATATTCATGGCAACAACAATAAATTGTGAAAAAATTCTAGAGAGTTGGCGGCAGGCAATGAGGAGAATCACAATACTCACACGCAGTGTTATTGGCTTGAAAGATAGTTTTAAGAGCATATCAAATAATCCGTTTGCTCTGAGTACACAGTGCTTTGCATTGTTTTATTGCCGTATTTTAGTCTTAGTACTAAGCAGCCGATAGACCAATTGGACTATTCGGCGGCTTCAGGTGGCAAAGTCTGCCTTTTTAATTATTATAGACTAAAAAATTAGAGTTGTAATTCTGAGAGTACTTTTTTAGAAATGTAAAAACAAAAAGCAAAGAGGTTAACTAACTATATTACCCTTAACATGCACATTTCTTATGCCATGAAGGGCATAAAAATAACTCTGTTTCGATTTTGATCGGCAGTTTGTATGGCAGCTATATGCTATAGTAGTCCATTCTGAATAACTTCTTTGAATATTGTACCATTTCTTTAGATAATAGCCCGTGCCAAATTTCGTAAAGATATCTCGTCAAATAAAAAAGTCTACCATACAAGTACTTCATTTCGATCGCTCAGTTTGTATGACACTATGTCTTATAGTGGACCAATATTGCCAGTTCCGACAAATGAGCATCTTTTTGAGGAGAAAAAGACGTACACAAAATTTCAAAACGATATCTCGATAACTGAGGCATTAGTTCGAGTATATAGAGGCATGACTAAACGTCTCTGATGTTTCCTTCTTTTTACAAACTTCGTTGCAAACTTGGTATACGCTATTCAGGGTAAAAACATTTTCTCTAATAAAGTAAGCGGCTTCTTGTTTTCGTTGTTTATGTCTAGCCGTCTCACTAGCCCACTCAGAGCCGCAATCCAACTTACGAAAAGTAGTCGCTTTAATGGTAACAAGGTTATCTCTGTGAAGAGACCAAGGCCAGGGTTGACGTACGACCCCATGAGCCTACCAGCGCAAAGAGGGAGTCATCTCAACTTACACTTACCAGCTTACACCTAGCACTGACAGGAAAGGAATGTACTTCGAGTACTGTCAGGGTTTTAATGGGACGGAGGCAGTATCGGCATTAACCCACCAGCCATTTCTGCAGAGCCTCATTCACATCTCAGGTGATGAAATAGCTAGACCACCCGCCCAAAGTGCAACCAAATCCAAAATCTACAGTTTTGAAATCATAGTCCGAGTCGAATCCGTAGTCAGATCCGTCAAGAGTTTTCACAGGCCGTGACGGAGACATGTCATTTGGCGTTATACAGGTTGCACCGTTCGAAGATGTGATACTTACTTCTACAACTATATAAAGTAATAAATCTTTATCGTTCAGAAAAAATTAGCGGTCGAAGTTGTTGAAAGAAGAGATTCTATTCATATTTTACCGTTCTAAAACAGTTTCGATAATAAAATTTAAATTTTCTATAGCCGAAACTGTAATCTTTGAATTGAAACATCAACTGTCAAATAACAGTCACAACCGTTAAATTTCATATTACTTTCTGAAAGAAATCAAAGTAATCTTGTTAAGTAATAACAGTTTTCTAATAGATTGGACTTCAAAGCAATGCTGTTCAAAATATGATACTGAGATAATGCCAGCGAGAAAGAAAGTTTGAAAGCGAACCTACAAGATTATGTTTCTTACGTTTATTTTGAGACCTCAAAACTAATTAGAGAACATTTTTGATGGAGAATGGTAGCATACAAGGTGCGTTCCAAAGTAAACAGGACTTTAAAGAAAACACAGTACAAAAGGTTTCTTCGGCAAAATCAATTTATTTCAATCAAAATAGTCTCCTTATGCTACAATACAACTTTTTGCCTGGTCCAAAAGCATATCGAGCGAGTGTAGTAGCTTGTTGGTCGCCAGTATGCCAGTGCAAGCCCTTGGAGTGGCCTCTACGTCTGCATGATACTTTCCTTTCATGGGCAAAGCTATTTTTCCGAAAAGGAAGAAGTTGCACGGTGCCATATCAGGCGAATATGGGGAGTGGTTAATAGTTAAAATGTGATTTTTGTTCTTTTTTACCTCTTTACTGACCTCCTTCGAATGTTGATTTTTTGGGCATCAGTCAACTTATGTGGAACAAATCGTGCACACGTAAGTCCAAATGTTCGGTCAAAATGCGATAAATCGATGTTTTGAAGATGTTCAATTCCATTTCCATGAATTTCCATGATGATTTCGACTGATTTTTGATGAATTCACGCACAGTATCGTTGGAATTTCCGGTGATCATGATTTTCATTGGGCCCCAAAACTTGACATATAGATGGCGCCTCTGGGGGCGTTAGATTCAAAAGGTCCTGTTTACTTTGGAACACACCTTGTATATTATGATGAGTGGTAATTATTTGGAATACACTGCTGTGATTACAAATTAAGGTTAGGTGATTAATGTGGTGCGGTGCACTATGAATAACTTCCGTCGGGATAAACTGTCAATAAATGATCTTATTTGAGAATTATACGTCGTTTAACAGTTGACTGATGACGTGAAAACCGCAAATTTGCTGGAGCGACGACAATGCAATATTTTCATTAGAAGATATTGTTTCTTTGAGGAGCTAAGACTTTTTGTAACATTTCTGACAATTGAAGGTCAACTTAACCCCACTTAAACACGCTAACCGCAAATTGAGTGTAAATATATGAATACTCCAAATGAAACTGTAACCATCTCAGACCAAAAACTTTATTCACAAAAGTTCGTTGCACAAAAAAAAAGCCGGCCATTGTTTTTGTAATATTCTATTCTAGACTAAATAGATTGTGTCCGCCAACTGCTAACAAAACATTGAGTCAACTCGTGACTGATGGTTTAACGAGCCAAACAAATCAACTACGAGTTGCCACCAACCAAAGAGTTCATAGAATATGGACGAAGAGAATCCTTATAATGAGCGCTGCGGTGAGCAAATAAGAATGAATGAATGCAAGCAGTGGCGTTGGTGGATTGCCTATGCCAGCTAACTTAGCGCTTGACGCTGGCTGCAATGAGTTGACGCCGCTCTCCGCTGCAACGTGAAATTGACGTAGAATTTAAAAATGTGTCGAAAAGCACTAACACCAACAAAATGAAATGTAAGAGCAAGCATAAAAGTAACAACGAATGCAGGCGACATGCAAGGTTACAAGCGAAATGTAATAACAACTCAAAAAGCGGTTAGTGAGTGAAAGGGCTGTGGAGAAAACCAACTACGTAAGGCAAGAATGTTCAAAAAATTGCCAAAAAAATTATACAGCTCATATGCAATTTGAAAATAAATATACACTCAAGCTCATAAACAAAAAAGCAGTTATAAAAATAGACTCAATCAAAAGCACTCATATACCGCTTTAACAGAAAGCGCTCAGAACATTTGCGTTGCAAAAAAACTCACCACACTTGACGCGCTGCCATCCGTACACTAAGCGCTGCTTGTTTTTGTACACGCAACTGCATGTGTGTTTGTTGTGAAAAAATCGCAAGAGCGCGCTTATACACACACACACTCACGCGTTTTGTTTGCGCTTGTGAGTTGCACTCACTCTTTTGCCAATTGCATCGCGAATGCACTTTTTGCGCTGCACTTTTTCAGTTCACCACTCCGCTTGGCGCGCCGGCACACTCACTTCGACTGCCGTTGCGGCAGCGCGTTGCTGGCTGCGTTGCATTCACACACACCGTTGCCGTCGCCAAGAACGCGTTTTGAAGCGCTTGCATGCAATTATTTGTTAAGAATAATTTCAAAAATTATGACAAACTCCAAATGTAAAATTGTCAGTTATAAAATGAAAATATTATTTTTTTTTGCAAAATTAAATTCCGTTTTAGCACAGTATATGCGTAGCGCGTCACTTTTTTATGCTGCCCCGTTCGTGTTGAGCGGCGTACGCGTTTGCATGCAACTAACGACGACCGTAGACAACAGGCAGACTGAAAAATGCATCTGAAACACGCTTGGCATGCCGGCAAGCTCGCTCGCACGCCAAGCCCGCCTTGCCTTGCGCACCGCCGCTGCCGCCACCGCCACCTCAGTCGCCGCCGTCAGTTGCATTTTGTCGTCGTCGTCGTCGTCGTCCGCCAAGCGTCAACCTTCAGCGCTGCATGCTTGCATTTCAGTCTCAATTTTTGTTTTTGGGGCTCCGTTTTCGGCGCTTACGGTTTGGGATGTTGTCGCCGGCGTTGCCGTTGCCATTGCAGCGGCTCGCTCACTTTTGTTCTCACTTCTCGCTTTCGTGCGCTTTTCTGTTTCACTTTTTTATTTTCCCATTTTGCTGCAGTTCTCGTTGGGCCTTTCGTTGCTTTTATTTTATTTTTATTTCTTTTTTTTTTTTGCCTTTTTTTCGTTTGCGTCATGCAAATTAAGTCTAGCATACATGCAATAAAAGTGACACTAACTGCCTGTTGTAGTTGTTGTTGCTGCTGTTGTCGACTGCAGTTTAAGGGTAGTTAATGCTTAATGCACTCACACTCTCTAAAATACGGCGCTGATTAATCGCCAATTATTCGGCAGCCTTTTTTAGGTGAAAATCGCATTTTTCGTTGAAATATTTTGGGAAAGTACCGTTTAATTACTTGCGAATTACACAACTTTTGTAACAATAACAACTACAACAAGAAACAATACAATTTTATAACCCAGGGAGAGATGTTTCGCCTTCTCACTTGAGCTCGCCTTCCAATCGATGCTTTTTGGCTACGTGGATACCTGGTCTAAGACCGGAAGTCGTGAGCTGCTGGAGCCATAAGTATTTAAAATAACCGCATAAGCTGTGTCTAGACCAATAATGAAGAAGATATCAAGTATCGTAAAAGTTAGGCGAAAAGCAGGTCGATTTTTTTCTAATCCACATTATATTAAGCTGGCTTGTTTAAGGGCTAATGATGTCTGGCCTTGGAAGAATGTTAAAGTTGTAACATTAAATACCATATTCCTTAACAATATAAATATATGCGACCGATCGACACATTTTGTTAGCTGCCGAATACTATACTTTATACTTTCTTCAGAAATTACCGGTTCTCCTCTGTTCAAGAAGAAGAGCTAACTTACAACATATAGAGTGGGCCATATAAAATTTTTAATTTAAAAAGACAATAAAAAAACGGCTTGATGTTTTTCAAAGGTCTAACATTTATTTAAAAGGCTGTTTTATAGAATTTATTTGTGGAAAACAATTTCGGACTAATGACCACCACGGCTGAGTTTACAGTAGCTTATCCGATCCACCCAATTTTGGAGTACTTTCTCGAAGTTTTCAGGCCTTATGGCAGCTAAAGCAGCTTGAATCTCGTACTTTAGATCTTGAATTGTTTCTGAATGGTTGGCGTAACATTTATCTTTAACAGCTCCCCAAAGAAAATAGTCTAACGGAGTTAAATCGCAGCTTCTGGGAGGCCAATTCACATCACCTCTTTTGCTGATTATGTGATTTTCGAAGATAGGGCGTAAAAGATTGAGTGTAGAGTTTGTTGTATGGCTCGTAGCGCCGTCCTGCTGGAGCCAAATGTTGTCCAAGTCTTCCTCTTCAATTTGCTTGAAGAAAAATTCGGTTAACAGTGCTCGATATTGCTCACCATTGATGGTTAAGGCGGTTCCTTCCTCATTTTCGAAGAAAAATGGGCCGATGATTCCATCAGACCAAAATACGCACCATACAGTGATTCATGCTGGGTTCATTGACTTCTTACGTGCGAGTTTTCTGTGCCCCAAATGCGACAATTACCATTGAGGTGGAAATGAGCCTCGTCCGAAAAGATGATTTTTCGGTAAAATTGAGCATCCACTTGACTCACCACTTTGGAAAAAAGTTTTCAATATTTCCCAGTTTTCTTCTAGGGAATAGCGACCCATTTCGTAAATTCTTGACTTTTTACTCATTATCTGTCACTTTCCGAATTGTATTTGACGGGTTCCTCGGAGATTCAGTTTCAGTTTGGAGAATAAGAAAAAATCACATGGTGCCAAATCTGGTGAATACGGTGGTTGATCGATGGTATTCTTTGTGTTTTTGGCTTTAAATTCAGTCACAACCGTGGCTCGATGCGATGGTGAATTATCATCGTGTGAAATTGAATTGGGCTTCCGCAATTCCGGCCGTTTTCTACGGATGTTCTCACGCAAACACCTCAATACGACCAAATAGGACTCCATTCGTCAGGCGGTCAGTACCTCCGAAGCAACTTCATGATCCACCAATCCACGAATATAGAAAAAAACCATTAGCATGATCTTGATTTTTGATCAAAGGGACAGTTGACGACCGTGGATAGTTTCGCAAAGTTGAAAGGTTTGACTTCCAGACTGTTAAGAGATATTTTCAAAACGCTTAGAACAATCAAAAACCAGCGAGAGGCAATACGAAATCATTTACTGATCCAAACAAGCATATTTCGAGTAAGAATTTGCTTAAATATTAGTTTGTAGAAGGTACAACTTTATACTCTATTTTTATATCTCTAGATTAGACAGAGACGAATGAGTTTGGTGAAATGATCCAAAGGTGCGACGACATTCTCTCTTTTGAAATGATCAGCAAATAGTCTTCCTGATTTCAACTTAATACTATACTAGGAAGTTGTGGACAATTTCATACAGATTAGAATCAGCATATAAAAAGATAGTGAGATTATTTTTGAGATCGAGTATAGAAACCTTCGTGTCAGTAAAGATTGTCCTACAACTTGTTTATACCCATTTTGGATTATTATAAAGAAAACTTAGGTAAAATAAGCAAAGGTACACAAGCTAAAAAAAAAGATAACATTTTCTCTAGTGACATAGAATCATTTCGCAGAAAATATCATCTGATCAAATTTGACACGGACTGTCAAAAAATCTTCGTACTTTAATATTTTTGTTTGCATAATATTCAGTTTTATTTAGCACGAGTCTTAATGACAATGACTTAATTTGCTGACAAAAACCATGATGTTGAAGTGCAATGAAAAAGATTTTACAAAAATGAAGGTAAAATCAATTGCATCGAAAGGCGATATCCAACGGATGATAATCTTCTAGTCTTCTGTATTGTTGATTATTATTCAACAGTTGTATCGCAAGTTCATTATCTTGGTTCTCTGAACGATTGTTAAATTTTCTAGAGTTTGTTTTTACAGTGAGTATTTTTAAGTCTCGGTGAAAGACGTCTCATGACTTGTGCTGGATTCTCTTAATTTTAACGTAGTCTCTAACTATGTACGTTTCTTAACAATCGTAAGTCCAATGTACTTTATCTTTGTGTTTTTTGGTAGGAACTGAAAATATCAGTCCACTTGAGGACATACTTCGCGCCTGAGCATATACACCATTTGTATTGACTTTCAGTATTAATTCTAATGTTCCATTTGGTGAGCCACGGTCCAACAGAGTCAATTGCGCTTGCAGCTGCCGGGACTTATTTTAATACAAATCATTATGATGTCTTCAAATTAGGCTCGTTTTGAGCCAATATACTTACATTTACTTATCAGAAGCCCCTGCTGGATTGGTCTTCAGTGCCTTCAGCGAAATTTGTTTATTTTTTTTCAGTTTCAGCCAATTTTTCGAGCACCATTCGCTAGATTGTGAACAGTTTCAATTTCGTTTTCATAAGCCCACAATACATGAGGCATTTGATGAATGTAGGAACCTCAGTTCCCTCATGTTGTCCGGATGGACGAAAACACTCCAGCTCTGAAAGTATTCGACGCAGTACCCGCTGGGAGAAGCAGAGAAAGAGGAAGACCTCCACTCCGTTGGAAGAACCAAGTAGACAAGGACCTGGCTTCGCTGGGGATATCCAAGTGGCGCCACGTAGCGAAGAGAAAAAACGACTGGTGCGCTGTTGTTAACATAAAGCAAATTTTTGTATGTTAATCCATTAAAGATGTTGAGCTCCTCTGCTGTTTGCCTCATATCTATGTGACGATTTTTAAGCAATATTTCTTTAACTTTTTCAATGTTATCGACAACAACGGACGGACGTCTCGTTTGTTGTAAGTTTTCGATGACTTCACGGCTTTCACTGAATGCTTTGTGGCTCTCAAATAACCACTTGTGTTCGTGATAAAGTAGAGTCTTCAAACACTCTGCAATATTTTTATTGATTTCATAGCCGGGATTTCATTGAATCCGAAAATTCAGTTTTTCATTGGTAAAAGTCGTCAGTCAAACCTTTCACATCATAAAAAACAGCTGCCAAAGCAACGATAATAAAAAAAGGTTGAACTAATCCAGAAAAAAATGCATTACCGATTCGTTTTGCTGGCGTAGTTTAAAGCCCAATTTGATCAGATCTGCTAAAAAGATCAAAAGGAGAGTTAATTGATTATAAGAGAGATTTATGGTCCTTAGCGCATTAACGACGGCGGAAACCGCAGTTGAAGACACGATAGGCTATACGAAATATACAATGAAATTGACATAGTTCAGCGAATTAATAGACAGCAGCTACGATGGCTAGGTCATGTCGTCCAATTGAATGAAAACACTCCAGCTCTGAGATTATTCGACGCAGTTCCTGCCGGGGGAAGCAGAGGAAGAGGAAGACGCCTACTCCGTTGGAAGGACCAGGTGGAGAAGGACCTGGCTTCGCTTGGAATCTCCAATGGGCGCCAAGAAGTAAAAAAACGTTTGAAGTGTTAAAAAATTGTGGACTTCTTTGACCCTTAGCTTTTGAGGTAATTGTATTCCTGGAAAGCAGTTCTAACCATATGAGTCCATTATATAATTGTTTGGATCGGAAAATTCTTTATATTTTTTAAATGTCATTTGGATATAACGAGCTTAAAGGATTACTCTTTTTAGCGGTAATTGTAACTGTTCTTTCAGACATTTCACGTGCATATCCTTGCAATGTAATTTTTGCTGTTTCAAATTGAAAATCCTTTTCAAATTTTCCACTTCATCGCAACGTAATTGAAGTTAAAACGTAACTATTTGTTTGTTTTGTTATTGCATCAACTTAATTTTTGTTTTTGTTTGGGCAATCGACGGCAGCTTGCGTCCTGCGTGAATGTCATTGTAACCGTTAATTGGCTGGCGACACTGTCACCAAAGTCAGGGCAATGCAATTATGATTTCCTACTTAGATGCCGACGTGCATGTGTGTGTGTGTGTGTGCGTGTGGGATTGTGTGTGAAATGCGTACACAACACACTGACTCCGGTGGCATTTGCATAATTGAGCGAACTCTGCGCTGAGCTGCGAGCTGCTGCATTTCAAATGTGAAGTCATGTGTGGCAGCTTAGCTGGCAAAAAACAAAAACAACAACAACAGTAAAATAGAGACAAGCCAACCAAATAGTGACAGTGATAACAACAAAAACAACAACAACATTCTATAGATGCAAGCACGTAACAGTTAGCTAGTTGGCGCGCTCCGTGTGGCAAAGGCTGAGGATGCAACGTATGTTGCAACTTGAAATGCGCGTGTGTGAAAACTGCATTTGCAACAATGTTGGAGCGCACAGCCAGTTGGGCAGGCAGGTAGAGTTTCGTCAAGGACATTATTGCATTATTTACACAAGATAAGAATCGCTGGCGAGGCGACCGCACACAGTTGCAACAACAACAAGATGCAACAAAAAATAAATAAAATTATAAAAAGAATTTTAAGATATTTGCGTGGCCACAATTGCAAGCAACTTTTTCCAAACTCCTTTTTTTATTTTTGTTGTTGTTTTTGTGTATTTGTTTGTTTTTTTTTTTTTGGTGGCTGAAATGCCAATAAATCTTGGAAGCGCTGCTGTTCGCTCTTATTATTTGCCTTTCAAATGCATTTTTCGTTGTTTTGTCTACATTCTGTTGTTGTTGTTGTTGTGTTGCGTTTTTGTTATTCGGTGCTTTTTGCTGCGCGTTTACCCTTACCCGGCAATTTTGGCTGGGGAAAGGATAAAGTTGCAGCGATGCAATGCAACGGCGGACAACAACAACAACACGGTATACACGCTTGAGTGCACAAAATTGCATTGCGGCTGCACTTCCGATCGCAAACAAGCGCTAAACAATAAAAGCAAGGGCAACACACACACACACACAATCACGCACACAGTAGCAACTTGGCAAACAATGCTGCTTGTCAACAAAATTGCAGACAAACAAAAAACAGCGAAAACTTCTGAAAGCATTTTTTGGGGTAAACAAAAAAGCGGCGGCAAAGCCGAACCCAACCGAACCGTGCAACAACAACAACAAAGGCAGGGAAACAACTCAAATTGCAGATATGCAAAACGGGCTGAGGTGTGAGCAGGGCAGACAGGTTTTAGCAAAATGCAACACACCAAACGGCAAAAGTGCACGCACTCACACACACACACAGATGTGTTGCAACAACGACCGAAGTGCAACGAGATGCACGGCAAGTCTGCTGTGGCCAACAACAAGAAGCAATAACGAAAATCTACCCAAAATGCTAAACCGAAAGCAGCGCTGTGCAAACACAACAACAACGACAACAAAACGAAGTAGCAGCCAAGCAAAAAATGGGCGCAATGAAAGGAAAAGGACTTCAGGCACAGCGATTGCTTGCTCGAAGATGCGTTAAAGCAGAAGTCGGCGCGTCGCCTGTTGTGGAAGAGAGTGTGCGGAGCGTTTAGTTGATGGAGGAGAGAGCTTATCTGCTTTGCAAAAGCGCGGAAGACAGAAAGTGCAAAATTTTTCTGAAAGCGAATGGTGCGCACTTGAGGGAACCGTAATAAAAGTGTAATAAAAGAATGGTGCTGCGAAGATGCGGCTTCTGCAAGCAAAAGCATCAAGCACCGTGAGCAAGCTTAAAACGTAATTCATTTAGATATTTGTACTTAGAGTTTAGATGTTAAGATTTTCTCATTAAGATCTATATAGATAGAGAAAATTATAACTTAAAGACTTTTCCTTCGGAAAATCTAAAGAGTTTATAGCTTTCGTATTCTTGCTTGAATTCTCTTACTCTGCTTTTCGTAGAAACTTTACTACCTGTTTTGGAGGATCCGTACGACCGTTCTCAAAGCTCTAGAACCACATGTCAATACTGAATCAATAGGACCTCATTCTTAATCATGACCACTATGTTCATTTCGCTTTTGTATATAATACTAAGAAAACATGAACCAATTGGTTGTTAACCATTTATCAAAGAAAATCAATATTTAAGTAGGTTCATCGGATCTGAGCTTTGAAAATAAGCATATTTATCAACGAAAATTATTTTGTTTTTTTTTTTCGTTGGATTTGGCTCGCCTTGGAACACCCACACGGTCGATTGCTGTTTTGTTTCGGGCTCATACGCATAGATCCATGATTGACGATCTTATAAACGTCTTTTGAAGCACCGCGATCGTGTTTTTTCAGCATTTCTTTACAACAATCCACACGAGCCTTTTTTTTTGAGCGATTGTCAAATTGTGCGGAATCCAACGAGAAGAAACCTTTTTTACGGCCAGGTGTTCATGCAATATCGAATGTATGCTGGTGGGAGAAATGCATAGGCATGCTTCTATCTGAAGGTTTGTTACATGACGGTCTTGCATTATCAGTTCACGTACGGTATCGATGTTTTCTGGCCCAACGTCTTTTTTGGGACGACCTTCATGGAATTCGTCTTTGAGCGAGCGTCGGCTACGAATGAATTCGTTGTACCAGTTTTTCACAGTGCTATAGGATGGCGCTTCATAGGCATACAAAGATTTTAGTTCATCGAAGCACTCTTGTCGTGATAATCCACGTCGAAAGTTGTGAAAAATGACCGCACGAAAATGTTCACGAGTCAATTCCATTTTTTGGCCGAAATGAATTTTTTAATTCCCTGTAAATAAAACATTTCACGATTAAATGACAAAACGTTCTGAGTGATGTTATGCTAAAAAATGTCAAACTTTCCAATGGAAATGTCAGATTGCACCTGGCAACACTTAGTGTTACCTAGTCCAGAAATATACATATATAGCAACCTATGCATATATTCTGTATTATAAAAGAAATTTGTTTTGTTTAGCATTCTTCAGAAAAATCTTCGGATATAGCTCAAGCAGGGGAATGATGAATAAAATAGATCATTCACCAACATTTTTGAGAAGGTTCCAAATCAGCCAGCTGAAATCGCACATCTGCACGGATGGATTTATATCGCGTAGGTAGATTTCTAAATTCCGGAATACTGCAGTATCTTCAAGGCGCATTTCTTTACCATCAGAAAAGTTGCTTACATAACAATTCAATTAAAAATTTCACGGCCTTGCACATAGATGACGCTACTAGAATTGAAACCGTATATTTTTTATTTAGCCTAAACCTTCAGAAGACACGTGTATATATCTGACAGCTGATCATTAGTTTGTGAATTATAGCATTTTGAGTGAAGCACCTTCTGCTATTGTGAAAAATGTTGAAAAAAAGAAGTTTCACAAGTTGATAAAACATCGCTTTTTGAAAGTTGATAATACAGTTGAAGCAAATGATGATGAGTTCTCGGACACTTCCCCCATAAAATCATCCGTCAAGGATTGGCATAATGTGAAGTTGTTCAAGATAGCAGGCACTTTTTAGATATCAACTGAACGTGTATATAATATCAGGTAAGAATATTTGGTATGAGGTGCCGCGTGAACTCACTACTGACCAAAAACAGGGACCAGTTGATGATTACAAAGCTTTGAAAAAAGTCTACCGTGTCAAAAGTTAGTCAAAATAATGACAAAAATCCATGAATTGAGCTTCGTATATACGAAATTCTCCAGATCTTGCCGTCATGACTACTTTCTGACCCCAGATCTCAAACAAATGCTCGCTGTTAAGAAATTTTCGCCGAATGTAGAAGTGATTGCCGAAAGTGTAGGCCGGCGACTTTTGAATTAACATGTAGGATATCAATACATATATGTATGAGATAATATCACAACACATTCCGTCATAGATTGTTCTTAGAAGCAGTAAGCAGTATTAGTTTAACAGGAAGCAGTAAAGGTGGTCGGAAAGTGGCTTCATATAAATTGGGTTTCAGGTCTCCAGTTTCCGGAAAACGAAATAGCGCATAAGGTTGCCAAAAGTCTGGCTACCGAACCAGCGCAGGAAATACGCAAGTCGTTAAAACGATACGCGACTAAATTTCCGAATGGTCTAACGGACGGATGATGGAGATGGAGGGATGAGAGATAATTGTTTATGTTTTGGATATTCGAGTCGTATTTATTCTTTGTAGGCAATGTAAACTTATACTAGATGAAAGATTTTGTTACCGACTTATCAAGGAAATTGTATAAATTGTATTAAATTGTATAAATTGAACATAAAAACCCAGGATTGTGTTGCAAAAATTCGCAAAAAAGTTGATTTAAAAATGTGTATATACAATCCATTATCTCCAGTACTATTAATGTAGCTTTTTCTAGCGGTGATCTGAATAATTTCTTCCCACCCTACTACACTGTTCCATTGATTTATAAGCGTCGATTATTAGTTGCCATTCAAGAAACTCCTTCCTTCCTGTGAAGGAGAAGCTGTACAGGATTGTAGCTTTCGTAAATTTTAAAAAAAATTGGTTTTGGAAAATTTCTATTAATTTACATAGATGAAGAACCATATAACAAAAGCTTACACACTGTACTACGTCTACACTCAAAATCATCATTGCATTTCACAACAAGATTACGGTGGGGACTTGAGCACAAATGCTGGATCAAAGGCGAGTGGGGCTTGGGCAGCGAACGAACTTCAGTGCCAATGAGCAACGACGCGAATGCAATTCATCAAAACGCATGAAATTCAACATAATGGTGTGGTTAAAATGAAACTCACCACAAGCATACACAGAAAATGCCGCTGAAATAATACCAAAATGCAAGACGCAAAATAAATAAAGCACTTCTAAAACACACACATACATACATATCGCTTTTGGGAAAAAAACTCCAGCGCTCCATATGTATGTGTGAGGCGGCTTGCATTTTAATGGTCGCTTTACACTTGACATTACTCCAGAAAATGACAGCCATTCAGCATACAGAGCGCTCGCAGCCGTCAGCCGAACAAAGCATAGTCACTGTTTGGCGCAGCTTCTCAGTGCCGATAGACGTTGTATGAATGGACGGATGGTTTCAAACATTTTTTCCGTTCTATTATTCATGATATAAGCATAGCTATGTCGTGCGCTTGCATGTATGTGTATGTGCGCTAAGCTCAGCGCTCCGTGGATATAACTCCATACGCTCAGCGCGCTGCCGCTTCTGAGACCGCCATCGGAAGACGGCTCTGCAGCTTTACAAGGGCAACGCAGAGGTCGCGCACTATTCAACCGACCTACGCTTCGCTCCGCTTGATGCAACTGTCAACTGCTAATTAACTTTTTTCAATGTGCAACAAGTCAAATAAATTCAACTGAAATTCGACTGTAGGCGCCGCAGCGCGCGCTAAGACGCCAGCGTCGTTTTGACAGCCGCGTTGCAACGCAGCGCAATGCAAGCGCAATGCAGTTAGTAACTGTTTTATGCCACTTTATCGGTTTAGGGTCCCAAGATTGAGCGGAGCGCTTTCATTGAACTTTCAAGCGCAATGAGTTGCAGTGCGGCGCAGCTTCAATGGCGACACGAAGTTTGACAGAAGCGATTTTTTTAATTTGCATATTTTTGTGCGCTCCTAATACGTTTCCACTGTAGGTATGTGTGTGTGAGCGCATAATGTTTTTTTATTAATTTAAGTTACAATTTACTTGCACTCGCAGTTATTTGCCTCCGCTTCTTAGCTGTTCGTGTTGTATGCGTGCTGTCTGCCGCTACATGGCGTACATGGCGCTGCCGGCTGCGGCGTTTCTTGTGGCAGCGGCGCATTCAAGCGCGAATTGAGAGCAAGGTTCAACACAAAAAATATTAATGTTCTTTTCTTAATATATTTGTGTATTTTTGCAAACACACACACACACATATACATATATGTAAATATGTATTAAGCAAGTATATGTATGTAAGTGTATTTGTGCTCGATGCATTGCTCTTTGCTGTGTCCTCTTGTAATTTTTTATTACTTTTGCTGCAATTGTTCTGTTGTTTTTCAGTTTTCCATCATTCTTCTTGAGATATTTGAAAATACATATGTACCTTAGTACAATATCTTGACTTGGGTAGAATGAACAGCTTTTTCAAATAAACAATTTTAGTAGCTAATATGTCGAGTGTGTTCAGAACATGACCAAAATTTGTTGTTGTGAGGGTTGAATTCATAAAGAGATCGCCTCATTCAAGTCTTTTTGATATAAGAAAGAATCTAAGAGAGAGAGGTTTGCAGAGTTAGCTTAAAACTTGCATATTCTTCCATTTGAATGATTTCATCGAGGTTATCACTATCAAAAGGAGTAGAAAGTCGGGAAAATATACCTTTTAGCACATCAATTTTCACCACTCCGAAGACACCGTTTTGATGCAATATCCTCAATTGAAAAGCTGAATCGAAGAAGGCTCTAATGGCCATCACGACGCAGGATTTTTCCAAGTACTATTATGACAGGAAAGTCCGTTGGTATAAGTGTATTGCAGCGGAAAAAATGGAAAAAATTCACCTTTCAATTTGATCACAGAGAGAGATATTCGGTCCAGTGTCTAGTACGTTCACTTATTCAAAAACCTCTAGAACCATTTCTGTTACGCATTTTACTACTGCAACAACCATGATAGATTTCTCCCCAAAAAAACATGTTTCATCTATTTCACGATTTGCTCTCAGAAATAAATAATAATCAAATAACATTTAACATAAAATGTATGTAAACTAACTGAATTTTCATCTGTAGGTTTGTCTGACTTCCGTGGTTACATAACTAAGATAGCCATTAAATGAGCCCGAATGAAGGGAAATTTTAGCGCTGTGCCTATGAACGGCTTCATGGTCACATTATATACTAACTATATTTTATAAAAAAGGAGAAATGGAGGAGATAGAAATTGATAGACTTTCCCGTTCAGGCTTGAACCACAATTAAAAACTAGAGGGAAGCGGAAAAAACTACGAAGCAAGTTTTTAGTAGATTCAAGGCCATTTTTTGAAACACTAAATGTAACCAAAAGTGTTTTCTGGCATAAAGGACTACCTACATATATCAATCTAAATGTAATATCAATTTTGGGAATCAATTAACAACGACCTAAATATACCAAGTGTCAAAGACGCAATTAGGAAATTTAGTTCTAGATATCTTGAAAGGCTGAGCAATCATTCCAACCCTTTAGATATTGCGTTATTGGATGAAACAGATGAAACGTTTCGACTGAAACGATTTCATATTCTAGACCTTCCGTACAGGAAATAAATAATCTTTAATTTTTTCTTTTTTTTCACTAGCTTAAGCTAAGTATAGAATAAAATATTACTTTTGCGCCCACTGGGGTCCAACAGTACAAAGTTATGTATATTTTAGAACATTTGTTTATTGTCTTGAATACAGACAGATTGTAAATAAAGAATTTGAGAAAAAAAAAATTTTTTTGGGAATCAGCCATTGAAACTAACTTAAATAAGAAACCGATAGGTATTATGCAAACCTGGAAGCATCATCGGTTATCATCCACAAATAGCCTATATACGAGATCTAATTGCCAGCCTTATTAAAACGTTAATGGGTTCCGGTGGTCTAGAATTTTCAAAAAATGGATTTTTTTCTTTTGATAGTTCGAAAGTACAGTCTTTTAAGAATATACTGTACAATTTTTGGAAGGATATTCACATTATTTTAGCTTCTACAGCCGTTTTAGCAGGTAGCGCGCGGTCAAGGGGCTTGATGAATGGATACTTTAAACTCATTTATCTCAAAACTACTTTTTTCGGCGTGCCGTTGATGAAAAAAAAACTATCCATCCGAATCACTTGAAATTTTAATATGGCGTTAATAAGATCAATATCTATCGCTGGAACTACAATCAAATTTAAATTTTAAGAACTTCGATTTTTTTCGATCTAAAACTGGTCCAAAAATAGCTGTTTTCAGAATATGAACTTCAAAAGCGCGAAATTCTTTTCATTTTGAGTATTTTTTTTAGTTGTGGTTCCAGCGATAGCTGGAGTCTTTTTTTAAGATAGCTTCTTTTGGACGCCATTTTTAATATTGTTAAAAAATTTATTTAAAAAAAAATATTTTTGTGCTCTTTATAAGTGTATAAATAAACTGTAAAAAATTTAAATTGATTGCTTTTTTTTTTAACCTTAAAAAAAATCCAGAAAGCACCCTTAATATGAGCGTTCCAGACCACCGACACCCCTTAATGTTTGACTAAGTACTGTGACTACATCGATACGTACGAGTGTATACCCAGAGATTTTTTTAAGAATATTTCTTTTTCTGTTTTCAAAAATATTAAGCAGTTTCATTGGGGATATAAAGTTTGCCTCGTTTTGTACTATACATCAAGTGTCTGTCGATGTTTTGAAGCGGTGTTCATTAGTTTAATGTATACTGGAAACGTTCGATGACTTAACAAACCACGGTACTAAATACAACAACTGGAGTATTATGGAAGATCCAATCAAAAATAAAATTATCAGACACAACTGCCCTTTTAGCGGTTATAGTGAAGCAGAAAGTTATATTGCTTTATTGTTGGATCAATACCATTGCAATATCCGTAATTCTGCCATATTCAACCGGGACCCTTGGAGTACCATCTTTGGAATGAATACGCATTTATGGTTATGGCATATATGAGAGGTTGGACTGTTCCTAGAATGAGCCCAAGTTGCTTATTAACCGGTCTTTTTACATATTTTATGCCTACGAATTTCTAATCTAGGCAAGTGTGGCTGATGTGCAAGGTCTGCCGCAAAAGAAACAGGACTGTTAAAAAAAAAAAAAAATTAATATTTTTCTAAATTTTTATTTTTTTATTCAAAGTAGTTTTCTTGTGCTTCGATACAGCGTTTAGCTCGGTCAATTAGCATTTCAAATGAGTGTTTAAGGTCATTTTTCGGAATGCTCTTGAGAATATCGGTCGTCGCCTTTTGAATAGCTGAAAGGTCCTGAAACCAGTGTCCTTTCATGGGCAAATGAAGTTTCCCGAATGGGTAAAAATCACAGGGTGCCAGATCAGGTGAGTAGGGTGAGTGATTAATTGTTAATATAGAGTTTTTTGTCAAAAAATCAGTGACAAGTGTCGACCGATGACACAGCGCATTATCGTGCAACAGGCACCAGGACCCTGCCTCACGGTATTGTGGTCGAGCACACCGAATGCGTGACAAAAGACGCTTCATAACACCAAGGTAAAACACAGCATTAATCGTTTGGCCAGGTGGGACGAACTCTCGGTGTACAATACCCTCGGAATCGTAAAAACAAATCAGCATTGTCTTTATTTATGATTTCTGAAGACGACTTTTCTTCGGTGACTTCTAAAAAGCTGAATAACTCGAGAAGTATTAAAGATAGCGATTTTGACCTTGGATCTTTTTTATAGCAAATAAAATTTCCTACAATTTTTTCATGCAAGTTTTTTCTATAGCTCCCGTCATTTACGAGATATATACAAAAAAATGCGAACTTCTTGGAAAAATCGGGTTTAGAGCCCCGTACTACCTCGCCAGTGTGAGTTATGACTTTGTTGCACAAGGCACTTTTGTAGAGTGGACAATTCTGAAAAATATGCGTCTAAAGTCAAAGCGAGGCCATAAAATACCTCTGATCTGTAGGAATTTAAAGATAAAAACTCACGATTGTAGTGTGTTTTCTGTGGAAAATTTTTACAAGCCTTGGTCCAGTTCTTAATGTTAATATTAAGGACCTAAAATTTTCAGGGAATTTTTTTAGGGTATTTCCAAGGAAATTTCGTGACGGGACTGGAAAGAATTAATAGTTCAATAAAAGAGAACACCCTAATGTACATCTAGGCTCATCATACAGCCAGCAGAACAAGTGGCTTAAATTGAGTCTGGTTGTACCCAAACTTAGCGTTTCCTTACTTGATTTTTTTACAGTTTTTGTTGCTGTCATATTCTGTTTCTTAATTTTGTTGCGTTTTGCGTGCATCTAGCATATTCGAGCCGACAAAAAATGTAGCAATGCACACACATGCATGTAGTTACACAAATATATGGCATATCGCATTATTGTTGTTCATAATATTTGATATGAATGTATATATGTATGTATATTGTGTATGCTCATTTTTGTTGCCGCTTTTGTTTTTCTTAATTGGTTTCGTTGCACATTGTGAATTCATGTTTGTATGTATGTGTGTGTATGTATTTGTATGTACGGTTTTTGTTATGTTTTGCATTGTTGTTATTGCCATTGTTGTTGCTCGTGAAAATTTGCAATGCACTCCAAGGTTAATATTCGATTTATTGGAAAATTAACCTTTCAAGTTTCGCGCTTTATAAACTCCATACGCTTGTATTGGCACTTTGTGGTTTTTATTCTTGTTGTAAGTACTAGTAAAAAATATGGCAGCACAAATTTGAAACTGTTTTCGGCCAAGACCGAATATGAGTTGAATTCTATTGCTTTGGTTTACTTTTCGGTTTCACCTCTACAGTTCGGTGTCAGTGTCAGTGGGCATAAAAAGCAATGCAAAGAAAATAAAATGGAAACATACTCATCTATGAATATTCATGCATACGAAAATATATAAGTATATGTAAATAACTGTATATAATATATGAATATTCATAATATATTGAGATTGTATTAAGAATGCTAAATTCACCGGTATAACTTACTGATATACATACATATCTATGGAAATATTGGACAACGAAGTGAGGAAAGCTTATAATGGATCAATCAAATTTGAGTACCTAGTACCAAAAAAAATATCAATAGTCTAATAAAATTATTTAATTAAAAAGAACCATATCTCAACCTCTTATGGGGGCCACCGAAAGCTGGTTTTCAATGGTTCATAGACCATTGACTTAAGGGGTTACATGGGCTTCTATGTGTAAAAAACAGCATTTTTTTAATTTTTTTCTCATATAAAAAATTTAATATTTTATTAGAACTTTTATTTTTATAAACAAACACTATTAGTAAAGAAATTCTGAAATTTTTGAAAAAAAAATATATATATTTTAAACTCGGCCCTTGCGGCGCCATTTCCGGTGACGCCTCGATTAAAGATGCGCCCGCATTGGTAGGATAACTCTTTACCGGATCATCTAAAAACCTAAAACCTAAACTTAGAACATAAACGAAAAAAAACTGAAAATTGGAAAATGAAAATTTCGCTAATTTTTTTTTTTCAAATAGTTGTAATCGAAGAAAAAAATCCATCATGCAAGTTTTTAAGAATTATATCTTAAAGCCTTTTGTAAAATTTCATGAAGATCGGTTGAGTAGTTCATATCAACCGACTTCAAAATCACAGTTTCGCGAAAAACGCGTTTAAAGACGGCACACTTAGCCTAGTTAGCCTCGAGTGCACAAGTCCTCAAGACTGTATCTCTTATACTATTACTCGGATCAATTTAAAAATTTAGGAAAATATTTTTGAAGAGCTGTAGAATTTAATAAGGCAATAAAAAAATTTTTTGAAACCCGTAAACCCATATAACCACTTAAACATTCCCCAAATTTATCGCTAAACTAAATTTTCTTGTGAAAATCGATATCGGTGGGCATCTCGTCACCGCACTTGTGACGGCTTTGATGATCGTGCAGCTTCAATTCTTGCATTTTGTGAGCTTGCAAGCCAAGATTCGTACACAAAATGTTCCATTAAGTGGATGTTCATAGTTCCAATTGTTGCCCGCTATGGCAAAATGGCAAATGAACTCATTCAAGTCATCTTGGATACTCTCCCTCACGTCACCAGTAAAGTCTTCAGATCAATAAAGGGTCATCCATTCGAAATATATTTTTAAATAACAAAGTATCTTACCATGTATCGTGACTCAACCAACCTTGGGCCTAAAAGAAGGTTGGATAAGAAAATGGAGATATTGAAGGAAGAAATATTTCGGTACAAAATTAACGCTGAAAATAATTATGTTTAAAAGCCGAACTTTTCATGAGGGTGAAAGACGATCCATTTCGCGGTTCGCTACTTTTTTAAGGGGGTATTCTACTCTAGAATTTTGAAAAATTCGATTTTTTTCATATATTTAAAGCTTAGACCCTTAAGAACATATCTTCCAAAGGATTTTTAAAACTGAAAATTATTTTAAGAGCTACAGTTACCGGCAGGTAGGTAGACTCACTTTTTTAAACGCGTTTTTCTCGAAACTACTCTTTTCCACACGGTGTCGGCACTATCTCAAGTTCTATTCAACCGATTTTCTTGAAATTTTGTTTGAACTTTCTTTATATAATCCTTCATCATGGTAGGAACCAGCATCGTGTCAAAATTTTTGTTTTTAATATTTTAAAGAAATTCAGGAATTTCAAAAAAAAGCGTAAAAAGTTATTTATATTTTCAGGCAGTCGCCATTTTTCAAACAAATTTTTTTTTTGTGTTCCCTGAGGTAGGGACTATAACAGCATCTTACTTATTAAGAATTTCTTTTGATATTTTTTTTCAGACCACCAGGAGAGCCAGGATCAATGTCACCAGGATGCGCCATTTTTTTGACGCCTGTCTCTCCCCCCTCTAATTATTTTAATTTTTAATACTTTTTGTAAATTTTTTTTCTGTATTCTTAAGATATCCATAAAAACACCATAAAAAAATTGATAGTAAAAACATTTTTTTTTTAATAAAATTCAAAAAACTGTCCAAAATTTGATTTCTAGACTAGAATACTCCCTTAAAGAAAAAAACAAAGAAATTTCATGTATAGTATCATGGAGAATGTTTACTATCATTCAAAATTCATTCAAATTCAAAATATCATTATTTAGCATTAATTTTTTAAAATCATTCAAATATTGATCGCGGCTACATCTCAGATGAATCGACCAGCCCAAAACGTAAAATTATCTGCTCACCGAAGTGTTCTCATTGATGCAATGAGTGGAAAGTGGCGCCGTCTTCTTGAAACCAAACGTCGCTAAGACCACGAGCTTCAATTTCAGGTATCAAAATATCGGTTATCATGGCGCGATAACAGTCGTCATTGACAGCTCTAGCTGCTTTTTGTAGGCTTTCAATTTAAGCTCTCCAGTGGGTGCTGAACGTGATCTATTCGATCGAATATTACTCAATAATGAGTGCTGGGTCTCAAGTTGGGTGATGGTGTTGCGTATAGTACGCTCAGTAGGTCCATTGTGTTGACCTAAGTTAACCCTAACTTGGGCACCAACTTTTTACTACGATTTCGGGCACTATTTACATTTGTAAATACGTACATTTTTATATGTTATTTTAGAGAGAAGTTGATATTCCGTAAAAATCTAATAATTAGAGAGAGAAAGAGAATAACTTTTAAGAATAATATTTGTCTTGCTGGACACATGCTAGTGAAAATAATAGCTATTTTAAAAATCGAATATTTACATATGTAAATAGTGACCAAGTTAGGGTTAAGCGCGAAAAACACATACTTTAAAGGAGGTGAATTTTCGTAATAAAGCTGAACGATTTAGAAACGTTGTTTAGGCATAAGTCTTTCCATGATAAAATGCCACATAATACTGAAAAAATAGCATGACAGCTTGACACGAGTGATCTTTCAAAGAAAACCCAAAGAAAAAAGTACCTTTACTTGGATCACCCGTTATTTAACAGAATTTTTTTGTCAAGAAGTGATGTGTGGACCACATACGTATACAAAGCCAATTTCAAGCTGCATCTATTGATAATTCTGCGATTCTCAAATAAACTGTATGTCTTTAAAGATTTCTGAACAGTCCTCGTAGTTTGATCTCCAGTTTAGAGATTTTTTTTTATGATTACATTTCCAAATTAACTCAATCTAATCCTAGTAAATGAAGGCTTAGCTATCTCAATAAGCCTTAATTTTATTTCCACTGGCAAACGAATCAGTTGTTCTAAAGAAATATTAACAGAAAAGCTCCTTTGAGCATACAATTTCATGCGTGTTCTTAAAATTTTGACATACTTTGCTGCCAAGCGACATAAATCTGACTCAGACTTTGGAACGCGTTCAAAAGACGCAAGTGACATTAAACAAAAAACAAAAAGAAAAAAATAAAAATAAATAAATATTAAAAAGCAAATGCTTGGTGGCAAATAAAAATATATATTTGTTGTATGGCGAAATCGCCCAAAGGCTCTGAAATTATACCACAAAAAGCATCTACCTATTAAAAATAAAAATTAAAAAGTATCAGCGCGTTAAAAAATGCCAAAGGAAAGTTGCGTAAGCTGCGTACGCGCACACATCGAAATAAACATGTCTCCGCACAACAACACAGACAACGTAAATGTGACGAGGTCGCATGGGGGTAGACCTACATATGCCCGCGACACCCTTTCTAACGCGCCGCAGCAGACGCTTAGCCGAAAGCGATTTTTGAAATGCATCATCCGTTGCGCCCACCCAACGCCGCGCCCAGTTCGGCATGGAAGGTGTTGGGGAGCAAACCCCCACAACCATCTCAAAGCGGTGCGTGTGTGTTCCACACTGCCTTGCAGCTGATTCGTTAAGCCGCGTCCAAAGTGCGTTCGCATTCGTGAATGTTCCGCAATTCAACGCAAAACTTCGCCGTTGGCAAAATTTTATTAAAAAGTCATTCACACAAATGCAAGCGGTGCACGAATGTGTCTATGAATAGGTGCCTTGTAGGAAAATTTAGAAATGAAATCAAGCACAATAAAGAGAGCGCGAAAGTACTATTTCAAAAAAGTTCAAAAGACGTTCTTTTTCGCCTGTAGAAGTCCACTATTTTAAGGGGTCAGGGTAATCAGGAATCCTCAAAACGTCCCAATCTTGCAAATTAATTTTTAGAGTTAGGCAAAAGGTATCGGATTTCTCTCTTTTAGATTTTCATATGTATGGTATGTATTTTTGAGTGTAATTAAACACATTAACATTTTTCCATAAAATGGCTACTCTGTCAATCTTCGGTATCACCAATTTACGACTTAATTAACTCAAAACTTGACAGTTTTGGATACATAATAGGTTAGGTCAGTCTGGTAATCCACTGAGCTAGCCATAAACCAGTTTTGGTCCTTAGCAATGCAAGGTGTCTTTACGTAGTTCATGAGAAGTAGTCATCCATCAGGATACCAGCGCTTGAATTGGTTTTGTGGCCTTACTATCGACGCCTCTTCCAGTGTGTCATAACGTGGGGCCTACAAATGCTTGGAGACTTTGCTTGATAAAGAACATGAGATGATCACTTGTTTCCCTGGTGCCTTGCTCTTGACATTTCCTGCAGTCATTTGATCTTTCGGTCCCATTCTGCAGGCGATCCCATCCAATATTCCAATCATTTTCATATAGTCTCTTCTATCAAGAGTGAAAGTTTTGCAACCCGGTAGATCATTCCACCTTGACCTTACTAACTAGGCCCAGTTCGGCATAAAGACAATGCATGGGGATAGCACTGCATGTCAAGATTTCGTAGACAGTTGTACACCAATCATGCCAATTTCATTCACTATTCCATTACCCACGATCTACTTACTGCCAGTAAAAGTGAATTCGCCTTTGCCTAACGACACTCTACCCTGCTGCCTTGCTTCCTAAGTCACTTCTGGCCGATTTGTGAAACGAAGTTAATGCCTTGTATGTTATTTGGCAGTCCACGTAGACTGTTGATGCATTAGAGGCTAGCTCCGCGGCTTTCCAGATAGCTTACACCTCTGCTTAAAATATACTGCAGTGATCCGGAAGCTTAAAGGGCTACCTTATATCTAATTCCGGGCAGTATATTCCGGCATCAACTACGTCCTCTATGCCCATACATCTTTAATGCGTTTAACTCCATCAGCCATCCTTTCCAATTATTTTTGAAACTTTTTCCCCAATTGAAAGGTGGGCTCATGTAGTCAGTGCTCGCAAAACAGCTATACATCATGCTTCTATACGAAAATTCTCCTGCCAGCAGCAGTCATCCTGTCGCTTTGCTGCGGAGTTTTCAGCGATGAAATCTTTAAGTGCTAAGTTTAGTACCAATTTAAGATCCGCGATTGTCTCAAGTTACTGTCTCACCAATTTGTTCAATTGATATCGCCTCAGCATTTCTTATTTTCCCTAGTGGGCTTGCTCACGCACCCGATTGCTTGTGGGTAGACTCCGGCATGCGTACGCTTATTTAGGCTTAATCTTTTGTATTTCAATTCCTTTATTTTAATTTCGCTCTCCACCTTTGTGTGTTCATTTGTTTGGCTTTCATTTTGTCACTTTTTGCTAACGCATTAATTTTTCCACACAATTCATGTTGCAAAATGAAAAAAGAGAAATTAAAAGTGGTGCTATCTCGTTGCCGTTATCTCCGTGGTTATTGTAGAAAGTGTGACTGTGTCGTCTAATTGTGCGCTGAAATCTGTTTTATTTGCGTGGATTATTTTTATATTGTCAACGAGCTTGTTATTATTTCAGACGTTTGCCTTTATTATTTATTTAGTAGTTCAAACTGCAAATGGCTGTAATTTCCTCAAACGAGATACATACATTTGTATGTATGTATATGTTATCAAATGTTTCCAGTTTTTTATACACATGTTCTAGAGAATTCAAAGAAATTATGAGAGACGTATCTTGAAAAAATTCTAAAATTGCTGAACTGGTAGGGGATCTACTTGAACTTGATTAGAAGCCAATCTTTTACAAGTTTTGTAGCCAGTACTTGAGTTAGAGGTGTGGCTATCAAAAATCACAATCTGAAAAGATTCCTGGGCATAATAGCGGAAAATTTTTTAAAATAATGTGAGAAATACCGACGAGTACATATTACTTGACCGTAAAAAATTCCAGGTCTCTAGAGCTTATATATGTTTAGCTTAACTGTCATAGCTTCTTAGTACCCTGAACATGGTATATTACGTTTTCCTTGAAGCTTGTAACGTCAGATACCCCATGAAGTAGCCTATGTATAAAATATAAACGTGACGAGCTGAGCTGATTTAACTATATTCGTCTGTCTGATTTGAAATTTTGGAGGATGGAATCATGTGTAGAAGTTCACGTAAGTAAAGAAAGTTCTCTGATCGCCATTCACCTGGGAGTGGCCAGAAACGATTATTTTACATATAACTCAAGCAGCTCACGACTTCCGGTCTTTGACCAAGTATCCTCTGGGTAGCCTAAGAACATCCGTTTGAAGGCGAGCTAAAGTGAAAAGGCGAAACACCCCTCCATAGGGTTGTGCGCTGGGTGTGGGACCGCCACGTAAAAAAACACCCCAATGAAAGGAAAACAACAAGCCTCGGATGAGTGACCCCCATTTTGATGACGGCCATGGCAAACAAATTAAGGACTATGATTTGAGGGCATGCACCTGGAATGTCCGGTCCCTTAGTTGGGAAGGTGTCGCTGCCCAGCTGGTTGATGTCCTCATTAGGGTGAAGGCTGACATCAGCGCCGTCCAAGAAATGCGGTGGACAGGACAAGGATAGAGACGAGTAGGTCCTTGTGGTATTTATTACAGTGGCCATATAAAAGAGCGCAAGTTTGGTGTGGGATTCGTGCTGGGAGAGAGACTCCGTCGCCAAGTACTATCATGCACTCCTGTGAATGAACGTCTAGTAACTATCCGCATTAAAACGAAGTTCTTCAACATATCGCTGATTTGCGCCCACGCCCCGACGGAAGAGAAAGACGATGTGACCAAAGATGCCTTCTATGAGCGCTTGGAGCACACCTATGAGTGCTGCCCCCGCCACGATGTCAAAATCGTGCTTGGCGACTTTAGCGCCAGGGTGGGCAAAGAAGGTATCTTTGGTACGACGGTCGGTAAATTCAGCCTCCACGAGAAAACATCCCCAAATGGGTTGAGGCTGATCGACTTCGCCGGAGCCCGAAATATGGTTATCTGTAGTACTAGATTCCAGCATAAGAAGATTCACCAAGCTACCTGACTGTATCAAGATTGAAAGACCACAAACCAGATCGATCATGTTGTGATAGACGAAAGCCACGTCTCCAGTGTTTTAGAAGTGCATGCGCTTCGAGGTCCTAACATCGACTCGGGCCACTATCTTGATATTGAAATTTTGCGTATGTCTTTTTCTGTCTAAGGAGCTGCATATTTGTAAGAACTCGGTTCTACACAAGTCTTTCAATTATTTTTTATTACTATAATTTCCATCGTTCAGATCGAATTTTTTTTTTTTTGGGTTTATCATAAGAGTTCGCCATGTCCCGCAGCCCATACGACTTTCCTATCTCAACCTCGGTGATTGAGTCTATTACACACTACAAGAATTGATCTCTACTCTGAATAGGTATTCTGAGATGTTTTTAGAGAGTTTTCCTATTATAAAGCAATATACGTGTCCGTTATACGAAAGAAGAATTTTTCATGTTCTGAGAGTATTTCATATACTTTAGCAGGACTGAGGCAAAGAGAATTATCTAAAACGAACTATAAATGGATCAATGTTACTTTTCAAAACTTACAAAACTTTCTTGGGTTTCAGCAATCACTTCGGGCGTAAGAGCATACATATGTATGTATGTATATACAAAACCAACTGATTACACCGTACAAGTATGCAAAGGCAGCCCCTCTGCATTTTCGTTTCACACACCCTGTGAACTCATCAATCTTGGCACACGATTTCGCAAATCTCTGCGCAATATTTTTATGACAAATCAATCTGTGAAATCGCTTTAATTTCGCAATTGTCAAGTGTTGTCATATTCTTATTTGGCTTACGACCATAATGACTCCGTGCATCCGCGCCTCAACCCCCATGCCGCGCGGCTGTCAATTTTCGACGCATGCTCTGCGCGCTGCTGCCGACTGCTGGACGCATCTTCTAGTGGTCCGGAACGTCTCTGGCTGTGGCTGTGGCTGGACTCTGGCCATCAATTCGCGAATCAAATGAATTGTAATGAATTTATTTCGTCCGCACTTGTACACACGCACACACACGCTCGTTGTCTGTCTGTCTTCTTGTATGGTGTGTTTGTGTCTGCTGGAGCACTGCTGATATTTGCCAGCTACCACTGCCAGCGCCCTGTGCTTTGGTCAATCGTTTGTGTTGATGATGTCGGCGCTGAGCTGGCCGCTTATGGCTGTTTTTATGCCTGTGTGCGTGAATGTTTGTATGTATGTATGTGTATTTGAACATCGCTCCAAGGCCTCACAAAATCAGTCAAAGAACTTTCTGATTTCGGACGTATGTGCGCAGGGCATGGCAGTGACGGCGGCGGCGACGAGGTGTCAGCTCAATGCGCCGCACATTGGGGCAGGCACAAAAGTCCAAAGCCCTCTCGTCTGCCCTGTGTGCCGCCGTCATTACGAGAGTGTGAGTAGCTCGGCCGTTCACTTACATTGTCAGTTGTTTACATTCAGATAATTCTTTGGCGACGTTGCAACGGCAGCAGCAGCAACGTCGGCCGCGTAAGTGATTGTTGTTGCTTGATAGGCACTTTCAAGACTTTTCTGTTGAATTTTGCTGCATTTTCACTTTTATTAATTTTTATATCTCTTACACACATGTTTATTATTTGTTTATATATTTTACGCATTCATTTTGTGCTGCTTTGTCTTGCTCTTATTTTCCTACTGCACTTTTACAGTTCGAAAAGTTGAAGGCATTTTGAGTTTATTTACCTCGCCAATTTCTCGGTGTGTGTGTTCTTACGCATCGTCGGTATGAATTTACTCAGACGATCGTTTCGAAATTATTTACTTTACATACTTACAGATATTCGTCACTTACTTTGTTAATAACTTGAATGCTTACACTGATACTTAACAGCCAGCGATTTTGTTTACTTTGTAATTTTTTTGAGCCAATCGGCAATGGGGGATTTTTGTTGTAAAAGTGGGTGTGCATATAAAATATCAAAGGCTTGCACACTAATTATTTAGTTAGTCATACAAAGTTGACTGAACTTTGCCAACGAAACGATAACAACATTGTATGCGACCAACTTGAGTTCATTGATAAAATTATGAAATGTTAATATGTGTGATTGGTGACTCGCAGCTACTAAAATTTTGGCCAGAATCTGACCGATTTTTGAAAAGTTTAGCTATTCCCTAACATGATCTTCTTCGTTACTGGCGTAGACACCACTTACGCGGTTATAGCCGAGTTTACAACGGCACGCCAGTCGTTTTTCTTGTTCGCTCTTTGGTGCCAATTATAGATTCCAAGTGTAGCAAGGTTCTTCTCTACCTGCTATTTCGAACGGAGCGGAGGTCTTCCTCTTACTCTCCTTTTCTTGGTGGGTACTGCATCGAATATTTTCAGAGTTGGAGTGTTTTCGTCCATTCAGACAACCTGACCTAGCCAGGGTAGCCGCTGTCTTTTATTTCGCTGAACAATGTCAATGGCGTCGTATATCTAATACAGCTCATCGTTCCATTGGATTGCGATATTCGCCGTGGACAATGCGCAAAGGACCATAAATCTTTCGCAGTACCTTTCTCTCGAAAACTCGCAATGTCGACTCATCAGTTGTTGTCATCGTCCAAGTGGTACCATATAGCAGGACGGGAATAATGAGTGACATAGAATGAGTTTGGTTTTTGTTTGTCGACCGCGGCTACGCTGGAAAAGGACCTGGCTTCGCTTGGTATCTCCAATTGGCGCCACCGTGCGAAAAGAAGAAATGACTGGTGCGCTGTTGTTAACCAGGAAAGAAAAAGTAGAAAGCCACACTGGTAAGGTCCAATCATTTTGTTGACGGTGGGCCACAGTCTTTCACACAGTACGCTGTATAGAATCTTACATGCGATGTGAAACTTGCCGCAGATTGTAGTGTCTCTCTTTTTGTGGATTGGGCAGAGCACACTTACATTTCAATGATCGTTTGAGGAATCGAGTTCACCATCTCCAGGTGTTATGCTTTCACTGCCATTTAGCATGCTGGAGAAGTGTTTCCTTCATAATTCCGGTACGCTCTGGACATCAGTCGCTGGATCACTTCTGGGAGTTCTACAAGATCATACATCAACCGAAAATATTTATTATATTTACCGAAGCTTAGTTCGACACAAACGGAACACAATTTAACATTGTTGCCTTCATTTTGGCGCAATGGTTATATAATATATTTTTTAAGAAAATGCCAATTAAAAAAATTACGTGACCGAGGAACTCAAAATTTTTCTCAACTAATAACCCAGTTGGTAAAATATAAATGAAGTGGAAGGTTGAAAGTTTCATACACACGAATAAACATTAACATTTGGTAGAACAACTTCTTGTGATTTTAGCCTGCAGCATATATGACCTCCAGGCATCTCGGTTATTTGCGTGTTTCTTTGCAATTTTGTATGCCAAGCTTTGTCTTCCTCGAGTTCGCCATCCTCCTGCTTTAGCGGTGAATGCTGTGTCCTCTACTTTTTGTTTGTGTGTGCTTTTGTTGTCCATTCCTTTTCTATTGCGGACCATTTAATAACATACGCTTTGATAAATGCCACTCGTCATTAGCTTTCATTGAGCCAAAAATTTTTCTTATGATCTTTCTTTCGAATATTTGCAGTTTGGGTTTGTACTTCTCAAATTGCGTCCATGATTCTGCTCCGTAGCATAATACTGTTCGAATTATAGTTTTGTATAGGAACAGAAGAGAGCTTTATATATAATTTATAGCATAAACTTGTAGAGTCTCTAAAACAATCGGTTTTGATCAAGAATGACCAAAAAGTTGAAGAGAATCGCATTGGCTAACTCACAGCTTGAATCAAGAAGTCATTTCGGACATACAGCAAATATTGGGCAGTCGAAAAAGTCTTTTCGTATTTCGAATCAAACTTATACTTATTTTTTTATTTATAATAATAAATAAATAAACAAATATGTACCATTTTGGTCCACCACTTTTTGTAATTTTTCCGCTAGAGACATTGTTCTAAAAAACTTTAAGTGTAAGTGCTACACGAACTGATTAATTTTTTTTTTGGTTAAATTTAGCTTAAAATCTCATTTATATTCAACTATATATGGTATGACACAATGTGATTGACAGCACTGAAGATATACGACTGCAACGACATCTATTGACAAAATACGAAAAGACTTTTTCGACAACCCTATATTGAGGATAGGGACCAATGTAAATAATTTAGAAAAATATTGATTATATCAGCAATAACTAGTTACTAAATCTCACCTGTGTGGTATAAAGAAACTCGCTTGAAAATTTCTATTCCTGTACAGTCGCCTCATACATAAGTATGTATGTATGTATAATAATTTCTCTTCATAATTGTCATAATCGCCGCTATATTAGAATCATATTTTCCCAATTAATATACATATACATATATGTATACCATAATTATTATATATTAATTGATGAAACCGGAACGTGTTGAACTTAAATGCTTGCTTCCGCAGCACAAATAAACTTACGCAGGTGACAGCATATTCTCGATATAATCGCTTATAGGCAGGTATTAAAAGTAGTTATTCGTGGGCTAGGGTTGTTCTTTCTTCCAATATTTTTTTAATTCAGAACTTTAATTTTAGTTATTTTTTTCGTAAAATTAAATACAAATAGTCATAGTGTATATTATTTTTTATATGCTTAAAGTATATTAAATGCATTATGTTATTTGGCCCACAACCATACCAAACCTTTTTTTCCTGGATGAAATACCAGCTCTTGAATCTCTGCAGGATGCTCATCGACTTAAATGCGTCGGATCTTGGAACTTTTGAAGAAGCCTTAGAGCGAAGCAATGCTATTGAAAAAGTACCTTCACTCGTCATAAAAATACGTATAAGTATGTGAGAGCTAAAAGAGAATTTGCCGAGACTGAGCGACGAATGAGCGCTCGTGTGAACGCAGTCTAAACAAGATTTTTCAAATTATAAATGTAAATTTTCCATTGCACACATGAATAAGTCAAAAGTTGAATTCTCATTCGTCAGATAGTCCGGATAAGTTTTTTATAAACGAAAGGAACGCAATACCAGTTCCCTATATACATTTCGAAGTACCTTCTTGCCAGTTTAAAAAGTAGTTTCATATGTTGGAATCCTCTAGATCTTCCTCAGACTGTACCAGAATTTGAAGTCACCAACTTGAGAAAGCTTTGTAAGGAAAGTGCAAAAATTTGAGCGCCATTTCAATGCTTATTTCTAACAAAATTACTTCAACTCTTATGAGAAAAAAATTTATTTACAACTGAAATTAGTTTGGAATATAAATCTTTCTATCCACTGCGTATATTTGACACTTAATGACTTCTGTCTACAGTACGCCGCCAACCCCTTAGAAACAAGGACAATTATTCATACAGTTTTGCGTACAGAGTCAAATAAACCAAAAATTATTACGATATGTGAATGCAATTTTTTGTAGAATATTTGAAATATTGAATTATTTGAAATATCATCTTTTCATAAAATTGAGAAAAAAATCATTTTTTTTTATTATTTGGTTGACAAACCTTTGATTTTAATAACATACTTCACTATTTGAGGCATACGAGGTGTGTTCAAAAAGTATCGCGAATTTTGTGTTTTTTCAAAAATTATTTATTTATTCATGAATACCTATTTTGTCCCCTTTAAAGTAATTCCTATGAGATATTATACATTTGTGCCAACGGTTTTTCCAATTTTTGAAGCACTTCAAAAAATCATTTTTTTTTTTTTTTGTATCTTCTTCAGCTCCTCCTTCGATGCCGTCTTTATCTCGTCAAGAGAAGCGTAACGTCCTCCTGTCATGGGCCTCTTCAGTTTAGGGAACAAGAAAAAGTCACAGGGGGCCAGATCTGAGGAATACGGTGGCTGCGGCATCATTAGTGTGTTGTTTTTGGCCAAAAAGTCGCGCACAAGCAACGATGTGTGTGAGCAGGGGCGTTATCGTGGTGCAAAAGCCAATTTTTGTTCTTCCACAAATCCGGGCGTTTCTGGCGGATTGCTTCGCGCAAATTGCGCATAACTTGTAACTTCCTTATTGACCGTTCTTCCCTGTGGCAAGAACTCATGATGCACCACGCCCTTGCAATCAAAGAAAACTGTCAGTTACGATTCGCGATACTTTTTGAACACACCTCGTACCATTCAAATAAATATTATCATAATTTTAAAACTAGATCATTTAGGCACACATCCTTTATGTTATCTTTGAGTGGGGCTTTTGTGGGATTTCTTCGGGAATATACCTTCGATTTAAGGAACATTCAACAGTTTTTGGTGGGGTTTAGATCGGGTGAATTGCCCGCCTAAGGTAATATATTGATAACCAAGTTGTGAAGGACATCAGTCGTTCGTCAGGAGGTGTGGCAAGGCACATCAGCGTGCGTATAAGTGTACTGGGCTGCTGAAGGGTTCAGTATTGCCAAATATGGTATAAAACCATCTTCAAGTACACTGGTGTACTGTTCACTAGTCATCGTTCCCTCAACAAAATATATTGGTCCAGGACCTTCCACCAATATGCAGCTCTAAATCATTACATTGGGGAGACATTTTACCGATTTTTGAATTCAGTTCTCCACATAACGTTCATACGGTCTACGTCGTACAAATTGAATGGTTTCTGTCACTGCTTCTAGCCGGCATTCGTCGCTTTAATCTTTCTTAAGGAGAAAATCGTGTTAAATAGCAGGGTAACTTTGAATGGGGGACTTTCGGGGGACGTTCATAACTTTTTATGTTGCCCTGGTTTCAATCCACCTTTGTGTAGTTCTGATGGAGTTTGATCTCTACTACTAGTTGTTTTTTCATTCGCTTGGTCAATTTTGATTTCTTTGCTGTACGGCGGTTTTTAGTTTTTTTTTTTCTGAAAAGATTCGGTCAACTGTTCCTTGCGATATTTTTACAAGGGCATCATTTAGCTTTTTTTTAATTTCTCTAGCTGGTTTGCTGCGCGATTACAGAGTGAACCTCATTACTTTACGTAGAATATGCCCCGACATTTTCCCATTTTAGGCAGCATTTTGCCGCATACTTGTGCGGCCAACAGTGCAATATTTGAATGTGTGTACAATTTTCGCTACTCGAGTGACAGTAGCTGCACTCACTCCAATTTTTTTTTTTTATTTTTCTGTAGGATGTACTTCCAGCTTTTAAAAGTGCAGCAATAGCACTTTGGGGTTCCTTTGAAATGTCCAATTTTTTACCTATTTCCTATAAAGTATATTTTTCATTGTTAGTACTATAAAGCTTCAGAAAACTTCAAAAAATACTAACCTAACAAATAAAACTTTGGATTCTATGAAATAATAGTTAAGCACTTATGAAAAAAATTAATTTCTTCCATTACGCCATACAATTTACTTCTGATGAGCCAGAAATCACAAATACTAATTCCAAGTGAAGTAAGGATTTCAATATGATCGGTCTAAACTGATTAGCGACTACATAAAAATATTAAGTGATGAGGTATCAATGATATGATAAACATACATATGTGATAAAAAGTTTGCAAAACTATCAATATCATATTTGAACTTTTGCATTTCACTTCAATAAGAACCCACCTAATGTACATACAAACAAGTATAAAAGTCCATAGATGATTTGCCGCCAACGAATACTTCCTTGATGGCGCGCCAAAGAATATTTTATGCCACCAAGCGATCATAACTGCGTTAACTCATTAGTGACAAAAACAAAATCTTAAAGCATGCAGATGATTGCTGGCACATACGCTTAGCTGTAGTTGCCACTTTGATGAAATCTTTCCTGTCATTAATAAAGCCAGGCTCTCTCAACTGTTATTGTTGTTGTTATTGTGTGCGCGCTGCTATGCTTTTGTCATCATTATTTTGTGCAATTGTGCCAAACTTATGCGGTCACTGCACACACACACACGCACACCCATACACGCATATAAATATTTTAAGTCGGAAGCTACAAGCCACTTAAGCGATTTCCACTTGTTGCTCGCGCGCTTAGTCACTGCCAGCAACCGAACGACCCGCCAACCAATCGTTCTTGTTAACAACATTCATTCTTATTTATTACAATGTGCAGTTCGGCCGGCCAGGCTGGTTCTTTCTCTCACGCAGCCAGTTCTGGAAGCGCTTCCGGTCCGCGGTTGCAGCCGCGAGCCGCCGGCACCAACAGATGTTCGGCTATTAAATGCATAAATTGTTGCTAGATTGTTTAGGAAATCAGTTAGTAATTTTGTTATTGTCGTTGTTATTTGCTTGTGTGTGTGTATATGAGTGACCGCCGCGGCAACAGGAACAGCACACAGGAAATAGCTAAATCAAGGCAACGGTTTTGTTCATTCGTTGCAATTTGGTTTGGTCTCTTTCTTGTTGTTGCTGTTGTTTTTGGTTTGTATAACTTAAATTGGCTCAACTAGGCTTGTTTAGCTTAGGCCGCTATTGAATTGATTTCGCTAAACGGATAAATGCTGGTTTGGTCGGCGTTGTTGGTGTTGCATGCAACGCGATAGCGGTTGCACTAGATATCGCTACGGTGTTATTAGAAATGGGCGCAAACGGAAACAGGAAGACAGGAAAAGATTGCAAATCTTTGGCTTTCAGAAGTCGAAAATGAACATACAAATATACATACAACGGCTTGAGCATACATAAGTGCGAAGCTGTCAGGTGACTTCCAAGCAGTTGATTAATAATTGTGGAAATTGGGTAATCTCTTGCAAGAAGTAACAGGAAGTAACGGTCAAAATTAATGCTGTTATTTATTTGTTTATAGTTGTTAGGTATCATTCTAAAATATTATGTTTTCAGTATTGCTCAAAGTCTCTATTTTGGACTTCATAATGTTCGCAATTGAATAATTCCTTGAGGGTGTTAAGTTTAGCCTGTTAAGTTGTTGTTGGACGGGTACAAAACGTTCCCAAAATAGTATTCATGTATTCGGGTCCGTCTCAAATATATGTAAAAGTCCAGAAATCTAACTCATAGTTGGTACTGAGTATAATGAGAATAAGGTCGTTCTTGATTTTTGATGTTCGGCGCCAGCTGGAGATGCCAAATATAGACAGGTTCTTCTCCACCAAGTCTTTCCAACGGAGTGGAGGTCCTCTTCCTCTGCTTTCCCCGGCAGGTACTGCGTCGAATACTCTTAGAGTTGGAGTGTTTTCATCTTTCAGATGATAATAACTATTTAGCATAGCCGCTGTCTTTTAATTCGCTGAACTATGTCAATGTCGTCGTATATCTTGTACAGCTCCTCGTTTCACCAACTGCGGTATTAGCCGTTGCCAATGTGAAAAATACCATAAATCTTCCGCAGAACTTTTCTTTCGAAAACTAGTAACGATGATGCTTCAGTTGTTGTCTTCGTCCATGCCTCTGCACCATATAGGTACCAGCGAGTAACTTGTGGAGTTTGGTCATTATTCGTCGAGAGAGAACTTTACATCTCAATTGCCTACTCAGTCCGAAGTATGTAGCATATGCTGACAAGATTTTTTCTGCGTTGAATTTATAGGCTGATGTTGTTGTTCGAAGTTATGACCGCCAACAGTGACATAGGAACCAAGAGGCGAAAGTTTGCTTGATGGAGATATTTCGTCCTGCCCTCGATCACAACCTTCGTTTTGATTCTCTTTTCACGGGTCTTTGTTAGATTTAGCTTATAACGTTTACGTCTTCACGGCTACTTGAGCAATCTTCACTTGGAGGTTTGTCATTTGGCAGCCCACCGCTGTTAGAAAAAAATAGCAAAATTAATTTCATTATTAAACATATGTACCATAGATATGACGTTAGTGCCGATCTTCCAACTTATCTTTACTACTATGGTCAGTCTCAGAGATTTTTTCGATCGATTTTTTTTATCTTATCTTATTGCTTAACATTTCAAGAATATGTCCTTAAAATTTTAAGTCGATAGAAGTGATATTCCTAGAGTTATCGTCTCAATAGTCTCCTGGCCTTTAACGCTCTAACTCTAACAGCTGAGGGCGGTCGGGATAGAAGTGTAAACTTAAGACGCGTTTTTCTCAAAACTACTTTTCAAAGTCCGTGTTCACTGTCATTTCAAAACTACTTGATCGATTCATTTCAAACTTTGAGCACATTTTTAATATGTAAAATACCGCCCAACGTTTATTAAATAATTTTCGCCAAACCAAATCTTTCGGATTGTAAACCAAAAGCATTCATGTACACACTACTTGAAACATGAAGATCAAAATTCACACGAATATAAAAGAAGAATAAAGAGTGGTCCATTTCGAGGTTCCTTAATTTTTTGTAGAAAAAAAAACACAGAAACTTCAAATTTATTGAGAATTGTTTATTATCATTTGAAAAAACATTCTTTGGAATATACTTTTGGAAGTTTTTCTCTTTTAAATGTTGGGCGCGGCTAGGTCTCAGATAGCCAAACCGTTGAGTCCATTTTTCGATTATTCTTTCGAGTATTTCGACTGATAACTGGTGAATGACGTGCGTAATGTTTTCCTCTAAGATCTGAATCGAACTGGAGTTCTCCGCATAGACTTTACATTTGACCAGACAAAAAAGTTTAACCGTCTGATATCATACTGGTGACCAATCAACCGACCCAAAACGTGAAATTATCTGTTCATCAAATTGTTCTCTCAATAAATCAATCGATTGAAGCGGTGTGTGGGAAGTGGCGCCGTCCTGTTCAAACCAGATGTTGCCGAAATCACGAGCTTCAATTTGAGACCTCAAATGGCCAGTTATCATGGCCCAATAACGATCGTCATTGACAGTTACGTTCTCACAGTTACGTTCTCACCGGCATCACTTTTGACGTGGACTATGGTCGAAAACTATCTAATTATGAATTGGTCTCAGTCAATTTGGATCAGACCCGATATTTGTGCCCTTGGACTAATTACAAAAGTATTCAATTCTAAATGTTTTTAGGTTGTGATATTTTTTGTCTGCCTGAATCATATATTCTCTAGCTTTCCAAGTCTTAAGTAGAAAAAGGTGTCGCAATGATAATCTCATCAAATATGTACAAACTCGTATATAAGTAGATATATAAACCTGAGCTATCAATTCATAAAAAGATAAAAAAAACGGAAAAAAGAAACGAGGGAATAACTTCTTCGAAGGCAAATTAAAAGTGACTTAATTGTCATAAAATTGTGCGGTGAGTGGCAAAATGCTAACTAAATTATCTGATTAGCTGCGGGTAAACACGCAACTCAACATTGGACAAATATGATTAACTGAATTCTGCAAATAGCGCAGCCGACCAATAAAACGAAAGTTAAATGCCACATTTCTACAACAAAGTCTAACGAACATGCAGCAACTGCCGCTACGTAATGCGACCGTCGGACTGGCTGACGGGTGTGGGGTAACTCCCGATTATGCGTATCAAACAGAAAGTGGGATTTAACACTTGGGTACTGCGCTAGGGAGTAAGAATGATATATAAGATTGCCTGTTGGGCGCATATAAATCGCATTGGGGCAGGTGAGATGAGTGCCACCAATTGGAGAAAGCCAGCGCTCCGGCGGTTGGATAACAAAGATTTTAATTAAGAAAATATTAAAAATCTACACAAATATAAATATATTAATATGTATGTATGTATATATGCGCAAATATGCTTGAGAATAGGAAAATATTTATTTAAGTCAAGCGCTGAAATGCCGGCTGGCAGAGAGTGCAACAAACTCGGGAAAAATACTCAGCTTTCAGCTAGTTGATTTAATGTATATTAATGTGAGTGTGTGTATATATATACATATATATGTATGTATGTATATATTTGCACGCACAAACAAATATGCGAAACGCGCACCCAATAGTTGCGCGTGTGTTTGTGTGTGTGTGAGTGCAGATAATTTTGCTTATCGCTCGCGTTGAACTTTCGTCTCATTGCCTATGTGTGCATGTGGGTGTGTGTGTCTGTGTTGTTTTTTAGCACTTTTACGTGATAAATTAAATGTCTAGAAGTAAAAAAAAAAATAATTAAAAATAGCAAAAGAGCGATAAAAAGTGTATGTAGGAGAGACAAAAACATAGAGAATGAACGAAATCCCGTTTTTTATCACACCCCACAGTGGGTAAACAGCACAGCGCAACACAGCAGCGATAAAAAGAGCAACAAAAATCAGTAAAAACCAACAACAATAAAAATAATCAGCTACAATAACATAATAGCCAGCCGAAGCTTTTATACCCTTCTCAGTTAAAAAGTTTCAATACAAGAATATGATTTTAATCGGTTATCAGCAGCTATATGCTATAGAGGTTCGATCTGAACAATTTCCTAGCGCCACCCATGCCAAATTTCGTGAAGATACTTCTATGTATATATATATAAAAAGTTTTCCATAGAAGAATTTAATTTTGAGCGATCAGTCTATATGGCAGCTATGTGATACGACTATATTGAACGGATCTAAAAAAAATGATCAGGAACTTTACAATTATCTTGTGTAGTAATTTTTGTCGAATTTGGTGAAGATATCTCGTCATGCAAACAATTTTTTCATATAAAAACTTAATTTTGATCAGTCAGTTTGTGTGGCAGCTATACTACTGTGTCCAAAAAAATAAGGTGACATTTGAATTTAAACTGCGTGCGGCGAAGGATTTGGAGAATTATTTTTTTTTTTTTTGGTTGGTAGTACTGTCAGTCACATTTATGTCAAGTTTCTTGTCAAAATATTGATTAGTGTTTGAGATACGCGTCGTTTTGTGAGCTGCTAAAAGTGAGTTTTTCGTTTTTTGCGATGTCGAAATTTTCAATTTTCTGCTGCGGATACGTTGAGAATGGTGCGGAAAGCGTTTGGTGATGAGGCTATGTCTAAAAAAAATGTTTACAAGTGGCATAGTGAGTTCCAAGCCGGCCGTGAACGTTTCGAAGACGAAGAGCGTCCAGCGCGACCATCAACCTCAACCGACGAAGCTCACGTTCAACAAATCAAAGATTTGGTGTTGAAAACCCGTCGGCTAACAATTAGAGACCTTGCTGATGAAGTTGGCATATCGAAAGGCTCAGCCAATACCATTTTGAAGGATGTTTTGGGACTCAAGCGCGTCAAATCTCCACTGGTACCGAAAACAATTGAATTTTTTGGAAAAAAGGCGTCGCGTTGAAGTGTGTGAAACGATGCTTTCCGACTACCAGGGTATCATGAAATGCATTGTAACCGGCGATGAGACTTGGATCTTTACTTACGACCCCGAAACAACCGATCAATCGATCGAATATCGTGCCAAAAGAGAGCCGAGACCAAAAAAATCGCGCCAAAGTCGCTCAAAAATCAAGGTCATGTTGATTGTTTTCTTCAGAAGGAACCACCGTATTCACCTGCTCTGGCGCCGTGCGACTTTTGGCTGTTCATCAAGCTCAAAAGATCGCTCCGGGGACACCGTTTTTAAACGATAGAGGAGATTCAAGCCGCAGCGAAGACGGAACTGAAGGCCATCCCGGAAAGTGACTACAACCAGTGTTTCGAAGGTTGGAAAATCCGTTGGCATAAGCGCATTGCATCGGGAGGGGATTACTTTGAAGGGGATGAAATTGGTTTGGAAGAATAAATAAAGAATTTTCAAAATAAATACAATGTCACCTTATTTTTTGGGCGCAATAGAGTCAGTCCGATCCCATACTGCCCTCGTAATTCGTGATCATTTCGCCAAAAACTCAACCCATATCGTTCCGCAACCACCGTATTCACCTGATCTGCCGCCGTGCGTCTTCTGGCTGTTCACCAAGCTCAAAAGACCGCTCCGGGGACACCGTTTTCATACGATAGAGAAGATTCAAACCGCAGCGAAGACGGAACTGAAGGCCATCCCGGAAAGTGACTACAACCAGTGTTTCGAAGATCGGAAAATCCGTTGGCATAAGTGCATTGCATCGGGAGAGGATTACTTTGAAGGGGATGAAATTGATTTGGAAGAATAAATAAAGAATTTTCAAAATAAATACAATGTCACCTTATATTTTGGACGCAATAGAGTCAGTCCGATATCCACAGTTCCGTCTAATAAGTAACCCCTTGAAGAGAAAAGCATGTGTGCATAATTTCGGATCGATATCTCAAAAACTGATGTACCATTTTGAGTATATACTACTGCCAGACGAAGAGGCTAGATCGACTCAGCACGGCACGCTAAATATTCGTACAAACAATCTATAGATTCTTCGGTGATTCTCTCTAATGTTAAAATTTCGTGGCGAACTTAAAATAGCCTGTGCAGGGTATAATAATATACAACTACAAAAATAATCAGCAACAACAATTGCAAAAGTCAACAGTGCCGCGCACATAGCGATTATTTTCGTTGTTGTTTTTGGCTTATCAATTACATTTTGTTGTTGTTGCTTTTACTTGCTTTAGTTTTGTGTGCAAACTTTGTTATCGAAAAAATTCCAAAGTACTTGTAAATTGCAAATATCATCCGGGCATACGGCACTTAGCGACAGAAATTCTTGGTCGGCACAGGCGTATCTTCGCCGATATGGGTGCATATATGTCTATTTACATATGTACATGTATATATATGTACCTATGTAAAACGCTCCCCGCCACACTGACAAATTATCCAGTTCAATTGCCTAAGCCAAGGCAAAAGTTTTCGTTGACAAAGCCACTTGCGCCAGCAGTGAAGAGCAGAGAGGCACAAAGGCTGCAGAGTGGCGCAGGCAAAGACACACCCATGGCTGCGGACCTTATCAGTCTTTCGACCATTGTGAACTCCTCAATTTTGTTGACAGTATGTTAAAAGTCTGCTTTCAGTTTTGTTTACTTTTTCTTTCGGTGTTTTTTCTTTTTTGCTTCTTTTTTTTTGGTACTCTCGTTCTCATTCTATAGTATCGTTCCTCTTTTCGCTTATTTTTTCAGCAAATAAGTGCTGATGCGTCAATGCTTTGACTAGACATTTGCGTATTTTTCAATATTCCTGCAGCCAAAGTCACATCCAGTCAGGCGTTCAGACGCCATCCACGTTTACTGAGTTGCAGCCGAGCGTTTCGAGCTCACGGTCAGTGGTGAGTGCCAAAAACAAGAGCAAGAAAGATTTTACAAATTTCAGAACAAAGTATTTTAGTTCAAGGGAAGAAGAAAAATACCTATTCATTTATTAATGTTGACACAAATTAGGTTAAGGGGTTCGGATTGAGATAAACTAGCGATTATAGCATAAACGAATACTGACAAAAGAATACTGTCGTCTATATTACGAGTCGCTGACACATTAGGGGTTGTTGCCTGGCATCAGTTGTAGTTTGATCTCAGAAATTTTAAACATTGAGAGCTTGAAGTTGGAAAAATATCTAAAGTTTGGTTCTAAGAAACCCGAGAACTTCAGTTTTGTATTAATAGTTAAAAACGCTAAAATAATTATTCTTGAATCCAAAATTTTCTTAGCGATAGCAGAATTTGAACACAAAATACGACAAAGTTCTAAGATTCTTTGATAACCGGGATTCAAGTTTTAAATAGTTAAAATAAAATATTTCTGCTTTAAAAAATTTTTAGCGATACAGAATTTGAACACAAAATACGACAAAAGTTCTAAGATTGTTTCGGGTATAAAGTTGGGGATCATTTTGTGGTAAACTATTTTAAATAAAATATCTTCACACCTTCGCTTTCTACAAACCGCAATCGATACAAATCAGGTATGTTTAATCAAATTTTCCATACAAAGCAGGATGGACTTAATTTTCGTCAGGGCAATTTAGTTGTTTTTCGTGCGGTTCATTTTTATAGCAACATTCGCTAGATTTTTGAACAGTTTGGAGTCATATTCATAAGCCCAAGTCTCGTCACATCCCTTCTTGTCAAGCATTTCATTGCGACCTCTGCTCGATGTCGTTTTTACCAAAGATTTTTGGAGTCTAGAATTGACAAGTTTCATGCGTTTCGTGCTTGGCATGTTAACCTGTATGTGTTGGATCGATCCAAAGGATATGTTGAGATCATCTGTTATCTTCTTGATGTCAATATGCCCAACTGTTTCTTTAACATTTTCGATTCTGTAACGCCATAAACAGAGGTAGATGAGCGACACGCATGAGGCAAGTTTTCGATGACTTTACCACCTTCACTGAATGCTTTATGGCACTCAAATGCTTTTTTATAGTAGGGGAAAGCATCGAAAGCGGGCGTGCGGAACTTTAATCCGCTAAGTCGAATCTACTTCCAACTCAAGACTTTCGCACAAAGCCACAAGTTAAGTATTACTTTGTGGAAGTGAGAGGACATTTAAGTCTCCTCTATCGTGCGGACTGATGGACGCCTAGTCTGTGGAAAAGTGTCAGTTTTATCTGCCGTTCCGCTAACAGCACTCCATTTCTCCATCAGATGAGCGTCGTCAAAGTTTCGACAGTAAAAGTACTACTAAGTATAGTTTTAAAATTTCTTCTCGAATTTAAACAGCGTGAGCAATGTTGAGAGCCTTCTTTATACTTTATGAACGTCGAACAGTTCGGACTAATATCATTGTTCTCCATTTAACGGATATGTCCTTAATAGTCCATATGTAATATGTAGCACTGAATTTACTCCGAATAAACTTACAAAAAACTTTAGAAATTCTCACCGTCAGATAATCCTTCTACAAAACTCCGACGGTATCTGTTATTTATTACTGTTCAACAATACAATTATAGCCAAATGCTGGGCCTTAATTACCACATTTTATGTGCCTCTATAAACATGGTGTAGGTCAGAGTCTGTTACGGATCGGCAAATCTATACAAATAAATGAATGTCTGCGGATGTGTGCGAATATTTATTACACTGCCTGCTAATGAAATGCTCAAAGTTGCCCTTGCCCCAAACACAAAAACAACAACAAGAGCAACAGACGAAATTCACTTTGTACGCGAGTCAAATAAACAAAAACACACACAAAACTTACAACTGGCAGTGAAAAATAAAAATCAAACCAAACAAAGCGAAATGAAATGAAATGAAAACACAATAAAATCGAAAAGAGCAGAAAAATTAAAAATAACTCGCAAATCCCTGACCAAGGCCAAACATTTTTCGGCTGGTGCAGGCTCCCTTATCGACGCCGCAGCTGGTCATTGGCATCTGCGCGGTCGGCCAGTCAGTCAGCCGTTACGTGGCAGCCGGCGGTAAGCCAACGACAACAACGGTCGGCGACTGGAGTTCGCAATGAGCTCATTTCGCTTGCGGTTCGTTTGGTTCTTATGACAGGCGAGCAGAAGCAGCGCGGCAGCAACGTCACCACGCGGTAGAACTGCCGGTGGTGCTGATGGTGGTGATGGTGGTGGTTGGTTTTAGTCGGTCGGTCGGTTGATTTGCTGCTTGCCGATGGGGCAATAGGGCTATGGGCCAACAGGACGCCTGAGAGGGCAAGCGTTTACTTCGTCATTGCTGCCGCAGTCGCTGTCAACGCTGTACTCACTGTTGACGCACTACTTACGACGAACGGCGTTCATTGAACCGGTGACAACTGCAACAGCAACAAACACAACCTCAACAGTGAATCGTTTGCGACAATGACTGCCGCGTAGTTGGAGAGCCACCGAACACAAAGGGATAAAGTGCGAATAATTGGAGGGCGGATGGGCGACAAAGGCGGGCGATGATGACAACAACGAAATCGAAACCGAAAAATGCACCGAAACTAAGAAGTAGAAATACGAAAAGCAGCAAACAAAGACTGCAAAAAATCACAAAGCTTGTTGGCGTTCTTCGCTATGCGTTTACATGGCAGGGTTGCTGGGGCCTAGGGGCGCCGGGGCTTATGGATGTGTGAAAAACGTTGAAGAGGCGCAGTGTAAACATTTCGGCGCACTAGATGGATGGCTGGTTGGACGGATGGCGGTGCGTACGTGCAGCAAATGTGCGTTTCGTGCGCAATCAAAGCAAAGGGGCAAACTGACAGAAACAAGGCAGACACCACGAACCAAGTTGCTGCTCTAAGAAAACGAAAGAATGAAGCCGTTGAAGTAGAAATGCAATTGTAAGGAAATGGCAAAGAAAACATGCGGATTTAGGGAGGAGTGAAAATGAAATTTTTGGCTTCAACTTGTTGGACCGATTCGTTGCTGTTAAACTAATGCAGCTTTAGGTTTTGTGTGAATGTTGATTTCTGTTTGACTAACATGTGACGAATTGCTTTCAGAATATTGGAAATTTTATAACCGTACATAGTTATACGATATATACATATGTATATCGACACGTCAAATAGTCATCTTCCTGTTGATGGAATTGTCCGAAGTGTGGGTCTTTAGGGTTAACCCTTATTAGGACATAAATAAGTATTACAAGTTAATTGAAAAGTCTCCAACCAACCATAATAAACGAACTTTGTTTAGAGATTTGAAAACTGAAGATAGTCGTTGGGGACCAGATGTAGAGAATACGACGGATTCGCAGCATTTCGAACCCCAAAAAATACATCTATGAATGATATATTATTCTTTTTGGTATAGTATATAGGGTGTTTAAAGTTTTAGCTTCGTGCTATGGTGAAATAGCACTTTCTTTTTCTTCAAATGCGACCATTTTTAGGCGATTTCGTCCTTCAAACGGTCCAATAATGCTATGTAATAGTCGCTGTTCATGGTCTTTCCTTTTTCATAACCTTGTCAGCAAACTGACAGTTGCAAATTTCCCCGCTTGGGAGTTAAGAGTTTATTTCTGGTTTAAAAAAACCTTCTTACAAAATCCATTAGTAATTCTAAAAACTTAAAAATTTATGATCCATTTCGGAAATTTATTTAATTTTTAACCTGCTGCAGAAAAAACAGAAGAGGTGTTCAACTAGACTTCTTGCAACGTTCTGAACTGAGTAGATTTGAAATACTTATATTTCGCAATTTGTGCTTCCAAGTAATGATAATTGAAAAAGACAGGTTGCGTGGAGTAAAAATAAAGTGCAATTTAAAATATTCGAACACTGGTAATGAAATCTGTACTGGACTACGAACCAAAAACACTTAAAACTGATTGATCCCTTCGAGATTAATAACTTATCAGCATCATAATTTCCCAAAGACAGTCCTTTGGTAAGCACTTGAAAAAATAAGTATCTTAAAAAATAAATGTTTCGAGTTTTTAAAGAAACAACACAGAAACTTCAACTTTAGTGGGGAATGTTTCTTATCATTCGGAAGAATATTATTTGATATTTATTTTTTTTTTAAGATTATATCTTTCAAATGTTGGCCGCGGCTACGTCTCAGATGGTCCATCTATTAAATCCAATATTCGATGACTCGACTCGACATTTCAGGCATCAATTAGTCGGTTATCATGGCGCAATAACGGTCACCATTGACGACCATGATTCCACTAGCCCACAAACCACAAAAAACTGTTTTCTTTTCAGGATGAAATGGTAGCTCTTGAAGCACTTCACGTTGCTCTTCGTCCCAAGTGTGGAAAATTTGCTTGTTTGCCTACCCATTGAGCCAGAAATAGGTCTCATCGCTGAACAAAATTTAGCTCGAAAACATCGGATCTCCTTGGAACTTTTCAGTAGTTAATAGAGTGAAGCGACGTCGTTTAGGAACGGCTTCAGTTCTTACAAAAGCTATAGTTTGTACGCTTTAAATTTGAGATATCGACATAAAATGTGCCAAGTCAATTGGTCGAATATAATCCAATAATGAATGTTGAGTCAAAATGGGTTGTGGTGTTACAAATAGTACGCTCAGTAGCCCGATTATGTTGACCATAAGCTGAGACAAGCGCGCGAAACACCTTCTTTACAGACCGTGAATTTTCGTAATAAAGTTGAACGATTCGTAAACGCTGTTCAGGCGTAAGTCCTTCCACGATGCCCAACAATACAGACCGTATAGTGCTTTGAGGGTTTTAAACCTACGGATAAAATTAAATATTATGTCATTAAACACGAATAAACCCTTTCTAGGTTCACTCACGTTTTTTTTCTACAAAAATATCATTAAAATTAAGAAAATTTATGTACATATTGACATGCCTCAACAATTATCAGTTCGAGAGATACATAGCGTATATACATACATATGTATGTATATTATATAATTATTCTGCATGTTTGTAGGTAAGCACGCTTTCAAGCTATTAAGTTGATTTTGTGTACCTTCACAAATGCCCTTTTCATTCGTATTTTATTGATTTCTTATTGCTTCCCTCGCACATTATTGTCACTGAGCGCATAATTTCCAACATTTTATCGCAACTTTTGAGGCAAAACAACAAGTTCAACGCACTCGCCAGCACGCCCAGCCCTTTTGGAATGCCACACACGGTCGCAAGCGCGAAAACCCGAAACAAAATAAATGAAATTAAGCAGCAAACGCGCGGGAAACGAGCGGCAAGCGCACAGGCGGCCGAACTTGGAATGTCAAGCAGCCGAATGCGAGGGTAAAAATAGCAATTGCCAAAATAAATAACGCAGTGTGCGCGAAAGCAACAACGAAAACTACTGCGCGAGGCCAAAAGCAAAAGCAGAAAAAGTTATATTTTCGGCGCGAAAGCGGAGAGCGCGCGGTGGTTAGCATATGTGAATTGCTGCGAAAGCGGCCAAAAGCGCCGTGACACCTACTTACGTGTGTATGTATGTTTGTTTAAGCATACCTTTAGCGCGGCGTGGTGGTTTATTTGCTGGCTTTGTTGTTGCTACGCGTTTATTTAATTGAAACGGCATTAATGTGAAATTCCACAAAAAAATGTGCCGCATCAACACCAACAACATTGGTCTAGGTCAGTGCCTTATAGTATTCTGCTTTATAATACTCGACATGTGTAGGTGTGTAGGTAAATAGTCACGTGAGGTAGTATAGCTGTGTATTTGTATGACAACTGCACATATATTGTGATATACATAGGTACGAGTACATATGTATGGATATTTAAATTAGCGGGGGTCGATTTACAGGCAGCTAAGAGGAAGTTTTTTAGAAATTATGAAAATTTGTTCGTCACTGAGATTTCCCAATGGTATTTAATACGTAGACGCATTTTGATATTCTATTGAACATTTGCCAGAATCGGTGAGATCGTATACATCACATCACTATATCACATACTTATTCAACCGAAAATTCAGCTTCTTTAAACTTCGCTGGCGCGAAACCGTTTTTATACTCACAGTCTCTTAGGCAAAGTCGTTTCGAATGATCCGAGAATATTTCCCGCATTCACGATTTTATACAACAAAAATCCACCCACTCTAATGTACGTACCGAGTACATAAAATTTCGAAGTTTCCAGAGTGCGCGATAGTTTTGTTTTTATTAAAGTAATCATTCTTATTGTAATAAACTTGGAGAATCATTCACATTGTTTTATTGTTTTTAAGGTGTTACGAGGGCTGCTATATATATTTCTGGCCCAATAATGAAAATAGGAGTATTTGTCAACGAAAAAGGTTTTATTGTTTTTCAAAATATTCTCCATCAAGATTTATACACTTTTGCTTGCGCTCAAACCAATTTTCGAAGCACTTTTTCCATTTCGATTGAGACACTTCCAAAACATGGTTTTTGAATGCTTCAACAGCATCTTCTGGCGACGAAAATCGTTGACCACGCATTATTTTCTTGATGTGTGGGAATAAAAAGAAGTCATTTAGTGCCAAGTCAGGGCTGTACGGCGGATGACCCATCAATTCGACGTTTTGGCCGGTCATGGTCATGGTGCACAGTGATTCGTCTTCTCTTTTTCATTTTTCGAATTTCTCCGAAGACTACAGGCAAACAAATGGTGGTGTAAAACTCAGAATTGAGCGTCCTACATTGCTCAAGCGGAACAGTCGACACATGACCAGTTTTGTCGAAGAAACAGGCGACCATTTGCTTCGAAGTGCTTCTTCCACGAACAACTTTCGTTGGATTTGGCTTGTCTTGGAAGACCCACACGGTCTATTGCTGTTTTGTTTCGGGCTCATACGCTTAGATCCATGATTTGTCACCTGTGACGATCTTATAATCGTCTTTTGAAGCACCGCGATCGTATTTTTCCAGCAGGTGTTCATGCAATATCGAATGTATGCTGGTGGGAGAAATGCATAGAAGTTCCTCTATCTGAAGGTATGTTACATGACGGTCTTGCATTATCAGTTCAGGTACGGCATCGATGTTTTCTGGCACAACGGCTGTTTTTGGACGACCTTCACGGAAATCGTCTTTGAGCGAGCGTCAGCCACGATTGAATTCGTTGTAACAGTTTTTCACATTGCTATAGGATGGTGCTTCATAGCCATACAAAGATTTTAGTTCATCTGTGCACTCTTGTCCTGATAATCCACGTCGAAAGTTGTGAAAAATGATCGCACGAAAATGTTCACGAGTTAATTCTATTTTTTGGCCGAGATGAATTTTTTAATGCCCTTTAAATAAAACAATTCACGATTAAATGACAAAACGTTCTGAGTGATGTTATGCTAAAAATATCAAACTTTCCCATGAAAATGTCAGATTGCACCTGGCAACACTTAGTGTTGCCCAGGACAGAAATATATATAGCAGCCTACGTATAACAACAACAGCGTTTAAAGTTTTAGGAGTCGATTACACTCACTTCTTTCATATATATTCAAATCTTCGAAGCTATTTGCCGAATCAACTGAAAACAAAACAATTTTTTACAGGTTCGCCTCAGTGTTAAATTTTCAAAAAATCGATTTTTTTTGTTGCGTTATCGGATAGTATACTATATCTTATATATATAAAAGAAAGTGGATGTTAGTTACACCATTTATAACTGAAGAACGTCTAAACCGATTTGGCTGAAAAATGGTGGAGAGGTAGCTTAGAACCAGGGTAAGGACGTAGGGTACCTTTTATCTCTTTATGTCAAAGTTTAATACAACTCATAAATATAAAAATTATATTTCAAATTCATGTTTGTAAGAATCATTTGAATATATGCGTACAATTTTAAACAAAGTCTTCTCAAAAATAATACAATTGCTAAATATTTGGAATAGAAGAAAAGAACTGCAACCAAATACCCAGTGAAATAGATTATAACTGGCTCAGTAATCAGTCGTTGAGTATGTATTATACCACGTGCACCCCAAAAGACTGATGTCATAACCTTTCCCGTCGCCTTTTTCGTTTTTCAACGCCTGAGAACCGGTTCATCAGGTTCATCATGTGCAGTCCACTACAATGACGGTCGATTGGACTCCAGTAGGAAATGATGGAGCTATGTTTCTATCACTGACGAAAAATTTCTGCTTTATTCCGATTAGAGAGCACTTAAACACTTCTCAGAATCAGTTATGTATTCGTTGTTTTTGTTGGATTATTTACTTGCGAGGCACCTACTTTGCTCATTTCGCCTGTTTCCAGGTTAGCAAATATCTTTTCAACGGTGGATTTCCCTGAGCCCAAATTCAACAGTATTTTCCCCAAAAAGTCAAATGCTTTATTAACACACGAAATGCTTTATGATCCATTTTTTTGTAAACTAACACAAGTTCCTTCACAAAATATTATATCTCATTAACTAATGGTTATAATCAAACTAATAGAAATCATATAGATGGCAGTAGTATTATCTATGTATCAGCCACAGTGAAGCGTGGACGGGTCTTCTAGTACTGTAATAAATATGCTCTCAAATTTTGAAATAGAACCTTCAAATTATTACGGTCGCTACAGGGTTTCTTCTAGACAGGGAACGCTACAACTCCAATCTTTAAACGCGTTTAGTGTTTTTCAAAACGGTTTCCACCCTCAAAGGAAAAGTTTTGAAGATATCTAGAACTCTAGTTAGCTAGCACGGATTATTTGAGTAGATACTAACATTTTCGAGTCAACAGAGCGAAAACCAAGAACGCTTGTTTCTGGTTTTTTAATCGTTCCAAGCGAAAAATTTGGCTGCTGTAAGAGCTTTTGAGATATGATTTAATATTCCATGAACAATGAAGAATCCTGAAAAAGGATGAAATTTTAATAAATTATAGCAATTATAGGCCTAAGATCTCTCGGATCCTTCACGTTTTCAGCTAGTAACTGGCTTTAGAAATAACCATTTTTATACAGAGTTTTTGGTCAGTTCAGTTTAGTTCTTTCATTTTACTACACAATCCATATCCAAACCTGCTCCATTTAAGGTATGATGATATTAGAGATTAATGGCACGTTAATTGTATTGGCTACATCTGTTAATTGTTTTGAGTTCTCTTTTAAGTGTGAGATATTTCAAATAGGAACTTGTTATTTGAAAAAAGTTTTCGATACAGCTGCTCGTTTGAGGATTTCATTAACCACGATACAAAGAGTTCCCAGTACTCTGAGTATCTTAATCGGACTTTACAAGAAGTAGCCTCTCAGATGAATTCAACATCAGGCTTATGGGTGTTGACTTCAGCCTTAAAGTTAAAGCCCTCAAAGAGTTTTCATAAATTACTCCAAAAACCTCCGCAGGGATAAACTCGGAACACTCGTTTCAATATACTTAAGTCACTATATGCTCAAGAGGCACCTAACTATAGGGTAGGTCATACCAAATTTTAAATTTAAAAAGTCAATAAAAAAAAACGGCTTGATACTTTTCAAAGGTCTAACATTTATTTAAAAGGTTGTTTTATGAAATTTATTTGTGGAAAACAATTTCGGACAAATGACCACCACGGCTGAGTTTACAGTAGCTTATCCGATCCACCCAATTTTGGAGTACTTTATCGATGGTTTCAGGCCTTATGGCAGCTACAGCAGCTTGAATCTCGTACTTTAGATCTTGAATTGTTTCTGGATGTTTGGCGTAACATTTATCTTTAACAGCTCCCCACAGAAAATAGTCCAACGGAGCTAAATCGCAGCTTCTGGGAGGCCAATTCACATCACCTCTTTTGCTGATTATGCGATTTTCGAAGATAGGGCGTAAAAGATTCAGTGTAGCGTTTGGTGTATGGCTCGTAGCGCCGTCCTGCTTAAACTAAATGTTGTCCAAGTCTTCCTCTTCAATTTGCTTAAAGGATAATTCGGTAAACATTGCGCGATATCGCTCACCATTGATGGTTACGGCGGTTCCTTCTCGAAGAAAAATGGGCCGATGATTCCACCAGACCAAAATCCGCACCATACAGTACGTGCTGGGTGCATTGGCTTCTCGACGATTACGTGCGGGTTTTCTGTGCCCCAAATGCGACAATTACCATTGAGGTGGAAATGAGCCTCGTCCGAAAAGATGATTTTTCGGTAAAATTCCACTTGACTCACCACTTTGGAAAAAAGTTTTCAATATTTCCCAGTTTTCTTCTAGTCAATAGCGACGCATTTCGTAAGTTTTGGACTCTTTACTGAATATCAGTCACTTTCCGAGTGGTAGTTGACGTTTCCAATGGCGAAATATAGATAATTCAAATTCAAAACGGTAGATGGCCGTTATATAGCAGAAGTAAACCGAAGACTTCGGAACAAATGTTTTTGGATTGCATAGCAAACGCAGAGCTAAAGTCCGAGTATTCATATACACAAGTGGGAAAAGCACTACCTCTCTAGCGTCAAGCTTAATCCAGGCGCTTATAAACATATGTGAATCTTTGTAAAAGATTTAGGGTACAATACACAACAGGTCACAATGCATATCTCACTAGTAATCTAACTATCTATATATGAACCTCATACAACTACTTTACTTCGCAGACTTAACCTCAAAGAAAAGCTGGCTTTGAGCAGCAAATTGAACCGCAAGAGTTGCTTTATGGTGAAAGCTGATAATTGTATCCATTAAAGTCCGAACTAACAACCTTAAGGCTGCTAAATTTTAGCACAGCATTGCATACAAACACATATAAAATCATAAACTGAAATTATTTGACAAACATTCCGGGCCCCCAAGTCACCGTGCCACAAATTGAAGCAGTTATTTTGAGCATATGATATACGAATGTACCTAATATCCAAGCTCATATACAAACAAAGAAACACAAACGCAGTAGATGCACTCTGCCCCGACGAGTACGACTAAAATGTGTCGCCCTCAAAATGTGTTGCCCCATTCATTCATTCATGTATGCTACGGAAGCGTCAAGTGGTTGTGTCGACTCGTCACTATTGTTGCAACATGTCGCCGACAACCAAGACGACATTTGTACTCACACGCACACACACACACACACGCATACATGTGCGCGCCCGAAAGCAACATCATTGCCACCGACCGTCAACGTCAGAGACTCCGTCAGAGTCGCCGCACAACAAATGTCGCTACCGTCATTGCTGTGGTGCGACCGTCATAAGCGGTTTGTTTGAGGAGTCCAGCAGAAATGCCAAAGAACAACACCACCAATAACAACAGCACACACAACATATACTTACCGTCGCTCTTCAGCTATTCGGCTGTCTGCATCTACTTGGAGCTTAGAGCTTTGCCGCCTGTCTCGCGGACTGCCGGTGCTAAGCGCGTTGTGGGTGGAGGGCGACGGCAGCGCGAAAACATACAGATATATGTACGTACATACAGACATATGTACGTAGTGAGCCACTCCGTCACTCACTCATTCGCTGTTTGAGCTCGAGCCCGAGCCATTAGAATGTGGCGCGTCATCAAGTGGCTTTGGCTTTGGCTCTGGCTTTACCCACCGCGTTCGTTCTTACTCTGACTTGACTGTAAATGTCGTTGTTGTTTTCACTTTACTCTACATGAATGTTGTTGCTGCTGTTGAAGGTGACTGCGTGGTTGCGTCGCCCTGCGTCTTGCGCGGGGAGCGGCGCTTCCACGTTTTTCTTCACATTTTCCCCCAGTTTTTTGCGCTGCATTATGTTTTGGAGGACATTAACCTTATTGAAGTCGCAATTTTCAACAATTTCGTGAAAGTGTGCAGAAAACGTTAGATTTTCGTTACACGTTGCCGCAGCGTTGAGTGCGTTTGTGCATGCGCACTCACATACTTCTGGTCGTAACAGGCGGCTAGAGCTTCTCGACGACTTTTGACTACGGCAGCTGATTTTTGTATATGTGTTGTGCATAAGTATGTGCGTTGCAAGTGTTAGCACACATGTGTGAGTTGGCTGCTTGTACTGTGAGTGCGTCTATTAGACGGTGGCGGCGGTGTTTGTTGGGTTTTGGATTTCGCTTCATTTGCCATTCTCTGCTTTATCACTTTTTTCATTTGACATATCGCTACTTTTCTTGTTGTTGTTTTTTTGCATTTTTTGGTTTCGCACACATTTTGTATTCATTGGCTTTCATTGCATCTTTCTTAATTTGTGCTGTTGGGCTGTTTTCGGTTGCCAACTGCATGTGTGGCCTATGAAGTGTTGCAAGTTACATGTGTACTACTTGTGGCAGCATGAGTGCTGTAAGCGATTTGCTCTGCGTTTCGCTTTGCTTCACACTTCTACCGATTAGACTCCACACCCGACTTTATATCACTCCACTCCGCTGCGTCTTACTTTCTGTTGACTTTATATGCTTGACTATGACTGATGTCTACGGCCCTCTTACCGTTCTTAATTGTCTTTGCTGGCATTTTTTTGCACTTTGTCTCCTTTCGCTAATGAATATAGTATTTAAATATGCTAGCGGAAAAATTTTGTCATGTGTTGGCACAGGTCAAGTGTTGGGGGACTATCGGTAGTAAATAGAGCGGAGTTTTATAAAAACTCGTAGAAGTTCCAACAACCAAGGTCTATAGCTTATTTTTGAATATGGGCGAAAGTCTACCTCGACATGAGAAGGACGCCTCGATTCTTGTTTTTTGCACCTTTAACTCACAGAAAATTGTATTCCTTAAGATCGTTGGATTAAAAATTATACTCTTGTGTGTGAAGTGCGAAATTCCTCGGAACTCTCTAATAAGAAAATAGGTTCAAGTAAAAAGTTCGAAAAACCAGTTTTATTGAGAGAATTGAAGTTTATGCGCTCCTTAGAGACAATTAACTGTAAATTAAGCTTTTACTTGAGGCGATTAAAGATGCAGTTCAAGTTTCTAATTGAGACAATTAAATATTATTTGAGACAATTAAACTTTTAATTGATATAATTATGCTCGCATTTGGCTTTTTAGGGTAATTATTAACGGAAATTAAACTCATAAATAAAGCAGCTAAGTTGAATTGAGATTAGTATTTTAATTCACTTCATTATTATTTTTTGTGTACCTTTATTTTCCACAAAATTTTATTCTCTAAGTTCATTTGATAAAAAATATTCTCTTGTGAGAGGAGTGCGAAATTCTTCTGAACTCACTCTTAAGAAAGTATGTTCAAATAAAAAGCTCTAAAAACTAATTAAATGAGACAATTACATTGTATGCGCTCCCTAGAGATAATTAAGCAAGTCAAATAAGCTTAGATTTGAGGCAATTAAAGTTACAGTTGAAGTTTCTAATTGAGATATTTAAATATTAATTGAGACAATTAAACTTTTAATTAATATAAGCTCTCATTTGAGTTTTTAGGGTAATTAATTTTTAAATTTAACAGAAATTTACTTTGATTGGGACTTTAATTGAGATAACTAGGCTCAAATTTGAATCAATTAACAATTTATTTTCAGCAATAAAGTTTGTTAAGATAACTAAAGTTTCAATTGAGGTAATTAATTCTAATTGAGTCAATTAATTTTTAATTGAGGCGATTAAGTTTCTAATTGAGTCAATTAATTTTTAATTGAGGTAATTAATTCTAATTGAGTCAATTAATTTTTAATTGAGGCAATTAAGTTTCTAATTGAGTCAATTAATTTTTAATTTATTAAATTTTTTTTGTGTTTATTTATGCTAAAGCGCGCTAAATAAGACTTTAACCAAATGTAATATTTTAATTAGGTCAACCTTCAAATCAGAACAGAGATAATCAAACTTTACTTACATATATTTTACTAATTAATTCTATGGCAATATCTAGTACATTGAGCTGAATTATAGCCTTGATTGAAATGGAAAATAACTACCCAAGCAATTAACTGTTATGTCGAACATTCTATAAGATTTTGCAGAATCTTTTCGGGTTTTGCGTTCCAATTAATTGACATATTATTATGTAATATATATTTAATATATTATTCGAAAATATAATTATGTAGCACCTAATTGAGGCAATTACATGTTTAGTTTTTCAACCTTTCAATGTTTATTTTTGTGAAACAATTTAATCTTTTTTTCAGGATTAATTTAAAATTTTACTTATATTTTACTAATTGATAGTTGTATCAGTAGCTAGTAAATTGAGCTCAATTATAGCCTTAATTGAAGTAAAAGTTAAGTATTTATGTGCTCAATAAGCTGCAATTTGAACATCTTTGAGTTTTGAAGCATCAGCAGGCATTCATGTTTTCTGAAGTTCCAAGCTAATTGATTTAATTAAATTTAATAATGGACTCCTTTATCAAATGGTCTTGAAAGGCAAACTGATTAGAGAGTTAGTTCATATTGAAGCTTTCCGCAGTTCATAAAAATCAACTGGAAATGATTTTAGTATTGCGTAATGAAGACTCTTAAATTTTTCTGCAGATTATAACGAAATAAAGTATAAAGTAAAACTATGAACTTCATTAAAATGTTATCTGAAAAGTCTTTTATTGAGTTACAGGTGAATTATTATTATTATTATTTTCAAATATTGAAAACGTATCATAAAAAGTTTTCAAGCCACCATAAAAGAAACCACCTCTTACTCAAATAACTCAGGAAAATCCAAATCGGCCTTAACTCATATGAATATCGTACTTATGTCTGTCTACCGGTAAGCGAAACTACATTGACCGCCGAATTTACGAATTCAACGCGTACGCGGACTGCAGCCCACGGCGAGACGGCCCAAAAGCGCGGCGAGTCTACGCCACGATAGTGACAAGTCCAGGTACGAGAAGTTACGGTAGCTTGCATGTGGCACAGCTGGCGCACGAACACGTTACCCACTGGCCTACCAGACATACCGATACACAAGCGTATAGTGTTTATGTGCAGTGTAGCATGCCACAAGTCAGCGACACACGGTAGTGCACACTGGGGCATGAGGCTGCGCGTGGGCTGCCTCACATCGCGCCACCACGCCACAGCAGATCCAGTCCAAGTGAGAGTAATTGCAATTTCAATGCCAACTGCGCGACTAACGATACAACGGCGCATTGATGTTGCAACAGCGATTGTGTGCCGTGCTGTCCGCGTGCTATCTGTGGCAGCTGGAAACTGTGGCTCTTGGCTATTGTGGCAGGCAGCTGCAAATCGTGGTGTTGCAACATTGTAAGTCACTTATACTTGTTGCGCTTGTTATTGCGTCTGTGTGTGTGTAAGTGTGTGTCTGTCGTGTTTGTAGTAACTGTTATTGTTGTTGTTGTTATTTAATTCATGTCTATGCTTGGCAACTTTCGTTTTCGTTGGCGCTGGCTGAAGTTACAAATGTTGTACGATAGTTGTTGAATTAACTTGAGGAAACCGAAAATGCTATAACAACAACAACAGCAATACAAAAGAAGTGGATTACTATAGCCTTATGCATTTTGAATGCAGCTAGTGGGTTATCAATTGCAAATGTTGTTGTTGTTTGAACTTCATTACGTTTTTGTTGTTGTTTTTGTTTTTGTTGTCGTTGTTTTTGCCCATTGGAAACGTGTTTGTATCAATTTCAATGCAAATATTTGCCATTAACGATAAAATAAATAGCACAAATTTTTTGGTGTTTGCTGCAGTACAAGGCTTGTTGCAAGAATGCACTTATAAACACATACTGTACGTGTGTTTATTTATGAAAATACAAAAAAAAAAGCATCTAGTGCCCCCAACTAAAGCGCATTTGCTCATCCGAACATTCTAATTAAGTTGAAAAGTGCTGTTGCACGTCCATGCCACATTGCAACACATGCCACAATGCTCTCCCTACACTTTGCCGCCACTTTTATTATTCGCAGTAAATTTTTTTCGTATACTTCCAGCTTCTTACACTTCGTTGAACCACCAAGTTTCGTTGCTGCCACACCACTTCACCCAATTCAATCAATTTTTGTTTCGTTTTATTGTTGTTGTCGGCCATGTAATTGCCCTGCTTGCCGGAGTTAGGCTATTTTGGTCTTCACCTTGCGCCTTGTTGCAAGTGTTGCAGCTGCATCCCATCAGCTGTCAGCCGCCATTGATGCCAATTTGCGCTAGCCACACAGCGCTGCCGCGACGCTGACATTGGCCGTGGCACGAACTGTTTATTGTGTGTGCGCTGCTGCTGCTGCCGCTGTGGCCATTTTTAGCAACTGCACTAATTCTCCTGTATGCCTACTAACACACAGACACAACACTTGCCTATTCGCACCACCAACTACATATAGACGCTCATGTGCAACTTGGCGGCCACAACGGCCTCTAATGCAAATTTGCCAACATTTCGGTGTTGCTTCTCCTCTTATACTCTATAACTCCACGTTCTTTGGCGCTGTCTGTCTGCTCGCTTTGGCATTTTTGGCTCACATTGGTCCACAATTTGTGGCATGTGTTGGCGCCGACGCCTGTGCATAGGTATTTGGGCGGCGGCAAGTGATGCCAAATGTTTTCGCGCCATTTCCGTGCAAATAAAACGACGCCAGTTGGCTGTGTTGCCATATGCAACAACAAAAATAACAACATTTTAAATGTGCTTTCTTCTCTCAGGCAGCAAACGCATAGACCGGCAATTGAGCAACGTGCCACTACATGCATACATATTTACATGCACTGGCTTACGATTGAGCACAATTTGTTTGTTGTTGTTTTTGTGTATGTACGCATGTGTTGGTGATGCGAATGACTCACAGTGCGTCTGTTTTTTCGCTTCTAATTTAATGATCCAAAACCGACTTTGCATGTAGTCAGTCCAAGGGGCACAAAATTCGACATACATACATGTACAAGTATACATATGTATATATATGTATAAAAATTTGTTCTAGCTAATAGTTTTCCGATGGCACTTTATACATACAAACATATACATATGTACTCCAGGCCTCTTCTAACCTTGGCGACTCGATATTCGACTGTCTTGTATTCATGCGTATGTACTATATATGAAGGCATTATACATATATAGTATGGTATGTTCATATATAAATATAGTACAAACGACTTTCTATATCTTGCTTGTGTCCACTAAGTACCCTTTTTGTTGTATTATCTATGTGAACTAGGTATAAACCGGTACTATCTCCTAACGTACAGTCCCTTTGGAAGTATTCGTGCCTCAGCACTTTCCGTCTTAAAGGCATAGAAACATATATATGTATATATACTCAACTATGTTAGTGGGTTGTACCTGCCTTTAGATGCAAATACTATACGCTCATATAGTTGTTGCTATTTTTGTATCGCGTGCGCTATGGTTGGAGCAAAGTCACTGGGTCACAAGTGATGCGGTAGATTACGATTTGCGTTGGCATTTCTATTGCATTTGTCGCCTTACAAACTTGTTCATACACATATACTATGCTGTCATACATGCTATTATATATAAGCTTACTAGTATATGATTTAAGCATACGCGCGAGTTTTAGGAAGAAAATTTCTGAGTCATCTTTGATTTAATTACTGCAACTAAATGAAAATGTGCAAAGAACGGATATGCTAAAATGTTTCCCCTTTCGATAAATGAAATAATTTGTGTAGAGAACATTGCGTTGTGAGTAGAAAAAGTTAGATATGCAAAAGTCGGAACTATTGTTATCTATTATATTATATATATATATCCGGTAGGTTATGGGAGCTTAGAAATATTGGCTCGATAGATTAGTAATTGTAACTAAACGAGTAATGGTTCCTGTGCGCTATATTGTCATATAAGACGATTCGGATTTTGTCCATTTCCGCATCATTATTAGTTTATAGACATACACATAACTTAAACTATAGATCAAATATGTATCGTTGAAAGCTCAACACTGAGACAGCACATTTTCAGCCGTCAAAGACAGGTATTAATCGCCAAATCCATAATTAAAAGTGGATGCATAGGAATCTTCTAAACGGACTCTCGCAACTTACGCCGTGTCGCTATCGTGGTATGTAGCCAGGCGTAGTCCTGTTGGCTAAACGTGGCTGCTTCTGTACGATGGCTTCTTTCCGAAGGAGCAATCATTGATGATACAGGACTGAATTAAAGCTTGGAGGTAAGAGCGCAGTTAATAGTAAATTTCATGCCAATCTCACCAAATACATAGCAAAATCTTTCTCACCGTCGATCCAGATTTATCTACCGCTTGCGCCTACAGACCTAGATTCGGTAGGTTCCTTTTCGCTTGACGTTGTCATAAGAGTTTCACTTTTCATCAGCAATAACCAACCACTCAGAAATCGATCGATTAAGTTGTGATGTATCAGGGCGATAAGTCGACTTGGAGGATGGAGTCATGTGTAGAAGTTCATGCAAGTGACAAAAGTTCTCTGATTGCCATTCACTTGGGAGTGACCTGAAATGATTCTTTTCATATGGCTCAAGCAGCTTGCGACCTCCCGTCCTAAACCAGGTATTCTCTGTGTAGCCAAAGAACAGCCGTTTGAAGGCGAACTAAAGTGAGAAGGCGAACTAAAGTGAGAAGGCCAAACATCCCCTCCACAGGGGTGTGGAAGTTAATGCGCCTAGAATTGAACTTGGGCAAGACGAAATACCTTCTGTCATCAAACAAATAGTCATCGCACTCGAGACTTGGCTCCCACGTCGCTGTTGGCAGTCACACTTTGAAGTCATATATAAATTCGTCTATCTTGAAACCAGCATTAATACAACAACAACAATAGCCTCAAAATCCAACGCAGAATAACTCTTGTCAACAGGTGGTATTTCGAACTGAGTAGGCAATTGAGAAGCAAAGTCCTCTCTCAACAAACAAAAACCAAACTCTATAAGTCGCTCACAATTCCCGTCCTGCTATATGATGCAGAGGCTTGGAAGATGTCAACAACTGATGAGTCAACGTTGCGAGTTTTCGAGCAAAACTCTGCGAAAGATTTATGGTCCTTTGCGCGTTGGCCATGGCGAATATCGCATTCGATGGAACGATGAGCTGTACGAGATATACGACGACATTGACATAGTTCAGCGAACTAAAAGACAGCGGCTACGCTGGCTGGGTCATGTTGTCCGGATGGACGAAAACACTCCAGCTCTGAAAGTATTCGACGCAGTACCCGCCGGGGGAGCAGAGGAAGAGGAAGAGGAAGACCTCCACTCCGTTGGAAGGAACAAGTGGAGAAGGTCCTGGTTACACTTGGAATCTCCAATTCGCACCATCTTGCGAAAAGAAGAAACGACTGGCTCGCTGTTGTGAACTCTGCTATAACCACAGAGGAGAGAGATGTCCACGATTGAGTTATTAAAAATTTTTTTGTTTACAAAAACTAGAATTCAACATTTTTTCGCATTCAGTAAAGCTAAACTTAAACTAATGATAAACAAAAATGTATACGAAACCGTTGGCTTCTCGCCTCTCACACAAGCACATCTGACATTTATTAAAATCATCGAAAAATTTACTGCGCCTATCAAAATAAGTGCTATCTAAATCAATATTTGAATAAATTTGTGAAACTCGAACTACATAAATATTAGTAACTAACGGACTAAGATACTTTATTACTACGAAAATTACTACCAAACATTTAAAGCCTTTAATATTTTTTACGATGAAAGACATATCCAAGTCATTTAATTGAAATAACATTTTTCTGAGATGAACATATGTAGGCAATATTATGAGGTTAGAAGTTCTTCGTTGCATTTATGTTGCATGCAAGATTTTCATAATAAAATTTCAGACTAAATTGAATATTAGGACTTATTTATTGAACATTTTTAAGCGCTAACTGCTGCTGCTAACGTAGTTCTTTGTTGCCAGCTTTGGTTCAAAAAGTTCACTGGAGCGCTGAATGAGCCGCTTAGGCTAATGGTATTTATACTGTATTAGATATTTAATTTTTGGTTTATTGCAGATCTTTGATGGCGGCTAGAATTATTTATACTTATTTTTACATATTTATCATTTTAAGTTCATGTTGATCTGCTTTTGATGCTTCTCATGTATTCCAAGTATTTTAGTAGACACACGGTTATCACTAAATCTTAGAAGGATACATAATTTATAAATTCGATCATGCTCACTTAGTTTCTATAAAGATTTACGAAGTACATATCTAGGCTAACAGAAAGCAATATAACGTATGACATTAGTTCTATTGGAAGTTTTCTACCGACATCGCTCTAAATGATTTTTTATCTCACGATATGATTTTCTAACATTATTGACATATCTCTCATTTGGACTCATCGATTTTGTATTTTATTAAAAAACGTTTCTCAATAGGAGCTATGTATCGACAAAAGTCATTATATTGCATACTGGAGGGGAGAGTGAGCTCTTAGACAAATTTTAATAACTCTTGCACCAATATATCCAACTCGAAGGCACGTTTCAGAATTTTGGGCAAAAAGTTGTAAATTAAACGAGGTAGATATCGAAATGTTCGATTATGACAATCTTTCTAATATCATTATGACAAATGTCAAGTGTTTTTCACAGATTGAGCTTCATAACATCCTAATTCTTAACTTATTTTTTGTCTTCTATGACACCACAACGCTGGGTCGGTCTAGGCTAGAAACATGAAACTTTGCCAGTTGCCTCTATCTATTGCAAGATCACGCCAGTTTTACATAGCACACGGTCTTTCCGCTGGGTGGGTGGGCGACCTTGCTTCTGTTGTCCATCCATGGGTCTCGAATCAAAGGAGTTTTTCGCTGGCGGATCATCTTACATACGAGCAACTTGGCCTAACTAGGGCATTCGTTGGATATATATGCGCTTAACTATATCCAAGTCGTGGTATTCGTGATTCCATTGTGTTCGATATGTATCGTCGTTGGCTCTATAGATCTTGCAAAGAACCGTTCTCTCGAATGCTCTAAGTGCTTTCTCATCTCGGATCGTTATCGTTCTTACCTTTGCCATATAATAGGACGAGAATAATGAGAGATGTATAGAGCGTAATTTTTGTCCGTCGAGAGAAGGGTTTGCTTCTTTTTTCAATAATTTTACTGTTCCTACCGGTACCACTTATTGGCAAGAGTTATTCTACGCTTGATCACCAAGCTTAGTTTATTAATGCAATTTATGCCATTTTAGAGATGAAGTCCTTCAATTTTTAAAATCTTTAGCTGTCAATAGTGACGTGGTTCCTCATATGAGAGGAATCTTGATTTGTGACTTCCACGCAGTTTGCTTTGCCCTCTTGTACCACAAGACCCATCTCTTTCGCTTCTTTTTTCATGCTGAATAAGACTGCGCTGATGGCTCAATTGAGCTTGGAGAGCTCCTTTCCGATTTTGACAGAGTTGATAGTTGTGCATAACGTCATTCTGCATAACCGTGTAAGTTTCGTAGTAATACTCTGTTTAGGCATGGCGTCGATTGGGCAACTGCTGTCAGTGCTGTCGAAAGCGGCTTTTAAATCGACAAAAAGGTTATTGGTGACGATTTCTTTGTCTGAGGTCCTCTCCAGATATTGACATATTGTGGTTTCGACATTCCTGACCACTTATATAACATCAACTTGTCGAAAAGATTTTAAAAGTGAAATAATGTGATCAAGGTTCTCTAAATAATCTTTTAATTCAACAATTCTTGCTGAAACTATACAGATCTGGTACTGAAATAAGAACTTTACAGCAATGGTTTTTTAGTAATAGCTGTTTTTCATTCACATCCTGTGGTTTAAACTATACGTGCTCCAAATAATTTTTAGGAATGCTACGGATTTCATGAGCAAAGTTTATCTTGCCCCAATCGTAGCATTTCTTACTGGACACTGTCGAATAATCGTCAATGCGGGACTCACGCAAGTTGTCAAAGCTGTACGGAGGAGGGTTATGTGGAAATATCACGCTCTTTCTCCTCCTATGTTCAGGCTTTGCCAGACTCAGGCTGAAACATCTCAATAGTCTTACCTTCGGCAAACTAGAAAACATAGCCGAAACTGGCATTAGCCGTCTAAACAATTTGAGGCAGTCCCAGAGCGCTCTGTCGATTTGTAACAATCGTATGATCTTGTATATAGGAGAGTTTAGATAACACAACAGACCGGCGTCGTAAGCTATATAAGTGAGATCGCCCTCAGGATCGACTTCTCAACCTAAAATAATTTAACCTAACTGATTACGTAGGTTTTATGGGATAGAAAGCTGAGTTGATTCCGCGTAACCTCACAATTAATCGAAGTTTACCTTATTATATACCACATTAAAATGGATGTACTTATTCCACCAATAATAAGACAAATTTTGATCAAACTCCATTTTAAATTTTTCACTGGCTTCGCCATCAAGCTGTCTTTACATTGCATATGCGACAATTGAAGCTTTTTCTTCACACCCAATCGCATTGCATTAGCAATTCCTTGACCTTACCCAATGCAGACAAACGAATTGTACGGATATGCTTATGTAGCATATGTAAAAATCTCAACATTGACATTTCCAGCTTTTGCGGTTTCAATATTACTTTCAACAAGTTTTGTGTCACCGAACATCACTTCACATCACTCGTCACAAGCGATTGCGGTTTTTTCAGGTTCAAGCGAACCATCGAAGTGCAGCAGAGAGACGGCAAACAGACACTCAGACCACCCAATACATGCATATACATATACTTATAGCCACAAATGTAGGCGTCCCTCTAACCGATTTTGATTTTGGTGTTACCAGATTGTACGCTGCGTTTTATTGTCGATCCGCATGCAATGTACAGAGTGTTTGTCAAAGCGACAGGGAGTATTGTTGTCATTGCTTTTGTCGTAAAATAAAAAAATAACAACAACAATAACAACCTACGGCGATCATTAAAGCAAAACATAATCATTATTATCGCTATCGCAGGCAGCGAGTGGCCACCACATGTTGGCCATCATCAACGTCAGTGGCGAAATTCGAAACTGTCATTACTCACAAAAACGCCGGCAATAAGAGAATACGTGAACAACAACAGCAATAAAAAATATTTAAAAAACGACGGAAAGCAACAATAAAAGGCAATATTTGAAAGAATATACTCAAACATACATAAATAAATATATACATACATACATAGATACATACACTCATACAGACAAAAATATAAGCAACACACTTTTGTGCCACAGAAGACCAACAACAACTTGACAGTTTATTATTATTTGCAATTTGTGATTTTTGAACTGCTCGAGTGCCTTTATCATGAGCAAACACACACATACATAAGAAGACACACACATATATATATATATATCTTTACAAGCACACCACGAAGCCATTGGCGGTCTAGCCTGCCGGTCGAGCGCGACTTACAGCTGCGTGTCATTCCACTCCATCGGCAACTCAAACTCAAGCGTCGCACCGGACCGATCCGGCTGCTTGCCACAACTAAGTTTTTGCCGTAAGCTCCCTTCCTCTGCGCACTGCGTTTGTTTGCGTAGCGCCTGACTTCACGTCGTCCGACTGACGTGCCTCGTTTTTGGTCAGTCAGTCGACTGGAGCAAGCAGCTGGTCAGCGGACAGTGACATCAGTCATGGAGGAAGCCCAACTAAGTTGCTGTCGCTTAGTGGTACGGACCTTATTGCACGCCCTTTTTCTGTTGCGAGTGCTCATATGTCTCTTCTCTCTGCGTAAATTGTTCGACCAGTCTTTTATTCGTTTAGTTGTTCTTTTTTTCGGGTCTGTTCAAATTTGCGCTTCACTTTTATTAAGACTTCTTCTTGTTCTTCTTTACTTGCTCGCACATTTTTTGGTTACTTGTGAATTTTTGTGTGGTTGCTTTGGTCGCTGTTTGACTGGTGAACGATTTTTTATTTGCTGTTATTATTATTACTTCGTTGACTGCTGTTGTGTTGTTGTTAGCATTTATTTTTATACTTAATAGTAACCCAGTAAGCAGAAACCGAGAGCATGTGAAAAACTTACAGACATGCTGGCCGAGTTTACCTTTGTCCTCTCTGAGTTGTTGCCGAGCTCGTACAAAGTCATCAATATGCCTGAAACATAGATCGTTCCTTAAAAATGTGGTCTTGTATTCTTCGGGAGTAAGACCCATAAATTTTGTTGTCTAAACTTATGACGGATTTCCTCTACAACCGATATTTTAACGGAGTAGAGATCTCACTTTCTTACTCTAGGCAAGAATTATGGTGGGAAACGCAAATAAAATTGCAAGTAAGTAATAATTTTAGATGGGCCAAGCTAGGACCATTTATTGTTAATTTAGTTTATCTAACACAGAAAATCAAGGCAGTGGCTTTAACATTAAAGGTTTCAATTCAAGGCTTATAATGGAAAAACAAGTAAATTTCGAGCCCTCCTTGGTATTTCTAGAAAGTTTGGAAGTTTAGCTTGAAAAAATCATTTACATATTATAATCTTACAGCAAAATTTATCAGCAGTGCGGTGTAAAGCCCAAAGATGCAATTAGCGAAACCCCGAATGAATTTCTAATTACTTATACCTCCCAAAAAAAGAGAGGCCCTAAATGAAAAAGGGCTATGCTAATAGAACCTTGACTATTTTGAAATAAAATTTAATTTTAAATAAAAAATAGAACTTGTAAATTCTTTTAGTTAGTGCTCAGTCACAATTTGAGCTTCATCTTCTGATTCAGGAAACAATATGTTAAAGTTCTTCAACCTCCAAAAAATGATTACACATTCTTTTCTTTCTTAAGACAATGGCACAGATATCGTTCAGAATCAAAGAACAATTCACCGTACTTGGGAATCATAATTATAATGTCTGCCAAAATGGCCTTGGAAACTTTCAAGTTCATGATTTAGCCCAGTTCTTGAGATATGGAAAGACTATAATAAAAATAAGCCCGTTGTTGGCCTTCTAATTTCCAAATCTCGATGTGTTCTGTACACGATATTTAGAACTAGTCTTAGTCAATCAGATCCTTTTCTCAGGTGTCGATTACAAAAATTTAAGCTATTGATCAATATGTAAGAAATTTTAATGAAATTCAGAATGAGCGTCCTCTTGCCTAAAATGGATGAAATCAGAGCAATAGTTCCCCCCCTTGTTGAATGTAAATCAGAAGGTAGTTCCACGGACTTTGCTCCTTGAAAGTTTCGTGAGTACTTTAGCCTTTCTTACATGTTATACCTTGAACAGGTTAATATTAAGTTTGTCACGAAGTTTGTAACACCCAGAAGGAAGCGTCGGGGACCCTATAAAGCATGTATATAAATGATCAGTATGTTGAGCTGAGTCGATTTAGCCATGACTGTTTCTCCGTCTGTCTGTCTGCATATATACGAGCTAGTCCCTTAGTTTTTAAGATATCGCTTTGAAATTTTGTAATCGTCATTTTCTTTTCAAGAAGCAGCTCATTTGTCGGAACTGCTGATATCGGACCACTATAACATGTAGTTGCCATACAAACTGAACGATCGGAATCTAGTGCTGGTATGGAAAACTTTCACATGTGACAATGAATCTTCACAAAAGTTGGTACAGGTTATTTTCTAAGTTGAAAATGTAATATACAAAGCAATTGTTCAGATCGGCTTACTATAGCATATAGCTGCTATACAAACTAAACGATCGGAATCTAGTGCTGGTATGGAAAACTTTTGCATTTGACAAGATCTATTCACGAAATTTGGTATAGATTATTTTCTAAGGCTACAATGTAAACTACGGAGAAATTGCTCAGATCGGCACACTATAACATATAGCTGCCATACAAACTGAACGGTCGGAATCAACGGCTTGTATGGCAAACTTTCGCATTTGACGTGGTATTTTCACGAAATTTGACATGGATTACTGCTTAAAAAAATAACATAATCTCCGCAAAAATTGTTCAGATCGGATTACCATAGCATATTGCTTCCATACAAAACGGACACATAGTTACCAAAAGAAATACACCTGTGAAGGGCATATTAGCTTCGGTGCAGCCGAAGTTAACTTTTTTTCTTGTTTACATTATTTTTTATGGCTTCGCGTAAATGACGCATAACACATTAATATATACCTTGTTGACTGCTTGGCCGGTTGAAAGTTATTCAGAGTACTCCTCACCTTGACAATCGAAGAAAGCTGTCAGCATAACCTTGATTTTTGACCTGTTTTGACGTGTTTTTTTCGGCTTCGGCTCATCTTTGCCACAATATTCGGGCGACAGATTGTCTGTTTCCGGGTCCTAATCATAGATCCAACGTTCTTCGCCAGTAATAATACGTTTCATCACAAATGATTATGTTGATGTGACATTTGGCACAAATGTCACTGACAGTCAATTTAGGGTTAATTTACTCGTAAATAAGAAGTGTTACTAATTTTTGCCTACAGTAGTAAATTAATTTATCCAACTAGAATGCAATGTTCACTGGGTTACACTCATGTGTAGGACATATTCGTCATACATAAGTATATATATATATATATATGTGTGTATGTGTTGTTGTGTGCGTTATTTTGCCAGATACACAATATTATTTTCGTTGTACTCATATATTACAGTAGCTTCTGCACTTTTTTCGGTTAATTCGATGCCTCAGCGTTCGTACTTCTACACACAGTCACACACACAAGCCCTTATGTATTAATTTAGCTGTGTGTGTGTGTGGCGATGGCCGCTGCTGCTTGTCCCTAACCTACGACAACCGAAATTGCACTGGGACAGGTTCATTGACCTTGTCAACCAAGTGGCCACAGCTGTTGTTGTTGTTCGTATTACTTTTGTTTTTGTCGTTGCCATTGCTAAATGAACTCAGTGCGTTGTTTTTATTGTTGCTATTGGAGTTACTTTTTATTCAATTGCTTGAACTTCATTGTGGTTGTTGTGCAAGTTGTTGCTGATTTTTTTTTATTTTATTCGCATGTGTATAATTTGTTGTTATTGCTTTGTATTGTTGTACAGCGCTGCGTTGCATACGAAAAATTAACGAATAAATAACTTCGTTCGCATGTTCGCAGCTTTGTGTAACTGTATGTGTACTTTCATTTGTATGTGTGTGTGTGTGCCATCGCATTTTAGTGTGTTGTTGTGCGTGCTGTTATTGTTGTAGCGCAATTTTGCTGCTTTGGTCCCCCGAATGTGAAATTCAAATTTTTTGCATGACTTCAAAGCACTCACACACGCACACATACACATTAATACACGCACTCGTATAATTCAAGTGTATGTGTGTGTTTGTGCCCGCCTATCGTTGAGGCTCGCATAAATATGCATTTTTGTTGCAAAATCCATCGTAGGCTTGACAACATTTGCACCTCACCTCTGCCTCGGCCTGAACTTGCCGCAAATGCAAAATCCGAAAAAGACACAAAGCGTCCAAAATGTCCGTCCAACGGCACGACACGTCGGTTCCCCACTTTAGAATCACAAATTTAGCGACAGTTATGCTTGGTGGAGCTGCCTGTTAAGCTCGTGGCGCATACACAGGTGAACACATACATAAATATATGTATGTATGTATGCTTGTTTGTATACGTATGTGTGTGCGTTCGCTAATTTGTAAGTTCGCATTTTTTCGGTTTCCGCTGTGCTGCGCTGCGGCCGCTGCAGTGCGGGTTATGTAAGGGTTAATGAGCTGACGTGCGTGCCTTAAATTATGCCTTTGTGTATGTAATACATACATATGTACATGTATGTATGTTTCAATGTGCCTGAAAGAGTAGAATTGTACAAACTATATACATATCTGTTAAATATGTATTTTTTCTCATTTACCCGTTTTTAGTACAAATTCTCCTTTCTTTCAAATAGGCCTCATCTTCGGCGATCACCTCTTCATTCGATGAAAACTTCTTTCCAACGAGCATTCTTTTGAGATCTGAGTACTGAGAATAGTCGTTGTGATTCAGATCTGGGATATACGGTGGATGCGGAAGCAATTTGAAGCCTAATTCATAAAATTTTGACAACGTCTTCATTGATCTGTGACACGGTGCATTGTCTTAGTAAAACCGTAATTTCTTTTCTTTAAAATGCGGCAGTTTTCCGGCGATGTCGTTCTACGGTTCAATAACGCTATGTTATAGTCGCTATTGCTGGTCCTTCCTATTTCCAGCTAGCGAATAAAAATTATTCTATGCGCATCCCAAAATATAGACGCTATAACCTTGTCATCCAGCCAACTGTTGCGTTTGTCCCCGCTTTGGGGCGGGTTCATCGTGTGCAGTCCACTCGGATGGCTGTCGATTGGACTTCGGAGTGAAATAATGAAGCCATGTTTCATCTCTTGTTACATGATACTACACAAATACTCGGGTTTATCATGCCCGAACATCTCCAAGCACTGCTCCGAATCATTGGCTCGTCGTTGCTTTTAGTCAAAAGTGAGCTCGCGCGGCACCCACTTTGCACAGAGCTTTCTCATTCCCAAATATTCGTGAATTATATGATCTGCAAGTTCAGTGGATATCTTTAAAGTGTCTGGCATCTCGAATAACTTCACTTTACCTTCATTCAAAAGTAGTTTGTGTTTTTTTTTTGATATTTTCTTCAGTACCAACCTGTAAACGTCCTAACTGATTAATTTGTAAAGCAAAAATTTCTCAAAATAAAATAGAATTAGTGCAGAAATTCAATAAATTAAAAAAATCAAAGAAAAAACCGATCAATTCAAGAGACTCACTTCTCACTTTGGCAGGTCGTTTAGGTATTTAAACCTTCTATCCTTACTACTGTGCCTAAAAAGTTAAATTTAAACTGTGTGCGTCGAAGGATTTGGAGAATTTTTTTTTTAGGTTGGTAGTACTGTCAGTCACATTTATGTCAAATTTCATGTCAAAATATTCATTAGTGTTTGAGATACGTGTCGTTTTGTGAGCTGCCAAAAGTGAGTTTTTCGTTTTTTGCGATGTCGAAATTTGTTGAGCAAAGAATTTGCATTAAATTTTGTTTACGGAATCAATTTTCTGCTGCGGATACGTTGAGGATGGTGCAGAAAGTCTTTGGTGATGAGGCTATGTCTAAAAAAAAATGTTTACAAGTGGTATAGTGAGTTCCAAGCCGGCCGTGAACGTGTCGAAGACCAAGAGCGTCCAGGGCGACCATCAACGTCAACCGCCGAAGCTCACGTTCAACAAATCAAAGATTTGGTGTTGAAAAACCACCGATTAACAGTTAGAGAGCTTGATGATGAAGTTAGCATATCGAAAGGCTCAGCCAGTGCCATTTTGAAGGCTGTTTTGGGCCACAAGCGCGTCAAATCTCGACTGGTACCGAAAACATTGAATTTTTTGGAAAAAAGGCGTCGCGTTGAAGTGTGTAAAACGATGCTTTCCGATTACCAGGGTGTCATTAAATGCATTATAACCAGCGATAAGACTTGGATCTACGCTTACGACCCCGGAACAACCGATCAATCGAGCGAATATCGTGCCAAAAGGGAGCCGAGACCAAAAAAATCGCGCCAAATTCGCTCAAAAATCAAGGTCATGTTGACTGTTTTCTTCGATTATCGTGGTGTTGTGCATTATGAACTCCTTCCTACCGATCAAACAGTCTACCAGGAATATTGTTTGAACATTATGCGTCGTTTGCGTTACACTATCCGCCTAAAAAGGCCGGAATTGTGGAAAGACAATTCTTGGTTCTTACACCACGATAATGCACCATCCCATACTGCGCTCGTAATTCGTGATCATTTCGCCAAAAACTCAACCCATATCGTTCCGCAATCACCGTATTCACCTGATCTGGCGCCGTGCGAATTCTGGTTGTTCACCAAGCCCAAAAGACCGCTCCGGGGACACCGTTTTTATACGATAGAGGAGATTCAAGCCGCAGCGAAGACGGAACTGAAGACCATCCCGGAAAGTGACTACAACCAGTGTTTCGAAGATTGAAAAATCCGTTGGCATAAGTGCATTGCATCGGGAGGGGACTACTTTGAAGGGGATAAAATTAATTTGGAAGAATAAATAAAGAATTTTCAAAATAAATACAGTGTCACCTTATTTTTTTGGCACAGTAGGCTTATGTGTACTTTTGGTTTTGAAAAATAATGGTCATGTGCGAGAAATGTTGATTTTGTTCTGCCAGTCAAAAAAATTGGAGTCAAGCTAAGCCACAAGGAAAACAACATGTGATTAGTTTTGTCGCTTCAAAGATGGAGATTTCAAAATTAATGACCAATCTGATGACAACCTTCGAATACGGTAAATTGAAGGCGTTGCTTGATAAGGTTCCTTGTCAAAATCAAAGAGAAGAGCTTGCTTACGCATTGGGAGTCACCCGCCAAACCATTTCAAAGTGACTACTTGCGCTGAGATTGATTCAGTAGCAAGAAACTAGGGTTTCTTATGACCTCAATATCGAGAGAAGCACTAAAAGTGATTATACTGCATTACATACTAAAACCTACCCCGTTAAAACCTACCTTGAAATGCTTAAATGGGAACCATATTCCGCAGATATTGCATCGTCTAATAATTATTCGTTCCGTTCGATGGCACATGGTCTGGCTCAGAAGCAGTTCCACTCACAAGACGACATCAAAAAACAGGTCTTTTCTAGATAGCATCACAAGATGAAAATTTTTACGAGCTCTTCCAGTAATATGACTAGCGGTGGACCATACTTCAAATATTTCTATATCTTGTTCATTAGTAATAATTTCCTTACAATAAAATTGCATTGCATTAAAAAAAAAGCGAGAACTAGGTTGCACACCTAATAAAAAATGATGTGGGGAAGGAATTTTATTGAACGGAATTAAGGAATTGTCGATAACAGAGACTAGGCATAAAGGATCATATGAAAAGTTTTGAAATTGTTATGACGGAACAAAATAAAACATGGTCCAAGATCCAAGGTGAATGACAGAAATATATTTTCTCTCATCCCGACAACTACGACTAAGTCTGCGTTGAAATTCATTTTTACGACATTTCAATAATGAATACCTCTAACGGTTTTGTTAATTTTGTACTGAGAAATTATTATGTCATGGGATAATTCCAATTACCAAGTGAAGCTTTGAGGCGTGCGTATTTGACTTGACATCCGGCACTTAGACTAATCTTTAAATCTTTAATAATGAGGACTTCGAGTGCGAAGATGAGATGAGATGGATTGTGAATGCTCTTGTGTGGCTAGTTTCAAGGTTTGTGAATTACAACTAAAGTAGCAGCACTCACTTACAGATCTACTACAGTATATCGTCAGCTGGTTTCTCAAGTAAAAATCAACCACCGAAACTTAATTACGAAACTGCAACCGCAATAAGGTATGTATTTTCACCAAACATTCCCTAATTAAAAAATCCGACCAGTAAACCGAGTCGACTCGTATTTAAGTGGCAACAGCCATTCATATTTTGACACCCCCGAGAAATAGACATTTACTAAAGCTTATTACTGTCATTATTTTACCACAAAATGAAATGGAAAATTGTCGCCTCAAAACCGAACAAATACCAACTCTATTTGACTTTGCAACAGCACTTGCCACATGTACAAACGAATGCATATGCAAATAATGCCACAATGCTATCAACTGACAACGTGTGCCACCCAAACCACCGACGGCCGGCTAAAGCAACTCTGGCCGTACGAGTCAACAACAGTGACGAATGCTTTCGGTGAATGCCTAAAACGGTTTTCAGCAACTTTTGAAATTTCATACGCTCAAGCGACAGCTGCAGCAGCAGCAGCGCAAGCAACGACCGCGTCAGCAGCTTAACGACCGACTCGCCAGACATTATTGTCACACACTTCACTCACATCTCAAGTGACATTGAAAAGCCACGTACCATGCTGCCAAAGCTTTGCTTGCCACACACTTCATGCTACATGCTACATGATTCGTGCCAACATGCCACATTGACACACGGCGCATTAACTCCGTGCGCGATGTGTGTACGAATGGAGACGGGGAGAGCGCAACGAGGCACCGCCAAAATAAGAAGAAAGCAAAACCAAATAAAACTCACACCAGAAGCAAATGGCGGAAAGAGCTTTCTAGCGGCACAAAAAGTGCTGCAAACATGTTGCAAAAGCAAAAACAACTCAAATTAAACAAGTAAAAATATGCAAAAATCACATAAAACAACAAAAACAACTAAAACAAAAAGGTAAATTGAAAAGCCAGAAAATATGAGTACTCACTTGTACAGTTTTCACTTCCCGCCCAGCTGCAGGGGCGCACAATCAACCGAACTGGTGCTGGCTGCGGCACAGTTAGGCGGCCGCCATTCAGACTCATGCTAATGCCGCAGACAGGAAACCCTAAAGAACCTAAAGAAAGAGAAAAACACATTTGAAGTCCTTCATTAGAAATACAAGCGGAAGAAAATGTACGACGCGGCACAAAACGGCGCAGCGAACGAAGCAAACAAGAAGACCGAAATGTGACTTACACCCAGCAACAAAAACAAAACACGCAAAACAAAAAACAAAAAATTAAAATAAAAAACGACTCTCAACGAAATTGCAAACAAACAAAATAAATTAAAAACAAAAATTAGAAAAAAGTAAAATCCGACAGATTGCAACTCTGCGCATTGAACATGCTCTGGCTGAAAACAAAAATAGACAAATTCGAAAATGAAAGAGTTACGAAATGCAAAAACAAAGCGAAGAAATAAATAAGCGCTGTAATCATACACCGACGCCGCACGCTTTGTGCGCACGAACACTTTGCAGTGTTGGAATTTTCTAAGCCGGTCATCAGCGTGACATTTTGAAGGGCTGACAACCCCGACCGCCGCTCCACATACGCCATATTCTATGTGCTTCAGTGTGTGTGTGTGTGTGTGAGGAAGACTTTCTATAAGTGGTGAGGTGACAGTCGTCGAATTAGTCAACGAATTCGTCAAAAGTTGTGTGTGAAGTTGGTAGAATTTGGTTGAGTGTAGCTAGACAGTGGGACAATGCGTAAGAGTGCAGTTACAATTTTTTTTTTTAATAAAATCGGATTCCTTTCTTCGAATATCCGAGCGAATAGATGTCTATATTTATATTTCTGCGGTAATGATTACTATTGGCGCAGCTTGATTATTATTAGGTCGTCAAAAAAGTCTTGCGGTATTTTCGTTAGTTGGCGCTGAAAGCGCGTAGTTCTAGTTTTATTCGTCGCAAATGTGGTCATGCTATACCTTTTTGGAAAGCTCATTTCACGCGCTAACACGTGTTTGATTGATTGTCGTTTCTTTTAAGTCGTTCATGAGTTATGGCGTCGCAAACATGGAGCAAAATAAAGAGAAAATACGACATATTTTACAGTACCACTACGATGAAGGCAAAAATGCATCTCAAGCCACCAATAAAATTTGTGCAGTTTATGGACCCGATACAGTTTCCATTTCCACCGCACAACGATGGTTTCAACGTTTTCGTTCTTGTGTAGAGGTGGTCGAAGATGCGCCACGATCCGGAAGGCCTGTCGTCGAAAATTGCGATAAAATCGATAAAATCGCTAAATTGGTCAAAAGAGACCGGCAAAGTAGTCATCAAACCATTATAAACCATTGAAAGAAGCTTGGAGTCACTAAGAAGCTCGATGTATGGGCGCTACACGAATTGGTTCAATAAAAATACCGCAAGACTTTTTTGACAAACAATTATATAATATTGTTCCAATTTTCCGAATATACATTGGAAAATGGGTGCGCCTTTTTCAGTAATTGTACATTGACTAGATGAATATTATTTCTTTTTAAAACGTTTGAACGCAGTATGGATCGAAGTCAAGAGGCTTTAGATGTCAGAAATGCTGCTTGAATGCTGCAAAAAACAAATACAGTTTTGAATCGAAGTGAGGCTGATCAAATCAATGGCAAAGACGAATAACCATAACGTTAAGGTAATGCTCTGTACCCGGTAAGATCAGAAGGGCGTCTAAAAACAGGTGATTTTATTAATAGAAAACGCTATCGGCAAAAGCTTATCGATTATCGAGCGATTGCCGAACAACGCCTGTAATTTAAGACTAAGTAGACACGAGGCAATAATTTTTCGCAATGACAACGCTCGGCCTCACACCACAAGACAGGCTAAAAACTTGTTGGAAAAAAGCGACTGCGACGTTTCAACTTCTCTTCTTCTTTGTTGGCGTAGGCAACGCTTACGCGGTTACTGCCGAGTTTATAACAGTGCGTCAGTCGTTCTTCCTTTTCGTTGTTTGGCGCCAACTGGGGTTCCATGTGTATCCAAGTCCTTTTCCAGCTCGTCTTTCCAACGGAGTGGATATCTTGCTCTGGTATTCGCCGTCGCCAATGCGCAAAGGACAATAAGCTTTCGCAGAATCTTTCTATCGGAAACTCGTAACGCCGACTCATCAGATGTTGCCATCGTCCACACCTCTGCATCCTGTAGTAGGACGAGCATGATGAGTGACTAGTAGAATTTGGTCTTTGTTCGTCGAGGATTTTGCTTCTTAGTTGTCTACTCTGTCCGAAGTAGCAACAGTTGGTAAGAGTTATGCTGCTTTGAATTTCAAGGATGCCGGTTTTGTTGGTGTGAATGCTGATTTCCAATATAGAATTACCTCACCTGCCTTTTGATCCAGATGTTTAATTTTCTAATTGCCATTTGTTCTGTTCGACGCAGAATGCCCGTGGTTCACATCAAAACAGAGTACATAAAAAATGGCTTAATTTATACTTGAAAATTTTGTCGGTGTAACTGTTTTGGTATGGTCTTAAGTAAGTCACTGTTTTCAACTATGAAAACAGTCCACTCTTTCTAGCAAACGAGACCTACATTTGAGCTCCCAAGCAACGAATTATGTTAAGAACATGACAAGCCAAATTATGAATTACAAATTATCAAAACCTTGTATGTATAACTTTCTTCTTAAATTAAATCTATTAAAAGTAAATTTCATCCAAAAAACATTTCATTTATTCATAAGTAAGAATTATCCCATTATACCCCACTGTGCGCACTCTATTTCGTATACAAGTGAAAATTATGCTCAAACGGTTGTTGTCTTCGTATTAACCAAAAAAAGTTGACAATGTCTTTGTTGCTTTTGAAGTGGTAATAGAGACCGGTCTGCTCCTTCAACACGCTCGCTAATGTACTTCTGTATATGTACACTATAAGAAGTCACAAACAAAAAGCCACACAAAGACATAAGACTTTCGGCCATAAGGGTTCTCGAGGCTTACACAGCAGGCGGCGAAAGCTTCTACCGAGCACAAAGAGCATTCGAAAGGAAACAAGCAAAATAGCCAAAAAAATGCAGATGCCTCCGAAAGTTTTGACAGTGAGTTGCATGCCACAAAGAAGCTGCTACTGACTGCGCAGGCAACTGAAGTTGACGGCCGATTTTCTAATTACGACAACAAAGTTGCCAAAACCGACGTTGACGAGGCAGACAAACAAATTTGCAAATACAAGAAGTAAGAGGCAATGTGTAGCGGTAATCAATGAAACTGGAAATTTTAAACTTCTCTTTTTTGAAAAATTTTGTCATTTCTTTTTTGTAAAATGTTTACATATTTTTTTCTGAAATTTTTTCCACCTGATTATGAAGGAGCTTGGCGGAGTGTGTAAACTACTCAATTTGCGAAGCACACACATGAATTGCTGACCTGCCTTAATGTGCAGGAAATTAGATTTTTTTTGAATGTGCTCATTGTCATGTGTGTGCTTAAGTATTGGTGTGGTACAGGAAACATCAAAGTCCCAAAATTCGCACTCCATCGAGAAGATAATGCATGCTTTCTATATTTGTATTTGTAAAAAATTTTTTGTTGGAGTTTTTGGTAGCCGTAAACGACGAAAACAATGTCAAAGATAGCGACAAACCTCAAAGGAAAACAAAACATGCTTTTAAACAGAAAATCAATGAGTGGTGTGTTTAACAAAAGGGAAAACAGTGAACGGCACATTGACCCCGCATACGACCTGGAGTAACAAACGAATGCTAAAGGCGAAACTGACAGCATAGGTGCGTATGTAAAAGCATGTAAAAGAGAATCTTGGAGTTACACATGTTCTTACATAGACATTAAAAGACATAACAAGTAAAAGATTTTGGAAAAAACTCCTTGGAAGAAACTCTAAAAGTGAAAAGTTGATTTTTATTTGGTTAACATTCTCTTTCTAGAGTTCTGTCGGGTGATCCAAGAAGCGGTACTTTTTTCAATAGCCTTCCTTTAACAGATCACGCATGAGTCGTGTCAAGCTCTCTTTTTGTTTGTTCAGTATATCTTGGTATATCGTCATCAAAATATTTACGCCTGAACACAGTTTAAAAACCATTCAACTTTATTACGAAAATTTACGTTCTGTAAAAAATGTGCTTCGCGCACTTCGCCCACTTATGATCAACAAAATCAGTTTACTGAGCATTCTAATCGCAACACCATCACACATCTTGAGACCCAGCATTCGTTATTGGATAATATTTGACCGAATAGACCACGTCCAGCACGTAGTGAAGAAAATATAGCAGCTGTAGCCGAGAGTGTACACAAAGACCATGGTGAGTCGATTCGACGCTGTTCGGAGCAACTCGGACTAACGTATGGAACGACTTGGCACATTTTTCGTCAAGATTTTAAAATGCAAGCGTACAAAATGCAGCTTGTGCAATAACTGAAGCCGCTCGGCTATCCAAAGCGACATCGCTTTGATCTATGAGCTCTTGAAAAGTTCCAAGAAAATCTGACATTTTCGAGCCAATTGTTGTTCAGCAATGAAACCCATTTCTGGCTCAATGCGTATGCAATTGTCGCATTTGGAACGCAGAGCAACTTGAAGAGATTCAAGAGCTGCCATTTCATGCAGAAAAAAACTGTTTGGTGTGGTTTGTGAGTCAGTGGAATGATGGGTATATATTTTTCCAAAAATTATGCCGGTAAGAACGTATTCCGCCCTGATTACCGTCTCTATGATGCCTGAAGTTGAAGCTCGCGATTTCAACAACATGGTTTGAATAGGACTGCGTCACTTCCACACATCGCATCAATCAATGGATTTATTGAGAGAACATTTCGGTGAGCAGATAATTTCACGTTTTGGGTCGGTGAATTGGCCACCAAGATCGTGTGATATCACACCGTTGGACTTTTTACTGCGAGAATGTGTAAAGTCTAATCTAACTTTGATTCAGCCTTTGGAGCAAAACAACACGGCTATCACTCGTCATTTACCAGTCGAAATGCTTGAACGTGACATAGAAAATTTTAACTCAAGGATAAACCAACTCAGAGATAGCCGCGGCCAAGTTTGAAAGAGATAGCCTTCAAAAAATTAATGCCAAAAAATCTTCTTTCGAATGATAATAAAAATTTTCCATTAAACTTGAAGTTTTTGTGTTTTTTCTTTAAAAAAATAGAGAACCTCGAAATGGATCTCCGTTTATATAGTATTCAATGGAAATTATTATCGCTTCACCTCTTGCCCGAAAAAGCTAAACACTTCCCAACTCCATAAAAATTTAAACAATTTTATTGACTTCAGAAGGGGCTAATATTTTTCTAAAACTCTTTCGGCTATAATCGCGTAAGCGGTGTCTACGCCAATTAAGAAGAAGAAGAAAACCATTTAGACCACAGCGCCACCCTTGATGGTGTGAGTTTCCGTCTGAATTTTATCTGCAAGTATTGTACTCGATCCTGTTAAGCTCATGGAGATAATTTTTACTTAAAATAAAAATACGACAAAATATTATGTTATACATAGCTTAAACGAAATTTTTTATTTTGTGTTAACTTTGAAGAGGGCTGACCGGCAGGAATCTACAGACAACAGAAGACCTTGTTATTGAACTTTACACTAGTAGGCTAACCTCCCTATTATCTAAGGTTGATCCCAGATTTGGGTAATCCTTTTGAAATGATGCGTATCCTGGAACTATCGCAGCATACACATACTTACACATGTATCAAACTAAATAAAACATTTTCTCCAAGTCATATGAGATGAATATTGCGATTGTAGCGCCTAGCGAACTCAAAGCTTTTATACCATCTGGTATAAACACACTCATTCGTACCAAGAAAAAATTATGTTTCGGCTTTTAAGTTCCATTATCTATACATATGCTTTAGAAAAAAATGTTTATAAAGAAGTATTCTTCATGATGTATAATATATATTCCTTGTGCCAAAATTCAGTCGACATAACACCTGGAAAAGTGCGTAGGGCATTTTTTGCAGAGTGTCAAAATTTGTACCTATACAAAGGCACAACAACTGCATGTCTTTAATGACCACATATTATATGTCAACCAAACCATTGTGTACCACAATAATTCGCACGTTAGCCAGGACAGTGCGAACCAAGCGGCGCCCTTTACCCCTGTCACCATCGTTCGCTAATCGGCAGCGCGCACTTTGTTGTCGCTGGTGTCTTTTGTGCTTAGTTTCGTCGCTTCAATATATCATTATATATAGATCTATGTATGTCTATATACATACAAGACATAGACCAATGTATGCATTTGCTTTCTCTGTTTTGAACCATTTCTTGTTCTTTCGTCGTTTTTTGTTCTTGTCATTTTATTGTTGTTGTTTTGTTTGCCTCATGTTTATTTTAGCATTAAAACGTTGTCAAAGGAATTAATTCCCAATTCATCGAGTTTCATTTGGTCGCACGGCTGACTCAGCCAACTGGACGCTTGTTGTTGTTCTATGTTTTTATTGTTGTTTTTTGTTTTCATTTTCATTTAATTTTTATGTTTTTATTGTTTTGCTTTAATGACCTGTAGGTTTGATTACGCATATAAAACGCGGCAAAAGTAAGAAAGTAAATATACATACATACATATACATATGTACATATGTACATTATTTACATACGTATCTGTGTATATTTTTCGCTTCGCTGCTAAACTTATAAACGCAAACTTAGCGACAAAAACCGATCACACTACAGCAATATTCTTCAAATAAAATTGTGATAATGTTATTATAGTTGTCTTCAATTCGCCAAGCGTTGGAGGGTAGCGAATCGAACAAACTATTAGGTTGTCAAATATCTCACTTCCGCTTTTTTGCTCTTTATTCAATATTTTATAAAAAGTGTTACAGTGATCGGATTTAGTTCAAATATGAGCCGTTTCGTTCGTTTATCTGTTTCAATCAAGGTGGCAGCTTCAGAATACCCCCTCGTAGAAGCCCCCTCCTTATTTGCGAAGAACTGGGACAGTCACTTTTCTCAAGCCTCTTTTGAGTTCAACTTTACACCAACAAGTTCGTTCGCCATGGACAAGAATAGGTGGTAATCACTTGGCGCTATATCCGCGCGATATGGTGGATGCGATAAAACCTCCCATCCGAGCTCCCGTAACTTCTGACGAGCGATCAACGAAGTGTGGCGTTGTCCTGGTGTAACACTATACCCGTCCTGTTGGCCAACTCTGGACGCTTCTGGTCGATCGCCTGCTTCAAGCGCTTCAGTTGTTCGCAGTAGATGGTAGATGATTCCTTTCCAATTCCACCAAACACACCGCAAAACCTTCCTGGCTGTCAATCCTGGCTCGGCCACTGTTTGGAACGATTCACCGGCTTCCCACCACGACCGTTTTTGCTTGATATTGTTGTATTCGATCCTTTTATCATCGCCAGTCACCATACGCTTCAAAAATGGGTCGAGTTCGTTCCGTTTCAGCAGCATATCGCAGGCGTTGATTCGGTCCAGAAGTTTTGTTTTTTGCGTCAAATCATGCGGCACCCAAACATCAATCTTTTTTGTGTATCCAGCCTTCTGCAGATGATTTAAAGTGGTTTGCTGACTAACTCCCATTTTCTGGGCGATGTCACGAGATGCCACATGCCGGTCTAACACGATGTATTCGGTATTCGTCGTAACAGGTCTTCCGCCAGCTGGCACATATGGTGCGCTAACATGTTTTCTGACGCATGCGGAATAGTATTATGATTCTTTCTTTATTTTCGCATAAAGCTTCGCTCTCAGAGCTTTCCATTTCTCAGTGGACTGACACATTTGTGTCGTCAAATCTTCCATCATAGAACTACTACCGAGAGTAGTTTTTAGTATAAAACGCAACGTCAATAAAAGAAGAAATAGATAGAATATGCAGAGTCTTCTGTACACTGTACATCTCGGACAGTTCCGACTAACGTCAAGGTGGAATCTGTAGCGGTAGCTGCTAAAGTAATCATGTGCACTTAGTATTTGGATCAGTGTTGACTCTTCGGTCCCAGTCAGTGGAACAAGAGCCTTTCGGATGAGGATTCCTACCGCAGTTGCCTCAATTTGCTGTTCTTGTTCCTATCTTAGGTCTTTGCATACTGTTTACACGTTGACAACCGATAAAATCACTCAAACTCTCCCCTCTCTGGACATCAGTGGGCGGCATACTGACCAAATATTTTATTTGTATACATACATATTTATATATAATACACACTACATCACTATATCAATATTAGTATAATGAGTTTTTCAAAATAATGGTTTAGACGTGTGATTTTCAATGAAGCAATACTTTTTTTCCGAATTGGAATATTTTGACAGCCGGCCGGTTGGTTTATAATCAGTTTGGTTTGCGTTTTCATAATGAACAGACTTACTCCAAAACAACGTATGTAAACGTGCAAATTCACTACCAAAAATATAATCGCCCAGCAGAGTCAGTATGTAACTTGAAGTGGACAATGCGCATTCTCAGAGACACCATATAGCGCGCACGGAAGACGCTGTGTAGCACAGCATCAAAGAACACCCGAATGAGCCATCCATGCCATTGCACGCTACGATTGGAGCTCCACTCCATTTTATAGAAGATTTTAAGGAATCTCAGTTTGTGAGCTTATAAAATCCTACTCGCGCAAGAATTCAAATGAACGACCATCAATGGCGTCGCACGTTCAATGAATGGATCAAAAATGAAGTCGGCCGTAATATTATAGTCAATTGGGAAAGCTATAGAGAAATGATTAATGACTTTTTTGTACCTGACTAAGAAGATGTTAATGTGGAAGACCTCTGGTTTCAACAAGGGACACTACAGACAGCAAAACAACCAATTTATTAAAAGAAACTTTTGGTGAGCGCATTTTTTCGCGTCTATTGAACTATTTATTATGGAGTTATTTGAAATCGCTTGTCTACATACATAAGCACGAGACGATTTAAGCCTTGAAAGATAGTATTGTAGAATTGACGAGATTATTTTAATATTGTGGCGACAACATACATATGGTTTCTAAAATGTCAAAATCATACATTGCAATATATAGTATATATAATTTATATATAATAGACCAACAAAGCAGCGTTCACTAACAACTTGTAATATATTTTTTAATGCAGAAATAAATATGACAACTTGCAGACATCAAGTCTTCTGAAGGATATATTTTTATATGTCTTTTATGTCTCACCCCTCCTATTTTTTTGGCATCTACATAGGGCTATGTTTTTATTTCACTTTTTTTTTGCGGGTGAGACGGTAAAAAATGCCTTCCGCATCATCAGTACGGTATGTGGTATGTGCCACTTGCAGGTTACTAAAGACCTCTCCTCTAAGGAACCGTCGCCCAACCTGGGATCGCATTTGCATTACTTCAGGGTGGCGTCTCATTTTTCTCATTGAGCCATTTACATCTGCGCACCGGTGTCGTAGCAAGATTACAGCAAATTTCTTGGTAATCCCCCAGTGTGTTTGACTCTCTAACATGACGATAATTAAATTGTCCGCGTTTATTGGGCCAGCCAGGTTTTATACGGCGGTGCGTTCTTGTTGTCAACATAAATTTCAAGGAATATGTGTTCGTTGTCGTCTTCTGTCGCGTCGTGGTATAGGCATGACGGCCCTTCGACTTTTCCCATTCTGTGGAGGTACTTTTTGAGGTATCCATGACCGGATAATAGCTGGGTTGTGCAAAACTCTACTTCTCCGAATTCATTGCTTGTCCATAAGTCTAAATCTTTTATTAGCCTAGCGGTCCTTCTGTAGCGACTTTCATTCTCTCATCTTTGTTGCCATGTTGTTTTTGTAGCTTTCCTTATTGGTTGTATTGCGTTCTGGTTATTATCGGATGATTCCCTTAGCTCCCACAACTTTTACCTTTCATATGCTAGAAGGTCAAATGGGGCAATACCGCTTATAGCTAATATGGTATCGCGTGATACTGTTTGGTGAGCTGATGCAACTCTAAGAGCTGCGGTGCGGTGCATTCTGGCCACTAACTTCTGCCGGTTTTCCTTTTTAAGTGCGTCTGCCTAGATCTCCATATAATAAGACTTTTATTGTCGTCGACATTATGAGCTTTCTCTTTTCTTCGCGGGGGCCTCCTATGTTGGCCATTAGTTGGCTCAGTTGAGAGGTGATCTACGCTGCCTTTCCTGCGGCGTGCTAGATTTGTACCCAGAAGGTTAGTCTGGGGTCCAGTCTTACGCCTAGGTAGATTACTGCTTCTGGTGCCCTAAGAATATCCGTAGACGTATTTTCTTCTGTATCCCTTGCTGCGATTACTGCTGCAATGTCGTCCGCGTAGTCAATTAAATACGATTCATCTAATTTTAATATAGCGTCATAGCTAATGTTCCATATGTCTGGGCCTAGAATAGATCCTTGTGCTCCTCCTGATTTGACCGTTATCATTTGTGATGCCGCTTTAGTATCGTACAGCAGCTTCCTGTTGCTAAGGTAGCTCCGCACCACAGCTCTGAGGTAGTCGGGTATCTTAAAGCTTTTTTCAAGAGCGTCGATCATATCGACCCAGCTAGCGCTGTTGAAGGCGTTTCGGATATCTAGAGTCGCCAGTAACACTATTTTTTTATATTTATGCCATCTACGCTGTGCGGTTTCTACGCTTTCATGGCGAATTGTATAGCTCCAATAGATCTGCGGGTCTAAAGCCAAGTTGTCTAAGGGACGGTCTTCCAACTTCGTTTGATAGCCGCTTCGATTCTGGGCTTAAGTAGGATTTCATATAGCTTCCCCGATGTGTCGAGCATGCAGAGTGGACGGTATTCTGATGGCAAGTTGGCGTCTCCTTTTCCTTTATTAACCTCCCCTTATTAACACCAGTTGTTGCATTTTCCTAGGTTCAGAAAATATTCCGGCTTCAAGGCAGGCGTTGCACATGTTCAGTAGTACTGCCGGGCGCTCTGCGGCGATTATTTTGAGGATTTCTGCTGGAGTCCCGTTCGGGCCGGATGATTTGTTGGCCCTGAGCTTGCCAGTGGCTAGTTGCAGCTCTTCAGTGGTGAACTGAAGAGGCATCTAGGGCTATGGACGATATTAGTAGGAGGCAGATAAAGTGGAAAGATCTATAAAACTTTTAATATTCGAAATTTTTTATTATTTTTGCGACTTTTAAAACGAAATTATTCAAATTCAAGGAACAATCAGAAGGAGCAAAAACAATAATTTGGGTTTCTGTATGAGAATTATTTTAATCTACCTCGGATACCTCGGAGTTAGTCAATAGTAACCCTGCTTCCAACAACATAGAAAATTATCGAAAATTCTGAGGCAAGTTCTAACAAACGTTCGTCCAGCTACCAGAGTACAACTTTATTATAAATCCTTCTACTTTACACCTCGATTGGACTCTCTCACTCCTTTTCGCATGGCGTTAAGAAGTCGAGAAACACACTGCATTTCTACGATTTTATAAATTCCATCCCCGTGGCAGCGGCACTCAACCGCAGTCAGCGAACAAGCGCTCAAGTTCAATGACATGTTTTGTTCATAAATCAAAATCATTGTGTTTCCCAGCACTGGATCATATATAAAAAAATATGGGATAAAAAATAAAAACAACAAAAAAGCACAACAACGCAGCTGTCCAGCTGCTGCCAGCCAAGCAAAGCCTCAAGCAAGGCAAAAACACCAAAACACATGAGCATCTCAACACCACCTTTTCGCGCGCCCACAACTGCCTCCACGAACTAAACTCAAACCGCAATACTGACAGCAGAAATAGCTGCACAACAACAAAAAAAAAAATAGAACTCAAGCAGTCATACCAAACGTAACCGAACCTACCTTACCAAGCAATGTGTTGTGTGGTTGGTGAAGCGCTTTAGCTGCACTGCCTTGTTGTTGGTGTTGTTGGTGGTGTGTTGTGTTGTGTTGTGCAGAAGGAAGCCTCCAAAGTCGAAGCGCTGCGTCGGTTTAGGCTTTTGACAAGACGCTACACAATCTTTTTAGGCATTTTTATTTGCAAATATTACTTGTATTTACACATGTGTGTGTGTGTGTGTGAGTGTGTATTTTTAGTATTTCTATTTTATTTGCCTTCTTGTATTATTTTTGCTGTTGTTTATTTCTGCGGCATTGTAGACTTCTCAAATTACCAAGCTTGTCACTGTCATTGTCGCCTGAGTTGTCGGTTTGGGAAGGGCAACCGGGTAAACGGCTTCTTTTTAGCTGCTTAATCTCTGGCTGAGGAATGTCGACATATGAAGACGTCTGTATATTTAAATATATTATGGGCAATATTTGAAAAATGTTGCAAAAATTATAAATTTTTTTAAAAACAGGATGTAGCGCCTAAAAGTATGCAAAGTTATTCTCGATTTTTTTTTCATAGAACTTGCAGGCATACGTAAAAAGGCTATATTGCTTTAAATAAAGTGAAAAAATTCAAATTTTATAAGTAAATGCTTTTGGCGCCTAAAAGTATGTAAAGTAATTTTTGATTCGCTTATGAAAACACAAATAGGTTATTTGAATATATGTATTTGAGTACAGTTATTATATTTGAAAATCTTAATTTTTTCCAAAATAGTACAAGTCGCCTAAAATTATGCTTTTCTGGAAAGTTTTTGGAAAGTTTTTTATAAAAGAGCAAGTTAGAAAAAGCAGGTCTTAATAATTGTATATGCTGGCTCCATTAGCATTTATTTCAAAACAAAAAATAGAGCGAAAAACTGTCAATCTCTGAAATAAAAATATTTGCGCCTAAAAGTATGTCAGCAAAGTCTTTAAATATATTATAAAAACAGATCAATTTGCAATTTGAACATAGCTATTTGTTATTATATTCAAAAATAGTGCAAACTTTAAAGGTTGTCTTCAAAACAGGATAAAACGCCTAAAAGTATGCATTTTCATTTAAGAAAATTTTTTATAAAAGTTACAAGCGTGTATAAAATAAAGCATACATAATTACATATTAGTATATGAATATACTGTCCGCATTTTTTTTTTCAAAATATGATTCGCGTAGTACAGGTTTTAGCCCCTAAAAGTATGCAGCTCAATTTTTGTAATACTTGTAAAAGCACACCAAATCTCATTTGAGTTTTCGAGCATCGGTTTCTCCAAGCATTAAATTGCCACTTCATGCCACTTGCCAAATCTACATAACGCTTCAACTGTTTGACTGACTCGCTGCAACATTACTCCTACCCTGCTCTATTCACCATGCCCCCCGTATCGTATGCAATCAATTGTGAAAGTCATATTTTCCAAACTTTAATTGAGCGGCCCATAACGGATTTAATTGACCATACAGCAGCGTCAGGTTGCACTTGCCATACACACGTACGCACCTGCGTGTATATGAAGAAGTGTTTGCCACATGCAAATAAGGTAACAAATACAAGCGCAGCTCTACTGTGGCACACATACACTCATACGCCCGCACAAAAATAACGGATTTCCACGCATACGCACATTTGAGTTGCTGCCGCAAAAAAGCTGCGCTGTATTACATCTGGCTGTGGGGATGTGTGGCAGCCAAGCGATTTGTGTTGCGCAACGAAAAATGCGTAATGAAAACACGAAAAACTGCGAAAACATCGGCAGTTATTTTGTACAACGACAACAGCAACAACATGCCGCTAGCTGGCAACACACCATGACTCCACGCCCCAAACGGTTATGGACGTGCATGTAACGCCTGTTGGCCTCGCTTTTTCAACAACAACAACAACAAATGTGGGTGCATTGCAAGTAAGTCAAATGTACGAATGTATTTGTTGCATAAATGCTACGCTTTGTGGTATTTTGGGGGTGCGTCTAGAAATTTGCAGCAAAAGTAAAATTCATTTGTACCCTGTAGGAAACTGTTGACATAAATATTGGAAGCTGAAAGCACTCAAATGCGAATTGACTTTTTCTCAACTCACATTCGTTGAAAAATTGGGGCGCTGGCGTAGACAATTTCAACGAAAGTGGGTGTGTTTTGCCCTATGAATTAAAGGTAAGATCGCTTTTAGAACTGTGTATTGAATTAGATGAAAAATATTTCTCTATATATCCAAAAAGAATAGAAGCTTTGAGTTATTCATAGGATAGAATATTCAAGAAGGCAATGAGTATATTGAAATGATAAAGTTGTATGTCTTTTCTTTAGGAACGAGAAAATAAAAATTTCACTTATTTCATCCCTTTTCACTTTTATAATTCTTTTAGTAACTCCATTTGTATTTGCAAGTGTATATTTTCTTATGAGTGCTTTCGATATTCGGAGTTCTACCCAGTGCCTCTATAGAAGTGCTTGACATAACTGTGGAATCGCGTTTGTCCAAACATTTGTTGAATACTACTTGGCTGGCTTTCTTTTATGCGATATTTTGTCACAAACCCTGCTATGTGTTCAAGTACCATCTCTTAGCATTAATTATTCTTCTGGCTTAGTTGATTACTATATACTCTAGTATGAAAATTGTATTCGACTTTGTTAGAATAATCCAACTAAGTTACACATACACCATTTTTTTCGATAACTGGTTATTTGTTTGAAGGTAATTGTATAGTGACTTTCATGGAGGCTCTCGTCTTTATTAGTCAAAACCTGAGGCAGTCGGTTTTCACAAGCTTTTCTTGAGACGAATTTTTTACTGAAAAATTCAGAAACAGCTAGTAACACTTGCTTGATGCTATTCCGGACGAGTCACTAACGATGTGAGTGACCTAGCGTTGAACGGAATGAAAACAATTCCTTTCCTACTGGCTAAAGCTGTCCGCTTCAATGTGATTGCTTCCTTCATATGGTCCAATTGTTGACAGTACAAGTACGGCTTCCCTACGATGAACTTTTTACATCGTAGGGAAGCCGCTCATAGTAGATGATTCCCAGCCAATTCCACCAAAGACATAACAAAACGTCTCTGAAGGTTAATTGTGGCTTCACCACCGTTAGAGTCAGTCACTCACCGAGATTAGATTTTCAGTATTTTATCGATATTTTCAACAATTGGCCTTCACATAGCGATGCATTTTTTACACCAATTTTACTAGAACGAAACCGACGAAAATTTTTCCTGATTGGTACAGTAGCAGAAACATACACAGTATTCACATTTTCACGCGGATGGCTTCCGTTTTTGATTTTACCTAAGAAAAGTTGTAAAATGGCATTTGTGTTCTTTGTTGGCGTCCACTTTTGACATGTGTTCAAATGATACTGATGCTGTCTTAGGCAAACATTTATCTTTCTAACATCATATAGCATTAACCAATTACACTTACAGAACTAATAGTATACACCATAATTCCAAAGATTTATGACATTCTTGGCTTTCTGCTTTTCCACAAAGCCGTATAAATCTGCCTTATGACAGATCTTAAACATCTAAATTGGGAGAGTATTGTACACCTACCTAGAACATTTAGAACAAGAACATACCTTCATAATTTGGAACCCAATTGATTCTTCTTATTCTGCCTTATTTATTTGAACGCAGATTTATCAACAACCCTTTAACTTCACTGATGCCTTACTGCCTTAGAGTGTCGTTGCATGGTCTTAAGGGGGTATTCTACTCTAAAAATCAAATTTTGGGTGGTTTTTTGAATTTTATTAAAAAAAAAAAATATTTATTAATATTAATAATTAATTAATTAATATTTAAAAAAATGGATACTATTTTTTATGGAGTTTTTATTGATATCTTAAGAATACAGAAAACAAAATTTTACAAATAAATATTAAAAATTAAAGTAATTAGAAGGGAGAGAGACAGGTGTAATAAAAAATGGCGCATCCTGGTGACATTGATCCTGACTCTCCCGGTAGTCTGAAAAAAAAAAATCAAAAGAAAATCTTTATCAGTAAGGATGCTGTTATAGTCCGGGAACACAAAAATTTTTTTTTTTGAAAAATGGCGACTGCCTGAAAATAAAAATCCTTTTTTACGCTTTTTTTTTTGAAATTCCTGAATTTTTTTTTTAAATATAAAAAACAAAAATTTGGACACGATGCTGGTAGGAACGATAAAGGATTATATAAAGAAGGTTCACACAAAATTTCAAGTATAGAACTTGAAATAATGCCGGTACCGTGTGGAAAAAAGTAGTTTCGTTTAAAGTTTAGGAGACAGTTCTGGTGAACACGGACGCCACCTCACAAAATCGGCTGTATCTCCTAAAATAAGTCGAATTTTGAAAAATCCTTTCAAGGTCATATTTTTGAAAGTCTAAACTTTAAATATGTGAAAAAAAATCGAATTTTTCAAAATTCTAGAGTAGAATACCCCCTTAGATATAGGGTCTCTAGAAAAAAAAAAGTAATTTACTATTTTTTTATGTTTGCTTAAGATATTACTTGTGATTCCATTGTTGGTCCAGAAAATCCTGAATAGATAAATTTCAATGTGCCTTAAAAAACATAAGGTTAGGTAACACCCAGAAGGAAACGTTCTACAAAGTGTACACATAATTGTTCATCGCGACGAGCTGAGTCTCTTTTTGAGTTATCCATATGAAATTTTGAACATGTCCTCACGTCTCACCACAAAGCTGCTTATTTTTCAGAACCACTGATATCGTACCACTATAACATACTCGTATATAAACCATATCTATACCAGTCACCTAAAATGCAAAATAACGTAACATAACTTTTCTTAAATTTACAGGCGCAGGAAAAACGTTATAATAGAAACCACTCATACTGAAACTGAAATTTGAGTTTCGGTTATGGAACGGTTATACTATATATTGGTTAAATCTGAAAGCAGAAGCTTAAAATTTTATGATGTATTTATATGTAATATGATTTAATCTTAAGCAATAAAAAACTCTTTTTCGATTTTTTCGATAATACGTTCTTTTGCATTTTAGGCGAAGATGTGCTATAAGAGCTTTAAAAGTTGTTATTTTTATATTACTAAATTCACAAACACTTATAACCATTTTTTACTTTCCTAACGGATACATGAAGGCATATGCTTCTACATACATACAGGTATATTTTACGCACTCAACTGGCAAAGTTGAAGACGCCATCGAGTTTTGGCAGTTGGGGTTAGTCGTTCAGCCGGACGGTTGTTCTTGCTGTTGTTGCACAACGTACGGCAAGGGGCGCATGCTATTGGCTGTTTGGCGTTTTCAGCTAAACAGCTTTTATATTTGCTAAACATGCGTGTATGTGTGTACGACTGTGTGTGTGTTGTTGTTGATTGTGCGTGTGTGTTCGCCAATGGCCAACTAACTATTTTCATTTCAATGCGTTTTCGTTTTATTTTTACTGAGCGCAGCTGTACTTTTATGCCGGATATCGAATAGCTCAAAGGTTTATACAGACATGCATTCATACAATACACATACTATATGTATATATATGCATGTGTGGAAGTATTTGCAAAATCCTTAAAATATACATATGAACATACATATAAGTGTGCATGTGTGCAATGTGAAATCAAAAGATTTTTAAAGTCGATTTCAAAGAAAATACGAACTTGAGATACAGCGATGTACAAGTATGACTTCAATTGTAAAAAAAAATTAAAAAAAAAGGTTAGCAGAAAACTTATGCATATACACTATTGCTATCTCAAATCACATCTCATCGTTCTAGTTATCTAAATAGTATTCAATTTCGACCGTTAGAAGCATTATGCTCCATCGTCTATTAATTGTCATCGGCTAACATATTTCCATGAAGCAATCTGATTGATTACCGATGGATTTTTCGCAACTTTTGTTGTGAAATTATGACTTTTGTGGGTTTTAAAAGACCCTTGCCCTATCGGTGCCCACGAGGAGATTGAGTACCTAACCGGATGCCAGCTGCAGAAACTGTATGAAAGAAGATTAGGTGGATGCATATCAACACTTCTTTTTTGATAGTGCAGTGTTTGCGATATCAAGGCTTAAGAATATGGAACCTCACACTTTCAGACATCACATCGATCTGGAATAGATGGAGAAAGAAGTTATATTTTCAGGGCTTCACAAAGCACTACATGTAGTACACTATATCAGCCAACAGAAACGCTAATTTAACCTATGATTTGACGAGCAAAAACGGAACTATACACGCACTTAAAGACTCCTCCCGTCTAGGGACCTAAGTCGCTGTTGGTAGCTACAAATTTGAAAAAGTTAAGATTTTATAAATTTTGGAACTAGCATAAATTCCACCAATAATCTAAGCCTCGGGATCAAACACAGAATAACGCTTGCCAACAAGAGCTAAAGGGTGATTTTTTAAGAGCTTGATAACTTTTTTTTTAAAAAAAACGCATAAAATTTGCAAAATCTCATCGGTTCTTTATTTGAAACGTTAGATTGGTTCATGACATTTACTTTTTGAAGATAATTTCATTTAAATGTTGACCGCGGCTGCGTCTTAGGTGGTCCATTCGGAAAGTCCAATTTTGGGCAACTTTTTCGAGCATTTCGGCCGGAATAGCCCGAATTTCTTCGGAAATGTTGTCTTCCAAAGCTGGAATAGTTGCTGGCTTATTTCTGTAGACTTTAGACTTGACGTAGCCCCACAAAAAATAGTCTAAAGGCGTTAAATCGCATGATCTTGGTGGCCAACTTACGGGTCCATTTCTTGAGATGAATTGTTGTCCGAAGTTTTCCCTCAAAATGGCCATAGAATCGCGAGCTGTGTGGCATGTAGCGCCATCTTGTTGAAACCACATGTCAACCAAGTTCAGTTCTTCCATTTTTGGCAACAAAAAGTTTGTTAGCATCGAACGATAGCGATCGCCATTCACCGTAACGTTGCGTCCAACAGCATCTTTGAAAAAATACGGTCCAATGATTCCACCAGCGTACAAACCACACCAAACAGTGCATTTTTCGGGATGCATGGGCAGTTCTTGAACGGCTTCTGGTTGCTCTTCACCCCAAATGCGGCAATTTTGCTTATTTACGTAGCCATTCAACCAGAAATGAGCCTCATCGCTCATCGGACGTAAAGCGCGAAACACATTTCGAACCGAACACTGATTTTGGTAATAAAATTCAATGATTTGCAAGCGTTGCTCGTTAGCAAGTCTATTCATGATGAAATGTCACAGCATACTGAGCATCTTTCTCTTTGACACCATGTCTGAAATCCCACGTGATCTGTCAAATACTAATGCATGAAAATCCTAACCTCAAAAAAATCACCCGTTACTTTAAGATCTGTAGGCAATTGAGATGTTAATCCCTCTACCGACGGCTAACAATTACGCTCTATAAGTCTCACTAACCCCGCCCTATTAACACACATAATGCAGAAAGTCCTTCGAGTATTCGAAAGAACTGTTCTCCGCAAGATCTTCTTAGCTGTCGGGTGAGCGATCAGCTATTATAGCTGCACTTCTAAGACTCTTAATTTAGGGTCTTTACTGTCAACAATTGGACCACCTGAGAGAAGCAAGCACTCAGAAGCGGACAGCTAGAATTGGAAATGTCTTCCATTGGGACATCGCCAGGCTAAACACATCAATATTGACTCGTAATAAGGTTCGTGAGTTCGGTTTTTAGGTTGCTATGAATCCATCTTATAATGCGACTTTCGAACCAGTTTCTGTGTATGGCGGCGGAAGTGTTACTTATGAAAATTTGCTATGCCATTTTTTTGTCAATAGCAACAAAGTTTCTATCAGAGTGGTATTATGACACTACTTTAAAAATGGCAATAAATTACACATCATTATCTTCAATTCTAATAAATTTTTTTTTTACTAGATCCTATGTACTTTTTTCAATAACCATTTTTTGACATATCACGCGTGATTCCTGTCAAGCTGTCATGTTATTTTGGTTCAGTATTGTTTGGTATTTCTTCATAGAAAGACTTACGGATAAACAAAATTCATCTTCTGTAAAGAGTGTTTCAGCTATTCGCAACATCATCACCCATCTCGAAATTTTAGATCATTATTGCAAAATTTTTGTCCAAATAGTTATTTTCCAGCACGCAGTAAAGAAAATATAGCAGCCGTAGCTGAAAGTCTACACGAAGACCGAGACTGGAGCGTCGATTCGGCGCCGTTCGCAGTAGCACGCACTGACCTATGGAACGATTTGGCGGATTTTACATCGAGATCTTAAATTAAAAGCCTACAAAATACAACTTGTGTAAGAACTGAGGCCCCTCGACCTTCCCAAATGAAATGGCTTCACTCTATAGGCTCTTGAAAAATTCCAAAAAAATCCGACGTTTTCGCGCCAAATTTTGATCAGCGAGTATCAAGAAATACCATCTCATCCAGAAAAAACACAACTTTTTGGTGTGAGAACACTTCGGTGAGCATAACGTTTCACATTTCGAGCCGGTCGATTGGCCACCAAGATCGTCTGATATCACACCGTTAGAATATGTAAAGTTTAAAGTCTATATGGACAACCCTGCTTCAATTCAGGCCTTGGACCAAAACATCACGTGTGTCATTCGCCAGTTACCAGTCGAAATGCTCGAACGAGTCATCGAAAATTGAACTCAACGGATGAACCCACTGGGACGTAGTCGTTGCCAAGAAAGAGATAATCTTGAATTCGAAGTTTCTGTGTTTTTTCTTTAAAACACCTCGAAATGGATCAATCTTTACAATTATGAGTCTTCGAAAGATGTATACCATAACTCTCAAATAAATATAATTAATATTGTACGAAAAATAATAAGTAAAATGACCTTAACGCCGTCGCCAGAGATTGAGCTGAGCAGGCTGAGCCATAACTTGCAGAACATTGGAAATAAATAAGATTATTTCAACTCTCGAACGTCGCAAAGCTTGGATTTCACTAAACGTAGCAAGAACTTTCGTAAATCTGAAGTAAGTTTTTAAAGTCAACAAACTAACGCGTAACAATGCAAATTAAAAATCCATTTAAAGAAAAAAGAAACCCTAAGACACCAAACAAGCGCAAAACCAAGTCGAAGATCATCACAAGAGGGGCAAATCCCATAAGAATAAGCCAGCGAACACATATGCATATTCATAGAAATGCAAAAGTGGAAATAAATAGAATAAAGGAATATAAAATAAATATAAAGTTAAAGTAGGCAGAGGAAATCGAATAAGCAAAAGGACGCGAGCTGAGCTGCCACTAATTGAAAATGCCAGCAAACGCATGTGTGTGTTGGTGAGTGCGTTGTTTGTCGAAAGGGCAATAACCGAGCGCAGTGCGTAAAGCGAACACCGGACACGCCAGCTGAAGACGGAACGACACGACGCACAGCCGGACGCAAAGCAGCTGAATGACTGAGCGACTGACTGGCAGTGGCAAGACAAACCGACAGGCCGACGAACGGGCGAACACATCGAACTGAACCAAATTGAACCGAATCAAACTGCAATGAACTGAACCGGAGCAACTCAACCAAAACTAAACTTAACTAAACTAAACTCCATGTAATTTTGCCTATTTTTTAATATGCATTGCAGCTACGCACACACACATGCATATGCATGTGCGCTAATAACTCACTCAAGTGTGGTGGCACGGCATAGAGCGAGAAGTAGGCGAGTGATGAGGTGAGACAGGGGGCTCAAGAGTGGTGCGTAGACACACAAATGTGAAGCAATTGCAAGGCGAAGGAGCAGCGAATGTGTGTGCTTGTGTGTCGAGAGGGGAGGCGGGGTGCTAAACAGCGTGCATGCCGCAGGCAGATGCAACGCCACACACGGCAGGATGAAGGACTAACGTTGCCGCGCCGCTGCTATCCTATTGAATGTTGGCCTGCATTGGCATTTAGCTTTTTTACGACCCGCTTTAATGGGCTTTCGCAGCGCAAAAATAAGCCACTGACCATAGACAAACGCACACAAACAAACATACACACACGTGCAACAATACCAACAACTCTACGTGTGTATGCGTGTGTCTATGCGTTGCAATTACGCACATGCATTCGCTCAGGTGCATTTGCTAGCTGCCCTGCACTTACGCACTTTTCTCTCACACAAACAAACACATACAAAAATTCACAAACACACACATAAATGCATGCCCCTTTTTCCATTTTTCCCTGCGAGTTTTTATTTTTTCTTTTTACTTTTGCACTTTTTTCGTTGTTTTTGTATGCGTTTGCTGCGTGTGTTTGTTGGCTTTGTTGTTGTTAGCACGCTTGCCACAGCTGGTATTCTATTGCTGATGGACATGACCACCTCAAACACACACACACGCATACATGCCGACATCACTAATGATTATGCATTAGTGCTTTGGATGAGAGGTTCGGAAGGCGGCGGGGCAGTCGGGCTTTGTTGCACACTCACACATTGCATGTGATATATTTGGCATATAAAAGGATATTGATCCACACTCATACCCTCTCCCACCGTATTCCACGCAGCCCAACTCGGTGCGTAAGAAAAAAAATTGCTGCAGTCTAAACCGCCCTAATCCATTGAGTTCGCTTGGCGAAATGAGGCAATTCTACACGCTTTTTGTGCTTTTTAAGCCTAATATTTACTTGTGCTTCAGTACACTCCGAGAAATTGCACCAACTCTTTGGAATTTGGAATGGAAAGTCATTTTGAAGAGAGTTTGAATTTTGAGGTTATATTTTTTTTGTATGTTACATAAGTAAGCACTATTATAACCTAAAAGTGTGACTTTAATACTATAAATATTGCTCCAAATTGTTTCACAGGTCTCTTGCTTACTAAAAACTAAACTACTTGCTGATGCCCCCGAATGGGCTTTGTTTTAGAAACTCTAATAAGTATAAATTCAACAATATGAAAAGCCTGATCATCGGCTTATAACACATCCAGCAGCCCGCCAAAAAGCGGTTTCGAGCCACCAATCAGATCCAGTTTTAGTTCTTAAGTCTCTTAGGCATACATATATTTATTATATTTATGCTATTGCAACATGTTACTACGGAGTATTCCCTAAAAATAAGAATGGCGAGAAAAGTTGAAATCCGGGTGACTGTCTGTCTGTCCGTCCGACAGATAATATAGAGGATTCCAGTATCAAAGGGCACCTGTGGGTACAAAATTGTTTAAAAAGTGGGCGTGGCCCCGTCCTCTTATGAATTTAATGTACAAATCTCCTAAACCACTCAAGCTACAACAACCAAATTTTCTGAGTACAAATCTTATAAGAACTTCTACCGACAGTGAGAAAATGAATGAAATCGGGAGATAATCCTGCTGCGATGGGCGTGGCACCGTCCACTTTTTGGTTAAAACCCATATCTCGGCACCCGACTAACCGATTTAGACAAAATTTAGTACATTTTCTCATATTCCTGTGTCACAGCACGAAAATGGACGAAAGAGGACTTCCCATATAACACAATTTTAAATTCCTTTTGATTCTTCCACATTCCAGTATACAAATAAAGAAGTAATTAACATAAAGGAGTACAATTTTGCAATAATAATTCCTTTAAAGTATGCCACCTTAAACCAAATAGTGTTCAAATCCACCAACCGTGTATTTGAATCCCAGTACCTATTGACTTTTGATCGAAATCGGTCAATGTGTGAGATATACAATTGAAATTCAAGAAGATTCCTTCTCTGACAAGGGTTGAATCAGATCAATACTTCCCTTCGCCCCCATATACTTAATACCTATAAAGTTTTTCAAACCTCCGGCTGACTTTGTACCGCATGTATCGGTCAATATGTGAGTTATCTCAATGAAATTGGGAGAGCGTCTCTTAATCATAACAGTGTATCTTTGTGCCTAAAATAGATAAATTTGAGCGAGAACTTGGCCTAGCCCCTATATGTATAAATAATATCAAGATTATCGAACATCCGGCTGACTTTACACTATATGATTGGTTTTACACTTTAGAGAGTAAAAATGAAATAAATCGACGAAAAATAACTTTTCAGTAAAAACGCCCTTAATTTTATTCAATAAAGAGTATAAAAAAGTACTTTTGTTAACGCTCTAAACAGTCGGAATAGTTTTTTCTAGCATAGTCTTCAGGACACTCTTCGATACTTTTTGAATTCGGTTTTTATCTCAATCGTCTCCAAATGCCGTCGCCACATTGTTCTTTTGAGTTTTCTGAATAATCAAAACTCAGACGAAGCCAAATCGGGTGCGTATGGTGTTTACGGAACGATAGGAGTTGAAATTTTGGTAGGTAAAAAAAAAGTTGCGCAGAATTTGACCGACTTTGGCACCAATCGAAATTTGACGCGTTGGTTTTGACAGAGCCAAATGATATTCCAATGACTAACGAGGTCTCTTATTGTTAATCGACCACTTTCAAGCATCAAATCTCTATTCTTTTGGACGTGGCGCTCGTCGGTAGATGTAGGCTTTCTCAGCAACATTTGGAGCATTTTAAAAAGGCTAAGGTGGATGTTGTGCGTCGATTCATCACTTGGACTTATCACCATGATGCTGAATGAAAGCGAGTTCGAGTCGGGAAATCGGCTAAAAAGGTAATGGCATCAGTTTTTTGAGATGCGAGAGGATTTTTTTTGTGGATTACTTGCAAACTAGTAAAACATATTAACATTATAATATTATTGCAACCTTTTGGACCAGTTGTAGGAAAAAACTCGTGAAAAAAGACCCGGTTTGCAGGAGATAAAAATGCTTTTTCACCGTGTCACAAAAGCCTTTTGACAATGGCTAAAATCCATAAATTAAAGATCGAATCGTTGGGGTATGCACCGTATTCACCAGATTTGGTTCCCAGCGACTTCATTTTTACAAGAACTCAAAAAGTGTATGCTTGGCAAGTGTTTTTCCTCAAATGAACAGGTCATAGCGGCTGTTGAAGCGTATTTTGCAGACCTTTCGGGTTTTTACTTCAGGAATGGGATCCACATTGTAGGATCATTGGAGCAAGTCATTAATGTTCAGGGAGATTATAATGAATAATAAAGTGTATTTTGAGTTATAAAATTGTATTTCTCTTATTAAATGTCAAAACTTATTAAACAGCCTGGTATATATACACTTTTTGGAGTCTCCGATATAACCTGCTTGGTGCTGAAAGCATCGTGGCAAACTTGAAGTATCCTGATATCTGATTGTAAGAGACTAATTTGTAATAACTTGCCAAACGAATAGAAGCTTCAGAAAGATATATGCTACTATATAAGGCTGATCAGAGAAACAGCAGGGATGGTATAAAAAAAACCCTGCATAAAAATGAATTCCAGTATATCTTTCGTATTTGAACGTATCTTTAATTTGACACAGGAGCTTTAAGAGATAAGAACATCACATGATACGATGATTTCCATCCAGCACTCCACCACTTTAATTTTCATATGAATATCAAAAACAATAAGTAAAATATCTCAGGCCTTTTCAGTCATAAATTTCAAAAATAAGAATTTCAGATAAAAAATGGGGGGCTACTATTTTCTTGCCCACTAATTAATGCTCCAAATACAAAATTTCGCTTAAAATAAGTATTTTCTTTCACACATTATTGAAACTAATATTTTAATAATAATATTTTTCAAATTTCATAACCATCGAAGTTTTCAATGTAAATTTACACATATTCAAACATACATATTTACAAATAATTCACTCTATTGGCAGCTTTGAAGAAATGCATGCACACTAATACAAATGCGTGTATGTTGTTGGGTGTGAACGTGAATGTGTCCGTCCACCATTTGGCCATGAGCCAGCTAGTCACCGCCAACCAATCACCCCACCCCCCTCAATGAAAGTTGCATTTCCGTAGCAGCGTTGGACTTAGAAGCAGCTGAGAGTGTGAGAAGGTGCTGATGGCTGTTATAATTTCGCTCATTTCTTTTTTCTCACCGCCTGCTGCTAAAAATTAAAACACAAGTTCGTTGCTGTTGGGCCGGCTTACGCATTTTGTATGCGTGAGAATGCACACATTCGTGGTTACCGTCGTATGCATGTGCGTGTGTGAGTATATATGTTTGATTTTGTGTGTATATATGTGTGCATGGATGCCTTTATGTATGTACGAGTATGTATGCATATTTGTGGCGGAAAGGCTGAAATTTCTAGCACTTTTACGCATATGTATCACCTGGGTGGATGTGTGTGGCTTTCTCAGGGTGCGTGTTATCCTTGATGCATTTATTTTTGTTTCTATGTGCAACATGCACACTTTGCAACACACATACATGCAAATATATAACAAGAAAAATGCATACGCATGGAAAAATGAGGGCGGCGCTGCCTTTCGTGGTAGGCGAAACTTATTCGGTGTATGTCCCTGCCATAAAGCGAGTAGTGCTAAGTTAAGAACTAACGGTACTAGAATGAGTACCAGTTTATGTTTTCTCAATAAATCCTAAAACTTACTATTTGATTTCTATTAACCTAAACAGCTATCCTCCGTACACCCTTTTCCACTATTCTCAGACTAGTTACAAACACATCCCATCAAGCCCCAACCTTCTCATCGCCACACTCTCTTCATTGTCTGCTTGGTGCTTACGAATTTCCACAAACACACACATGCTTATGTATGTGCGTGTATTAGCGTGCAATTACAGCTGCACATTGCGTGCATTGCAGACAATTTTTTCCGCTGCATTTGTTCTTCGAATTGCATTCGATCGGCGCTTTTTGTCTGCCTAATTATTCTGGAAAATTTCTGCCAATCAGCGAGCAGATGCAATCGATTTCTACATTTATATACACGGCTTGTGCAGCAATACATACAATTATATACATATTCATATATATTTTTACACATTCACACTCATTCACCATGGTAAATGTATGTGTGTGTGATTATGACGTCCGTTCTTTTCGCCCTTTAATTTGCTTTGCTAATTAAGCAGGTTTTTTCGACAGCATTTTTCTGCACATCGAATGTGTATAATATCTTATGAGAGCGACATAAATTTGCAATTTGTACAATATAAAAAAATTGCTGTTTCCCAACAGTCATCCGTGAGAAGAACCCACATTAAATTTTATATGTCTTCCAGCCAACGTCTCTCATCCGTTAATTACTTTTCTGGTAAGGTAAGCCTTAACACGGAGATCCTAGACATTTAAAAATGGAACTCCTCGAATCGATTCTATTGTTTTATACTTTAAGGTCTTAGCATATTTTCGAAATAGTGTTGGGCGCTATCAAAACTTTCCGGAATGCACTGGAAAGCTTTCTGCAAAAATTTATCTTCAAAACCTGTCTGTCGATAGACATGAGGATCACAGCAGTCTATACTCTTGACTATGTGATCTTTCCATAGTTCGTTCGTGTTTTAAAAAATTTTATTTTAACACTATTTTTGGGTTTATTTCTAAATAGGAAAACTAGTCTCTTAAAGTTTTATATAAAAACTATAGATTCTCTTTATATTATAACCGGTGTCTTTTAGGCATGCGGTTTTCGATGGGGAAATATTCTTATCGGAGTTGGTATTTTTGACAGGTGGTACTTGATTATATCAGGTCCTTCCCCACCTGATACTGCTTACCCAGGCGAGTACTGCGTCGAATACTGTCAGAGCTGGAGTGATTTCGTCCATCCCTTCTTAGGGTTGTACGCTGGGTTTGGGAACCGCCAAAAAAACATGCCCATTGAAAAATAATCATCAGCCTCGGAATGAAGCCAGGAACAATGTTTTCAAGAATGCGAATTGACTAATGATCCGGTTCGCACAATGTATCTGATATTCGCGCCACAATTCACCCAGTAGAGTGATTAATTCGAGTAACCATGCTGCTGTGGAGCTGAATATCGAAGAAGACCCGAAAGAGTCTGGTCCATCTATTTTTTGAAGGATTTTATATCTTGGTAAGTGGGCCTATCAAAATCATCAGACACATCGCTGGTTCAGCCAAAAACGAGACGGAGGACTACAACTCGTTTATTTGTTGCATCGACTTTGGTATTCGCAAGAAACCATAGACCGACTCATCAGATGTTGTTGTTTGTCACGATACTGGTTCCAAGATAAACGAAATTATCTACGACTTCAAAGATATGACAGTCAACAGAGACGTGGGAGCCAAGTCGCGAGTGCGACGACTGTTTGTTTGACAGGAGAGATTTCGTCTTGTTCTCGTTCATTACCAGACCCATTTGCTTCGCTTCATTGTCCAACCTGGCAGAAAGCAGAACTAACGACGCGTTTGTTATGGCCAATGACATCGATGTCATCCCCGTACACCAACAGCCTCCTATAACAAATTGTACCTTCTCTATTTAGTTTTGCAGCTCGTATGTATTATTTTCTCCAGCAATAGACTTTTGGTATTGCTCAAGCTCAGTGTACACCACCGTATTAGTTTTGTGGGGATTCAGACATAACGGCATAAAGGCAGCTCCTGTTCGTGTTGTGAAAAGCAGCTTTTAAATTGACGAACAAGAATTTCTAAGATTTGGCGCATGGGGAATATCTGGTCAGTAGTCGATTTTCCAGGCCTGAAGCCACGCTGATGAGGTCTAATCATCGAAGGCGTATTTGAAAATGCAATCTATCGGCCCTCACCGCGGACGCTCATTGCCTCCCACAATATGACCTTAAATGCCATGTACGTTTTGTATATTGAGGGAAACTTTTGGTGCTCCCTTTTCGTGCTCTCAACATTATTTAAGAAATGCTTAGATTCATTATCAGTTGGATCGCAGTATTTCGTGGTAAAAGCAGTAGGGCTGCCAAGTCATACAATAATCGAGAAAAACTTCAAAGATATGTCAACTGAGTCGCACATGAACTAAATACATATGTGCGGTTGCAAGGTCTCATTGGCCAAAGAGGTCTACACGCCCTCAACAGAGTTCGGCTTCCTTCAGTCGCTCGAATTATAATCGGTTATTGTAAATTGAGTGTTATGCTAAGAAATAATAAAACTATCTCTAAACTTCTTTTGTGCATTTCGAAGTGCCTCGGAAATCTACCATCTTAGCACGTTTTTAATGTGTTCAAAGCGCTAGGAACTACCGGACGTATGTTTCGGGGATGCAATTGAAAGTCTAACATACAAAGCTCACATTTTAATGTGGCGTAATACTGCTGGACCTTGCTTTGGTCTGTTATGAATAAAAATGTTCGTTGCCTTCATTCCAAAATTGTAACATCTGAGACTGACTTCAATGTGTGGAAGCCTCCTCCTATAAAAGAAGGCAGCTTATGCTTCCAAATTCGTCTACACCATCTGGCAGCCAGCGCAAAGCAGAATCGTTAAGTTCTTAATAATTCCATATTTGCATCTTCCAACTTTCTTACGATTGCCAATATTCGTATGTGTCGCTTACTTATTGTATACATACAAACATATTTCCTGCCACATTATGTAGTCATCATCATTTCCAACAGCTGAACTGCATTGATTCGCCATAGACGTCGTCGAAGTTTACGCACAATGAATGTAACTCACAAAAAATCGCAACAACAACAACAGGCTCATATCTGCCACACATTATTGGCAATAGTTCCCTTTGTCTTCTGCAGCGCGCAGCCAACCGCTGCCCTCCCATGCCAACACATGTGTACATACAACTGTGGCACCGCACCGGGGAGTGTCGCTAGGTGCATGCGTGAGTGCGTGCGTGCATGCGTGCAAAACAAAAACGGGCACACAAATTCACAAGCATGTATGTCTGTATGTTTGCATGTAGTATGCGAGTAAAATAAAATATTTTTGCCAAAGACAAGAAAAATAGTTTACGACCAAGTTACGTGGAATAATGACTGGTTTTCAGAGTAACATAATCGGTCAGTGACACGGCTCGGCGCTGCGGCAGTGCCGGTGACTGCAATTTGAGAACCCCGAACCGAGTCACCGAAGTCAACGCTGTCACCGCCACCAACGGCCGGGCCACTGCCACTGCCAACGCGCCACCAGCAGCGTCAGCGCCATCAACGGCCCATCAACCGGCATTGGCAACGACATTGCCAACAGCGTCCTCGGCGTCCGCATCCGCGTCGTCGTCTTCAACGTCGCTATATCGTCAGCGCGCAACACAAAAGGTACGCAATCATGGTTTCGGTTGCGTTGCTGGCGCGCGGTACGCGGTGCGGTGCTGCGGTTGCTGCCAATGCGTGCTGATGTGATGCGAAGCAATGTGTTGTAATGTGATGTAATGATTAGTGTGTGTGCTGCATGTATGTGTGCGCGTATGGCAAAGGCAAAGGGTCGGGACATATGCACGCACGCAAGCGTACAGCAACAGGCAACAGCCAGCAAGCCAGCCAGCCATCCAAAGCTTGCAACATTTTCTAGCTGCATTCGTTGCAATTTTGCTATGGAATTAAGACGCTCGCCGCACGATACGCTCTGATGCGAAGCGATGGATGTCATACGATGCCGTGCGATGCATTTTCACTTGCCTACACCACATACACGTCTCCGCGTCCCTTGCGCGCACTCTAACCATTCTATTGGCTTGCCGCGTTGCAGCATAACAAAATCTCATTGTTCTTCTTGCTTCTACGATTTCTTCTCGCTTTTTTTTTAACTCATATTAGTTTGCTGTCGTTGTTGCCTTTGTAGTTTGCTGCTGCATGCGTTGCTCGACCGAGTCTACTCACATCGCACTACATCGACTTCAGCTTGGTTTGCTTGATGGCATTGCGTTGTGTTGCGTCGCGTCGCATTTCGGTTGCTCGAAAGATGTTAATGACACATTTTTTGCGCTTTGATTTTCGTCGCCCACCTTCATGTTTCATATATGCGAGTGAGCTGGCTGGCGAGTGTGTTAGTTATGATGAGTTGCTAAAAAACTGTATGTGCTTTGCTGAAAGCAGTGCTGCCGGTCTTACTTGAACTAATAATGTCTAACATGCAAGTGAGAACAGATCTTGCTGACGAACAGCGTCAATATAATCGAAGGATGGTTCGCTGAAGAAAATTAGCTGTGCTGGATGTTGTCAGAAGCAGTGTACTTCTCAGGTCGTGTATTTAATTCACTGCAACTAACAATGTGGTATATTAGCCACCTTGAATCTCCCAAAAATACCAAACCCAATGAGCAGATTGGAGCGAGCTCGAAGGGCTAGTTCCTTGTGGTACCTGATGTAAGTCTACGGTCAGACCTTGTAGCTTTTGCTACTACCAGTTGAGCCCCCCATCAAACTCAATGACTGGGGACATTTGTTGTTTGAACTTCATTAGAAGGTATCTCATTCAAAGTCTATAATATCAGTTCAAGCTGAGTATTATAACATTATTTCTGACAAGAATATGCGGAAATTTCGAGGCAAGCCAAATAACAGACACAGTGTCATTTTGGATTTTACGGGTAAATTCAACCCCCTGCCCGCTTGGGGAGGTCAAAAACGGTATTCGAATAAGTGACTTCAACCATTCCTAAGAAGTTGAAATATACTAAGTCTAGTACGACCGACAAATATTTCCGTCAAAGCAGTTACGTATGTGGTATCGTATGAGCAAAATTTTTATGAGTTTGTTTGAAGAATAGACCTTTCGGCCAGAGCTTATAAAATACGAGGTGTGTTTAAAAAGTATCGCGAATCGTAACTGACAGTTTTCTTCGATTGCAGGGGATTTGTGGAAGAACGAAGAACAAAAATTGGCTTTTGCACCACGATAACGCCCCTGCTCACACACATCGTTGCTTGTGCGCGACTTTTTGGCCAAAAACAACACACTAATGATGCCGCAGCCACCACATTCCTCAGATCTAGCCCCCTGTGACTTTTTCTTGTTCCCTAAACTGAAGAGGCCTATGAAAGAACGACGTTTTACACTTCTCTTGACGAGATAAAAGCGGCATCGAAGGAGGAGCTGAAGAAGATTAAAAAAAATGATTTTTTGAAGTGCTTCGAAGATTGGAAAAACCGTTGGCACAAGTGTATAATATCTCATGGAGATTACTTTGAAGGGGACAAAATAGATATTCATGAATAAATAAATAATTTTTGAAAAAACACAAAATTCGGGATACTTTTTGAACACATACCAGTTGTCCTAAAGTCCACAAAAAGGATATAATGAATTATTTGACTAAAAGGTTGCCATATCGTTATATATATACATATGAGGTCAAGAAAAGAGTATGAGCCATCATTGGACGTTATTTAAACCAAAATTATTAGAAAATCTGTAACATTTTTGACTTTTGAAAAAAAAAAATATTTCGATTTTCCTACGTTCCATATTTAAAAAATATATAATTTGCGTTAGCCGAAAGCTTCCGATGCTAGCGCTACGTTATCTTTAGTTTATGTAATAATTTTATTGTTATGTAAACTTTTATAATAAAAAAAAAAAAATTTGCGCTTTTTTTCAGATATATTTTTTCACTTAGATTCGCATGAAAATCCGTATATCACACAACAATTATATCAGATGTGAGTAGATTTATAAATCCGCTTATACATATGTCTTTATATAGAATTACAAGGTACGCTGTTTGTCCGCGATGAACTCGCGACTGAACTACTGAACCGATTTTAGTGAAATTTAGCACACTGTGTTCAGTTCGAACCAACTTAGAATATGGGATAATAAAAACAACATATAAATAAAAATTACAGTGAAAGCTCAATTAAACGGACACTTGATTAAGCGGACATCTCAATTAACCATGCACATTGGCCGATCCCACAATTTGTTGTTGTTAATAAGTACAATATATTAAGCGGCCAACTTTATTAACTGGACAGAAAAGCTGGTAATCAGACACTGAGAAAGTAGCTTTAAATCCGGTATTTTTTCCTAGAAACTTATTTGTTTGAAATTCAAAAATGAAAAACTATAACAGCCTTTATAAATACAAAATATTCCTTACAAGTTGATTCCGATAGTCCATTTCGCATGACAGTTTCGACAAATAAGCAACTCCTTCGGGAGAAAAAAACGTTTGCAAAATTTCAGATCGATATCTCAAAAACGGAAAAATGCAATACTTAACCATTAATTTTTGAAAGAAAAAAACGTTCGCAAAATTGCAGATCGATATCTCAAAAACGGAAAAAAGTAATATTTAACTATTAATTTTTGAAAGAAAGAATTATCTGTATGAACTAAGTTATTTCATTATTGTCGGCAGAGTATACATGAGGGTTAACATTTAGAAACTAATTATAAATATTTTGATTTTAATTTTGAAAAAGGGTGGCAACTCCAAATAAATAAATTTTTTCGAAATTATCTATATCAACTAAATAATTTCATAATATCGGAAAATAATAAATAGCAGAAAATTTTTTTATGTAAGTTACTAACATATTGGTTTTAATTCTTTAAAGGTGGCAACCACAAAGAATAATCTGTATGAACTAAATAATTACAATATTGTCGGAAAAGTGTAATTAAGGGTTAAGATTTATAAGCCAATTATAAATATTCTGGGTGGTAACTCTAAATAAATAAAGTCTAACTAAACTATCTGTATAAACTAAACCATTTTCATATTTTTTTATGAGTTACTAACATATTGTTTTTAATTATTTAAAGGTGGCAACTACAAAGAATAATCTGTATGAACTAAAAATTACAGTACTGTCGGAAAAGTGTTCTTAAGGGTTAACATTTATAACGCAATTATAAATATTTTGTTTTTAATTTTTGAAAAAAGGTGGCAACTTCAAATAAATAAAGTTTTTCGAAATTATCTGTATCAACTAAATAATTTCATAATATCGGAAAATAATAAATAGCAGAAAAAATTTTTATGTAAGTTACTAACATATTGGTTTTAATTCTTTAAAGGTGGCAACTACAAAGAATTATCTGTAGGAACAAAATAATTACAGTATGTCGGAAAAGTGTAATAAAGGGTTAACATTGATAAGCCAATTATAAATATTCTGGTTTTAATTTTGAAAAAGGGTGGCAACTCCAAATAAATAAAGTCTGACTAAATTATCTGTCTAAACTAAACCATTTCACTAATATCGGAAAATTTTTTTATGAGCTTCTAACATATTGTTTTTAATTATTTAAAGGTGGCAACCACAAAGAATAATCTGTATGAACTAAATAATTACAGTATTGTCGGAAAAGTGTAATTAAGGGTTAATATTTATAAGCCAATTATAAATATTCTGGTTTTAATTTCGAAAAAAGGTGGCAACTCGAAATAAATTATATACACATATAAATTAAAATATATTTATACATATGTATATAACAAAGATTTTCTTCTAAATCAACGTTTGGTATAATATTTGGTTATTACTATTTCGCTTTTAATTCTTCTAAGGTGGCAACTCCATTCCAAAACATATCTTTACTGCATATTTTCTGAGCACTTTTCGCCTCAAATCAATTATATGTTATATAATAATTTATATAAAAATATTATTACACTTGTCCTACCAGTTACGCAGAAAACTTATTTACATCAACATGGTTCTAGAACATCATTTGTGTTTAAAAATTACATTACTGACGTGAATCAATCTTGTCTTAATTTTAATTATTGCGTACAGTTTTGAACATCAAATGGGTTTTAAGTTTAGAGTCAACATGCCAAACGACCATCATTCATCCCAGTATATAATATATATGTGTGTGTATATATGTACGGTATATATTTCAACAAATTCAAACGGTACTGTTTTTGTAATTCCCTGCAAACTGACTTAAAGCTTTTCACAGCACTCATGCGGCCACAACCAGCTACAAAATAGCAACAAAACGAAGCAGAACAAAGCGAGACGCACCCATGAATCGATGGCTCCCAACAACAATGCTCAAAGCATACAAAAACGCACCGTTTTTTTATGAGCTGGCGAGCATCTATCAAATCGCAAATTCATTTCAATGCTGTGATGCGTAAAAGAGCAGCGCTCGCTGCAAGCCAACAACTCACGCACAACGGCACGTGCGTGAGCATGCAACACGCAAAGTTAGTGCGTGTGTGTGTGTGTGCGAATGCGTGCATTCAATGCTCGCCATTGTGGCGTTTTCAGCTACGCACATCCCATACAAAATCAGCTAAGCGCAAATAATTAAAATATTTTTCTTGTTCTTTTTCGTTTTAATGATTTTTTTCCGCTTCTTTTTTGCTTTTTCGATTTGTCGTTTTTTGTTCAAAATCAATGCAATGCGAAATAGCCGATACGCACACTTGTGCGTGGTCGAAAGAGCAAAATTGTGTTCGAAAATGCAAATTGTATGCACACTTGCCACCGCCGAGTGGCACACACACTTGTGAATCAATTGAAAGTTACGCATACGCCCTGCTGGCCAACGCCGTTTGCAGCCAATAATTACATAGTGCATACTGATGCGCTTAGCTGCAGAGTTGGGGCACAAAACAAACAAATCGGGCACATATGTGCACATACATACACATATATATGTATATATATACATATATATTATATGTATGTACGCAGTTTCGTGGGTTGTGGGCAGTGCATTTGAATTAGAAGTATCTACTTTACTTGTACAAATAATAAAAATGTGTTCTTTTTTGTTTTTGTTGTTGCTGTGCAAAATATAATGCTGGCTAACTTTGATTAGCGCTTTGATAACTGTGAATCTAAACACTTGAAATCATATTTAATTAGCACTTGAAACTTGAAATTATCCATTGGAAATTTTAGAGGGGTTTACGGTCTAATCAGCAATCAGCTTGGCAATAGTGCAACACTTGATAAGGAAAGCATATTTAATGGTCAGGGGATTTACTACTGTACTTGTTGAAACATTTTGAATTTGATTTGGATCTCGTTTGATTTTTTATACTTGAGCAGGCGTAATATTCATATAATTTTCACGAGCTCATATCTTTACTTGCTTCATATTTTCACAAAAATCTAAAAAAAAATGTAAGACAAAATATGAAAAATATACCCATTTGAATGGAGAGAATATTTTATAAAGCAATTGTTATACACCGAACAGGGTAATATGTTTTATTATTGTATACTATACTGAAAGGAATAAGTAGAACTTGCCACCGAAGCATTTTTGATTTGTTTTTTACCCTTTAAAATTTTAATACCGAAAACATGTAGTTTATATCAAAATTCCACATCTAAAAAGTGCTCAACATGTCTAAGCATGATATTTTTAAATCAGCCAATGCATAAAAAATCAATGTGGAGCCCTCATTTAACCGCACTGGTGTCATAAAAGGGCGCCACAATACTTTCGACAACATCGAAAAATTTAATGACAGCCGACAACGTGTCACTCAACAGCTGCCAAACTATGCTTGCTAGTCACGAAATGCGCCACAAAGTATGCTACAAGAGACAAACGCCAAGTGCACATGAGGAGACATCAAAAAATTATTGGTCAAATACCCGCAATCACAAGGAGGACAAATTGAAAAAAGCACTAAAAAAGGCTGGTTGACGATTACTGTATATACACTAGGGTGGCACTTAAGTTTTCATAGAAAATTTCAGACTAATTTCGGATTCTTCATGATGGGTTAAAAAAATTAAAAAAAAAACTGTTTGTTTTACAACTTAAAATTTCCTGTTTGGCGTGTGTATATTTCAAAAATTTGTATGAAAAAGATTCAAATGTTTATTAAATATTAAAAAGCAATAGAACTGTAGTCTAAATATAGTTTGACATATTATTAGTGAGTTGATTAAGTAAATACAGTTTTCTACTCTAGAAATCAAATTTTGGGCAGTTTTTCGAATTTTATTAGAAAAAAAAAACAAATATTTTTACTATCCATTTTTTGATGGTGTTTTGTTGATATCTCAAGAATACAGAAAAAAAAAATTTACAAAAAAATATTAAAAATTAAAGTAATTAATGTAAAAAAAAAGGTCGCATCCTGGTGACATTGATCCTGAAAAAAAAATCAAAAGAAATTCTTAATCAGTAAAAAAAAATTTGTTTCAAAAAAGGCGACTGCCTGAAAATAAAAATCATTTTTTACGCTTTTTTTTTGAAATTACTGAATTTTTTTAAATATTAAAAATAAAAATTCTGACACGATGCTGGTAGGAACGATAAAGGATTATATAAAGAAGGTTCGCACAAAATTTCAAGTAAATCGGTTGTATAGAACTTGAGATAATGCCGGTGCCGTGTGAAAAAAGTAGTTTCGAGAAAAACGCGTTTAAAAAAGTGAGTCTACCTACCTACCGGGCTAGGTACTGAGTCACTTAAGTAACTGTAGCTCTTAAAATAATTTTAATTTTAAAAAATCCTTTGGAGGATGTATTCTTAAGGGTCTAAACTTTAAATATGAGAAAAAAATCGATTTTTTTCAAAAGTCTAGAGTAGAATACCCCTTTAAAGTTATACCCCTGTACGATGACGCCTTAGGTTAGGTCAAGTTATTGTCCAATGAGCCACGCATACACCAGCTTTGCTCCTTTGCGATACCAGATCGAGTTCAGTTACTAAGTTCATGAGAAGTAGTCATCCTTTAGAATGCCTGCACCGTTCACAACTTTTAACGAACTCTGTGGCCTCACTATCGATATCTCCTCCAATGTAACATACCGTAGGGACCACAGATGCTTACAGCGTAGTTTTGAAAATGCGGGACAAGTGCACAAAAGATGCTCCATTGTTTCTCTGGTACCTTACTCCAGACATTTCCGGCAGTCATCTTGATCTGACAGCCCAATTCTGCGGGCGTGTGTCGCCACCAGACAGTGACCACTCAGTATTCCGATCATGTTCCTACAGTCTCTTCTACCGAGTGCCAATAAGAATTTAGTGGACTTTCGATCGACCGTTTTGCACATGAGTTTTGCAGGTTTACACCTAGGTAGCTCGTTCCATAGGGTTTTGATTTTCTTTACCATGCTTCTGTAGAGATCATACTTGGGTTTTCTAATTTCGAATGTGAGCCGTACACCATTCTTGCCAATCTCCTCCACTATTTCATTACCTTTGGGACTTTGTGGTCCAGTGTAGTAAAGTAAAGTGAAGTAAATTTGCTTATTTCTAGCTACACTTTCCACTGCTGCTCTGCCTCCCAAGACACTTCTGGCCGATATGCGATATAAGGTTGTTGACGCCATAAATTTTCTCTCAACCGAAAGCAAACTTTGCGTGAGGCACCTCCGATCGCAGTATTACTTCCTGAAAGGGTTAAACTATTCTTAGAAAATCAATTGAATTCTTAAGAACCCCCCTAATATGTACTATATACCTAAAGCTAACCCAACCTGATTCTGATTATAATTGTTCCAGTATATTTCAGTGCATTTGGTCATGTGGTATGCCACAATTTAGGACTCAAGCGTTTTTCGTGGTATTTTTTTTGTGTTCCTTGAAGCTGTCAGCGCTGTCAGTTCGTGGATGGCTAATGCACATACAACAACGACATAATCGAGACAGTTTTTTTCCGGTTGCACATGATGTACACTTGTGGCAAGTGCATTTTCCAACTTTACAGAAGCCACTAATTCTTATTTTCGTTGCCACACATGAACATCAGCCAATTGTCTATTACCAGATATGCGCTAAATGCGGCATTAAAGCGATGAATTAATAATTAAGGCTGACAGGCGCAGACATGCCTCCGAAAGAAGTAAAGGACGGGGATAAGAAGGGTTAGAGAAAAACAATGCAACATGGGCGTTTAACTACACTTAGCAATATTCGAAAAAAGATTTGGGTTCATACCATTTTTATGCGCTGCCATGCCATGTTATGTCATGTCATGCCACGCTATTCTGTGTGCTGTTAGGTGAAGCGCAGTTTTCGGCGCAAAAGGTGGCCTCTAATGGTTTTGCCATTTGCTCTATTTGCTTAGCGCCTTTGTACTTATTATTGTTGTTGCTTTACTGTACACTTTTTCACAATTTTCTCATTTCGATTGCTTTCGTGCCGCGGTTTTTGCCTTTGTTTTGCAAATGTTGCAGCTTTTTGACAATGCCATTAGTGCAACAACAACAACGCCAATAAGCGACAATGCTAATAGCAACAATTTATGACAATTGCAAACTAAAAATTCAACAGAAAATTTCCAAAGCTCAAAGCGACATTAGCGCTGACTGCCGAGCGCATAGTGAAGTTGCGCCACGGCTGAGTGCCTCCACCGTCCACACGCGCTCAACACCTATGTGTGGCGGGCAGATAGCTATAGCACTGACATACGGCTTTATGGCCGCCGAACATGCTCTTTGGCTGTTTATCCTCGGCTCGTTTGTATTTCGGTTAAAAATGGCGAAAGGAAGTGGCAGTAAACAGTGGCAGGCTCGGCTGCAAGCAAATAAAAATTAACAAAGACAAAATGTGCACAAAAAATGCTATGAAATAATTACAACAACAACAAATGCGCAGCTTGTCTGCAACACAATGCAAAGGGGCTTATATGATAGCACAGCCGTTTGAGCTTTTGACAAGTTTTTTTTTATTTTTTCTTTTTATTTTTTTAATTTTTTTTTTAATTTTTTTTTTATTTTTTTGCTTTTGAGCTAACTGTTAATTTCTCTACCTTTTTTTTGCATTTACCGCTAAATGCAGTTTTTGCATTTTGTTAATATTTTCCGTTTTCTCCGCGCGTTTTTACGTTTTTTTGAGTCGCGATTCGAGCGCAGAGCTTTTGCATGTCGGCAGCACATCGGCACACGAGTATTAACGCCAGTTAATAGTAAATCATATTTAATTAGCTCATGTCATACAATGCTGTCGCCATTATTATTCGGTATTTTGCGCTGAAGGCTGCAGGCGCGCACTCACACCAACACATACACACACACACACACACGAACAAACATTTACAAACACTCGCACACATATTCACTTAAAAGCACTGTGACACAAACCAATGTTTGTATTGTGACATTTTGTTTTTGTTACTTTTGTTTTTGTTACTTTTGTTGCATGCAACCAATTCTTCTATTGCGGTTTTTTGCATATTCGCAATTTTTCCGTTCTTTTTTTTTGTGTTTTTTGCACTTTGTGTTGTCTTTTCATTCAGCATGCAGCGTCGCGCGTTTAGCAGGAAGCATTTTTGCTGGCATTTTTTGTTGTAATTTTTGCTGTACGCGAATAATAACGACATCATTTTTAATTACAGTTTTTCAATATGGCGCCCAACCGCTGCTCGGCTATTTGTTTTGACAATGCAAACTCGATGCGCTGCATATGCGTTCATTTGTGTGTATGTATGTGTGTTGCGGCATTGTTGCTGCATATCATTACACTCAAAGGCATAATGAGCCGAATGAGGCTATTTGCCGAGTTTGAGCCATTTTGTTTGTTTATCGGTTCTGCTGGCTTTCTGGTATTTGCTGAATATTCACATTGTTGGCGCGGATTTAGTTCGGATTCATGCAGTACAATAAAAATAGCATGCAACAACAACAACAAGTACAGCAACAAAACAGCATTAAGTAACAATGCATAAACTGGTTTCCATTGCTCCGTCATGAGTTGCTTAGTTATTGTAATTAGCATTTAGCATTCGGTTATTTGTTGTCAAATGAATTAACGGTGTGAGCGAATAATTTAGTTGCGACTCTTTGTGACTCTGCAACAGAAAAAAATATTTTGTTATTATTGAGGTTATAGTACCCATCGCAGGTGCATTTTTACAGCAAAAAAGAGTATAAAACAATTTTCTCCGTAATTTTGATCGATCAGTTTGTCTGACAGCTATATGCTATAGTGATCCCATCTGCTACTGTGCCCAAAAAATAAGGTGATTTTTTTTTAATTTTAACTGCGCGCGTCGAAGGATTTGGAGAATTTTTTTTTTTTAGGTTGGTAGTACTGTCAGTCACATTTATGTCCAATTTCATGTCAAAATATTCATTAGTGTTTGAGATACTTGTCGTTTTGTGAGCTGCTAAAAGTGAGTTTTTCGTTTTTTGCGATGTCGAAATTTGTTGAGCAAAGATTTTGCATTAAATTCGGTTTACGGAATCAATTTTCTGCTGCGGCCACGTTGAGGATGGTGCAGAAAGTCTTTGGTGATGAGGCTATGTCTAAAAAAAAAATGTTTACAAGTGGTATAGTGAGTTCTAAGCCGGCCGTGAACGTGTCAAAGACGAAGAGCGTCCAGGGCGACCATCAACCTCAACCGACGAAGCTCGCGTTCAACAAATCAAAGATTTGGTGTTGAAAAACCGTCGATTAACAATTAGAGACCTTGCTGCTGAAGTTGGTATATCGAAAGGCTCAGCCAATACCATTTTGAAGGATGTTTTGGGCATCAAGCGCGTCAAATCTGGACTGGTACCGAAAACATTGAATTTTTTGGAAAAAAGGCGTCGCGTTGAAGTGTGTGAAACGATGCTTTCCGACTACCATGGCATTATGAATTCCTTCCAACCGGTCAAACAGTCAACAAAGAATATTATTTGAACGTTATGCGTCGTTTGCGTAACGCTATTCGCCTAAAAAGGCCGGAATTGTGGAAAGACAATTCTTGGTTTTTACACCGCGATATTGCACCATCCCATACTGCCCTCGTAATTCGTGATCATTTCGCCAAAAACTCAGCCCATATCGTTCCGCAACCACCGTATTCACCTGATCTGGCGCCGTGCGATTTCTGGCTGTTCACCAAGCTCAAAAGACCGCTCCAGGGACACCGTTTTTATACGGCAGAGGAGATTCAAGCCGCAGCGAAGACAGAACTGAAGGCCATCCCGGAAAGTGACTACAATCAGTGTTTCGAAGATTGGAAAATCCGTTGCCATAAGTGCATTGCATCGGGAGGGGATTACTTTGAAGGGAATGAAATTGATTTGGAGAATAAATAAAGAATTTTCAAAATAAATACAAAGTCCCCTTTTTTGGGCACAGTAGTATACAATTTCTTCGGAGATTGCAGCGTTGCTTTGGTCAATAATACAAGCCATATTTTGCGAAAATATCCTATCAGATAAAAGAGTGTTCCATATGAGGATTTGAGTTCGATCGGTCAGTTTGAGCGACAGCTCTATACCATTGTGTTCCAATCTAAACAATTTCTCCGAAGCGTTATAGAGTTGCTTTGGACAATATGCTATTTAAAAATATTTCTATACAAAAACTTGATCTTTATCTTTCAGTTAGCATGGAAACTATATGAAACTATATTATTAACCGATTTGAATAATTTCTTTGGTGATTTTAAGTTTTCTTATGCATAGCGCCATGTTTAAACTTGTGAAGACATCTTGTGAAATAAAAAAGTTTTACCTACAAGAACTTGATTTTAATTTCCAAGTGTAGCAAGGTCCTCATCCACCTGGTCTTTGCAACGAAATCGAGGACTTCCTCGACTTCTATCGACTGTGGTATTCGCCGTTGTAAATGCGCAAAGTACCGTAAATTTCCCGCAAATCTTCTCTCGAAAACCCGTAGCTCGCAACATCTTATGAGTCGGGGATAAGAAGCTGTCATCCTTCATGATTCTGGACAATATAAAAGGATGTGTGACTTGCAGAAGGTTTTGTTCGTCGAGAGGGGACTTTACTTCTCAATTGCCTACTCAGTCCGAAGTAGCACCCGTTGGCAAAATTTATTCTGCCTGGACTTCGAGCAGACGTTGTTTTTGGTATTAATACTGGATCCAACATAGACGAAATTATCTACAGCTTCGAAGTTATGACTGTGATATCGAAGTCAACGGCGTACGCCAGCAGTTACACACCCTTGTAGAAGATTGTACCTTCTCTATTCAAACCTGTAGGTTAAAATATTATAGCCAGAAGTACATTGAAAAAAATGGAAGAGAGGTCCTTCCCGATCGGAACGGAGCTTTTGATGTCGAAGAGACCAAATTCAAAAGAATTTCTTGCTCTCAAAAACAGCTTTGAAATTGACAAATACTTGCAGGTGGTGTATGTCGATCTTCTTTTAACGGGTTTTTTCCAAGATTTGACGCATGGTGAAAATTTGGGTGGTTGTAGACTTTCCAGGTCTAAAACCAAGCTGATAAGGTACAATCACTCTGTTGACGGTGGAGTCCTTTCACACACTACGATCGCTAAGATCTTATATGCAATATTAAGGAGAGTTATTCCACAGTAATTGGCGCCGCCCTGGGTTCCCATTTTTGTGGATTGGGCAGAGAATATTTAGGTTCCAATCATCAGGCAAGCTTTCATCCGACCGGCAATACATCGGCCCCAGCTGTTTAGTTGTTCTTCAGACGGGTAATTTCTATTCGAACTTCGGGCAATGAAACGTCTGCTTCATCGTCATCGATTGGAGAATCGGGTTCACCATCTCCTAAATATTATTGATCCAATGCAAACTTGCTTTTCTTTATTAGTAAATTAACTATCTGTTGCTTATCTTCAACCAACTAACATCAACAAACCAGCACACACACTCCGATGAGTACCTAACGCTACACCCGATATGCCGCCTAATGGGCGTTGCATATTGCGTTAAAAAAGTGGAAATGAATCCATTTCGCCGCTGCTACTTGCAATTAATATTGTTATAAATATTTAGAACTTGTGGTTGGTGAAAGAAGAAGAAGCAGCAAACATGCGAGATAAAACACAAAACCTAAACGAGGAAGCACGAAATAAAAATATTTTAAATTGGAATCAAGCTAAGCAAATTAATGAAGGTGGAGCAAAAGAGAATGCAAAATTATACAGTACACGCGCACACACACATACACATATGGGTATATAAATGGCGAAAAATAGCATTTTTTCCACTATCCACTGTTTGAACTGTATTTTTGCGCTGCAGCTAAGCAAACAGCCCGGCCCGCCTGTCCGCCTGCCCGCCCCTCGTGCAGCGCTCTAACCAGCCGCATGAGCATTAAATTGTGTTACTTCTCGGTTGCATAAAGTTATGAGATTAATTAAAATTTCCAGCGAGACCCAGAACGGGCGTTGGCGAGCGCACAGTCCGCAATAAAAAATTCTAATAAAAACAACAACATCAGGCAACGGGGCGATAGCGTTTCTTGAGCGTGTACCGCAGCAATTTTACATTCTGTGATATTTTTTATTTTCTACTACGTCTTTTTCCCTTCTTCTGCCGTTTTGTACATTTTTATGCAAAATTGTATCGGCGCCGAACTGTAAGAATTAAGTAATCGCCACCTACTACTGGTGCCAAGCGTTTTCTTTCCTAGCATTTCTAGTTGAACTCTGCGTGTGTTTGTATGTATAGTATATGTACATACATATAAGTATGTATCACAGTACTTAGATGTTTGTATATACTCGTATATGCATGTTCTTTAATTTAGTAAAGAATGCCAAAGGTCCAAGTGTTCAACTCCTATTTTACCCCCATTTAACTTTTGAGAAAAGTATCCCACGAATCGTTTCATCAAGAAATGTTAAGTTTACAAAAAATTTGCTGAAGGAATGAAAAGTTATATAAGAGAACAACAAAAAACCTAAAAACTGGGTTATGTGAATTTCGTTTGAGTCTCTTGAGGACTTTCACGCAAAACTTAGCATTGTGGACGGTCTGAGTTCAAAACTCTGCTCACACGAGTCACATTGTCGTTGTTTGTCTAAGTCGCAGGTCTCGCAGCAAGGTCTTCATCAGCGAACTTTTCCCGGCTTTTCAAAAAGGTTGCTAAAGCAGCATCTGGGTAAGTTTGCTTGATCATATCAAACGTCTCTGTTGCAGATTTACCGAGTTTTACACAGAATTTAATCACGTACCTCTGCTCCAACGAACGCTGCATTTTTGGTTTTCACCACTAAAAGAAACACGGCTCGCGAAAAAATTTGTCCTGACTCTCCAGGTGCTCGGAGACAACTAATCAGCCGAACGAAAATTTTCATTCATAAAAAACATAGTAATAATATAATTATAATCCTAGATGTTCAGCTCTTTAAAAAGGCATATTTTTTAGTAACGAAGTCTTAAGAATTGATGTGTTCTCTATAAAAACCGAGATATCTGATCGTAAGTTTATATTTTTAAGGCACTGAGGACGCCGTTAGGAATTTGGTAACATATTAGACGAAAAATTCAACAAAATCGACAAATCCCACCAATCCGTGTGGAATTCCGGCAGCACCCTTCATGAGTTAGTTGGGATAATCAAAAGTTCCTTAGGAAAACAAGGATTCTTCCTAGCGGCATACATTGACGTGGGAAGTGCATTAAATAACGCTAGATTTCGATATAGATCAGAAGCGGTTGTTAATTAAATATATAAAAATTGCTCTTCATATCAATTATGGCACCCCGCAAGGAAGCATCATATCCACCTTACTTTGGCTCATCTTGATCAATGAGTTAATACTTTTACTCGACAGGCGGAACTTTAAGGTCGTCTGTTATGCGGAAGATCTCAGTGTCTTCTGTTCGAGCTTGTATCTTAATCACCTATCCCAGCTCATAGAAATTGTTGTTGAGATCTCTGGCAACTGGGCGGAGGGTCACGGCTTTCGGAGAAAACAGAAATCTCTTTTTCTACAAGAGAGACGAAAATTTCGAAACTCAATCTTTTCCACATGATGGGTAGCACTATTGTATTTTCTAGCCCTTTTCAAATATCTAATAGTTATCCTAAATAAAAAAATATGCTTGACTGAACACACTGAGTGCAAGGCTTTCAAAGTCCTTCGAATATGGAACATCTGCAGAGGAGCAAATAAATGACCACAATTCAGTATTTCACGACGCAAATTGTGGGCAAAACAGAGGGTGCCAAATGGACTTTTGCTCTAGACAGCAACTCCGTAAACATTCTATTGAATAGCGACAATTAAAGCTATCCGTAGCGCCAATACTAAGTATTTTTGTGTTATGTTAAGCAAGCAGGCAATAACTAGACTTTTACTAAGAACTCGACTCCTCTAGATATCCGATAATATAAGAATAGAAGGAAATGAAGAGATATATGAGCTGGCCCGCCTTGGGGCAGCTAGAGAAAGAATTATTCTAAGCTGCCCTAGGCCATTCAGCTGCAGCTTCAAGGGTTGCTTGAAGCAATGAACCCTAGAGAAACACAACAGGTCTTGAACCACAAGCCTTCAACCGAGTGAGACTTATTCCACGGTCCCAATGCTCCAACTTTAGAAACAGCTGGGGTGGAAAAGAATTCGGTTTTTTACATGTCGTGGTCGTGATTTTACGAGTCTAATAAGTCGGTTTACTCGAAATTGACAAAAATATTCTTTAAATATTTCGCTAATGCATGGGACTCATGAAAACTAAAATTTTATAAAGGGTCATTTAACAGGGACGCTACAAAAGCAGACCGATAGAAACAAAAAATTACCCCAAATTTTTCCCACTCTTTTGAAATTTCTCTTCAATAAGGTTTGCCATTCCATCATGGAAAAATACACCATCCAACAACCAATCGAAATTATTAAAATTTAGTACCAAAAATTCGGGTCAATTCCCTCAACTTTAATACCGCTACGTTCAATTTATTGTCGTCATAATCGTCCTGTTAGATCAACAATTGAGCGTCTAGTGAAAAAATGTAAATCCACAAGCATAAGTAGTAAAAAATTGTCCCGTGCCAGTAAGACAAAGATGTGCCCGAAGTGTCGAGAGTATTGCTGTCTCTAGCGCTTCAATTGAGGAAGACCCAAATCAGTCTCTCACACGTCGTTCTCAAGCGTTGGGCATCCCTATAATGTCGTTGCGGCGAATTTTGGCAAAGCTCTTGGCCTACACCCTTACAAGATCATACTGCCGCAAGAACTGAAGCTGCTTGACATCCAAAATCGTCGTATGTTCGTGAATTGGGTTGAGCAACAACTTGAAAACGATCCAGATTTTCATCAAAAAATCATTTTCAGCGATGAGGCTCATTTCTGGCTGAATGGCTTCGTCAATAAGCAAAATATGCCTTATTCGTCAGGCGGCAATCCACACATACTCCATGACTCACCATTACATCCCGGGAAAATTACGGTATGGTGCGGTTTATGGTCCAGCGGCTTTATTGGGCCGTTTTATTCTGTGATGATCAAGACCGCCAAGTTACTGAGAATGGAAATCGCTACCGCTCAATGGTAACAGAATATTTTTGGCCGAAATCCAAGTCCATGGACAACATGTGATTCCAACAGGACGGTGCCACAAGCCACACAACGAATGTCACCATCGATTTATTGAAAACCAAGTTTGGTGAACATGTGCTCTCAAGAAATGGACCAGTCAATTTGCCGCCTCGCTCGTGCGATTTGATGCCGTTGGACTTTTTCCTGTGAAGCTATGTCAAGTCTATACTCTATGCCAACAAGCCAGCGCCGATTGATGAACTTCGTATGAATATTGAACGTGAAATTGCAACAGAATCGGCCGATTTATGCTTGAAAACCGTCGAAAATTGGGTTCAGCGTCTGGACTTTTGCAAGCGTGCCCGTGCTAGCCATGCAAAATAAATCGAGTTCCATACATAATGGCATCAAATGTAACTTCCCTATTTACTTTATTGAAATACCCGTCATATAAGATTTTTAACAGTTGGAGAAAGATAAGAAGTCGGCCATTATTTTTGGGTCGCTGACATTTTAAAAGATTAAATCAATCATGTGGTTTCATACGATAATGACATAGTAATCCACACATTAAGGTGCTAGCGAAAACTTTTACATAAATATCAGTGTGTAGACTAATTTAGGAAAGGCCTACTACACGAAATCAAAAATAAAAAAGGAAAATGGAAAAAGAAGCAAATAACTTATAAGAACTAAAAAGCATTAACCCAAAATCTGAACTTCTCTTCAGTCGAAATTTAAATTACTGTTTTTATTTTAGTTATGGATCTAAGCCTTATTATGTAACATACTATATAGGTACAACCATTTGATCCCACAACGATCCCATAAATTGCGAATTAAATTTCGTTTTGATGTACAGACATTTTTCAACTGTTCCTCTTCCTGTCAAGTTCCACGAAAATTACGATGGCAGTGCGATGCTTGATGGTTGCCTGATTGCCAGACTGCTTCTGCGACTGCCCGGCTGCCCGGCTGTGTGGCTGCCAGTTCGGCAGAGTCGGAGGCCATTGTGCGACTGTACAACGGCGCGTTTCCTGCTGCGCAGCACATCCAGCCAGCAGGCAGGCAAGCAAGCGGCCGCGCTGTTGTTGCAACACAGCTGCCAGCAGCAAATTGTTAGGAGCGCAACAACAACAGCAATAATAGCGATTTAAATGCCACACCGGCGTGGCAGTGACTTGTGGAAGTGGCGCGCAAAAACAAGAGCAGTGAGATGCCAATTTTTCTCGACAATTTAGAATCTAAACACCGCGGCAACGACAGACCCCGCACGCAGTGGCAGCCTCAGCAGTGCCGCGTAATGCTGACAAAAACAAAGTGAAATCAGCGGGGCGTTTTTGCGCTGCCGCCGCGGGCGCGCAGGTGGCGGTCGTTGTGGTGGTTGAGCAACTGATGGTGTTGGTGGTGCTGCAATGCTGTGCTGCCAGCTTCCGACGCTGCATTTAAGTGGCAGCTTGGCAACTTGTTGCTACCGTTCCGCAAATGATGATATTGCCGACATTTGTTGTTACTGTTGCTGTTGTTGCTATTGACTGCGACCCGCAACGCATCCGTAGGTTATTTGAGATTTGTTGCAGCCAATTTGATGCTTCTAATAAATTCTGATAGCGAACACAAAGTTGCGCACGAAAAAAATTGCTGCGGCACAACAACAACACACAGCCTCTACAACAACTACGCGGTGCAAACAGAAAAAACTAGCGCTGGCGCAGCCAAAACAAGCAAACAACGTTCGCACGGCAGAAAATATACAAAATGCAATAACAACAACAGCGACGTAGCGGTAGAATGTTGTCGCACGTATTTTCACCAACTTTATATTCTGTGTGCTGTGACTTCCTCCTGCGGCTGTTTGTTGTTTGCTGTCTGCAACTGGCGCGTCGCCGCCTTAACGCTGCTAAGCTGCCAGCGGAGCGCGGCGCGCGGTGCCTCAAGGTGTGCGTTGCAGCTGCTGCCATTTGTTGTCGTCGCTTTCATGTTTGCACTTACTATTACCACTATTTCTATTGCTGTTGCTGTTGCTCCTGCTTTCAGTATTGTTGCTGCTATTGTTGTTGGTTTTTGTCATTTCGGTTCTTTGTGCCGCACTGTGGCTGCTCGTTCGTTGCTCAAATGCAACCGAAAAACTCACCGCTTTTTGCAACAACGCATTAACTAACTGCCGCGGTCGCCATTACTGTTTATTTGTGTGTGTGTGAGTATGTGTGTGTGTGTATGCTTTTCAGTATGTATGTATTTGTATTTGGATTTCTTGTCGCGCTAAAACGAAATTTTTTTGTCAGCAAATGCCTACACCTTAGAATTATCGTCATCATCATCGAGCACCACATCCACAACAACAACAACAACAACGACAGGAAAGCTGTCGACAACAGCGAATAGCCAAAGACGTCATTGACCATAGCCAAATGGCATTGCAACACGCTCGTCTTATATAATCTTTAATGTTGCAGCAAAAAGTTTTTCTTTCATGAATTTCAAGTGGAAAATTCCACTATGTTTGGCAACAGTATACCAAATAGGAATTCGGAAAGGAAGAAATTCGAAAATTAACGTCGACTTGCTGTTCAACTGCTTAGTGAACTCAACCGTGCAGGTGATGTGAAATGGGTAGTGGGAGATCTTAAAGAAATACGCCAAAAAAAATTGCATTCACTTAATTGGAGGACCTGGAGAACTTATACGGCACAAGATATAGAAGTTTGTCAAAGGCCAAGGTAAGTTTAACTTTTCCTTCTTCTTTTTCTTTACTAGCGTAGACACCGTTTAGGCGGTTAAAGTTAACAGCAGTGCGCCAGTCGTTCTTCCCTTTAACTTTTCGGAGCCAGGTCCTTCTTCACCAGGTCTCTCCAGCATAATGGAGATCTTCCTCTTACTGAGAGTGGGAGTGTTTTCATCCATTAACTAGCCAACGTAACCCCTGCCTCTTAATTCGCTGAGATATATCAATGTCGTCGTATATACTTTAAACAAGTTTTTTATGACCGATTTTTTTTTTTCAATATCGTTTTACTTTATGGTTTCTCCAAATTTGTCGAACGTGCCTTTGAAACAGCGTTAAAATTAACCTAATGAGACATCACGATTCATGACCAAAAGAAATGAAATGGTAGGGCACAGCTTTGTTCACATTTACCATAAAAATTTGACAGATCATTGCGTTTATGTCATAGTTTATTGTAAACTGGTTTCATCATACTTCTAAGTTGAGTATTTTTCTAATCCTCCTAAAAATTTAAAAAGTGTTGGAAAAATATCTACATTCACTTTTCTAAAATACAATATTAATTTCACATTGTTACAGAGTGTAAATAGTCTTGTTAACCTAGCGGTGGTTCGTATAACCTAAAACTAACATAGATAGATATAGGATAAGATATCCATCTATATGTACATAATGGGTTGTCAAAAAAGTCTTGCGGTATTTTTATTGAATCAATTCGTGTGGCACCCATACATCGAACTTCTTAGTGACTCCAAGCTTCTTCAAATGGTTTATAACGTTTTGATTACTACTGTGCCGGTCTTTTTCGACCAATTCAGCGACTTTATCGCAATTTTCAGCGACAGGCCTTCCGGAGCGTGGCGCATCTTCGACCACCTCTACACCAGAACAAAAACGTTGAAACCATCGTTGTGCGTTGTGTGTTAGCGCGTGAAATGAGCTTTCCAAAAAGGTATAGCATGACCCGATGCGACTAGAACTACACGCTTTCAGCGCCAACAAGCGAAAATACCGCAAGACTTTTTTGACAACATATTATATGTTCAAGATGACAAGACGAGTTGAAATCCGGGTGATTGTCTGTCCGTCCGTGCAAGTTGTAACTTGAGTAAAAATTGAGATATTTTGATGGAAGTTGGTATGCGAGTTCGTTAGTACAAAAAAATTACGAGCTCGTAGATGGGCGTAATCGAACCACTCACACGCCCACTTAACAATATTAACCGAAAACGCATAAAGTACCATAACTAACAGAATTAAAAATTGGGCATGGCTCTGCCCTCCAATAAGTTTAATGTACATACAAGGTCTGTCGCAAAAGAAACAGGACTGTTAAAAAAAAAAACCAAAAAAAAAAAAAAATTAAAATTTTTCAAAAGTTACAGTTGTTTTTTTTATTCAAAGTAGTTTCTTTGTAATTCGATACAGCGTTTAGCACGGTCAATTAGCATTTCAAATGAGTGTTTAAGGTCATTTTTCGGAATGCTCTTGAGAATATCGGTCGTCGCCTTTTGAATAGCTGAAATGTCCTGAAACCAGTGTCCGTCCTTTCATGGGCAAATGAAGTTTTCCAAATAGGTAAAAATCACAGGGTGCCAGATCAGGTGAGTAGGGTGAGTGTTTAATGGTTAATATGGAGTTTTTTGTCAAAAACTCAGTGACAAGCGTCGACCGATGACAGGACCCTGCCTCACGGTATTGTGGTCGAGCAAGACGAATGCGTGACAAAAGACGCTTCAGGACTCCAAGGTAAAACACAGCATTAATCGTTTGGCAAGGTGGGATGAACTCTCGGTGTACGATACCCTCGGAGTCGTAAAAACAAATCAGCATTGTCTTTATTTTTGACTTCTGAAGAAGACTTTTTTTCGGCGACTTCTGATCGTCACAGAGATCCTCACAACCTTCTTGGAATCGCTTGCGCATTAGTACGGAATAGGCACTGATCACCATAAACTTTTTTCATCATTTGAAATGTTTCAGTAAACGTTTTCCCACCTTTAAAACAAAATTAAAATTTGCTCTTTGTTCAAAATGCATTTTACGACCGATGACCAAAAACTGCTGTCACTTTTTGATCGATAACATCGATTGCAGTTATCCAATTGTCTTAAAATTTTTACGAAATGTCAACAGGAGATCAAACTTTTTATTTGATGTACCCACCAATAAGTGGCGCAACCAGAAACAGTTATATTTAAAAAGTTCAGTTTCTTTTGTGACAGACATTGTATCTCCTATGCCAGTAAAGCTACAGCAACCAAATTCACTTACGACAAATCCCTAGTACTTTTATCGGCGCTGTAAAAATTAATGAAATAAATGAATAACGTCGTCCACTCCGCATTTAACGGTACTGTTAAAAACTAGTAAAAGTGCTAATAAATCAACATGAAATTTTACTCTCGAGATTGTATAAAAGGGGTTTATGGGGGCAGGGGTAAAAATTGAACAATGGCCGTGGCAGCTTCTGTACATACTGTTAACGGACCGGGATTGCTTAATAGCACTTCCAGTGATAATGCGGTCAAGGGCCATATCAACAACAATTTTGTGGATGTCACACCCTTCGTCTTCGGTCTTTTGTCTGAACTCCATCTTTTAGCTGCCGCTGCTGACAGTTCAAGTTCAAGCTTGAAATGCGGTAGAGAAGCTTTCGCATAATAAGTGAATTTCTGGAGCTCCTATATGAGCTCAAGATTGATTAGCGGTTGCGGTTATACCCCTCTACACAGGTAGAACGCACGACACGCCTCGCTTGCTGTGCTTTAACTGTGCCATCGACCTAAAATAGGATATTTTCAAGGAAGGAGATAAGAGACTAAATAGTGGCGAAATGACGATTTGGATATGCAACGATGGATGGATATGGATATTCCCTAGTAGATGCACTACCAGCAACCTCGCTTTTAGCTTCTGCTTTCCCTCGCTGCTTCGTAGACACCCTAGCTACACCACCTACTATTTTCAGTGCTGTTAAAAAAAAATTGGAAAAAATTCGTACCTTTTAACCCTACAGGCATCCATTTATCCCCAACCGCTACGCCTCTGGTTTCCATGTTTATTCGTAAATAATCATTAAAATCAACACTTTAGCTGCTTGCGTAATATGCGACGCCACAAATGCAAACAGTTGCAACAAAAAACCAGCAACCTAAACTCTAGCCCGCCGGCAACAACAAAAACATACATATGCACATATGTATATGTCTGATAAATAGCTATGTACGAGTATGAGTGTGTCTTATGTCTTTACTTTTGGTGAAATCCCTCGCGACTAATCGCCGCCTCTGGCCATTGGAGGTTGAACGGTCTGTCGGTCTGTCTGCTGGAGACTGCTGGTGTCTCCGTTAATGTAATGCTCATGTTGACGAGTCTTCACCAACCGTTTGTGTCCACTGTTGCAGCAACTTTTGTGTGTTCGCATTGTTGTTGTTGTTGTCATTCGGTTGGAGGATGTGTTCATTGCGCTTGCTTACATGCAGCATTCGTCACCAGATCTTCTTAATGGCTGGGTGTACAAATGTGCTGCTAATGTTGCAAGCAAGCAGTTGATCAGTGCGTTTACTTGTACATAAGTGTTGATGTGTGTGTATGTGTTCCTAACAACAAATTCACCACATGTTTATTCATTATTTACGCATAATTCTAACTTGCCCCTTGCGGCCAAAACACACATGCTACATACCATATGTGTGTATGTATTTGCGTTTGTATGTGTGTGTGTGCTTTTCATTTCAGTAGTCTGTGCGCCGGCGCAACATTACATTGTATTTGGACTGCCTTTGGTAGCTGTGCGACCAACAAGCCACCAACTTCAGTTGCTGTTTGTTTTTGTTTTTGCGTTTTTTGCGCATCTCAAATATGTTTCTATCAGTGCCTGTGCCGCTTGGCCCACCCCTTACCCCACTGGCTTCCGCTGCCGGCATTCATTTCGTATTTTCATTTGCTTTTCTGGTGAAAAACGCGCAAATATTCGCCTGCCCATCAACGCATCAGTGCAACAGCGGCTCTGCATGCCCCCGCCGTCACCATTTGCCCGTGTGGCTTTGGCACCACTTGATTTCTTCTTCCTTTCTAATCTCTGCTATTTGGTCTACAGCTCACGCCGCGCGATTGTCTATTAACCAGTTGGTGTTCTCTGTTATGCATTGCTGTTGTTGTTGTTGTTGTATTTTAGCATTTCTGTATATTCTAAACGATTTTTCAATGTTGGACGTTTTTGTAAAATCATTTTTGTTATTGTTTTTATTTGTGTTGTTGTTTTGGTTTTGTTGTTGTTGTTATTTTTATTTGTTAGCATCCAACGTTGCATATCCAAATCGTCATTTCGTCACCATTTAGTCTCTTATCTGCTTCTTCTTTTTCGTTGCTTATGTCCGTTCACTAAATTGTTGGTAGCTCTGGCTCTTGCCGCTCCTTTTCCCAATGTGTCTTTGGTATTTGAAGACGCGTCGATTTAGGCGACATTAACAATATTTGCTACCAGTATGGATCGCTTGGCACTTAATGGCATCTCGTCACATTGCGAGTACACCACTTCGTTTGCGAAGCGAAGCACAGTTAGGCAGTGAAGCTGTAGTTTAAAGCGACGCGCTGTAATGGTGGCGCAACGATGTGTGGACATATTGTACATAAATTTATTGGTATTTTCATATGCCTTAATTACCATTTGTTATCTGCGTTTTCCTATTCGCTGGCCTTTTCGTTGGTGCGTCTAGAAATATCAATCCAAATAAGAAAAAATGTTAACGTCGGTTAAGCCATCGCCATAATACCCTTCACAATTAAAGAATTCCCATACAAGCACATTATTCCGATCGTTCAGTTTGTATGGCAGCTTCTTTATGAGAAAAAGACGTGTCAAAATACATATCAGAGGAATATCTCAAGAACTTGTGGACTAGTTCCTTAAACTGATTATTTAATATTCTTCATCTTTGCACTATAACTTTGGATCGATCTAGGATTAGAGCACGGAACTTCGCCAGTTGCCTCTATCCTTCGTGAAGTCACTCACGCTAGTTTTACATCTCAAGAGCAGACAAGTCGCTAGACACATGGTCCTACCATTGCTTGCGGGGGCGCTGGTATCCACTCATGAATCTCAGGTCGAAAAGCGTTTCGCTGGAGCATCATCTTCCGTGCGAACGACCAGCGCATTCGTTCAATCTTAATGCGTATCGCTGTATAGCTCGTACCGCACGTGGTTCCACCTTTTTCGATAATTATCGCCCACGGGATGGCTACAAAGATCTCGAGAATTACGGTTTTCTCGAATGCTAAAAGTGCTTTCTCATCACGGGGCCTCATCGTCCATCTCATCGTTGTTCGTCTAGAGAGGGATCTGTTTCTCAATTGCCCACAAATCCGAAAGTGGCAACTCGTGCCACCTATTGTTCTGCGCTTGATATTCAAGCTTAGATTATTGGTGGAATTTATGCTGGTTCCGAGATATACAAAGTCCCTAACATTTTCAAATTCATAGTTGCCAACAGTGACATAGTTCCCAAGAAGCGAGTCATCTTTGTTTGCCGCCGCCAAATACTTTGTCTTGTCCTCGTTTATCACAAGACCAACCTCTTTCACTCTTTTTTCTAAGCTTGAAAAAGCTGCGTTGGCGGATCTGTTGTTAAAGCCTCGACGTCAGTTTCATCTGCGTACGCCAATGGCATTGCACTTTTAGAATAGACAGTGCAGTTTAGATTAGCGGCGCTTAACACTTTTTCCAGCATTATGTTGAAAAAGACCGAGTGAGAATAACCCTGTTCAAAATCTCGTTTGATATCGAACGGTTCGTAGAGGTTCTTCTCGATTTTAACGGCGCTGATGGTTGTGCGCAACGTCATTTTGCGTAGCCGTATGAGTTTCGCAGGACTATCAAATTTAGACATGGCGTCGAATAAGCAGCCCCTATCAGTACCGTCGAAAGCGGCTTTAAAATCAGCAAGAAGATGATGAGTGTCAATCTGTTCGTCAAGGATCTTCTCCAAGATTTAACATATTGTGAAAATCTGGTCTATTGGATTTGCCAGGTCCAATCAGTTTATTTACAATGGATAGGACGGAATACATTAATATTCCAAGTACATATTTATTCAATTTATATTAAAATCATGCTTAGCAGCTGCAAAATACGTCTTTCCAGCGTTTCGCCGCCGACTTTAAACAACTCAGCCAGTAATCCATGGGGCTCTGCGGCTTTGTTGTTCCTAAGCTGGCTTAGAGTTGGTTTCATCATGCCGAGCAGCAGAACGACAATGTTGCACTGCAGATTGCTGATGCGGGTTCTCTTAATCTGTTGCAGCACTACTTCCACCATTTGGCAGGAAGCCAGCCCCGGACTTGAAACCATTTTAGTTAAAACTTTCGGGCCGAACTCCTGCTAGCCAGCACCTCAAGCTTCACGACTGTAGTATCGTTTAAGTATTGTCTTCTGTATAAGTCATTTGTATAAATGATAAATGTTTGGCATAAAGCACTATCTTCACCATTATAAAAAGGGATTATAAAATAAGGATTGAATATTATGTTTCATATTTTATTGTAGAACCAAAGGGAACCAAAAATATTTAAATATTTTTTCGAAATTCCCTAACCAAAGGTAGAAAATAGTCTTGCTTTTTTATATGTTATGTAATATTAGTTCTAGTCCTTCGGTCTCATTTTCTGTTCCTTTCTAACGAAATTAATGATTATGCAGCTATTATGCGAAGACATTTTGAAGTTGTTCCATGGAATTAATTCTATTAATTAAAATCTGAGACTGACATTAAAGAATTTTGGGCCGTTGGATATTTCCTTCCATTCATTAATAGATAGATTTCGATGGCAGATTTTATTCTTCTTCTTTATTCTTACGGCTAACGACACTAATTGAATATTCTAAGTGTGGCCCGATCCTTCTCCACCTTGTGTGCACTGTGGAGTGTAGGTCTTCTTTTTCTAGCCAGCTGTCTCTTAATTCTCTGAACTATGAAAATGCTGTCAGATGGCTAATCTTGGTTAATTTTTTGAGAAGGAGCGTCGAGTTTGTGTTTAAGAGAAAGGCAGATCAGAGTCCCTGAAAGTTCAATTCTATTAAATCTATTTCGGGTGATTCGTTACCAAACCAGTAAACCGCTGCTAAGATGTTTCCAAGTAGGTATACATGTTGAAATTGTATAAGAATAAGCTCAATATGTATGTATAAGATTTTGTATAAGTCTGGCAACAATGCGATGTTTAGTTTGTATTCTTATTTATCGCATTGTTCACGTACACCTACTTTCGCAGTTTTACAGTTATGTATATGATTATAAGTTATACTGTTTAAAAAGGTCATTACCGTATTAGAGCTATAACTGGCAGGTCGAACGTGTAACTAACTTCAAGTGCTCATTTTATAATAAATACTGATTTTTATTCCAACAAAATCCAACAAAGGTTATGGGCCCAGACCCATCGCGAATAAGTAGTGCGCGAAAACGGCAATAAAAATCGGTATATCGTGTCGGTGTAGAAAAATTTTTGCAAAGCAAAATGAACGTATCACATCAAATCGAAAAACTTGGTGATGATAACTACGACGTGTGGTGCATGACCATGCGCAGTGTGTTAATTACGGCTGATTTGTGGCAGGTGATCACAAATGCGAAGCCCGAGGCAGCAACTGAAGCAGAATCAGCAAAATGGGACACGACAGAACAAAAGGCGTTAGCGTGCCTCATTTTAAACGTAAAGTCAAATCAGCTTTTGCATATAAAAGCTTGTACGACCGCAGCGGACGCATGGAAAAAATTGCGTGATGTTCATTTGCCGACTGGACCAGTCAGAAAAGTTCAACTTTACCAAAAGCTTTTGCGTTTAAAGATGCAGCCAGGGGAAGACGCATCAAAATACGTGCAAACATTTGTCAAAACTATAGACAAATTAGCTGAGATTGACATAAAAATCAATGATGATCTTAAAGCAATTATGCTTTTGTGTAGCCTACCAAATTCTTGGGAGAATTTTGTTGTTGCGATTGAAACGCGTGACAACTTGCCGTCGTTTGAAGATGTAAAATTGAAAGTTCTAGAAGAAGCTGCGCGAAAGGCAGAAACAAGCGAATGCGATAATTCAAGTGCGTCGGTATACGCACACGCACATGTGCAAAGGGATGCGCAATACAATAAGTGTCGAAAAACGAACAGTAGTCATAACGAAAGTGTAAAAAAGAACATAAAGAAAAACGATCAAAAGCAACAATTCAAAGGCAAGTGTTTCTATTGCGATAAAATTGGGCATCGTGCTAGTGAATGTCGCAAAAAAGCGACAGCGCAAGAAAACAAGTACAAAACAGAATATTCAAATTGTCTGTTACATGTAAGTGCCGCGGAGCAAAGAAAAAATACGTGGTGTATTGACAGTGGCGCGACAACACATATGTGCTGCAACAAAGACATGTTTGTGTCGTTCAGTGAAACAAAGACTTCGGTAAAATTAGCAGCTAATAAATACGTTGAATCGTTCGGTATAGGCACAGTTGTCTTAAAAGTAAATAAAAGAAATATTGAAATGCGTGATGTGTTGTACGTACCTTCTTTGCAAATGAATTTTTTGTCGGTTAGTAAATCGACACAATACAAAAATTCAATAATATTTGGCGAAAAAGAAGTGCAAATAAAAAACAAAAACAATAAAGTTGTATTAAGAGCAAAGCAAGAAGGCAACTTGTATTTGTATGAAACGCTGGCGAAAAACAGTGAAGTGCATATGTTAAGGGACACATCAAATGTAAAAAAGTGGCACAATCGCTTTGGCCACCTAAATTTTCAAAGTTTAAAATTATTAAATGATAAAAAACTAGTAGAAGGTATGGACATTGAATGTGTATATACGGACATGAACTGCGATACATGCAACCAAGCAAAATTGTGTGCATTACCATTTTCTAAAAACGCAAAGCGTATAACAAAAAGTGTGCTTGAGTTGGTGCACAGCGACGTCTGTGGCCCAATGAACGTTAAATCAATAGCTGGAAATCGCTATTTCGTGACCTTCATCGATGACTATACGCGTAAAATTTTTGTTTACTTCATGCGCGCTAAAAATGAAGTGTTTCAGAAATTTAAACTATTTAAAAGCTACGTTGAATTACAAACCGGTAACAAAATAAAATGTTTGCGTAGTGACAACGGAACTGAATATATGAACAATGAATTTAATAACTTTTTAAATGAATGCGGTATAAAAAGGCAAAACACTGTTCCGTACACGCCTCAACAAAACGGCGTTGCTGAACGCGTTAACCGTACAATAGTGGAAATGGCGAAAAGTTTATTGATTCACGCGAAATTAGAAGAATTTCTATGGGCCGAAGCTGTACAAACGGCCGCATATCTGCGCAACAGGTGCCCCACTAAGGCTTTAAATGGGTGTACCCCTTTCGAAGTGTGGAAAGATCGCAAAGCGTCGGTAAAACATCTTCGAGTTTTCGGTTCACGTGCATTTGCTATAGATAAAAATAGAACGGGCAAATTTAAAGCAAATGCAAAAGAGTATATTTTCGTCGGTTATTCAATATCAGCAAAAGCTTATCGCTTGTATGATCGCAATAAACGTACAGTGATAGAGCGCAGGGATGTCAAATTTGTTGAAGGTGAGTTTGACACAGTAACATCTGAGAAATGTAATTCATCAGAGCGAAATGATGACTTTGAGACAAACATTATTCGTCTTGAGTCACACACGTCTTCCGAAGAAGATGCAACGTCAAATCAGGTTGAAAGTGAGTCAACATCTGAAAATTGTAACGATAAACCACAGTACGAGTGTGGCGACTCCGACGAAGAAGAAGAAGAAGAAGAGTTTGTCAGCGCTAGTGATAATGATCAACAAGAAACGCAACAACGGGGCCCAGGGCGTCCAAAACTTATACGCACAGGTCAACCAGGCAGACCCAAAAAGGCGTATAACGTGTTAAATAACTTGAATTCTTTTGATGATGTCGAAACACCTCAAACAGTCGCAGAAGCATTGCAGAGCCAATATGCAACAAATTGGCAAGCGTCAATGCAATCAGAGTACAATGCACTATTAGCTAACAACACTTGGGAGTTGGTTGATTTGCCTACTGGTGCAAAGTCAATTGGTTCGAAATGGGTATTTCGAGTAAAGAGAAATCGAGATGGTGAAATCGAAAAATTCAAATCTAGATTGGTCGCAAAGGGTTGCGGACAGCAATTGGGAATCAACTACAGTGAAACCTTCTCTCCTGTAATACGCTACGAAACCATTCGTATGTTGTTCGCCATAGCTGCAGAAAAACAGCTATACATGCATCAAGCGGACATCTCCAACGCATATCTAAACAGCAAATTAGATGAAGTAGTATACATGCAGCAACCACAAAATTTCGTAAGCGCAAAGCATCCTAACAAAGTTTTAAAGCTTAATAAAGCTATATATGGGCTTAAGCAATCCGGCCGCGTATGGAACCAGACGCTAGATGAAGTACTACAAAATATTGGCTTCAAACAAAGCAAGCACGAGGCTTGCCTTTACTTCAAGCAGACTCAGCAACAAAGCAGCTACATCGCTGTTTACGTGGACGATTTATTAATCATATCACCCAGCGAGAACGAGATACGCGCGATTAAGAAGAAGATAGCATCCAAATTCGAGATGCATGACGGAGGTCCTGCCTCATACTTTCTTGGGTTAGAAATACAACGAGACGGCGATCGAGGTGCAGTATCACTTTGTCAAAAAACGTATATCAAAAATCTGTTAGAGGAATACGGTATGAAAGACTGTCGTGCAGCTGTAACACCGCTCGACCCAGGTTTTCATATCGGTTGCAAGGATGATAGCTGCGTTAAGGTAACTATAAATAAATACCAATCACTAATAGGGTCTTTGATGTACCTAGCAATTTTGAGCCGGCCAGACATTTTGCATGCTGTGAGTAAATTGTCGCAACGCAATACAAATCCACATGCGGAGCACGAAGCTGCCGCTAAGCACGTCTTACGATATCTCTCCAGTACAGTTCATCTGAGAATCGTATACCGGAAAGTTGGCGAACCCGTGCAAGGTTTCGCAGATGCCGATTGGGCAAACGATCAGCTGGATAGAAAATCCTACTCAGGATATGCATTCCTTTTGGGTGGAAGCATATTTTCCTGGTCTTCAGCAAAGCAGAGTGTTGTTGCTCTAAGCAGTACAGAAGCGGAATATGTTGCTCTGACCGCAGCCGCTAAAGAAGCAATATACTTACGTAATCTCTTAACCGAAATTGGATGGACAAAGCAGGAGCCAATGATTATCTGCGGAGATAATTTAAGCTCTCAACATATTTCCAAAAATCCTGTACATCATAAAAGAACAAAACATATTGACATTAAATTTCATTTTATAAGAGAAAAAATTGCGAGCAATGAAATTGTATTAAAATATGTTTCCACTGATAAAAACATTGCTGATATATTTACTAAAAATTTATGTAAGCAAAAGCACTGTTACTTTACAAAACTACTTGGTTTGAATTAAAATGTAATTTTTATAATTTTGTATAACATACATATATTTGCTTAAGAAGAAGTGTTGAAATTGTATAAGAATAAGCTCAATATGTATGTATAAGATTTTGTATAAGTCTGGCAACAATGCGATGTTTAGTTTGTATTCTTATTTATCGCATTGTTCACGTACACCTACTTTCGCAGTTTTACAGTTATGTATATGATTATAAGTTATACTGTTTAAAAAGGTCATTACCGTATTAGAGCTATAACTGGCAGGTCGAACGTGTAACTAACTTCAAGTGCTCATTTTATAATAAATACTGATTTTTATTCCAACAAAATCCAACAATACATATATCAACCAGAGGTTATAGCATAAACTAGTGGACAAACTATACGAATATATTGAAGTCTTTGATAGATATTTATATTAAAAATAAAAAAAAGAAATTGTAAAAAGTTGTTGATCACACAATCCATCAAATATTCTTCGATAACTTTGGTCATTAAAAGTCAATTTGCGCGCAAAACCCATCCTCTCCTCCTCTCCTTCGAAGATGCTGCACCAACTTTTTTGTGCCACAGCAAATGATGAGTAACAGGAAAAGCAAATTTACTAGTAAATATGTAAGCACAGCGTCAACATAAAAGGTGCCACAAAATATTGCAAGCACCAACCAATGGGCAAGTCAGTTTACATGTGCGTACGCGCCGCGCCGCGCCGCTTGTGGTTGGAGCATCACAGCAGCAACGAAAATATTTCACAAACATTTGCTACATTTTTTGTCAGTTACACAAATAACAGCAACAACAGCAGCGAAAGAGTCATCAACAGTTGTTGCAAACGCCGCAACAAAAGCCATATTGTGCTGGGTCAGTGTTGCACAACGACGGGACGCTTAAATAAGCTGCTTTACTTATGGGTAAGTGTGTTCTACGCTCACCTTCAATTCCCTGCGATCCAAAGGCAACGATCGCGATCGCATTGCGGTCGATCGGTGTTTGCTTTGGCGCAATCTCTGCCTTTGTGCGCTCCATTATTTGATGACTGCAGAGCTGCGGCGACGTGCCACAAACGGGACGTTGCCGACGACGACGATAAGGAGGATGACGATGATGATGCTGATGATGAGCGCTTCCCCTTGTTGAGGCGTGTTTGTTGGCCGCCTTGCTTCCAGCAGTGAATGTGCTGATAATGATGCGGCTGCGCGCCGAGCGGCTACTGCAAGTGTGGCTGTTAACCCGATTGCAGCTACTGTGCTCGCTGCCGGGCGTTGATGATGTGAATGATAGGAAGTTGTTGCATACACACACACACACACATAACACACCTAGCACTCACATACATGTGTGCGCACTTGGCCTGGGAATGGTGAGTCTGCGCAGCGGCGGTGGCAAACAGCGGCGCAAAGTTGGTGTCAGCAAAAAGTGGCCGAGCAACATGAAAAGAACAAATGCGCACTGCAAAACAGTAGAAACAACAAAAACAGGAAAGACTAACAAAAATAAAAACGGAAAAATGTTCGAAAAACAACAACAGCTGCCAACGGAAACCCAAACCAAAGACCAAGGCAGAACAAAGCCCGCCTAGCCGTACATTGCAACGCAACGCTCGGCAAGAAAAAGCGCGCAAGTGCTCATTTAAAAATGCCAACGTTCACTTGTCCGGCCACTTACGCCGCAATCCGTTGCGTCTTGCAACCATGCGTCCGCACACTTGCAGCACGTCAAATTTTTTGTTGATTTGTCAAATTATTCAGTTGAATTTCTTGAGAAACGCTGTGGTAGCCAGTGAAGCTGGTTTTCGTTTCTCTTCGGTTTTTGTTGTTTGCGAAAAGAAAGGAAGCTCCGCAGCTTGAGAATGCTTTGAAAATTTATTATATACAAATTCTATGTTAAAGAAATCATGCGCACATTAAGACATGTCGGTATATAATATATGTAAATATATATTTGTACATACATTATTTATGGCTTACATTGGGAATTTGTGTCCTTAATACCAGCTGGACTTGGCATTTCCAGAGTACATACGGTGAACCAACTCTCATTGTCAATTGTACGTCGTGATCTTTAATTGAAAGCTTACAAAATACAGCTTGTGTAAGGACTCCAGCCGCTCGACCTTCCTAAGCGACATCGCTTCGCTCTATAGGCTCTTGAAAAGTTCCAAGAAGATCCGACGCTTTCAAGCTAAATTTTGTTCAGCCTTGAGGCCCATTTCTGGCTCAATGAGTATGTAAACAAGCAAAATTGCCGCGTTTGGGAGGAAGAGCAAACTGAAGCGATTCATGCGCTGCCATTTCAGCCAGAAAATAAATACAAAGTTTTAGTATGGTTTTTTGTGCCGGTGGAATCATCGGTACTTATTTCGTCAAAAAAGTTCAAGGGTGAGAACGTAACCGTTAATGGCAACTGCCATCCCGCCTGATAACCGACTATTTGTTGCCCGAAATTGAAGCTCGTGATCTCGGCGACATTTGGTTACATTAAGACGGCGCCACTTTCCAGACATCGCATCAATCAATGATTTTATTGATTGAACATTTTGGTGAGCAGTTAATTTGAAGTTTTGGGCCGGCAGATTGGACACCAAGATCGTCTGGTATCACACCGTTAGACTTTTTCCTCTGGGGATATATTTGTACGCATAATTCCGCCTGAATTTAGGCCTTGGAGCAAAACATCACGGGTGTTATACGCCAGTTACCAGTCGAAATGCTCGAACTATTCGTCGAAAATTGGACTCAACGGATTGACCATCTGCGTTATAGCCGCGGCCAACATTTGAAAAAGGAAATCTTAAAAAAAAATAAATACGAAAGAATGTTCTTTTGAATAATAATAAACATTTATCATTAAATTTTAAGTTTCTGTGTTTTTCTTAAAAAAGTAGGCAGCTTCGAAATGGATCACCATTTGTTTAGTTCTCCATACATTAACATATCAATGTTTTGGATTGGACCGCAAGTCGAATTTAGGTTAGCCGACAGCATCATTGGAACGTACTTCTTCCGTAATAATCACGACCGGCACCTTACTGTGAATGGGAATCGCTACCGGTCAATGATAACCGAATATTTTTGGCCCGAATTGGATGCTATGTACTTGTACGACATGTGGTTCCAACAGGACAGCGCCACAAGCCACACAACGAATGTCACTATCGATTTATTGGAAACCAATTTTGGTGAACGTGTTATCTCACAAAATGGCCCAGTCAATTGGCCGCCTTGGTCGTGCGATTTTACGCCGTTACGCTATAACCTGCGGGGCTGCGTCAAGTATATGGTCTATGCCAACAAGTCAGCGACAATTGACGAACTTCGAAAGTGAAAATTCGGTTCAGCGTCTGGACTTCTGCAAGTGTACCCATGGTGTTCGTGCAAAAAAATTGAGTTCCTTACATAATGACATCAAATGTTCAGGAATGAAGAATTTCGTTCTTATCCCAAACCGTTTTTGTTTCTATAAAAAAACTTTTGTAGCGCTCTTATTGAAAAACCAGTTACCACACTAAGTTGTGAGGTGATGACAACTCAACCTAACTTTTTTGACAGCTTGAGCTTTCATCACATGAACTAATTTTCTCTTTTTAACAGGTTGAGTTGTCACATACCAAATTGTCAAATTACAACTTAAGTGAAGGGTAGTTGAGTTGTTAACGTTACAACCTAGATATATACATTCATTCCGTGAACAGCGAAGCTTCAATTTGCCACAGAATTTGTAATACCTCCGTCTGTTTGTCTTTATGTACACCAACTAGTGACTCAGTTTTTGAGATATTGAACAGAAATATTCCACACGTCCTTTTCTCTTGAAAAGGCTGATTTCGGACCACTGTAGTATATAGCTGTCACACAAACTTAAAGCCCTTTTATCGAAAACTCTTTTATTTATTTGTCAAGGTATCTTCACAAAATTTGACTTAAATTATTTTAGAAAGCATTGCTATGATATCCGAATAAATTGTTCAAACCAATCAACTATAGCAAAGCTCTGTCATATAAGTTGACCGATCAAATTCAATTCCTTGTATGGAAAACGCTTTTATTTGTCAAGGTATCTTCACAAAATTTAACATATACATACAAGGTGCGTTCCAAAGTAAACAGGACTTAAAAAAAAAGAACAAAAGGTTTTTCGGCCAAATCAATCTATTTTATTCAAAACACTCTCCTTCTGCTTCAGTACAACTTTTTGCACGGTCCAAAAGCATGCCGAACGGGTGTTTTGGCTCGTTGGCCGGTATAGCCGCCAGTATGCCGGTGCAAGCCTTTTGAATGGCCTTACGTCTGCATGATGCTTTCCTTTCATGGGCAAATGCATTTTTCCGAAAAGTAAGAAGTCGCACGATGACATACGTAGGTTGCTATTTATATTTCTGGACTAGGCAACACTAAGTTTTGCCAGGTGCAATCTGACATTTCCATGGGAAAGTTTGACCTTTTTTTGCATAACATCACTCAGAACGTTTTGTCATTTAATCGTGAATTGTTTTATTTACAGGGAATTAAAAAATTTATCTCAGCCAGAAAATGGAATTAACTCGTGAACATTTTCGTGCGATCATTTTTCAAAACTTTCGACGTGGATTATCACGACAAGAGTGCATCAATGAACTAAAATCTTTGTATGGCTATGAAGCACCATCCTAAAGCACTGAAAAACTGGTACAACGAATTCAATCGTGGCCGACGCTCGCTCAAAGACGAATTCAGTGAAAGTCGTCCAAAAACAGCCGTTGTGCCAGAAAACATCAATGCCGTACGTGAACTGATAATGCAAGACCGTCATGTAACATACCTTCAGATAGAGGCATGCCTATGCATTTCTCCCACCAGCATACATTCGATATTGCATGAACGCCTGGCCGTAAAAAAGGTTTGTCCTCGTTGGATCCCGCACAATTTGACAATCGCTCAAAACAAGGCTCGTGTGGATTGGTGTAAAGAAATGCTAAAAAATACGATCGCGGTGCTTAAAAAGACGTTTATAAGATCGTCACAGGTGACGAATTATGGATCTATGCGTATGAGCCATTAGGCCAGAAATATATATGGCAGCCCTCGTATCAGGTGAATGCGGGGAGTGGTTAATGGTTAAAATGTGATGTTTGGTCAAATAATCGGTCACAATGATGTCTTTCGAATGTTGAATTCTGAGCAATTTTTGGTTGTCAATCAATTTGTGTGGAACAAGCCGTGCACACACCTTTCGTAAGCCCAAATGTTCGGTCAAAATGCGATAAATCGGTGTTTTGGATATGTTCAATTCCATTTCCCTGAATCTTAATGATAATTTTGGCTGATTTTTGATGAATTCACGCACAGTGGCGGTGGAATTTCCGGTGATCACGGATTTTGATTGGCCCACATGTTGATCGTCATTTATGTCCTCACGACCACTTTGAAACTGTTGAACCCACTCGTGTACTCTGCTACGGGGTAGGCTATCATCGCCATAAACTTGTTTCATCAATTGAAGTGTTTCGCTAAAAGTTTTACCAATTTTAAAACAAAAATTTAATGTTGGCTCTTTGTTCGAAACTCATTTTCGCACCGAATAACACAAACATACTGACACTTAAAACGCAATAACTTCACTTCCAATCAATGAAACGTCATGAAATTCTCACTGGACAATTGATGAAGATAGCAGATTCTAACGCATTAGTCGACATATAGATGGCGCCACCAGGGGGCGCTAGATTCAAAAGTCCTTTTTACTTTAGAAGGCACCTTGTATTATTGTTCAAAGTAACGCCATCATATCCGAACAAATTGTTCTAATCGTACTATAGCATAAAACTGTCATACTAACTGACCAATCAAAAATTTGCGTAAAGCACATGTGTAGACTAATGCAGATTCGGTGCAGCCAAAGTTAACATATTTTTTTAATCTATTTTGTAGTTTTTAATATAAATTTCTCGAAATTTCAAATTTTATCAATCAAAGATAAAAGCATTAATAAATTATTCTAAATTAGAAAATCTTTCCAACTCACTTCATCCTTCACACTTGCGTTATATTTATACGCACACGATTTATTATTATATAACAATCGCTTTTGAGTTGCATAATCACGTCAGATGTGCCCGTCCAGCTCGCGGCGCAGTTGAGTGTTAGTATGGACGTGCTTTCTTCTTCGCCGCCCCCATCGCCAGAAGTAACACTTGACATTTGACAAGAGGAAATGTCAAACGCAGCAACTCAAGTTCTATTCATTTCATTACATTTGTTACTTGCCTCCGCTGCCTTTTGCCTTGGCATCAAACGTTACCGGCCGACTCGTTTTTTGCTATTCTCTAGTGATGAATATATGTGTAGATATATGCATGTTAGTGTGCGTGCATGTGTGTTGCTGTAAAGTCCTTGGGTTATTGAACAAACTAAATTCGCCAGTAAAACTTCTTATGGACAGTTGTTGCAATTTGCATATCTCGGAGTAAATTAACATGCTTTAGCGTGTCCGTATGCAAGACGCGTTCACTTCTTCCAGCTGCGCATGCGCAGTAAGGTTTTCTATGCCCAGAGTTACTATGCTGAGGCAAATTGTGCAGCTAGTCATTTACATATGTTTCTACGTGTGTGTGCATTTACCAAATTCAAATTCTCCCACTGGTCTGGTGATCGTGGACAACCGCAAATGTTGCTGGGACACATTGCCAGTGTTGTCAATGAACCCGCGCCAGCAATTCGTGTGTGCATGTGTGTGTATGTGTGTAAATTTGTTGTTGTTAAACGCTTAAACACAAATCGATCGCTTAAAATAATGTCTTCCGTATCATGTGCGCCGTCTCTTCATTCTCGTCATTTCTTCTTTCTTGCTGTTAATCCACACTTTTGTCGTTTGTTGTTGCTGTTGTTCGTCTCTTTTCGTCTTTTGCCTGCAACAGTGCCGCAGAATTGCATTTATTTCACTTTTTTCTTTAATTTAGTATATTCCTCCTTGCCAACTCTATTCTTAACAATGTCTCTGCGCTAATGCGTTTCTTGCATTTTTTGTTGTTGTCAGTGTCAAGAGTTCCTCAAAAGCAGCTACATATAGTACATACATATTTTACACTCATATGGGCACCCAAATCATTGGCAGCCTGTCGGTCTGTCCGTCTGTCAAGTGGTCAATTGGTCGCTGTTGTGTTGTTATTGCGACAGCAATAGCAATGATCGACTGCGTTGGCGGCATCTTTTTCCAATAAAATGTTGCTTGTCCGCGTCGCATTCGTCTGTTTGTTGTTGTCCGTTTGCTTTGTGACGAAACCTCACTCCATGCAATCTGACTAATTGCCATGCACCGCTGTCAATTGCCAATGTCAATCAGCTATCAAATGTGTGCTGAAGTTCTCTTTTTTCGGGGATTTTGAAATTTCAAAGTACCGCTAACGCAGTGAGATTGGATGTTTACATTATCATAAGTTCGGGCTTAGAGCGTTATTATTATTGTGACAAGTACCATTTATAGATACACCATTCCAAAGACATAATTCCATATTAGTTAGTGCAAAAGTGTCTCTCTCGAAAGGTCACAAAACAGAACGTTTCCCACGTGCTTTTATTCATATGTCACCTTATACTAACAACGGCCAGCATGTTTCGTCATTTGTCTCTTTGAAGGCTTATTTGTAATAACTTCTCTTGCAAGAACCAGACATTTGTGGCCAGTCTTGATTCATTTTCAATATCTCCTACTTTCCTAGCTCTTCTTTGATGGCGTGTGGACTCACAACCAAGTTTGGTTCCCGTTCTAAAAGCTTTGTGTCCGCCAGTTTTCTATCAAAGCTAGTCCAGAGATTCATAAAATTGTCCAGTATCACAGCCTGTCCAAACTCATGCGATTATATTTTCACAAGTATCGTTTGACTGTCACTTAAGACCACCAATCCCGTTCTGCCACTTTGGAGCCCTCGATATTGCACTGTAAGGTGCTTTCTATAGATGCTCTATTAAAGTGGCGTCATATCAGTTTCTTTTGCTGCGCCAAATAATTCTGAACTTTTACCTTAGGCAGGTCCTCTTAGTAATATGGTCCCTTGAAAACTTTCCTTGCACTGGTTGACCTCAATACCGAGCACCCACTGACTTCATGCTCTCTAAATAATAAAGTGGTCAGACTTTTCAGCTCAGTTAGACACGAGGTCATGAATCCAGTGGATCACATACAAACCAATTGTGTTTACCTAACACTTCTTTAATCGTTGAAAAGAAATCTCTTGATATCAAAACTAAACCGTAGAAAATTATAGTTTTGACCCCGATCCTCCCATATAGCACATTTCGCTTAGAAACAAATTCAGTGTTATTAAGTTTGAGCTTCCAGATAAATAGATGGCCGTATGACAACACATGATGACCTGGATTTAGTTCAATCCAAGGTATTGCACCAGCAATCGGTTCTGAGTAACGGAATTAGACCAAGGGTCAGTTGGTCAATCATAAAGGGTGATCAATTTCGAGGTTACCTACTTTTTTAAAGCAACACATAAACATAAATTTTAATTGGGAATATTTTTTGTCATTCGAAAGAACATTCTTTGACATTTATTTTTTTTTTAAGATTTTTTTTTTTCAAATGTTGGCCGCAGCTACGTCTCAGATGTTCCATCTGTTGAGACCAATTTTAATTTGACTCGTTCGAGCATTTCCATTGGTAACTGGCGAATGACACGCGTGATGTTTTCTCCAAGGCTTGAATCGAAGCGGAATTGAATGCATAGACTTTAGGCTTTACATATCCCACAGGAAAAAGTCCAACGGCGTGATATCACACGATTTTGGTGAAACTATCTGCTGTTCAAAGGTTTCTTTTATTAGATCCATTAATTGTTGTGATTTATCGGAAGTTGCGCCGTCTTTTTGAAACCAAATGTCGCCGAAACACATACTTTAATTTTATAATATATATAATTTTTGAAGAAATATGTACCGACAATTCCACCGGGCCACAAACCACAACAAACCGTTTTTTTTTTCTTTTCAAGAGATGCATTCAGCCAGAAATGGACCTCTTCGCTGAACGAAATTTGGCGCGTCGGGTATTCTTGGAGTTTTTCAAGATCCCCTAGGGCGAAGCGATATCGCGTGGCAAGGTCGAGCGGCTTTAATTTCTGCACAAGCTGATTTGGGACGCTTTCACTTTAAGATCTCGGCGTAAAATGTGCTCTCACCTAAAGCTGCTCTATTTTTTTCACTTCGTGCTACACGTGGTGTATTCAGTCGAATATTATCCAATAAATAGTGCTAGGTCTCAAAATGGGTGATGGTTTTGGGAATAATATGCTTAGTACACTGATTACGTTGACCATAAGTTGAGCGAAGCGCGCGAAACATATTCTTTACAAAACCTGAATTTTCGTAATTAAGTTGAACGCTTTGTAAACGTTGTTCAGACAATAGTCTTTCCATGATGAAATGCCTCTACTTGAATCACCCTTTTTATATTCAGCTGGAAATTTTTCAACTTTAAAGTAGCTAAATGACTTTCAGATATTAAAAGCACTAAAAACATAGTTCAGTAACGGTTCGTTAAAACAACTACGCATTTTCCGTCCTCAGAGCCGCAATAAGTTCTTTCATTGTCTCGTTTTTTCTGTTGGTAAGAAGATATAGTATAAAAGCAAATAATACAAAAACGAAAAACAGAGAAACTCGTACTTCCTCACTTCATGAGAATTAAGACCACATCCGCTCACGAATTTCACAGGGCAGTTAAGGTGTTAAGACATATTACAACAATGTGGTTAATCGTTTCCAGTTTTTCAATTCAAAAATGGTTATTACACCAATTTCCCCACATTGCGCTTCAATTTAAATTTATTTGCAAAAAAAAGTGCAACGAATGCAATTAAAGTTGATCAAAAACAGAAGAAGAAGAAGAAATTAATCATAAACGCCTAAAATGGATCCGACAAAGCATAAATAAAAAAGAAATGTTTCGAACGTTTCGTAAACAAAAGCGAAGGGGACCACGATGCACTCGTTGTAAGTGCAACGAGCTTCCTTTTCTTGATGAACAACAACAACAACAACCAAACACAAAAAAGTTATGAACGCACACAATTTACAAGTCCATTATGAATTTTCAAGTTGTTCGATGGCAATGCGGCGATCCTGCTGCCGCTGCGATTACGTCGAACCGAAATTGCAATCGATCAAAACACTTGCAACGGCAGCAAAGATCGCGTTGCATACATAGCGGCCACTGGCGGTGCGGCAAATATGACTACCAGTCACTAATATGCTGTTGTTTTTGTTGCTTTGCGCAAATTACAATAACACAAAACTATATTGCAGCAAACAGCCCCAATGCAGCAGCGTATAAACTAAGGCATAGAAAAAAAAACAACGAACACGCTCTAAAGTAGTCTTGTGGCCGCTCGCAAGGAGGGGCACATGAACACAAAAACTTAATTGCGCACTTCAGTGCATTCGTTGCCACTGCCACGTCACGGTTCCCCCATAATTTCATTTTTATTTCAACTACTACTTCGACCGCAACGACTGCCACTGCCATTGCCACAGCGCTTGTGTGCTGCTGGCACTGTTGTTGCTATTGTTGCTGTAATGCTGTTTATTGCCAAAACGCACACACACACACACCAGTGCACACGCGTCGAACTACTTGCTCAAAAATTGCACGCGGAACCGCGCGGTCACATTCAAATTTGAATGCATTCAAAAATCAAGACGACAGCGGCAGCGACGGCGACGTCAACCGCGCGGCCGAAATGCGCGCACGCAAACGCGGTTCAACGTCCGCTTGGCCTTGACAAATGAAAATTCAATATCAACAACAACTATAAACATACACGAAAACGAAAGGCAACGGCCAACGATCGAGACGCTGCCATGCCAACTAGCTGTGCATTGGGGCTCAGCGCGCGCGCAGCGCTAGCGGCCGCAAGTTGTACGCGCCACACAAAATTACAGCCCAAAACGAATATCGAAAAAATTATGGCAGTGGAGTAGATTTATAGGCCTACCCCAGTCGAGCGTGCATTGGCCGTGGCCATCCATGTGCCGGTTGCGCTGATGTCGAGTGGCATGAACTGGTGGACGGCTGGTGCCACAGCGCGCAGCGCGACGGAGGCGCGATACAGCGACGCAGACCAGGCTAGCAGGCCAAGCGTACATGGGTAGCCAAACCGGCCGAAACTGAAATTTCGGAGCTAAAAATACTACAACAACAACAGCATCAACAAATGTATTGCGAACAGCAAGCAACGAGAACCAAAATGCGAAACCGGCTCGTCGCACGAGTGACGAAAGAACTGAAAATTGCAAGAGGGTGCGCACGGCGGTGCTGTGCGGTAGTTGCCGGGTGGAACGGGAAGACGTGAACCAAACCGAAGACAGGCGATCTGCGCAGACCGTTGGCGTACACTCATAATAAAACACGATCGCTTGTACTCTGTCAAATGGCAGACTTTAAATTGGTATTAACTTAAGTATCGGGGCGGAGGACTGAATTTGAGGTTGCAGTTTATCGCTTGATACATACTATACATAATGCAGCCGAAATATTTGTGCGTCACAAGAAGCTGTTGCGTAGGCAGTTGGCATTTGGATGACGAAAGTGAAACCAAAATCTAATTTTATAATGAAATTAAACGCTGAGGAATGTGTTTAAGAAAACAAATTCTAAAGTGGTGAAAAATATCATAGAATATCATAAAATATAGCAGCTGCAAATGTAGACTTTACAAATGTCGAAAATAATCGAAAAATGTACTTTTTTAATCTATGTGTTGCTATAATTTCAAAATTTATTTCAAAACAAGTAAGAAAGGGCTAAGTTCGAAAGTTTTGCAACTTTTAAGAATCAAACCAAGGAAATACTTTGAGGTATAAAACTTCAACCAGAGGATCGAAATCGAAGTAGACAGTCACATAAGATTTATTAGGAAGACGAAACTCGTTAAATTAATTATTTATTTTTCCCAATACCATACTACCATATTGTTAACCAGTCACATACTATAAAACCAATTACCTAGATTAAAGGCAGTCGGATGTTCGAAACTTCTGTTATTTAAAGTTATTAGTCAAATACTCTCTCTCATTTTCATTGAGTTAGCTCACATATTGGCCGATATAAGCGGTAAAAAGTCGCCCGGAAATTCGAAAATCTATAATATTAGGTATGTGGAGGCTAAGAGAAGTATTAACTCGTTTCAACCCACATTTGACATACAGACATACCACTATTAGAGAAGAATTATCCTTTAATTTTCATTATATATCTCACTCATTTTCATATTTTCGATCAAAAATCAACTATAGGATCCTAGGTCCTAATAATCGGTACCTATGGGCTTGAACAGTTTCTGTTGGATTTGAACAATTTTTGGTCGCAAAGTGGCACACACTAAAGGCATTATTCACGCAAAGTTGTATTCCGTTATATTAATTACTTCTTGATTTTTGTACTGGAAAGTGAAAGAATCTATTGCAATTTAAAATTGTGTTACATGGGAAGTAGACGCAGTTATTGTCCGATTTCGCCCATTTATAATAATAGGAATGTGATAAAAATGTTATGTACCCATTCGAAATCGGTCGGTCAGGTCCCGAGATATGAGGTTTCACCAAAAAACAAATGAGCAGTGCCACGCCCATCGTCCAATTTTCACTTGGGCTCCTATAACACTTATCTCTTATACCCCATCGGAGGTAAAATTTAGTGTTTCTGGTATATGTGGGTTTTGATTTATTGCTTTTTTAATAGTTTTTAACAGTACCGTTATATGGGGAGTGAGAGGGGTTATCCTCCGGTTTCATACATTTTTACACTTTCGGTAGAAATTTTTATAAGATTCATACTCAGCAAATTTGGTTGTTGTGCTTAAGTGGTTTAGGAGAAATATACATTAAAGTTATTAGAGGGCGGGCAACGCCTACTTTTCCAATTTTTTTTTTTGTTTTTTTGTCCACGGATGCTCCTTGCTACTGCGATCCCCTGTACCAAATATAACCCCATATATATCTCGGTGAATTTTATGTGATACGTACATACAACCGTTAGGTGAACAAAACTATAATACTCCGTAGCCACTGATTGCAAGAGTTTAAAAATACCTGTATTCAGAAGCTAAATATTCACAACTTCTAAAAAATCATTCGAACTATGAAGATCAGACCTCGTCCTAAACTGGGAAGATTTTCAAATCCACCTTGATCTTAAAAATCTAAAGCAGAACTACTTAGTTGACTTCAGTAGATGCATAAAAGCCATGCATTCCTTAAATCATGCCATGCCTATTTGAAAGTCCATCGGTTTGAAAATAAGGATTACTACCGACCTAGTAGTTCGTTATGAAACCTCCAAAATCCCATCAATATAAAATCAATCATTCGATGAACTATAGCTAATCGCTTATTGGTGTAATCTCTAAAGCCGTTTACGAGTTCATTACTATTTTGACAAATATTTGTTGGAACCGCCGATATCGGATCACTATAAGTTGTAGCTGTGACAGAAAGAAATTATTTGACATAATACAAGGTGTCTTCCAAAGTAAACCGGACTTAAAAAAATGGGTTTTCGGCAAAATTAATTTATTTTATCGAAATAATCTCCTGCTTCAATACAGTATTTTGCACGGTCTAAAAGCATGTGGAAGGAGTATTTTAGCTCGTTGGCCGGTATGGTCGCCAGTATGACGGTGCAAGCCTTTTGAATGGCCTCTACGCCTGCATAACGCTTTTCTTTCATGGGCAAATGCATTTTTTCGAAAAGGAAGATGTCGCACGGTGCCATATCTTGTGAATACGGGGAGTGGTTAAGAATTCAAATGTGATTTTTGGTCAGATAATCGGACACAATCGTCGATCGAATGTTGGATTCTAAGCAATTTTTGATTGTCACTCAATTTGTGTGGAACAAACCGTGCACACAGCTTTCGTAAGCCCAAATGTTCGGTCAAAATGCGCAAAATCAATGTTTTGGAATGTTCAACTCCAATTCCATGAATCTTAATGATAATTTCGGCTGATTTTTGATGAATTCACACACAGTCTCGTTAGAATTTCCGGTAATCACGGATTTTGTTTGGCACACATGTTGATCGTCATTTATGTCCTCACGACCACTTTGAAAACGTTGAAACCACTCGTGCACTCTGCTACGGGATAGCAAACATCGCCATAAACTTGTTTTATCAATCGAAAGTTTCGGTAAAAGTTTTACCAATTTTGAAACATAGTTTAATGTTGGTTCTTTGTTCGAAGCTCATTTTCGCACCGATAACACAAACATACTGACACCTAAAACCATCCAATCAATGAAATGTCATTGCCATTCAATTCTCACTGGACAATCGATAAAGACAGCAGATTCTAACACACTAGTCGACATATAGATGGCGATACCAGGGGGCGCTAGATTCAAAAAGTCCTGTTTACTTTGGAACGCTCCTTGTATCTTCACAATTTAGGCATGGATAATAGTCCTAGAATCTCCAAAATATAGATGCGAACTACAAACTGACCGATCACACTAAAGATAAATATCTTTATAAAATACAGGTAGCCTTTGGCAACACTATTTTTGCAATATGGAAATTCACAATTTTATCGTAAGCTTTGACGTGTTTGATGCTATACATACTCAGAACTTTTTGACATACGAGCGATATTTGAGTTGTTTACAGTAACTTAAAAAGTTTTTGCTGACGAAAAAAAGGAATTATATCACGAACATATTCGTGCGATTATTTTTTATAAAGTTCGACGTGAACTAACTCAAGAGTGCATCGATGAACTCAATTCAGTATCTGACGATGGAGCTCCATCAATGTGAAGTGCTTATCGATGATTTGATGAGCTCAATCGAGGTCGTAGATCACTCCAAGACTCCAAGAATTTCGGTTTCAGTTGTTGCTCGGGAAACATTGTGCGGTGCGCAAACCGATAAAGCAATATCGTCGTGTGACCTATATTTAGATAGAGACGACTGTATTAGTGGGACTAGCATACATTCTATACTGCGTGACCATTTGACTGTAAAAAAAATCTGTTCACTTTGGATCGCACATATTTTGTCAATCGCTCAGAAAAAAAGGCTCGTGTCGATATCGAGAGAAATATTAACAAAATGCGATATCGGTGCTTCTAAACACGTCGATGTCATAGTGACAGAAGATGAATCGTTGATTTACGCGTATGAGCCCGAAAGCAAACAGTAGTCGGCTGTATGAGTATTTCAAGGTAAGTCAAATCCAAAAAAATTTGTTCGCTCACGAAACAGTTTCAAGCAAATGGTTTTTTTGGATAAACTAGACATGTCGCAGTCATACCACTGGAACCACGCAGAACAGTAAATTCATAACCATTCGCTTGCCAGTTGCCTTTCAAAAAATCAGGAAATCCAACTGCCGAGTACGGATCACTCTTCACTACGATCTTCACATCAACTGATACAACTGCATTTTTGAGCACTTAAAACATCGATTTGATGAGTAATCCCCCGTATAGTCTTGACTTGACACCTAATAACTTCCTTTTGTTCCTGTTCCTAAAAAGTAAACTAAGAGGTCAATGCTTGACAAAGCTTGAAAGACATGTTTTGGAGATATGTAGCTCAATCAGAGTGTGCAAAGTGCTTCGACAATTGGTTCAAGCGTATAGATCTTATTGGAGAATATTTTGAGAAACATTAAAGGCATTTTCTATGATTAAAATTTGTTTTTGTTCTCGAATCCCGATATATAAAAAGCAATCTGCGTATCGGTTTTCATTATTAGAGAGAAATAGCAAAACGTTTTCCGTTGGGTTTAAACCGTAGGCGCTTTACACTTTCTCTAGTTCAACAACCTCGTTGTTCAGAACCTAAAAATTCGATTTTAGAGGCGCGCTTTATAGAATTGATTCGAAACGAATGGTAATTAACAAATTCCTATACAGATAATGGCAATCTATAGAAGGCTGACGCTAACCCTCTTTAAATTAATCAAAAGTACAGTCCATGACCTACCAATTCAATGTACATATGTATATCAACTACTTAAGTCGCGATCTCAATAACTCATCGAAATGCCACAAATTGCTTTATATTAAAAAAATAATCAAAACGAAATAATGAAAACGAAAGCAAAACAAAAGGATCGAGTTAAGAGCAACAAAAACAACAGAGCTTCAATAAAAAGACCGGAAAATAAAAAGCCAAACAAACCGAAACGAAATTGAAACCGAAACCAAAATGACTCGTACATTTACAAAAACGAAAACAAAAAACAAAGAATAACAACAAAAAACCGACATACAAAACGAACGAGCGCACAAAGCAAAGGAAACGAGCAAAATGAGCGGACAAATTTTTCGTACAAAATTCATTGACTTGGTCACTGACCGTCCTCAAGGTTTTTCGTATTTTCGTTTGTGTTTTGCCAAGCCCACCAGCATTATGTTTGTACATATGTATGGTTGCTGGTGAGCGCCCGGGACGCTTCGCCGCAAGCCGAGGCAGATCGCAGAGGACAGGACGCGCAAATTACAGCAAATGTGCGAAAATAACAACAACCTAAAGAAAAGCAACTGAGCAACTGGCAAAAATGCCACAGCTACAACAAACAGAGTCAACAACAACAACAATTAGCAACTAATGAAAGCAAAGTGCATATAAAATTGACGAATCAGCCGAAAGCCAGAGAGATATTACACGACAACCATGCATAAGTGGAGCTCAGTGTGGTAAGTAGGTGGTAGGGAGTGGTGTGAGGGGAGCAGCATGGCCGAAGAATGAAGAATGCATCGGACGACGCAATAAGCGGCGCAGTTTACCGAAAAAACATGAGAAGTTATGAGATCACAAAATGCACTCATTGCCCGTCGCTCAATTCATAACAACAACAACAACACCCGACGCACGCAACACAAAAATGCATTCGCAATGCCACTGCAGCTGCGCTCCACAACGCGCCGAGCTCTGCGCAACGCAAGCGTCACGACGCGTCGCACTGAGTTGCCGAGTCCCCCTTTCTATATTTTTCGCTTGCTTTTACTTCTTGATTGGCAAATTATCCTCCATTTGCACTCGAAATTCGTAGATATGCGCCGAAAGAGTTGTGCGGCATTTTTCGGCTTCTCTTAAATAGTTTTCGGTTTTTTAATATTTTTAACGAGGAAAAGAGAATGGAAACTCGTTCTCGCTGCATGAAAGGGAGTTCGAATGCAGACTTTATGCAATCAACGAGTTTTTTTTTTTTTTTGATATTTTGGTAGAGTCACAGTAGTAGTAGTGCCATCGCATCTGACAACCGGCAATTGTGCGCGCCGGTTTTGCGGGCGAAGAGTGATTAATTGGCTGGCATGCAATTGCCGACATTTAGGCGATAAGATGGCATTCATGACAGCAACAACAACAACAACAGCAATAGGCAGTAACAAAATTCATAAAAATTAAAATGAATGCAAAATCAGTAGAAGGATGGATTGTTGACAATGCAATCTCGGGGATGCGAGTGGCTGCCGGGATGTGAGAGATAGCCGAACTAGTATGACAACTTGGCTTACTAATATGCGCATAAATTAATAGTTTTTACTCATTATCAGAATTTTTTAAGAATTCTCGTTTTCCTTCGAGATTCCACATGGCGACCGAATTCCAATAGTGTCGCTTTCATTGCAAGAGTATGAGACTACAGCTTTGCAAAATGAAAATGAATACAATAAAGATTCGATGTCTATAATACAAGTAAAAGTATATCCAAAATTAGCATCTCGAAGAGTTTCGGTAACTGTAAAAATATTTACAGTTTTCTGTTTTTGGGTTCATATATGGAATATGTTCGGCAACTGTTCTATCGTCGGCTATAATTTGAAATTTTTCGTGCGAAACATAAAAGGTATCTGAATTCTAGGCCAACACTAACTTCCTATAACTTGAAGACCTTTAGTTTAAATGTACTATACTAACCAAGTTGAAGTAGTTAACCCTTTGGTTTAGTGCTTCAATCCCTTATTCCATCGACAACTGAAGTAGTAAGACTTTATTTTGGTTCACGATTTGACATTCGTATGGATAGTAAGCCTATCTCCAATTTTAAAATTGCTCTCAGTTCGAAAGACTTACGCCTTACATTGTCCCATGTTGAAAAGACGATGCCGGATTTCGAAATGTAGTGGACCGTTTGTCGTTTAACTATTTATTGATAAAGTTAAAAACATCGTCCTATGTTTATTACGAAATATGTATTCCATACTATCTTCCCATAAGCCGCCTAATGCCATTTAGCTTCTTCAAGTGTTATATGAAGCAATGGACCCTAGAGGAACAGAGCATACCACTAAGCTACTTTGGGGTAGTGTTGAGAGTGGATAGATCATAAAACTCCTACTTCTAGGGAAGCAGAAAGAAGACAAAAAGGAAGAAAAGGAAGATTAGAAACATTGTAAGAGTTATCACGGGGCACCTTTCTTCAGAAAATGTGAAAAATGGATTTGGCGGTATGCAGTATAGATGCGGAGGATAATTGGACACTGGAACCCAGCCATCAGCCGGATGAGAAAGACATATTCCACGGTTTCCATTCTTCCAACTTCAGAAACATTTGGCCACTGGAGTTGCAGATAATCAGTTTTCTACAGTGTCGCTGAATTCTTAAATTATTAACCACTCGGAAGCACAACGGGATTGATGATGGACTAAGTGAGGCTGCCTGACGACAGGCGCTTCCCTTTTCCGTAAAACATCTCCAATCAACCAATATCTTCCGATCGAATTAATTAATATCTATGTCGTCTCTGAAACCGTTTACTCATATATACCAGGCAAAATATTGAGAACGTTTTAGATCGCAAAAGAAGGGTATTCATCCAAAGTCAAGAATATTTTATAACCTTCAAATATACTAAGATGCTGGGAATGACAAATAGAGATTAATCAGTCATTCAACTCCTCTTACGGGCTGAGGGATCAATGCTTTTTCAAGATCACACTCTAGATAAAAAAAATAATAATTCTCATCATGGCGGCCTCTTCTCAATTTAAATCACCATTTGTTACTTCCACCGTCTTTTAGGAACACAGCTTCACTAAATTGATTCAATTCTCCTATCTATAATAATAATTTCGCTATGAGAATAGATATTTACTTCAAGAAAGCAGATTACTTCTGCTTCTTCTTCGATAGTCTTATATTTTTTCGAGAAAGAACTGGTTTAAAGAAGTAAATAATACAAGCTTGAGTCTGCAGAAAACTTCGACGAACATTTATAGTTATGAATAATGCTACCGTTATAGCGCAAATGCAGCAGCCGCACTTAGTCAGCCACACAGTTGCAAGAACTTTGACCACATGCACCGAATTCTAAAATTTCCGGCAAGTTACCAACGTTGCCACCTGTTAGTGATTAACTAAATCCCAGCCATGACAAACTACTAAGCTGATTATGAAATACGCTAACTTGTTGCCACTGGAACATTAACTGTGCAGCCACTTGCCTGCCACTAAGCAAGCAACGGTCGTGTGATTGTCTTACGAAGACGAATAATCTAGCAACAAGTTCCAAATTTCGCTTGACAACCGAAAAGCTACGCCAAACATCACCAGCAGCCGTGATAGCAGCAGGTGTTGCAAGTAGTTTACAAGGCAGTCGGGCCGTCCAGCTTGGCCGTTGGCAGCTTGAGCATTAGATGGTGCACAATAAAATTAGGAAGTTTAGCATAATTGGACATTTTGAATGTTTCATTTTTGCCTTGACACCGGAGGCAAGCAAGCATCCTTGGTCGTGGTCTCGCTGAGTGCGGTGCCAAAATGAGCGACGTCGTCGAACAGGTTTTTGGCATTCAACGTATGAATGTGGTGAATGTGGTGATAAGAAAAAGGAATTTATTGTTGTACAACATCATATGATTAGGGAATTACAAGCGGACGCATAAGATTGACTGCGATCTTGTTGGTCACAGATCGCAAACTACTCTCAACAAGACGCTGAGTAAACCTGTTTTGTACGAATTTTCCAGTTTTTCACACGGACTCTTGACCTTTGTCTCTTTATATGCGTAGAGTTTGTGTGAGAACCTTTTGTGGAGGTAAAGTACAGTACATAATTTTGGCGAAGCACAACGCCGCGTGATCAAGTGACAAAGATTTAAGAATTCATTACTTTTCTAGAAAAGAATTTATTACTTTCTCTTGAAAATAACGGGATTCCGCATTGATTATGACATTAGATCTGTCAATAAGAGCATAATGTTATTTTCTTTTATGATTCGAAGGTCCCAGTGTTATAAGGGTAATCCATTAGTCAAAAAACCTTTGGAAAAACCAATAAAATGATTAATAAACGGTACAGTCGTCTTGAGTTTGACCTCCGTTCAACACGGAAGAATTATAACATTGTTCATAATATAGTACTCGTGAAAACATATCAACCCAAGGAACAATTTTGGTTAATCTATAGGTACTTAACTATCGTACAAATAGAATTTCTGATGGGGTAGCTGAGGGGATGTTCTATGGAATGATTCCACGAAAGATTTATGGATCTTAATGACAGCGGACAGTAAGATAGTTGAATGAATTGAAACTAGCACAAGGAGTTCAGATTGCTCCATGTTCTGAAGAAGAAGTTGGTAACAAGAATAAAAAATGTATATGAGTAAGAGGGATTTGATGAAACCGACTCGGAATTGAAAGCTACTTGGGTCAAAGAGCACGCTGGTATAAACTCTGCTGGATTAATTCTTACCGATATTAAAATAAAACTTTGATAAATGACGAGAACCGCCAGGATATTGGTGATTATGAAGGTATTTTCATAATTTCACTCTCGTAGATCTCTCTTGAGGCGAAATTTTTACTACACAAAACATTCGCAATAGAAAGAAACAGTTAGTAATCACTTGTACCCAGATTCGAACTCTACGATGGTTGCATAAGAACCTCACAAACATACCCCCGGCGTTTCTGGCGAGTCATTATCGGTTCCATCGTCTGCGGTACTCATCGTACACGCGGACAGCTTCATAGTCCTTGTGGAGAACAGTTCTCACGAATGCTCCAAATGCTTTCTCATTTCAGTTTATCATAATGAAAATTTTGTTGGCGCATAATAGGACGAGTATGATAATACTAGATCTAAACTTGTATCGTCGAGAGAGCAATTTGTTTCTCAATTGCGGTCCCAATTACCAATAATGACGTAATACCAATACTAACGTAAGTCCTAATCATTCTGGCTTCCTTGTACTTTTTTTGCGTTCTTTGTCCACGTTCACCAAACAACATTTCTCTTCTAGGCTGTTAAGGTCCAAGACCTCAATGCCCAACTGTATTACTGTCTATACATAGTACTACTATGGTTCAGATTAGCGTCGCGTATCACTTTTTCCAGCATTTCATTGAAAAGGAAATTACCCTGTCTAAAACATCGTCCAACGGAGCTGATGATTGTGCTCAACGTATGAGTTTAACATCCACCAACTTATTGCAGGCGAGGTATGCATACAATACCCTTGCTATTTTTGCCCGCTTCCGGGCGAATGCCTTCATCAAAAGGCCGAATTGTTACCAATATAGGTCTATATTAAGAATTTGGTAATTGCGAATCAGCTCATAGTAGAGGATTCTTTGTTAATCATACCAAACATATAACAAACCTTCCTGACCGTCATTCCAAGCTTGACCACCGTTTGCACCCGCTAATCGCGATTCGACCCCAACTTGAGTGATTTTCTTACTATGAAATTTAATCTTTTTATTGCCATAGATACAATCTCATAAAGCTATCTATTGGAAATATAATGAACTGCTTTTAACCATACCTCTTCTAAAGCCAACTTCTCATTGACTCAACAACACTTTGTAGGCATACATGAACCCACTTAAGCGTTCGGAAATCCAAGTCAAACTTTAATGACTTCCTTTCGACGCCAAATAAGCTATCAATTTTAGTGTATATCGTATTTATATAATTTTATTGCTGTGACTCAATTAGCAAAGGAAGCTGCGATACCACAAATATTCCAAAGCTGGTCCTTATCTTGTACTATCAGTAAAAAATTACGATAAAATGCTAGGAATTATGCGATCCAAACACGCGCAATGGACCAATACTTACGAGATCGGCAACCAAACTAAATTGACGCATTTCCCCAGCGAGCGCTGTTACACGTTGTAACTAATGCGTTTTCCATAAATTTCCATCAACGTTTGCAGCTGCCGCCGCCCTTCACCACCAGTAGGCATACACACACATACATACGAATAATGGTGTCCCACTAAAATAGGACCAACAGTCGTCTCTATGCACCTGCCTGACACGCAGCTGTCCACCCGCTGCCAGCACAATCGACAACAAGCGCGACGTTGCGTGCAACACCTTTTGGCCGCGTTCCACACTAATCATCTCATGCAAATCGGAAGTGCCGCATTTGCAACAGAACGAGCGTGCGCAAAAGGACCACAAGCAAAGCATCCCCAAATGCGGCAATCCAATGTTAAACTGTTTGCTCCAACCAAACTGCCAGCTACAGCTACTGCTACAATCGCCTATGCTGTAAGTAAGTTGCAATGTGGCAGGCAATCGATGAAAAAAATGCAAAGCGAACACTACCTTATTGCTTGTAAATGCCTGCGGCGGCTCTACGCCACATCATCTTCGTGCAACACACTGCTCGCCTTAATGTAAGAGTATTTGTGTGTGCGAGTGGGGGGCGCGCGTTGTTATGTGCCACGCGTTGGCGCGCATGCGCACTCCATAGCTGCGCATTCAATTTCCATAGTGGCTCGTTCGCTCCACAAATTCGCCGCCTACCATACCCCACGCCTTGCCATATTGTTGCCACGCTGTTGTTGTTGCTGCTGCTGTTATTGCAAATATTGCCCATGTTGCACACATTCGCTTGTTGTTGCTATTGTCGCTACTGTTTAAATAATGTTTACATATCTCAATCAGCGCAGATATCACCTTTGCGACCTTACACACCAACAACAACAACACTTGCAACACCGCTACCGCCAGCAGCCGAGCTGATCCGCCCCATTCATGACGTGCCGCCTCGCCAAGCACCCAAGTTAAGCTATATTGTACTAAAATAACAAAAGCAACAACAACTACAAATAGCACATGTAGTCGGTGGCAGTTGCGCGCGCATGTCTATTGCTCCTCTAGTGTCCGTCCAGTGCAACTCCACCTCGCTTTGTACATTTTTATTTCCTTAGTAGCTCATCTCCACGACGCGCATCGTGAGTCTGCCGCCTAATGCTGTTGTTGTTACCAGCATTACTGCCGCCTTTTTACTGTCGTTGTTGTTGTTGTTGTTGGTTGTTAGCGGTGCTGTGTGTCGGCCTCAGTGCCTGGGTGTCTTAGCGCCTCAGTGTGGCACGGCTGCTCTGTGGCATGGTCTTTCTTGTTACTTAGTCGCGTGGCTCACTCACTCACACACACACACACATACAAACAAGCACAATCTCGCCAACTTGCGCGCTCGCTTGCATTCAGTGCCATTTTACAATCTGTTAACAATGGTTATAAATCCATTTGTAGTCGTGGCAATTTATGCCAACACCTATTAAGTTGTTACATTCAATTGTCTGATTTTTTATGATCTCAATGACACAAATCAACACATTCACAATAGAACAGCAATAACAACAACAATAACAATGGTGTTGTATTTACAAAAAGGGCTACACTAAGCACTTGATTATCTGCATACATACTTGCCACATAATGTTATGTAATGTTTACTTTCGTATGGAAATGGGTCGGTCTGTTGTTGGAGGCGTTTTAATGACGGATTTTCCAATTGGCATGTTTATCGTCTTAGTGATATGAGGATTAGTGTAATAAGCTGGCTCGTTTAATAGCTATTAAATGTGAGTATATCATTCTTCAAAGCGAAGAAGAAAGTCTACAAGTCGGAAAGGAACAGTGAAATTCAGGCTCTAATTATATAGAGTACTACGAAGCGACGATGTGGCCCTCTAATAACGAGTACGTTTAACACAGAAATTTCTAATGGTATGTCAGTTACACATATCTCAAAGATCTCTCACGATAGTACTCAGCTCTAATCACTCACAGGGAATTGCCGGATGCTAATCGTTACCAAATATTTACTTGAAGACTTGTTAAAGAACATAATTTGAATGATAATAACCACAAATTTGAGTTTAAGGCTCGTTGTTTAGAAATATACGAGTTTGTTTATATTATATGCAATGATAAAGCGTGGAATGAGTCGAAATTCGGTTAATGCTTCGTCCCATAAGATGGCGGAGGATCACACTTTGCCATCCTTTATGAAGCCAGTTAAAACTTTAGCAATCCAACTTAAATACCAACTTTCGACATTGCGACTTGGACCCAACACTAATCTACTTAGACGCTTTATTTCTATTTCCGTTATTCCAGCTGGATGACTACAAGTCATACTTCTAGATTCGAGGAGTCTTAGCCTTGATCTGCCAAAAGGGAGACATGAGGGAAGAAAGTTTTGAAATGATCCTATATCATTTTCTTCCAAGCGCTAATGCAACTGGTGGATGGAGTCATGTGTAGAATTCACGCAAGTGAGGAAAGTTCTCTGATCGCCATTCACTTGGGAGTGGCCAGAAACGATTCTTTTACATATGACTCAAGCAGCTCACGACTTCCGGTCTTTGACCAAGTATCCTCTGGGTAGCCTAAGAACATCCGTTTGAAGGTGAGCTAAAGGGAGAAGACGAAACATCCCCTACATAGGGTTGTCGCTGGGTTTGGGACCCGCCACATAAAAAAAACACCCCCAATGAAAGGTATTAACAGCCTCGGATGAGAGACCCCCCTTTTGATGACGACCATGGCAAACGAATTAAGGACTATGATTTGAGGGCATACACCTGGAATGTCCGGTCCCTTAATTGGGAAGGTGCCGCTGCCCAGCTGGTTGATGTCCTCGTGAAAATAAAAGCTGACATCACCGCCGTCCAAGAAATGCGATGGACGGGACAAGGACAGATACGAGTAGGTCCTTGTGGCATTTACTACAGTTGCCATATAAAGGAGCGCAAGTTTGGTGTAGGATTCGTGGTGGGAAAGAAACTCCGTCGCCGAGTACTATCATTCACTCCGGGAATGAACGTCTAGCCAAATCCGCATCAAAGCGAGGTTCTTCAACACATCGCTGATTTGCGCCCACGCCCCGACGGAAGAGAAGGAAAACCACCAACCAGATCGATCATGTTGTGATAGATGGAAGACACGTCTCCAGTGGTTTAGATGTGCGTGCGCTCCCAGGTCCTAACATCGTCTCGGACCACTATCTTGTTGCAGCCAAGATTCGCATCCGCCTCTGTGCAGCAAAAAACGCACGCCAACAAACGCAAGGAATGTTCGACGTCGAGAAGCTGCAATCACAAGAGACAGCCGAACGATTTTCTACTTGGCTTGCACTCCTGCTCTCTGAGAGCACTTGTCAACAACTCGGTATAAGCGAACTGTGGGACGCCATTTCGAACTCCTTACGTACAGCTGCAACCGAAACCATTGGGTTTCGGAAAGTGCAAAAGAACAGCTGGTACGACGAGGAGTGCCGTGTCGCAGCGGAGAGAAAACAGGCTGCCTACCTCGCAACGTTACGATCGACCACAACACGTGGCCGACAGAGGTAATGCCCGAAAATTCTACGAAAAAATGCGGCGGCTTACGGAAGGTTTCAAGACCGGAGCATACTCTTTTAAAACCCCCAAAGGTAATCTAGTCACCGATGCCCAGAGTAATTATGGAGGGAACACTTCTCCAGCCTGCGGAATGGCAGTGAACGCACAACGCCAGGAGAAGGCGAACCCGATTCCCCAATCGATGACGATGGAGCAAACGTTCCTTACCCGACCATGAAGAAGTTCGAAAGCAATTGCCCGCCTGAAGAACAACAAAGCGGCAGGGGCCGACGGATTGCCGCCGAGCTATTCAAACACGGCGGCGCAGAACTGATAAGCAGCATGCATCAGATTCTTTGTAAAATATGGTCGGACGGAAGCATGCCCAACGATTGGAATTTAAGTGTGCTATGCCCAATCCATAAAAAAGGAGACCCAGCAATCTGCGCCAACTACCGTGGGATTAGCCTCTTCAAAATCGCATATAAATGTTCTATCGAGCGTACTGTGTGAAAGATTAAAGCCCACCATCCAACAAACTGATTGGACCTTACCAGTGTGGCTTTAGACCTGGCAAATCAACAACCGACCAGATATTCACCATGCGCCAAATCTTGGAAAAGACCCGTGAAAGGTCGTCGTCGATTTAAAGCTGCTTTCGACAGCACGAAAAGGAGCTGCCTTTATGCCGCGATATATGAATTTGGTATCTCTGCAAAACTAATACGGCTGTTTAAACTGACGTTGAGCAACACCCAAAGCTCCATCAGAATCGGGAAGTAGCTCTCCGAGCCGTTCGATACCGAACGAGGCTTCAGACAAGGAGATTCCCTATCGTGCGACTTTTTCAACCTGAAGAAAATAGTTCGATCTCCAGAACTATATAGAGAAGGTGCCATCTTCTATAAAAACGTACAACTGCTGGCATATGCCGATGATATTGATATCATCGGCCCCAACACCCGCACAGTTAATTCTGTTTTCTCCAGACTGGACAAGGAAGCAAACAAAATGGGTCTGGCAGTGATCGAGGGCAAGACGAAATATCTCCTGCCATCAAACAAAAAGTCGTCGCACTCGCGACTTGGCTCCCACGTCACTGTTGACAGTCATAACTTTGAAGTTGTAGATAATTTCGTCTATTTAGAAAGCAGTATAAACACCACCAACAATGTCAGTCTTAAAATCCAACACCGGATAACTCTTGCCAACAGGTGCTACTTCGGACTGAGTAGGAAATTGAGAAGTAAAGTCTTCTCTCGACGAACAATAACCGAGCTCACTCTAAGTCACTCATAATTCCCGTCCTGCTATATGGTACAGAGGCTTGTACGATGACAACAACTGATGAGTCGACGTTGCGAGTTTTCGTGAGAAAAATTCTGCGAAAGATTTATGGTCCTTTGCGTGTTGGCCACGGCGAATATCGCATTCGATGGAACGATGAGCTGTACGAGATATACGACGACATTGACATAGTTCAGCGAATTAAAAGACAGCGGCTACGCTGGCTAGGTCATGTTGTCCGGATGGACGAAAACACCCCCAGCTCTGAAAGTATTCGACGCAATACCCGCCGGGGAAGCAGAGGAAGAAGAAGAACTCCACTCCGTTGGAAGGACCATGTGGAGAAAAACCTGGCTTCGCTTGGAATATCCAAATGACGCCACGTAGCGAAAAGACGAAACGACTGGTGCGCCTACGCCAATTAAGAAGAAAAAGAATGCAACTGGCTGGTATTCGCTAAAATTTTCAATGTTACCGCATGAATCCTGATAGGACAGTGGCCAGTTAAAACTCTTGGAACTATTTAAGAGTGCAATTGGCTTAGCGCCACGAACTCACTATGCAGTTGTAAACCGCAAGAAGTCGGCAAAGCTCCCATAAGTTCGGCAACTAGTGAGGCTGAAAAACCTATCCTAGCAAGTTTATCAGTATGACAGGTTCTTGCAGTTATGCTATGGCCAGGTACTCAAACCAGTCTAATAATAAAGGCATTCCACGCTAAAAGTATGGAGTCCAGACATCAGACGGGATCTTTCAACGTTAAAATGTCCTCAGATTTTAAATAAATACTAACACAAGCTCAATAAATTTCATCAGTATAAAGTTTTCTTTTACATTTCTAGATAGTTTTATAGGTGTAATTTCCAGTACCGTTATCAATGTTACTGTTAATGTTAATGTTTGATTTCTTCTTCCCTACATCCTCCAAACAAGCATTGCAAGGCTGAGTTTGACTTGTAATATATTACTTTCGCCCAACATGTGTGGAATTTATTTTCAGTTCCAGAAAATAGTTATGAAATTATTTAATTAATTTAATTTTGTTTGTATCTCTACGCTACCACCCCCTCTTACGGCCTATCCATCAATGTAAATGCTTATTCTTCTAATTTTTGCTATTTCTCCGTTTCGAAATTAATTTTAAAATGAATTAGTGCATTTTTCCATTTAAAAAAATAAATTGGTACAATTAGTGACAACCGGCGATGGAAGGTTCGGCCACTCAAGGGGTGAGCGGTTGTAGGGGATGGCAAATGGACAAGTCCAGCAGCGCTATGCCCAGTCAACAGCAATTGCATGTGAAGGCGAGAAAAAGGCGGGAACTGGTAAAAAAAGAAACAACCATAACAACAACAAAGCAAACAACAATAACTTAATGAGACGAAAATAGGTTAGGCACTTTTGAAGCAGGGAACCAGGGCACTGCATTGCGATGATATTTACATGTATGAAATATTACAACGAATTGATATGGAAAATTTAAAAGCAAAATAAAACTAAGTGCCATTCGCATGTAGAATATTTAATTTGACAAGCAGGCGGGTAGCCGCGCGGCAGCCGCCACCGTTGTCGTGACTTGTGATGTTTTATGTACAAGGAGAGGAGGGGGACTATTTGCGACAGCGTGTGTTTCATTAAAATTCGACGGATTGAAATGCGGAATACGAAATCGACCAAACGTACGCCGATAGAGTACGCCAACAACAACAACCAAAGCGACAATCGCCGTCTAAATGGCAAGAAAAAACAGTTGAAATAGCAATAGCTGCAACAACAACAACAATTGCAGTCACAGTGGCGTCGCTGGCGGCGACACAACGTCAGAGCGACGGCGAGAATAAATCGTTTTCTAGGAAATCCAGTTTTGGCGGCGAAACTGGATTTAAAAGCGTTTTTTCCGCTGCATCAGCGCGCTTTGTTGCTTTTTTTTTCTGCCTTTGGAATCGCCCAAGCAGCAGGCGCAACAACAACACAAATGTCATTGATTGCAATTACAACAAGTAATCAAGCACACACAAAATCGCGCGATATCGAGGGGCCTAAAACACGGCAAATGCAGATAGAGCAGAGGCAACAACAAAAACAAAAACGAAACTAGTGGCAACAAAAACTCTGCTAGCCTGGTATTGGCACGCAACCATAGCTTAAATATTTGTTGTTGTTACATTTGCTTTTGTTGTTGTTGCTTTTGTTTTTGTTGTTGTTGCTGATGCATTTGCAACAAGTGATGAATATGGAACTTGGCTTTGACTTTGAGACATGACTTTGGCCTCTGCGACGCGCCAAAGACCAAGTCTGTTCATATGCTGCTCTTTTGTTATTGTTGTTGTTGTCTTGTCATTGCTTACTTAAACGTTATGCTACTGTTATTCGCTGAGTTGTAGTTGTTGCATGTAAACGCATTTATTCGTTGTTACCGTGATTTTTTGTTATTGTTTTTGCAATTGCTCGTCTTGGCAGCTAACCTCAAACACCACCTCCGTTGTTGTTGTATTAGTTGTTGACTATATTTTTGTTTTGCTTCTGTCTGCTTTTCCAACTCACTCATTCACTCCACATTACATCACGAATGCGACGACAGAATTGGTCAAGCTGCAAAAACGCTTACAAATAAATATAAATATCTACACACACACATACACTATGCATGTGTATATGTACGTATGTATATCCATACATACATTTCTGCATTCGTTTAGACGCTGAAATCGAAGATAGTTACCTACGGTCGCTTTGGCTGCCACTGATTTGAGCATCGACTGCAACCACTTAAGCGGCAGCAACACCGTTCACCGATGGCCGATCGCCGATCACCGATGCCAGAAACTGTGCTGTGCGGTAATGGCGAAAAAATGTCATAAATAAATTACACCAACCAATTGTCAGCACACTGTGGCATCTATTAGTTTGCTAGCCAATGTGCAGAAATATATTTGTCCATCGGTATGCTCGTAAATGCCTTTCTGCGATAACCCAGTCGATCGAAAACTAGACATTGCTCAATATATTAAAAAGTTTAAGATCGATGGCTCGGCACATCGATTTACTTTCACACGATTTTGAATAAAATGTGTTAATGCAAAAGCAACCGAACCCAATCTCAACTCAATTGGTCATTTAAAAGGTTGGCAAGCTCTCCTCTTTCAAGAGAGACACAAATACCATGATTTGATGATAGATTCCTATAGTCAAAGCTTACTGTACTTGGAAATGACACTAGGCTATATCTAGTTACTGTAGTCAGTTTTATAAAAAACACTGGCTTACGAGTGGTACAAAACCTTTAAAGATGTTCGAGAGATCGTTAAAGACATGTCTCATTCAGGAGACTCTTCTCTCTCGACTTCGACTCTTCAACTAACGAAAATATTGAATAAGTAAAGTGCTTGAAAATATGGCAAGATTGCTTGACATTTCTCGCGAGTCCGTTCGATTGATTTTGTAGGAAATTTTTCGTACGAAATGCGTTCTTGTTAGACTCTGTCGATAAAACTGAATTTTTTTCAAAAAGAGTACCGTAAAGATGTCTCTTTAGGCATACTTAATCGTGCGAATTCCGATCCCACTTTCATGGAGAGTATGTTAATTGCCGATGAGACATGTGTTTATGAGTTTGACATTGAAAAAATCAACAACAGCCGGAATGGAACCCGTTTTCAGTCGATTGAAGAGATAAAACAACATTCCTGAAGGCCATCCCAAAAAGAGAGTCATTCGACTCAACTTTCTGCACGATAAATGACTTTCAAGTTTTGAAACAAAAATAATACATGGGACAACAGTTCGACCGTGGCCACGAAGAAAACATAAACCGGTAGTCATGTTTTATATTTTGGAACTCGGCATTGAGTCAATCCAGGAAGATGATAAGAGCACACTTTGTGAAAAATGGAAACCTCATTTCAATAGCACAGATCAAAAATTGAGATAGTTCGGCCAGAAGTAAGGTCGATTCCTTGATTTTGATATATACCAGTATAACCATATTCCTCCGACGCTTACGAAACAAGACTCAACTGCTTCGAATAGCGTCTTTCTTATGATATATAATATATAAACCCATCTGTTTTTCGAATCGCCTGCTAACTTAGAGGTCGCGCGTAGTTTCAATCAGCGGAAATATGAGATCGTGAACTTTTGTCACGTTATCCTTTCGAGACTGTGGAACTTACTCATCAATGCAAAATAAATTTTGACAGTCTCCAAAGATGGAAAGAGTCACTGTGCCTATACAATACTGGTATGTATGACAGAAAAAACCGATCAGACGAGGACAGTTTGAAAAGTTTGGAAAACTTGATGTCGTTATAGATTCATATCCATGAAATAAAGTCGTTTTTCAATACCAAAGATACATTTGAAATCATCTTAATGTTCGGTTCGGATAGCTTTCCTGCTCACGAATCAAGGGATGCCGAAAAAATTGCGGCGGAATAATTTATGAAATAAACCGATAGCATTTGATCAGATGTGACTAATCCATTTACACAGCTCACGGAACTGAATCGATAAATATTTGATTGGTACAACCTTTTCATGTTTATGTGAAGTTTGATCTCCATAGCTCTTTGTTCACATCGCGAAAAGTTTGTCTGTAAATTTTTACCGCAAAAATATAATTAACAATGAGTTTATTAATCATTTTGCGTTTCTATTCGGGTCTACGCGAATAAAGAAGAATAAAGAAAAGAAGAATAGTAACGGCTACGGAATCGTTAAAAATGTTGCAGAAGTGTTTTCGGGAGTCTACTTTTTCACAAGACGAAGTATTTGAGTGACACAAAGCATTCAGTGACAATCATGAAACTATGCGAGTCGTTCATCCGTCTCTTTAAATGATCGAAAAAATGTAAGAATCAGTGCTTGAAAATCGTCGTTTTGGCTTCAGAGATATGGCAGAGGATTTCAACAGCTCTTATGGGTCGGTTCAGCACATTTGGTTAATGTTTTGAGTATGAAAAACCTGGCAATGCCAAACTCATACAAAAGACCTGAATCTTTTGCACAAATGACGTCGACTAAAGATCGCAAAACTGCTTGATGTGAAGAGACGCTGAAGGGCGTATTCTACTCTAGAATTTTGAAAAATTCGATTTTTTTCATATATTTAATGTTTAGACTTTCAAAAATATGACCTTGGAAGGATTTTTCAAAATTCGACTTATTTTCGGAGATACAGCCGATTTTGTGAGGTGGCGTCCGTGTTCACTAGAATTGTCTCCTAAACTTTAAACGCGTTTTTCTCGAAACTACTTTTTTCCACACGGTACCGGCATTATCTCAAGTTCTATACAACCGATTTACTTGAAATTTTGTGTGAACCTTCTTTATATAATCCTTTATCGTTCCTACCAGCATCGTGTCAAAATTTTTGTTTTTAATATTTTAGAAAAAGTCAGGAATTTCAAAAAAGCGTAAAAAATATTTTTTTATTTTCAGGCAGTCGCCATTTTTCAAAAAAATTTGTTTCGTGTTCCCGGACTATAACAGCATCCTTACTGATTAAGAACTCTTTTGATTTTTTTTTTCAGGCCACCAGGAGAGTCAGGATCAATGTCACCAGAATGCGCCATTTTTTTACACCTGTCTCTCCCCCTCTAATTATTAAATTTTTAATATTTTTTTGTAAATTTTTTTTCTGTATTCTTAAGATATCAATAAAAACACCATAAAAAAATGGATAGAAAAATATTTTGTTTTTTTTTTTAAATAAAATTTTTTTTAAACAAACTTTGATTTCTAGAGTAGAATACCCCCTGGAGGCACTGCTTACAGGGCTAAGGCTCGTACCTGACGTCTGCAGCTAGAAGATCAGAGCCTGTTATGTCTTTTCTGTTGAAATGAGAAAAATAAACTCAACTTACCACATCGAGTTCTCATTCCGTGTCATAATAATTGGTGTGAGTGCAGGAAGACCACCTTGCCTTGGAGAGATGAAACAAAAAAATTTAGTTTCACTTGATACAAAGTGAAGCGTCTCTTCATTTTATGCCAACTGGGTAAACGCTGGCCAGCAAACATTTCGTGTGTGTTTGTAGGTACACAACAACTACAGTCGCGCTAAATAAAACGCCATAAATGATTGACGTGATTTTCAGTAGTATTTTGTTGACAACCGTTTCTTTTATGATTGCCTGCTTACATACAGACGCATGTATGTGTGCGCATATGTGTGTTCTGCGCTGCAACAGCTAAGAGCGTTGTCAACAAATGGCAAGATGGTATTAACAGCAACAACAAAAGCAACATTGCATTGTGAAAAAAACGCTAGTTTTAAGAATTTCAAATGCTTTCTCGGTAAATTAACTAAAAATGCTGAAAACGCCGCTTTGCTGGCTGGCTAGCTAGCGCGGTAGTGTCCGAGCGTATGCCAGCCAGCGACGACGCATTACCGCGCGAATATTTATATGCATGTGTGAGTATGTATTGGTGTGTGACTGTGTGTGTGTATGTGTAATTTCCTATTTTACTAATGTGGCCATTAACGATGTGGCTTAAATGCATTTTTAACTCGACTCATAATTATGCTTAAGTTTTGCTGCTGTCGCCAATTGTGCGCCACCGTTCGCCGCCGTCCACCGTCCGGGGACTGCAAAAGCAACTTGTCGCTGTTGTCATTATTGTTAACTTGTTTAGTGATTTTATAATTAGGTTTTCATTTGAAATCGCCACTGGAATTAGTTAGTTTGACTTACCACTTGGCTGTTCTTACAAACGCTTGCTCTTTTTCCAGCGTATAAAGCATCGCTTGTTGTTGTTCTTTATTGTTTTTCTTGCATTTTTCAAGTTGCGTCGCAGTTAGAGATCAACAGTGTGTTTTTTCCTTTAGTTTTTGCTTTGCTTTTATTTCGTTTTTATTTTGTTTCTTGCTTTTGGTGGCAACATTGTATAATTCTCGCTCGAAAAGTATCTAAGCTGCGCCTATCAACTGGTGGCAAGTATGTAGTATGTAAGTCGCGGCGGCGCAGGCGTGTCGTGGCCATTTGTCGATTTGGGATGCAAGAGTTCTTGGAAGCGTCGCTAACACAACGCGGATCAGTATGCATGAACAAGGTTAACTAACCAACAAACACACACACACACAGTGGCATGTTTAGCCATATCTTATGCACCCCATTTGCCGCTTTTACCTCTTTTTTATTGGCGTTTTTGTTCTACATTTGTTATTTGATTGTTTTTTTGGTTTCTATGAGCGCGCTGATTACATTTAATTGCTCGCGAGCGTATTAACTAAATATGTACATGTGTTTTACAAGATTACTGCCGGCGACCGCTCTATAAATGGTTCGCGTTGTCAAGCCAAGAAAAGTAGGAAAAGAAGACACGAAAGAAATTCTTATGTTTTGGTGGGCGCCACAAGCGTACAAAGCTATGTATATACAACATGGATATACAGTATACTTATGTATTTTTGTATATAAAATTTACTATATGTATCCATATCCTGCCCAATATGCTTGTAAACTATTGCAAGATCATAAAAACACATATAAAAATTTTTTAATTAGACACATTTATTTCAAGATTTTTATTGCCATGATGACATAAGAATTTATATAAAGGATGGCTTTTCGGACTATTGGTGGTCAAGTAGAAATAAAACGCATCTAAATTAATATTATGGTCAAGAATGTAACTTTATTATAAAGATAAGGGTTCGGCATTATGTGTCTAAAAGGATTTCGGGTAAAAGACAGCTACAACTGCCTCGAATAAATTCCAGCTGAGAGGCCCAATTTTTGACCACCCTTGCAGCAAGTAGAGCCTTACTATGAGAAAAAATCATAATTTTAAAATTTTTAATTTATACTTCAAAATCTATGTCGTCTCCTCAAAAGAATCTTCCTTGGTCCAAATACACTTGTGCCAACGTTTTTCCAATCCTCGAAACAGTTGTTAAAGTCAATTTCCGGAATAGCCTTCGATGTGCGCTGCAATTTACGTTTAATGTCTTCAATTGACTCAAAACGGTTTCTCCGCTGCAGTCGTTTTAGTTCGCTGAATTGCCAGAAGTCAGATGGAGCTAAATCAGGCCAATATTGTGGTTGCGGCACGATTTTGATTGAAAATTTGGCGAAAAGTGGTCAGCCCATAATTCTAACCGTTTATTACGAATAGCTTCGTGGAAACGACGCATAACTGGGAAAGAATTCGGTATGCACCACATCTGTCACCATAACCTCGATTTTTGATCCGCTTTGACAGGGTTTTTATCGAATTCGGCGCACCTTTACCACGATATTCGGCAGTTTTATCGTGTGTTTCGGGGCGATCATAGACTCATAGCCAGTAATACGTTCCAGAAGAGCCTGATAGTCAGAAAACATTGTTTTACAGACGTTAATGCAACGCTGTTTGGTAAAAAAGTTAGCGATTTTGGGACTAATCGGGACACTTGCTAGTGACAAACAATTATCACCAAAGCACTTTCCAAACATTCTAAACATTTCCTTACCAGAAATTTGATTCCGGACACAAGACTGAAAGACAAGGTATACTAAACACTAATGACTATGTTAATGTGACATTTGGCGACGTCCTGTTGACTGTATTCTCTCAGTAAAGTTGGACTTGGCGCAAGCCAGGTTTCGCTACCAACGCTTATCTCTTTCTGCCCTTTCCTCCTTCTGGAATTTTTCATTCTTCATTCTTTCATTTCATTCATTCTTATGGAATGTGTACCCACTGCAAATAAGGGTACTTGGTAGCTGCGGCAGAGCGTGGAAATTCATTAGTCATTTCATTTCCTGCTATGCCTAAAGGAAACGATCTCGGTTAGAGCTACATAGATAGCTGTTAAGTCGCTCTAAACACTCCTTAACCAATAACGATTTTATTTCGTAGGACAAACCCGCTTTTAGTGCCTCCTGACTATCGCTGAATATAGCAATAGGCTCAATTTGATGAGCCTCTTGAAAGAACGGCTCCTTTCAGCGTGTGCAATTTGGAGAATCGAAGCCTCACTGTTCTAATTGAAGTTGTCGCTCTCACGCCAACGATCCTAATATACAAGTACATATATCCGCCTGATGATCTGCAGCTTGCGGCTCCAAGCTGTTTTTGAGGCTTTAACTTTAGTTATGCCCACATACTTATTAAACTGAAAAGTGGAATTTTTCTTGAGACCCGTTTATTTGACCTCATTTAACATGTCTATTTCTCTGTAGCTCAGGGTTATGGTTTTTAATCCCGGCTTAATCTTCTTCTGGCGAAAGACACAATGATTGCTGTCGATGGGTTGATGCACCTTATTGTACGTTCACTTTGCCCAGCTCAATCCAATTTGAACGATGTCATAGAGGGTGTTCTCAAATTTCCCTTATACTATTATAATAATATCAGCAGCGAATTCCAGGTACCGAGTTCCATTGTTTGTTAGCAGCTCGAGAAATTGATTCGCAACGAGAAACCATAACAGGGGAAACAGCACCCCTTCTGCGCACCGACTTGTGGTAACAAAACTAGCGGTCTTACCTATCATAGAACAATGAAGGACTCCTATCCATCTTTGTATTGGCGATGTCACGCTCCTCTTCTCTAGTTCTTTTGATACACTAGCGTGAGACGCATTATCAAAAGCATCTTCAATGTCTAGAAAATATAAACGATCACTTTTTAATTCTCTAGCGAGGTTTGTACCTCCGACACAAGCTGTCACAGAGCAGAATAATTAGTCTACCTACTCTGTAAGTATGCTGATTGGTATTCAGAGGTGCCATCTATGCGTTCGATCTTATCTCCCTATCTAACAACTTTTCCATAGCTTTTCGGCCTGAACAATTTTGCCAGTGAATAGAATTTGAACATTATATATGGTAGTACGTAAAAAGTCTAAACTGAAACCATTGAAGTTATCTATCTACATTTCTAAATTATTGAAAAAAATTCAGCTTGCTTATTATAAGGTGTCACATATTTAACATTCTGGACCAATGTACTCTTTTTTCCAACTACCAGAGACTGTAACATCCGGGAATTATTTTTGGATGGGTAAAAAATTTTGGAAATTCCCCCCGTTTAAAGCTTTGGCGTAGAGCCTAGTCTTGAAGATCTCAGAAAGTTTATGTAATATTTTTTGCTCTGTGTGGTGTTTTTGTTGTTGAAAAAACATAAAGCATTCACTGAATCGTTTTAACAGTCCTGGACCAGGGTCTGTTAAGTTATGTATACTTTTGTGAGAATACTTTATCTATTATTTGCAAGTTTAAAGATTTCTTTCTCTTTACTTAGTGTGCGATTTTTGTACGCACAAATCTCCCATACCAGAAATATGCTTTCGTAATAATTTGCCATTAGCGCCATCTAGCGGTTGCGAGTACTTCAGGCTTCTATAAAATTAAATTTACAATGTTGGTAAAATTGATTTGGTTTCGCCTTGGGCTTGGATCAAATGGCTTAATTTCAAAAAACCTGCAGTGAGCTATTAAATTTTTGAAAATCCCGTGCGTCTTCATGTTACTCAGTATAAAGTAGACAATGTTTAAGGCCACAAATATGTCCAACGCTGGAAAACACCACTGTAATTAACAGAACTACAACAGAAACTACCAGATTTTATTAAAGTCCGAATTATTAGAGTGCGAGAAAGGACTGACAGTTGACAAGAGTTGCGCCAACAATCATAATCACATGCTGATGGATGAAATCATCAAATGCTGCTGTTGATGAGCGCGGACATCCTTAAAACCCTACTGTCAAAGCTGGCATAATCAAGTGTGCGCAGCGGAGATGAGTTGAAGTGCTACGCACTATACTCGTAGCAACGACCCCCCATACTCACAGCGTTGCGCAACAAATTCATTTTATTTCGCAAAAAACTTGCGCCAATTGGACGCATCCACTACCAGCGCTGACCAAACACTGAGCGCGCGCCGTCCACACACAGCACTTGCCCACAACGGCGCGCGGCGCCACGCCATACAAACCAAATTCTACGACAGTAACAACAAACAATGCGAAAAAAGCATGGAAACAATTCAAAAGTTGAGTGCTTTTCAAACAAAAAGAGGAGCAAAAATGCACCAGCAACAAGCAACAATGCGTTGCGTAGCGGACGAATGCGGGGGTGCGCAGTACGCGAGGCGGTTGATGACGGCGGCGAAAAAAGTGAACGAAATGAAAAATCCAGAAAATTAAAATAAAACAATGCGATGGCAAACAACGCACTGGTTTACGCATGAAGAGATTTCGGTTGCGGCTAAGTGACGAACTCGCCTGCTGCGTTGCATGCACGCATTTTGCAATTCGTGCATATTGTTGGTGGCTGATGCAACCGCATTTGCTAGTGGCTGGCAGGCTGGAAGGCAGTCTGTGCTTATTGTTATTGTTGCTGTACTTTTTTTTTTTGTAGTTGTCTATGTGAATATGTCAGATTTCGCATTTTTTCATTTTTCATTATCCGCGGCCCGTCCCATTTCAGCTGCTGCGTCCCGGTAGCAAACAAGCGCCCGCTCCACCTGCCGCGCGCGCCACCCTCAACAGCAGAACGCATCACTTCGCATCAGCGTCAACGACGCATTCAAATCTGTTTGATGGACGGCAATTTCGCTGTTAATATATTTGAATTGTGTACGCAATTTCGTTGATGTGGCATGCCGCACACATACTAAAGCGCGCCACATTCACATGTGTACGCGTATATGTGGGCGCTGTACTTTGTTAGCTTTAAGGATGAGCTGCGCCTAACTGCGTAAGTGATCCCGTGTTAGCGCGGATGCAACAACAGCGATATCAGCGGCAACAATTTCGATTGAGCGCAGGGCGGCGGTCCCAGGCAATGAAGCAACTTGCTGCCACGGCTTGCCGGGTTGGCTGGGTGACTGCCACGCTGCGTAGTTTTTGCAGTTGGGCGTCTGTTTGCAAACGCATTCACAACTGATGACAATTAAATGCATTGCTATGCAAAAATTACTACAACAACAAGAGCGTATAAAAGTTGGGCAAAAACAATGCGCGGAGCAAGAAAATTGCCAGTGTAGCAAGCGGAGCGTGCATTATATCAGTGTGTATGAGAAGACATAAATACATATAGACGCACAAATAAGCTCACAAATGCACACACACACATACGCGCGCCCAACCACACATCGTCATCTGACCGGCAAATGCGGCAAGCGCCTGTCTCAGCAGCCGCCAGCATTAGATGCGCATTGCTGCAACATGCCAACAATACCGTTATCTGCGTATTTTAAGCTTTTTTGATTATTGTCTCTGCTGCATGTGTGCAAGTATGTGTGCACATATGCATTTTTTTTACCCTGAACGCACGAAGCTTCGAGTTTCATTTTGCTCTTATTGTTGCAGTTGTTTGCCTCATGCGTGTTGTTGTTGTAATTTTTTGTTGTTTAATTTACAACTTGAAAATCAGCAATTCAGTGCAATTTGCATTTGATTTTAATTTTGAAATTGTTGTCTTGTTGGTGCTTTGTGCTGTTTATTGTCATTGATGCTCCCTTTTGCCACAAATGTTGTTTACTACTGCAACCGCTAATATTTGCAATTGTTGTTATGGCATGGCATTGTTCCCGTTGCCGTTGTAGCCGCTGTTGAGTTAATAGCAACAAATTAAGTTTATTAATTTATTTAATATGCACTTAATTATTTATTTGCCAGCGCTGCTTTTAAGTGTGCGTCGTCACTGCTGAAGTGCCACATCGGCGCGCGCTGGTTGTTGTTGCTTGTGCTTTTGCTATAATGATCAAACGAGGTTTGACAATTAAGTAATGAGACTGATTTTATTGCTGCGCTTGTGGTAAACCTGTTACCTTGAAATTCCCTTTCTCATTTTCCGGCATCTCTCCCCTCTCCATTCATATATACCATCGCTCTAGCTTGTTTAGTTCGCCTGCTGCATCAAGTTGAGTAGACGTGTGTTTGTAGTGCTCGTCACGAAAATGGAAAAATGAAATCAAGAGCAACCCGTCGCATTAAAATTTTGCGCCAGATTGGTCGAAACAGCTTCGGAAACGTACGCTAAAATTGTAAGAGTGTATGGTGATAGTGCTCTTAGTCCGAAAACAAACCGCGCGTCCCCCGCCCGAAAAAAGCTCGCATGAGCAAGTCGAAGGTGAAAACGATAATTATTGCCTTTTTTGATAGCCGTGGAATCATCCACAAAGAATTCGTTCCACCGGGGAAAACTGTGAATCAAGTCTATTATTGCCAAGTACTCGAAAGATTGCGAAAGCAAGTCAACAGGGTGCGCCCAGACATCGCTCGTAACTGGATCCTTCATCACCACAACGCGCCGTGCCACACCGCCCTCAGCGTGTCCCAGTATTTGGTCTCTAAAGGGATCGCCGTGTTGCAACAGCCGCCTTACTCGCCCGATATGTCACCCTGTGACTTTTTTGTTTCCTAAAACAAAATCGGAAGTCAAAGGAATCCATTTTGAGTCGATTACGGACATCCAGGCGGCTGTGACGAGGGTACTCGCGGACATCCAAGTCGAAGCGTTCCAGAAATGTTATGAATCACGAAAACGCGCTGTATAGCTGCCCATGGAGACTACTTTGAAGGGGATGGCAGAGTTGTAGAATAATTTTCAAATATATGGTTTTTATGGAATCAGTCTCATTACTTAATTGTCTTACTTCATACATACCTTTTGAGTTATATCTATTTCAATTGAGGCAGGTCTTTAAAGAATAATATTCTATTATTAGTTTATATTTTGTTGATATTATTAATTCATCTCTTGCGATCAAATTTGACCCGGACTATATAATAAAGTGAGCCAAAAAACAGTATAATGGCGTATGCGGGAAATATTCTACGGATTATTTGAACAACTTTGCTAAGGGAATGTGGGTCTAAAACTGGCTTAGAGCTTTGAATTCTAATTTTTTCGGTTTCGGCTTATTTTTGGATCGCCATTTGGTAAATGTAGAGTCACCAGCGATGTTGTCAAGCATCTATTTTGTGATCTCTACTCCAAGTCGTTTTTCAGAAGATTTTGGTATTTTGATTTACCAAAATGTCTTGATTCGATAAGCGATCTTGGAATACTCTGCCATCTCTCTGATGCCAAAATAAAAAGGGTTTTACCAATAAAGGAAAAAACTTTTATCGATTCGGTTTAAGTAATATGTACAATAGAAGAAATATATCTTTTAAAATCGAGTCACAAAGTAGCATTGTTATAATATCAATTGGCTGAAAACATATTGGTAGGGAGATATCCTAATTTTTCATTTATTTAGGTCGGACAAACCATTCAAATAACATATAAGGAAAAGGAACTTGGACTTGGAAATATACCTAGTACATAAGGCTTTTTAGTTTTATAAGGTTTATTGCGAGTTTCCAACCGATTTTATTCATTCCATCATAAAAACACAGCGTTATAAGAAAAACACGCTCTCTCCATTTATCAGATGGAAGTTCGAAAGTATTTACATTTTAGGAAGTATTGACCCGATTCAATCTATTTGTAATACACAGACACACTACTATTAGGAAAGGAATCTCTGTGAATTACAATTATATATCTCACACATTGACCGATATTTTCAGTAAAAAGTGAACTGTAGATACTGGGGTCCACATATTCGGTACCCATGGGTTTGAACTTCAAAAACTTTATTCGTGTAAAGATTTATAACGTTATATTTATTGCTTCTTAATTTGTACACTCGAAAGGAAAGAAGCAGATGGAATTTAAAATTATATTATGGGGGTATTCTGGTCTAGAAGCATTAATTTCAGGTAATTTTTAAAGTGTCGTAAAAAAGGCAATTAATATTTTTAATATCCATTTTTTTTATTAGGTATTTTTTAATTTTAGAAGAGTACAGAAAAAAATACTAAAAGTAAAAAATTTCAAAAATTATGAGCTGACGAAGGGGGGGTCCCTAAAAAATTCTACGTGACCATACCCATAATTTCAACCCTCCTAGTATCTGAAACCAAAACAAAAAAAATATTAATCTAGTATAATGTCCCAATGGCCGGAACTACGGAAAAGTGGGAAAATAATTTTTTCACAAAATGGGGACTGCCTGAAAAGAAAGTTTTTTGGATCACTTTTTCTGACTATTTCGAATTTTTTAAAAAATAATAAAAATAAAAATTTGGGGAAGGGGCTAGTTCAAAAAATAGACAAGCCTATAGAGAAGACTCCATAAAAATTTCAAGTAAATCGGTTCAATAGAACCTGTGAAATCGTGAGTATCGTTCCGAAAAAGTCAGTTTTGAGAAAAACGCGTTTAAAGTTTCGCGTAAAGTTTTTTACAGTCTAGTTCCGGCCGAACCAATTTGGATGCTGTGTCAGAAAAATGCCTATATCTCCGAAAATATTTTGAATTTTGAAAAATCCTCTTGTAAACATATTCTTGAATAATTAAACTTGAAAATAAAAAAATCGATATTTTTAAATTTCTAGACCAGAATACCCCCTTATATGAAAAGTGTGTTATAGTCCGATTTAACTCATATACACACAATAGCATCCATAGAATTTTATATACCGCATTTGCTTGAAATCGCGATTGCGGGTTTTGAGATGTGATGGATATTTTCACCTAAAAGTAGACGATGTCACGCTCATCGTCCAATTTTGATCCCTTCTCCATTAAAGCCCTGTCGTATCATCTTGGGTGTAAAATTTAAAGTCTCTAGCGTATTTAGTTATTAACTTATGGAGCTTTTAGTCGTTTTGAACAGTACCGTTATATGGAGAGTGAGAGTTGTCTTCCGATTTCATCCATTTTCTTCACACTATCGATAGGAGCTCTTATAATATTTGCGCTCGGTGAATTTTGTTTGTTGTAGCTTAAGTGGTTTAAGAGATTTATAAGATACAAGTACATATATATATTAAAAACTTATCAGATGCCGAGGCTACTCCTACTTTTCCAAAATAGAATGGATGGACGGACGGAATGACAGAAAGTCACCAGGATTTTTCTTCATCCTGCTCCTTAATATATGTATAACCTTATATCTATCTCGCTTAGTTTTTGTGATACATAAACTATTGAGTGAACAAACGCTCTGTAGCAACATGTTATATAACCTATCTTTAAATCAAAGAGAAATTATTTCTTATTTTAAATTTCAGAAACCAAAATAGCTTTAGTATTATTATCAATCCGCTGCGGAGGCTAACTTGATTTTACAAATCGTTCAACTTTATTGCGAAAACTCACGTTCTGTAAAGAACGTGTTTCGCGCGCTTTGCTCAACTTATGGTAATCGGCTTACCGAGCGTACTATTTGCAACACCATCCGACGTTTTCGAGGCAAATTTTGTTCAGCAATGAGTCCCATTTCTGGCTCAATGGGTATGTAAACAAGCTAAATTGCCGCATTCGGGACGGAAATCAACCTGAAAAGATTCAAGAGATGCCATTTCATCCAGAAAAAAAAACGGTTTGGTTCAAAACTGATGCCGGTGAGAACGTAACCGTCAATGGCGACCCATGATAACATAGTCGGTTTTATTTTAAGCCTGAAATTGAATTGCTCGTTATCTCGACGACATTTGGTTTCAACAAGACGGCGCCACTTTCCACACATCGGATCACTCAATAGATTTATTAAGATAACACTTTGGAAAGCAGATAATTTCAAGTTTTGTGCCGGTCGATTGACCACCAGGATTGTATGATACTACTGTGCCCAAAATATAAGATGACATTTGAATTTAAACTGCGCGCGTCGAAGGATTTGGAGAACTATTTTTTTTTAGGTTGGTAGTATTGTCAGTCATATTTATGTCAAATTTCATGTCAAAATATTCATTAGTGTTTGCGATACGTTTCGTTTTGTGAGCTTCTTAAAGTGAGTTTTTCGTTTTTTACGATGTCGAAATTGGTTGAGCAAAGAATTTGCATTAAACTTTGTTTACGGAATCAATTTTCAGCTGCGGATACGTTGAAGATGGTCCAGAAAGCCTTTGGTAATGAGGTTATGTCTAAAAAAAATGTTTACAAGTGGTATAATGAGTTCCAAGCCGACCGTGAACGTGTCGAAGACGAAGAGCGTCCAGGGCGACAATCAACCTCAACCGACGAAGCTCACGTTCAGCAAATTAAAGATTTGGTGTTGAAAAACCGTCGACCAGGGTGAACCGCATTATAACTGCCGATCAATCGAGCGAATATCGTGCCAAAAATCGCTCAAAAATCAAGGTCATGTTGACTGTTTTCTTCGATTATCGTGGTGTTGTGCATTATGAATTCCTTCCAACCGGTCAAACAGTCAACAAGGAATATTAATTGAACGTTATGCGTCGTTTGCGTAGCACTAGCCTAAAAAGGCCGGAATTGTGGAAAAACAATTCTTGGTTTTTACACCACGATAATGCACCATCCCATACTGCCCTCGTAATTCGTGATCATTTCGACAAAAACTCAACCCATATCGTTCCAACCACCGTAGTCACCTGATCTGGCTGTTCACCAAACTCAAAAGACCGCTCCGGGGACACCGTTTTTATACGGTAGAGGAGATTCAAGCCGCAGCGAAGACGGAACTAAAGGCCATTCCGGAAAGTGACTGCAACCAGTGTTTCGAAGATCGGAAAATCTGTTGGAATAAGTGCATTGCATCGTAAGAGGATTACTTTGATGGGGATGAAATTGATTTGGATGAATAAATAAAGAATTTTCAAAAAAAATACAATGTTATTAGATTTGAATTTTTTGTATTTCTCTTAAAAAAAGTAAAACCCTTGAAAAGGATCACCCGATAATTCAGATCACGGTTATAGTCTCAAGTTTGCAATGTTATGGAAAATAAAGTCAACCCAAATATTTTTATGAGAGATAAATAAATTAAAGTTCTGCATATCATTGTTATGAGTACAATTAAAGGTTCGCAAGTAGAAACCACTATAAATATGTATATGCCTCCGGGAACCACTAACCAATGGCGTCAACGAAAAATTTAAAGCTTGCCTTGATAGAGAAGTTCAGACGAAATATTATAATCAGCATAAAAAAAGTTTCATTCAATATAAAGACGAACAGTTGGACCTTCGACCTCGTCAGATAGACTGATGCCTAATCGACAAAGTATATATGCGTATTTAAAAGGCGTTTTGGATGTGTGCGTTTGTGTTATATTTCATTCCGGTTCACTGCCTGAGAGTAAGTTGAAAAGTTTCTCTCATATACACATAAGCCTTCTTTATGTACATGTGTGTGTGTGTTTGCGTGTATAGAAAAATCATAATTAACCCAAATTAAGGCATAATTTTTGCATGAATGCAACAGCAGCAACAACAGCAACAACTATGGAATAATCAACAGCAATGCGTGGCCCACCCACCGAGCGCTCAGGAGTAAAACGAAGGATGAGGGCATACGCACACACTTACGCCATGGGCTACAACACTGCAGATGGCGGGTGCACAGGCGGTTGAGGCTGATAAAAGTTTAGTTGCGTATCTAATGCACTGCTGTCGAGCTGCGTGGCAGGTGAATTTCATTTTGTGCGCATAAAATTTATTTATTTTAGCTTTGTCTGTCGGTCGGTTGGTTGGTTGGTTAGTTGGTTTGGCCTCCATACCCCGAACGCTTTGCGCTCTTGGTCGGATATGCCTGAGGCCAGAGGGGACGGCCAGCTAGCTGACTCGGCCTCATGGTTGAGGTATCAAAGCGAGCGTTAAGCCAAAGTCGCCACACACATGCATACATATATGTATATATATAATTTGCAGAAGGATGTGTGTGCGTATGTGTGGTTGTGCGTGTGTGGCAGACAGCTCGTCCTAGGCTGCTGCATCCTGTGCGTGCGCCTCGAGTGCTCCAATACATACACGCATTTTTATTTCAATTTTATATAAATAATTTTTCATATCATAACATTTCTGTGCATTTTTATCCGACGCATCCCGCTAGCCGCACGTCCACCGACCGCCCCGTCAGCCTGCCACATTTGACTACTGTAGCAAAAATGCGTAATTTCAATCAACAGACAACGCAACGCAACGCAAACCCAAAGCAATGCAACGCACCGCAATAATCACAAAAACAAGAACAACAAAAACCAACAGCAACACAAACACAAAATCCGTTAATTTGTATATAGAAGTGGCTGGCTGAAGTGTGGGCGCGGCTGCACTTGTGTGCGTTGCCATGCATTATGGACAGATGCCGCGCCATGCGTGTTGCATGCTGCGTGGACGAAGGGATTGACTAGCTGACTGCTGGCTCTTACGCAATCACACACGCACGGGCACACACATTCATCTATTTCAATTTGACTTTTGCAATATTTTTGCAAATTTGAAAATGTTAACTTTCCGGTTTTGTATTTGTTTTTGTTACGCTTTTTCCCTTATTTTTTACCATATTTATTTTCACATTTTTTCCTTCGTCTTTTTGCAAGGTCCATTATCCTTCCATCAATTTGTTGCGAATGTTTTGTTTCGTTTTTAATTAAAAATAAAAACAAATTACAACAAAAAAACTTTCAGTGCGCGTAGAAGTTACTTTTCAATGGAGAAAATATTAAAGTACTGAATGGTTGGTCGGTTGGCCGTTTGGTTTGCTGGTTTCTATCTATTTTTCTACACAACTTGGTCCAGTTAGATGAAAAATATTCTGTATTCTGTCAATTTAATATTTGTTTTTGTTAATTTAACGGTACTTCGTGAGCTGAAAGGTGCTTGGCCGAAACAAGACATCATCAATACGAAAACAGCCCTTGTCGCGATTAAGCGGTTATTTTCAACAAACCACAAAGATATTGGAACTTTATATTTGATCTTCGAGGCCTAAGCAGGAATGTAGCTTTCATCGTCTCTCTAGTACTAAGCTTAGTTACAATCCTGTCAAAGTTTCTTCGAATTGCAATCAAACACTCTGAAATGATTAGCTCCAAAGTATCACTATCTCTGCTCTTTTTGAAATCCTCAGTCCAATCGGTAGTCCACAGAATAGTTGTTGCCCGCTGAAGGTCACTCAAAGCGCTCAAACAACAGCCTGCCTGGTCTTTTTTCGCAGTATTTTTTGGAAAATCCCTTAAAAAATTTAGAACATTTCTTTTTGGAAGCACCATTTTTTATGTCAAGCTTACCTTTTTTCATAAAATTCTAAAGCGACTCTCCGGGCTACTGTTTTCATTTTACTTCTCACTGTAACATAGAGTCTTTACAAGGGTTCGCTGTCTCACAAGATTGATGCATTCACGCGTTGATGCGTTCAAAAAGCATGTTTTGGAGGCACTTTAATCATTTTTGTAAAAGAGCTTCCTCTTTTCCCATTTTCCGAAGGAGGGATCTTAAGGCTAGGTGCCGTGATGACTGCTATATAATTAAGCTCTCTTTTGCCTTGAAGTAAGAGCTTTTTGGTCTGTCCACCACCAAAACTACCACAAAGTTACTTTGTTGTATGCCCTGTGTTGCTATGTTCCAATACCTGAGGTGTTCCTACAGAGTCATTGCTTCAAACAACGCTTACACCGCTTGTCTATCCCTTAGAATGTTTATGGGCTTCCTCGTTAAAGCAGAATCTCACTCGGCTCCTTGTCTTAAGCCTACAATTTCAACCAAAAGGACTGAATTGTGGTCATTAAATTGCTCTTTTGCAGAAATTCCAGATTCGAAGGTCCTTAGAAGCCCTGCTCTCATTTTTTTCTCTTTAGCTTAGCTTTTTATGAAGAATAGCATCGAGATATTTGACAGAACTCGGGAGTACAGTAGTTCTGCCTCTAAAAAAGTGAGTATTGAATTTTACAGTTAGTTCCTGACGCTCTGCCAATTTGCGAAAAACTCAAAAGCGCTTTCTATGAGCCGGTATAGACGATTAAGATTCAATTCTGAAGAGAGGAGAGGTGGAGTTCTCCCTGTCGAGTAGAAATAATAATTCACTGTTCAAGGAGACCCAAAACGAGGTAGATGCCTTCTTGTAGTGTCTCACAAGTAATTTAAGAGAGATTTTTATACCCTCCCACCGTACATGGCTTGTCAATTGCTTGTCATGTGACTTAACCAGGCCAACAGGTTCCGATTAATGTCGAAAGAAGCGGAAGCCGATATCAATGCAACCATGCTAGCGTTGTTAAATGCACATTCGACGTCAATGAATGCCGCTAAGCTGAATTCTAGATTTTCTAAGGAACTTTCGATTCTTCCAGCTACCTCATGTATGGCGGTATCAACCGCTTTCCCTTTGACGTACGCGTGCTGACCGAACTCCAAATGGTCTATTGGAATATGCCGCTTGATAAGATCGTCAGTTTTTAGTAGAAAGGATCGGTCTGTAGCAATTTCCCTTACCCGGTCACGGTATGAAGATAACTTTGACCTCCTGCCATCTGCTTGACGTGTACCCTAGATGAACACAAGCAATCTAAATACTAGCAACGAGGAGAAAAGTAGACCTGTAGAGCAGGAAATATACCATCCGTTAAAGGTTTGAGACCACCTTAAAAGGTTTGAATCCACCAAACCGCTACGATAACCGTCAAACTGCCTGTGTAATGTGACATGTAGGCAATATCTCTGGTCCGACTGTCCAAAATGAGTAGCTAATATTATACTGTTTTACCGTTAATGCGGTCTACATATGGTCTTTCGATAAAAACTTTATGATGATTATTTTATTTAAAATCAAATATCTAAATATGTAAAATGACACCCGGTATAAGAATAAGATATAACGGGTGATCTTAAATTGAAAGCGTACGAAAACAGCTTGTCCAAGAACTCAAGCCGCTCGACCTTCACAAGCGATATCGCTTCGCTCTAAGGGCTCTTGAAAAGTTCCGTCGTGGCGACCGTCATGATAACCGACTATCTTGATCTCGGCGACATTTGGTTCAAACAGGACGGTGCTTCCCACTTCCCACATATCGTTGAGCAGATATTTTCACGTTTTAGGCCGTTCGACGGGCCGCCAAGAAAGTATGATATCACACCGTTATACTTTTTCCTGTGGGGATATGTAAAGTCTAAAGTCTATGCGGACAATCCTACTTCGATTCAGGCCTTGGGCAAAACATCACGTGTGTCATTCGCCAGACTAGACGAAATACTCGAACGAATCATAAAAAATTGTGCTCAACGAATGGATCGTCTGAGACGTAGCCGTGGCCAACAGTTGAAAGAGATTATCTTCAAAAAATAAATGCCAAATAATGCTCTTTCGAATGATACTAAACACTTCGTATTTAATTTGAATAGTAACGAACCTCGAAATGGATCACCCTTTAGTAATGATATGCAAAGGTCCTGTAAGTATGTATATTCAAACTGCGTGCAGTTAGTGTAAACGGTTTTTGATTGATTTTTATTTCGTTTTGTATTATTTTTCAATACTTTATGTCCTGTACTAGTTACTTAATACTCTAAACATTGCATCGTTTTTTTATTTGCAAAATTTCTTTATTCTATTTTGGCATTCGGTCGTTTTCTCTCTTCCTTGCGGCAGCAATTACCGCTATGGATGCGAGCAATCTCGTTACATCCGGTCAAGATACATACCAACGAATGCACGGACAGTTGTGTGACTAGTTGTTGAACCACAATTTCTTGTCATGCATATGTGAAACATACCATTTGTGGTTGTTGTTGTTGCTGCAATTTTTCTTTGCAATCTCGTTTTTTTTTTGATACTTTAAATTCACTTTGATCAAATGATATTTGGTTGGTTTGAGGTTGTTAACTTCGTTTTCAACGCTGGTCCACCTCCTCTACACATATCAGCACACACATACACACAAATCGAAACGAGGATTTGTGCCCGCACTAAACTAGTTTTAATAGTTTCATTTCGCCACTGCATTTAGATTGTTAAGCACTGGTTTGATTGAGGCAATCACTGGGGCATGATTGAGCTTCCTATCAATTTGAGCAGCTGCATGCACACATACATACACATTGACTGATGCATTTGTGGTTTTGACAAGAAGTATTTGTTCCTACATACGTACATATTTACACAACTTTACACGCTACACAGGGATATCGAAAATTGGCCTCGAGGTTGTGTCTAAGCAAATGACCCTACTTTGACGGCTAACCACACACAGCAGCGCTTGTGTGTTTTGACAGATATGACCATCTCATCAAGCGAAGATGTCGAAGATAATTTGTAAGCCATGGTCCTTGCTGCAAGCATTCAATTAGGTTTCTAATTTGTTGCTTAATATCCGGTTGTTTGTTATATTTTGTAGTTATTCGCGTGCAGTTTCGCTAAAATTTTGAACAGCCAAGGAGATAAAGAGTATATTGTAGTAATAAAATTAGTTTTGTTTTATGCCGAATTCATTCTAAATGTAATGAGGTGTATCTACTTTTTAGACATACCATCTGAACAAGTTTGACCCGGACTGCCACAAAATCAAAATTTTGACGTAATTTAATACAAATGTTTACAGGCATATCAATGCTTAATCCAACTTTCATAGACTTGATAAAAGCCTCGTCGGGCATGGCTTTCAGTGAAATTTGTAATTTTTGAAGCACCATTCGCCAGATTGTTCCACAGTTTCGACGTCATATTCATAAAATCAAAGGTCGATTGTGATAAATATAGGGCTCGCAACCAAGAGTCTAGTACATTAATAGTTTCTTACCTAAAACATTAACCAAAATATGTTAAGTCGATTCAGAGGAGATGTTTAGGTCCTCTACTGACTTTTTGAAGCCAACTTGACTGCTTTCAAGTACTGTTTCATTGACTTTTTCGATGTTGATGTAAATCGAAATTTTCAGAAAGGAAGCGAGCGAACCATTATCCTGGTACCCGAACTGATACAGCATCGTCTCTGTAAACTTTATAAATTTCGTTGGTAGCTTGCGTGGCATTTTCTTCATTATTTTACTCATTTTTTAACAGCTGTAACTTTTCTTTCAATTTTGAAATTTAATTTGGTAAAATGAAGCTTAAAATCTCAGTTTTCCAACACTTTATGTCATGACACAATGTGATTGGTACCACTGGAGACAAACGACTGCAACGACATCTATTGTCAAAATACAATTATATCGATTCGGTTCGCGCTAACAATTTTTTTGAACTAGTCCGTGTCAAACTTGATGAGTGTTTAGCCGGCTCTTTCAGAATTCGTTAAGCTTCTTTTTGTGATTCTTGTATTCATCCTGATTTAATCGACAAGATGGCAATTCGACGGCTGATAATTTTTTTGAGTAACTAGATCTTGATAAGAAGTATAAACAAATGTTTTATAATGTCTTTTAAGGAGTGGCAGTGTAAAAAAATATTTGATATGTGTAACAGGACCTAAGCCTATGTAGCCTAAAATGAGCGTTAACTTCAATAATTTGATGATAACCAGGAAAACTCGTTTCATATATTTTATGACAACATATAGTAATCTTCTAAATAACATCACTTCTGTAAATGTATTGGTTGATCCAAGTAGAGGTGCTTTTTTATAGATTTTTTGACAGATCATGCGTGACTCATGTCTAGCTGTCATGTTATTTTTGTACAGTATTGTTTATAATTTCATCATGGAAGCACTTACGCCTGAACAACGTTTAAAAATCGTTCAATTTTATGTCGAGATCTTAAATTGAAAGCGTACAAACTACAACTTGTATCAGAACTGAAGCCGCTCGACCTTTGCAAGTTTTCAAGCCAAATTTTGTTCAGTGATGAGGCCCATTTTTGACTGAATGGATATGTATCTAAACAATATTGCTGTATTTGGGTTGAAGAGTAACCTGAGGAGATTCAAGATTTCATCCAAAACAAAACACGGTTTGGTTTGTGGGCCGGTATCATTGGCCCTTATTTTTCCAAAAATCTGAAATTGAAACTCGTGATCTAGGCGATTTTTAGTTTCAACGAGACCACTTCCCATTCCTCATCAAATTTGAAATATCTGTGATTTTTCTTTAAAAAAGTAGGAACCTCGAAATGGATCACCCTTTATAATAATAAAAATGCATAAATAACCAACGTTACGACCTATGTCGATTAACCATGTTCGCTTGTATGTATGTAAGGGACTTTTTTGAGTTTTTGGGATGGTATCGATATGAAATATTGAATACGTTCTTCTCTTCGCAAGAAGGTTCTCGTTTGTCGGAAGCGTCATGCTGTCATACAAACTGATACATTAAAACAAAGTTCTTATATGGAAAGCTTTTGTATCTGACGAAATACATCTCGATATTCGGCATGGATTATTTTCCAACAACAAAAATGATTAAATCTTAATGCACATTGTTCAGCTCGGACCACCATATCATATAGTTACCATAAAAAGTGAAAGATCGAAATAAAGTTCTCGTATGGCAAGCTCTGGTGTTTGACGAGATATCTTCACGAAATTTGGCTCTAAGGCAATAGAACAATCTCCGAGGAAACTAATCAGACCGGGTCACCATATCTGTCATAAAAACTGGCCGATCAACATAAACTTCCTGTATGGAAACTATTTTATTTGCAAAGTGTATTGTAAGTAGCTTCAGTGCAGTCGAAGCTAAGTTTTCCTAACTTTAATTACAGTTTCATTAACTTTTAATTGTAAGTTCTTAGTCATTAGTGCATTTAATTAAGAAAGAGTTCTCAGCACTTTGAAATAAATATTCTGCTTTTCTCAAAAGCCCTGGAGTTTTTATTGTCGACAAGAAAGCGCCAATGACCCTGCATTTGCCTCCGAGGCATACAAAAGGCTATAACTACCGCTTGTAGTTTTACCTAGATAAAACCAATTTATTACAATGTTGCTTGCTCGACACCCGAGCCGAGTTCAACATTAGCTCTTAAGAAACTGTAAATATCTGAACCCTCAGAGGTTATTTAGCGTGAAAAACATTTGTCAAACAATTAAATTTCAATTAAATCGATGTAAATGTAAATTTCACTAACGAGCCCTACGTTCCGTTGCGACGCCATGCAACCCTGCGCTACGCTGCAGCTGCGTGTGGGTAACTAGAAATGTGAGATTTACGTTGCCCAGCACATCAAGCGGCTAACATAATTAAAAATATTAATAATAATTACATTAAAATTACGCTGCAATCGAGCAGCAGCCTTGTTGTTATGCATTGGCTAATGTTATGTAAGCAGCATTGTGGAATAATTTTGCAAATGGCTGCGCAAAAATATGAAAAACTACTTGTAAAGCAAAAAAGGGAAAAGCGAAAATTAAACAAGATAATGTTTTATTAATATTTGAATACAAATTAGAGAAGAAAACCAGTAGCTAAACGAAAAACTATAATTCTATGTTAAGTTCGTTATTTGAGCATTAAAATTCAAAAGCATACTATGCACTATGTATGAACAATGTAGCAACTAAGCGCTGTAGCACTGAAGCACTGGTGCACGCATCTAATTGTAAGCAAATTAAAATTATACACAAGCGTCGTCTACATGATGAGTCTGTGTACTTATGTTTTTAGAATAGAATTTTAAAGGAATATAGTAGCTAATTCAATTCCCAACTGGTTGGCTGACTGTTGGACTGTCTTGAACAGCTAAGCAAACGGGCTTAATACACACGTTAGGGTGGTGCTTAAATGAACCTCGACACCTACGTTTTTTTTTTTTTTTTTGGGTAGTGATGGGGGCTTCAAGAGCGTGTATTTTACAGGGTACAATGCAAGAGGACTCATGTACACTTTGGTTTCTATTGGAATGTGTTTGGGAATCCGATAAAGGAGTCGATTTTAAACTACCGTAAGAATACTTAAGAAGACATGCCAACCGAGGATTTTTAAAAAATTAATGATTTTTGTTGTTGTTTAAAGCAAATTTTGGGATTCTGAAAACCTTACTCAATTAGTAGAATACTAAAACAAAATATTTATTTTCCAATCTGCTGCAGTATGTAGTTTCACAGAGTTATATAGACCAAGGTATATAATTTTTGAAGGTAGCAAAAAATCATAGAAGGATGAAACTCATTGAAAACAAAGGATAAATATCAAACAATAAAGGCAAAATAATTTACGGTCGATCTGTGGTCGGGAAGAGGAAGGGGATGGAAAAGGTGGATTTTTGAGGAGTAAAACCAGTTTAGCAAATGTACGAGTTCTATAACAAAAATATAGGCAAAGATGTGGTTGATGAAAAGATCTACAACTTTTGTATCAACACCTTTTTCACATAACCTCAAAGTTGAAGCAAAATATTGAAGTTTAGGGTTTTAGGTCGATTTATCCATGTTCGTCTTTATATACGCGAACTAGTTCCTGATTTTTTGAGATATCGACATAAAATTTTCGAGGTGACCTTTTCTCCCCAAGAAATTGATCATTTGTCGGAACCGCCGATATCGACCATATTGAGATATAGCTGCCATAGAAACTGATCGATCAAACTCAAGCCCCTGCGTGGAAAATTTTTTTATTTGACAAAATATCTTGACGAAATTCGCCATAAATTGCTAACAGAGACAACGTTTTAATCTTCGAACAAATGGTTCAGTTCGGACCACTTTAGGTTATAGATGCTATATAAACTGATCGATCAAGCCCAAGTCCTTATACGCAAACTTTTTTATGTGAGATATAATCAAGAAAATGTGTATTGATTTTTGGTCACGGCAACTGCTCAATTTCCGAAAAGTTATTCACATCGGGTCACCATAGCATATACATATGCAGCTGCCAATGAAAATGATCGACCAAAGTTTACTTTTTTTCTGTTCTTCTGAAAATTTGACCAAGTGGCAGGCATTATGTATAAAAATCTCAATAAAAATAATTTGTACTTCCTAAAATACTGGTTTAATAAAGAAAATCAAAGAAAAAGGTGAAAAATTAAGCAAATCAATTGGATTCCATACTCCTTTCTACCACACTCTTTAACCACGACCAAAAATTATGTTTTATGAAATACTGAAGTCGTATTAATTGGACGGATATATATATATATATATATATAGATAGAAAAATATACATTTTTAATTTTTTTTGGAGTCTTGTCCGAGAAATTTTATTTCTTTCGATCTAGCTGGGAGACTTTGCTGTGTACCTCACTGGTTCATTTGCTGAGACCCAAAAAATACAAATTTGATATTTTTAAGTACCACCTTAATATGCAAAAAAATATATTTATAGTTACTCACTTCTCTTAAAAGTTGTTTAAGAACATTTTAAGCACCACCCTAATGTATAAATATGTCTTAAGTACCACCCTAATACACAAATAAAAATTTATTTCCACAAACTTCTCTTAAAAATTATTTAGGAATTTTTAAGCACCACCCTAATATATAAATACAAATATATTTGCGCATAGTTATCAGCTAAATAGCGGAGCCATGAAGTGGCGCATAATTTTTTGTGCACATCGCAATTATTTGCAGTTGAGTTGGCAACATTGTTGACGCAAATTTATGTATGTATATACAATGTATGTATGTTTGTTGCTTTAGCTATGTTAATGTTGTGCTTTGTTTTTGTGATGTTTACTGCCACTGCCGACATGCTCATTGTTGTAGTTGTAATGTAACTTTTCGTCTTTCACGCTGTTGTTGCAAGTGCACAATGCTTGGGAAGCAACAAGTGGGCGCAGAACAGCTGCTGTTGTTGTTTTTATTTACTCCTCCCTCCATCTGCCTCTCATCAACGCTTCCATATTTATTTTGTAAATCTAAAGTAATTCTCAAAAAATCGTTCATTTAATTGCGCAAGCGGCAAGCACTGAAGATTCTTCTATGTTTACAACAACAATTACAAGAATACAGCAATAATTATAGTTGTTGTAGCGATTACCTCGTTTTAGTTGTTCGCATAGCGCGAAGCTACATCCAGTTAAGCTAATAAAGCGAGCGCATTGTTACACATGCACACGCATATGTGTGAGCTTGCTTCATGCCTTGCTACTTGCAACATTGTAATTTGGCAACCTGTGCGCGGCAACTTTCCCAAAGGCCTAAACGGTCCACAGCGTCGATGTTCGAGGTTCGAGGTTTGAGGTATGCCCTCAAGCAGCGCGCTTCTTGAATTTTTGCTTTTTCGCGTAATTTCATTCGCGCCTCCCTCACCCGAGATCAGCCGAGCAATTATTTCCACTCCAGCGGCACTTGATCTTTTCGGTGAAACTAAAACGCGTAATTAATGTAATTTTCATTTTTGTTTTTCTACTCCTTTGCTGTAATAATATTATCACAAATGCCCTGCTGTTATTACAGACTAAAATTACGGGGAAGCATTCAGTTACACTGTACATACTACACACATATATTGTATGTAGGTGTGTTAGTTCGTAAAGAAGAATAAAATCGTGTTTACATGAGCAGCTCATAATTTACTCAGTCCGATGAGTTTTTAGAGTCAAACATTTTTAAGTTCAAATAATTACATTTCCGTACAATTAAATATACTCTCAGTACTTTAGGGTGGCCAAAACGTTTGTTTGATTTTGCCAGATTTTTGGAAATTTTCGAACGAATAATGAAGTACAATATGCGTGATTCCGGCATTATTCGTGGATGAAACCTAAAAATAATCTAGACCAGAAGATGACAAGTTAATAGAGATGTGAAATTTAAAGTATTCAATTGACTCAGAACAGTTTTCCCGGAGCAGTAGTTTGAGTACGCTGAATAGCCAGAAGTCGCACGGAGCTAAATCAGGCGAATACGGTGGTTGCAGCATAATATTTGTTAAAAACCCACGAAGAATCAATGCAGTAGGCTACGGGGCATTATCGTGGAGTAAAAATCAAGCATTGTCGGCCCATAATTCCGGCCGCTGTTTACGAACAGCCTTGCACATACGACACGAAACACTCAAATACATAGTATTCCTTGATGACAGTTTGGCCGCTCGGAAGGAATTCGGAGGGCATCACACCTCGGTAATCAAAGGAAACTGTCAACATAAACTCGATTTTTGACCTGATTTGACGTGATTTCATCGACTTCGGCTTGCCTTTGCCACGATATTTGGCCGATTGATCGTCTGTTACCGGCTCGTAAGTATAGACCGAAGACTTATCCCCAAAAAAAATTATGTTTCATAACATCCTGGTTGTCGGAATGTTTATCAGACCTTAACGCGATGGTTTTTTTTTTAATTTAGTGATTTTGGAACCAATCGTGCTTTCACTTGATCAAAAGATCTTTAAGTACAACATACGACATCTTTTAATTTTTGGGGGAAAAATAAATTTCAAAAAGTATACCTATAGAAGTAGCACCTTAAAAAAGTCGATTTTTGGAAAGTTGTCTGTCATCCGAGTGGACCGCACACGTTGAAATGTAGACGCAACACTCAGCTGGCAAGGTTGTGGCGCCTGTAAATTGGGATGCACATGGAATTATTTTAATTATTAATTGCGCTTCAAATTACTTCCGTATTCTCCAGATCTGGCGCCAGCGACTATTTACTGCTCTCAAAACGCAAAATAATAATTGGAAAGATGAAAGTTTCGTCGAATGAAAAGGAGCCGCGGAAACTGAGGCCCATTTTGAGACAAAGGACAAATCGTACTACCAAAATGATATCGAAAAGTTTGTAAGGTCCTTATATTCAGTGTGTCACCCTTGAAAGGAACTCTATTGAATAAAAAAACCAATTTTGCCAAAAATATTTGTTTTACTCTGGTAGGCCGGGGAATTTTCAATTGACCTGTTATAAATATGACTTTTACGATTTTTACTGAATGTTGGAACAAAAGGAAGTTGATTTGTAGGAAAAGTTAAACAAAGTGACATTGCCTACAAAGAAGATCTACTTAAGTTAACTCCGAAACATATCCCAGGTTAGTTCCGAAGCATATCCTTGATTATTATAAAATTATAAACTTTTGACTGAAGATATTGACCCTTTTCCCTATTTCTTCATAACTAAAATTACTTAAAAACTAAAGTTGGAAAATATTATGTTAATGCGCTTATAATACTATCTTTAAATTCGAATGTGGAACTCTCTGTTAGCCCTCAGATTTTTCAGATAACGAATATTTTCAGGTGGTTTCCAGAAAACAAAAATCGTTAAAAGTTCTTCCTTGCACTCTTTCCAGAGGTCATGCATAGTTCTCAGTTTTTAAAGATATCTACTACTGTGGACAAAAAATAGTACGACTTTTTCATTTAAACCCATTCGACGAAATATTTTTTCTAGGTTGGTATGACTGTCAATGACATCTGTGCCATATATCTCATCAAGAAAATCATAAGTGTTTAGTGCATGCTTGTCTTTCTTAAATAAATAAAGTGTATTAAGAACGTTGACGACAATCACGTTCAGGACGGCCATCAATTTCAACTGATCATTGACACGTCAATAAAATAAAGGAATTGGTACTAGAGAATCAACAATTAACAGTGAGAGCTCTTAAGGGGGGAGTCAGCTTTAGAGACTTCAAAAAATCGATTTTTTTGAATATTTTTTTGTGAGGGAAAGCAATATTTGATTAAAGCGAAATTTCTAGGGCTTATAGTTATATATTTAAACATCATTCACAATTTTTTTGGATATGAAATCTTTGATAGTCTGCCTTTGGAAAGCAATTGTCTGATGCAAATCGCATGTGCATTTGTCGGACGGCGGGCAGGATGCAGGTCGCAATTTCTATTGGAAATAAAAAATTCAAAGAATTCATATTTTTTAATAATTTATCTTCTAGTTAAAGTAAGAAAATTCAAAAAAAAAGTGTAAAATTTTACAAATTATTTAAAAATTGAAAAAAGTGGTCTTTGATTAAAAAAATGTGTGCTTTATGTTGTTTAAAAATATGTTATGTTTAAATGAGTTAAGCATCCACTCATTCTACTCGGAAAAATTGGCTCAACTTAATAAGACAGCTTAACGCACCACAGCAGATGACATTACAACACAATACCAATGTACGAGGGCTGCTATATATATTTCTGGCCTAATAATGAAAATAGGCATATTTATCAACGAAAATGTATTTTTTTTTTTTCGTTGAATTTGGCTCGTTTTGGAAGACCCACACGGTGTTTTGTTTCGGGCTCATACGCATAGATCTATGATTCGTCACCTGTGACGACCATATAAACGTCTTTTGAGGCACCGCGATCGTATTTTTTCAGCATTTCGTTACACCAATCCACACGAGCCTTTTTTTGAGCGATTGTCAAATTGTGCGGGATCCAACGCGAACAAACCTTTTTTACGGCCAGGTGTTCATGCAATATCGAAAGTATGCTGGTGGGAGAAATGCATAGGCATGCCTCTATCTGAAGGTATAGTACATGACGGTCTTGCATTATCAGTTCACGTACAGCATCGATGTTTTCTGGCACAACGGCTGTTTTTGGACGACCTTCACGGAATTCGTCTTTGAGCGAGCGTCGGCCACGATTGAATTCGTTGTAACAGTTTTTCAGAGTGCTATAGGATGGTGCTTCATAGCCATACAAAGATTTTAGTTCATCGATGCACTCTTGTCGTGATAATACACGTCGAAAGTTGTGAAAAATGATCGCACGAAAATGTTCACGAGTTAATTCCATTTTTTGGCTAAGATGAATTTTTTAATTCCCTGTAAATAAAACAATTCACGATTAAATGACAAAACGTTCTCAGTGATGTTATGCTAAAAAATGTCAAACTTTCCAATGGAAATGTCAGATTGCACCTAGCAACACTTAGAATTGCCTAGTCCAGAAATATATATAGCAACCTATGTAACACACCACACGCGTATGCAACCCAACTTACAAAAGGAATGGGCAACGGGAAAGCTCACACAATTCGTCAGCTGCAGTTCGCCCATCAATACATCAACATTCGTTTACGCAATTCGTTCGACACTCACATTCAATCCTACGCAGCGCCACGTAAATACCTCCTTCGTTAACTCAGCGATCCGGGATGCAACTTATATCCACCCCGCTCCGTACATTTACATACCTTCGTCGTCCATTAATTAATATAAGTTAATATAAATTTTATATTAATATTTTTCATACGAATTTAATAAACATTATATTAAATGATTGTACATTTGAAAGTGAGTGTTTTTATTAAAGAAACGTTGAAATGGCTTGTACTTTTGTTTGAAAATTTAGCAGCATTTTAAACATGTTCAAACTTGACTTTTCTTAGTTTTTTTTAGTTTAAATAGAAGATAATTTAATGGCAAAGATAATAAACTTCTCCCCAATTCCATACGACGTTTAGTTTTTTTCTATCCTGCCCGCCAATTAAAGAAAATCGTAAAAATGAATAAGCGAGAAATCGCGCGTCAAAGTTTTCGCTTTCTGCCCAAGCACTAATATATCTGCTAGACGCTCGGTCACTATTTCCCTTCTAGCTTCGAAAATATTCCGAATTCCCATCTATAACTTCGGGGACATGTTCTTAAATATTTTTTAAAGAGGTTTAAGCAAAAAAAATCGATTTTTCAAGCTTTTAAAGCAGGCATGGCAACTGTGGAACATGGGAAGAATCTCTGAAAAACCATTTGAAAGATTATTTGGACCTAAGAAAAGTGACAGCATGTCATACATATTCCAAAACAGTGTAAAAGAGAGAGGTGATTGATGGCAAATTCCAACGACCAGAGAAAGCATTTTGAGTCCATTGAAGACATTAAACGCAGTTATTATTACGAATATGGATATAAATTTCTAAAAATCAAATCAAATTGTTGAAAAATGCACTGCATAATTATTTAGTTCATTTAATAGTAATTATTCCGTTTAATTGATTGCATTATTGCAAACGCTTTAAAGAACTCACATCTTTGCTTTTGTAGTTGTTTTTTTTTTTTTCTCTAAAAATTTCGATGTGTGCAATTAATTTGCATGAAAGTAATTTATGCGAAAGCACAGCGTGAATGCCAATTACCATCTGATATGCATACAAATTATTCACGCAATACATTTTTCGCACTTACGACTGTACACACATGTGTATGTATGTATGTGTAAGTGTGTTGCTACAACTATATTTTTTGCTGACGATTTGAAAAGTCAATAAATAACATTTTCACGCAGCTCAAATAATTCACTGTTTTTACAATTGAATTTAAATTCAACTTCCGCCATAAATCTTGCGCTAAATTTGTGCTTCCGTTTGAAGAGTTTCTTAACGCACTCACGCACACACAGACACATCCGAACATCCGAACATCTAAGCAAAACCAGTTAGAAAAGGAGGAGTGCATCGAAAAGTGCAATAAATTCGTGTAAATCTGTGTGTGGTATGTGTTTTATGTGTGTGTGAGTGTGTGGTATTCCTGTGTTTGTGCGTGAAATGCTCCAAAAAACTTCAACTTCCGCTCTTCACTTTGCAGTGCGTAACGCACTTTGCACTTTATGCCGCCTAATGGTCCCAAAGACATAAGTAATTTTGTATGTTTGCAAATCCAGACGCTTCTTAGTGTTCAAGCGCAGGTGTGTGTGCTTTGAAAGTTTTGCGATATTTTCATTACGCACGAAATCCAAGTCAAGCACGGAACGCAAAATTCGATGGTGAAGAGCACACCGAACTGCAAGCGGTTACATGCAGGGTGACCCAATATGAAGGTGGTATTTTTAAAATCAAAAAATTTTATAATAATTGAAAGAATTCAGTATACTCTATTATGTGTTCTTTAAGATGAAAAAACGCATTTCTCAAACGATTTTTTTTTAATATGGTCAGAGTAACCAAACTCAGGGATTTATTGAGTAAATTAGGTTGTTAATTGAGACGATTAGGTTGTTAATTGTGTAAACTATGGTGCTAAACAAGTATGCTATATTACTAATTGTAACAATTAGGTTATTAATTGGGTCCATTACGTCGTTAATTGAGTCGATTATGTTGTTAACAAATTTTTATTTTCTTATGAAGAACTAAGCAACTTCCATGATGAGGGATTTATTTAGTAAATTAGGTTGTTAATTGAGTAAACTATGGTCTTGCTTAAGTATGCCATGTTTTTAATTGAGACAATTAAGTTATTAATTGGGTCAATTAAGCTAATTAAATTGTTAACTGACTAAATTCAGTTGTTAATTGAGTAAAATACTGTGTTAACTAAGTAGGCTATGTTATTAATTGAGTCAATTAGGTTATTAATTGGGTCAATTAAGTCGTTAATTGAGTCGATTATCTTTTTAACTAAGTAAATTATGTTGTTAATTTAATAAATTTTATTGTTAATTGAGTCGATTAGATTAGCTAATTGACTAATCGAGTTTGATGTTCACACACCTTCAAAGTAAGCATTGTCAACATTAGTTAAAATCTTAACTCGAACTAATTTGAATTTGAATTTTTAAAACTCATTCACAATCAGTCCGCTTTTATTGGAAATTGTAATAACTTAAGATAATTTGTTACTATTTTATTTCATCAACTCTCTTGACAAAATAGTAAATTATGTTATTAGTCGAGTCAAGTCGTAAATGGAGTCAATTAAGTTGTTATTTGGCTCAATTAGGTTGTTAATTTAATAAATTGTGTTGTTAATTTAAGAAGTTATATTGCTAATTGAGTCAATTACTCGTTAATTGAATCTATTAGTTTGTTTAGTTTGTAATCGAGTTTGGTGTTTACCGCACTTAACGTAAGCATTAATTTTTTGATATAAATAACAAGAACTTTTGATATTGGGAAGCTCTTTGTGCATTGGCAACGTTAGCTAAAGTCTCAGCTCTAGTGTAAAGCAGATTTTGGGGATTTAAAATTCTTTATATTTTATAATTAACTTACTATACTTGTTTATGTTAAATTTAATTACAATTAATTATTGAATTAGAGAATATGTGTGAGTAGAATATTAAACTTCTTTAAATACAATTTTAATGCAATTGGAACACCCTTTAGACAAACATGTGTGGGCGGTACGCGTATACGAATATTTAAAAAATCCCGCAGAAAATCCTTGGGTGCAACACTTGGCTTACCAATGTGTATTACTTACAAATAATCATATAAGAATCATATATGTATACATACGGATATGTATGAAGCCTTATTACACACACACAGTTGCACTTATATATTTTTTGCAGCCACGGCGAACACAGGCCACGCTATGGCTTTCTTGAAATGGCACGCACTTTTAGAACCCTAAAGTTTTCGCATAATTACATAAGCGCATTTGCATACATACATACATACATACATACATACATACATACATTCATACAAACACACATATATGTATACATAAATTCAAACATACACAAATGCATTTTACGTACAAAGAAATATGGGTATGCACAGAAATAGTCGTGTGGGTGCGTAGCTGATAGAAATCGCACCAAATGGCGCCGATATCCTTTTCCCCGCTCTCCTCTCTATGCGTGAATGCAAAATTCGCACTTCTTCAAACCCAACGCAGTGAAATTAAGAATGCTCAGTGTTGAAAATGCCAGCTTCAATGCACAAATACAAATCAGCGCGCCTTTCTTTACTGCCGGAAACAGGAAATCAGGGTGCTTTGCTTCAGTTTTTGATAGAGATGATTCGATTAAAAGAGTTCTACCTGGGGGCCTAAAAATAAAGCAAAATAATGTTATCAGGGGAATAATGTATTGGAGAATTGCTATTTATTTTGCATTACTGACAAAAAGGACAAAAAGGAATATGAGTAAATCAATTTCTGTTGTGCCAAATAAGCAGAAAATTAATTCAACGCCTTATAATTAACTCCCGACTCTAAACCCAATGAATTTCAAATAATTATTACATAAATCAAAGATGCCAATGACGCATAAAATTTGTCAGCTGATGAATTATGCAGCTTTCCTTATGTAACATATAACGCAATATAATATTTAAAAAAATAAATTAAGGCTCTGTATAGGGTTTTAGACACGAGCGCCACTCTACAATTCTTTTTGAAATTCGAATTAAATTCAAAAGAATGGATTTATCGAAACATATTCTGGGCAAAAAGTAGTAAGAATTTTTAATTTAAATTTCACGCGAAAACACATTCGAAATATTTCTTTTCTAGCTTGGTATGACTGTCAGTGACATCTGTGTCAGATGACGGATCAAAATAATCATTGGTGTATAGTTCACGTTTGTCTTTCGGAAGTACCTAAAATGAATTCGACGATTTATACTATGAGTGAAAAAAATCAACAAAGAAGTTTCATTAAATTTTGCGGGCAGAATTAAATTTCTGTTGCCGAAACGTTCAAAATGTTGGAAAAGGTCTCGGTAATAATTGTTTGTCGCGAGCAAGTGTTTTTGATTCGTACAAATTATTCAAAGTGGGTCGAGAACGCCTTAACAACAAACCACGTCCAGAACGGCCATCAACATCAAGTCCTCATCAACACGTCAATAAAATAAAGGAATTGGTGCTTGAGAATCAACGATTAACAGTCAGAGATCCTACTGGGATCGTTAGAATATCGGAAGGACCAATGAATTTTAGAAGATCATTTGGTCCTAAGAAAAGCGAAAGCACAAAAAGACAAAATTTTTTCGAAAAACAGAGTCGAGTTAACCTCGGTGAAACGATGCTTTCCGATCACCAGGATGCTATGAAACGTGTTTTTGCTGGAGATGAGTTTTAGATTTATACTTACGAGCTGATAACAGACGAACAATCGGCCGAATATGGTGGCAAAGGGGAGCCGAAGTCGAAAAAACCACGTCAAAGCATGTCAAAAATCAAGGTTTCGAGAGATTTCTTCGATTATCGAGGATAGGTGTACTCCGTATTCCAAAACTGTCAACAATGAATACAATATGTGTGTTACGGTTTACGCGATGCTATTAGTAACAAGTAAGAAAGGGCTAAGTTCGATTGCAACCGATCATTTTATACTCTTGCAACTTGCAGGAATCAAAACCAGGGAAATACCTTACGATGTAAAAAGTCAACCAGAGGATCGAAATGTAAGCAATTTTATATATAGTACATGTACATACACCATATAAAACTTATACACTGACCTACATACAATTATATATTCGGCATAAAGTTTGTTAGAAAAAATCATTATACATAGTCAGTACACAAAATCAGCTGGATGTTTGAACACATGGTTATATGGGGGGTAGATCAAGTTTTCGCCCAATTTTATCTATTTTAGGCAAAATGATACACTGTTAAGAGTAAAATGCGTTCTGATTTTCATTTGAGATAACTCCAATATTGGCCGACATATCCAGCATAAAGTCACCAGGAAGCTCGAAAATCTTTATATTGGGTATAAGGAGGTTCAGGGAAGTATTGACCCAATTGCAACCATTTTGGATACACAGAATCACTACTGCAGCATAAGAATTGTGCCTGAATTTCTATTGCATTTCTCACACAGTGACCGATATTTTAGATCAAAAGTCAACTATAGGCACTGGGTCCAAGTGCTCGGTACCTAGGATCTTGAACAGTTTTGGTTGAATTTGAACAATTTTTTGTCGTAAGATGGCATACACTATGAGAAGTATTAAAAGAATGCCACGTTCCAAAATTTGTCGAAATCGGTCAGTCAGGTCCTGAGATATGAAATTATACCAAAGAGTGGGCTTCTGATAACTTCTGGCTACTCAGCAAACCCAAGCTATCGCTCCGGAGAAACCAACTTGAGTCAATTGATGACATTAAACTTTCTACGCGCATTGAAGACTATTCCGGAAATTGATTTTAAACACAGTTTCGAAGACTGGAAAAAATGTTGGCTTAACTGTACTCCGGCCAAGGGAGATTTCTTTAAGGGAGACGACACAGATTTTGAAGAATAAATTAAGAATCGTAGAATTATGAACAAAGTCTTTTTATTTTTTTATTTTTTTGCTCATCGTAGTATGTCGTCACAAATATCAGCCATGCAGCAAGCATTCGCAGCGAACCAATAGAGTGGCTTTTATTTATATTTTAAATTTCACATAATATATTTACCCAAGCGTTACGCAATTTTTATACAAACACACATACACATGCATATAATTTGAACTGCAAAAATTTATTGCCACACATTCATATGTCGTGTAAGTATAGCATACAAGTATCGACCATAAAAGCCCCCAACCCCCGTTCCATATACTATATACTTGCTTACGCACTTTCCTAGGCAAATTACTCCGCTTATCCCCCTTATCCCACTTGTCCTGCCTTCGTTACGCGGCGTCCTTTAACATTGTGGCAACGCGGTTTGTTTGGCCGCATTTCGAACTCATCGATGGCACGCATCAGGCGACTTGCCACCTACCAACGCTCATGCCACCGCATACCGTTACTGGGGAAAATGGACAGTGCCGCATGGCAGAGGGTGCAAATGCATGCGCGAAATTGCACTAATTTCGTTGTTGAGTTTGTTGTGCTGTTGTTGCAAAGTTACTTTTTTGTTGCATACTTAGTGGGGCACGTAGCCGGGGCAACACAAACGCACGCACCCAAACACAATGACACGAATACACACACAAATATTGCATTATGTAATATGTGTACGCAGCGGAGAGGGGGCAGTGCAATGCACTCTATTTGTAGGCATAGGTATTTTATTGTTTGCCCATAAATTTGTGCAAAACATATTGTGTGTATGTATGTATGTGTGTGGAAGTGCACCTTCGAGGCTCTTTTCACGCCACATTGGAAATTTTCCACAAGAACACCCTTTTGCGCAATTTTATGTCAATGCGTTTTTAGTAAACTCACACATACAGACACACATGCGCGCAGTTCAAGCTGCTTGCCACACGCACTTTTGTGCCACAATACGCATACAGATGCGCTCAAACGCATTTTGCACACTTATATAGCTGCCTTGTATATAAATAAATAAATAAATAATGCGTAAATTGTGGGCTGATTTTTAAAAGCTTGCCACACACACACCCACACACTCATTTGTATATGTATGTGTGCTTGTTAGCGGAGTGCGGCATGCAAATTACCTTAAATTTTATTGACACTAAAAATATGGCTAACGCACTCACCGCAAATTACTTAATTTCATTTATGCATTACAACAACAGCAACAACAACAAGGTGTGTAGAAGTTTGAGCAGAGGACTAATTCATACGAAAATCCTTCGACACTCATTAATGGCGGAGATATATTTGCAATTTTCAACTATTTTAAGTCACGCAATACGCCAACTAACGGTACAATTACATTTACGCTCCCACACTTCGTGTACACCCCCTTGCTTTTATATGCGTGTGTTGAATTAAATGCCAACAGTTTGAATAAATTGATCATTACATGTTTTGAATTTGAAATTTCTTATGCACTCTGCTTATTTTATGGCTAATGGGCGAGTTCTTATTGATTTATTGACATAAAGTGTTCTTCGTGCTTCGAATTTCGTGTCTATGAAAATTTTTACTCCGATTTTAGATCTATACTAAATAATTGATTTCGTTTCATTCTCTTCATGATTCGCTTTAAGACAGTTTTATCTTATTGGATGTGATCTCTTCTGAATTCCGAGACTACGCAGTTTACCTATCAAGTTTCCGCCTGTTCGAAATCCCGACTAAATTCCCTCTTACTGCTTCTTTGTTAAACACACCGGGGGATACAGTCCTTTGCTGAACTCCTAAGCGATCTTTCCACTATCCAAAGTGATCCACCAGCCTTTTGCTAAACTTCTAAGCGATCTTTCCACTATCCACAATGTTCTCCCAGCCTTTTGCTGAACCCATAAGCGATCTTTCCTCTATCCATAGTGATCCACCAATCCTTTTTCTTCCGTTTGCAAATTATACGCAATTTAAAACTCTAAGTATCACATTCTTTACTTAAAACCTGTCTTATACATATAAAGCGTGAGCCAAGTGAAACCAAATTATTCTCCTTCCAACATGGAGGAAGCATCTGTCTTTCTTTCCTACTATGAGCTGGTGTCACTAGTCGTTTTTTAGACTTATTATCCCAACTTTTGTATTATTGTCTACCACCAACCCTCAAATATCAGTAAATTTTACTTACCGTCTGAATCTCGAACATTTCCAAGAACGACTTCAATACAGCTCAAGTAAGCCCAAGCAAATACCCCATCAGAGCATCAAGAATATTAGAGCAGCACTTAACTTCGAGCGAAAAATGGCTAGCCAACTGGCATAGTGAGCAAAAGCATGCATATTCCGTTCTCGCTAAGACCAGAAACGTGTCGGACAATTAAAATAAACAATGTCCTAGTACCCCAAGCGAATGAAGCAACTTATCTTGGGATTCACCTGGATCGAAGGCTCACTTGGCGAAAACATATAGCGAGTAAAACACCTTGCATTAAGTTAGAGCAGCAACTTTAAATTGACTTTGAAACAAAAATTCTGAACTTAGCCTAGACAACAAAGTCCTGCTATACAATGCAATCATAAAACCGATTTGGATGTATGGGATTCAACTGTGGGGTACGACCTGTGCAACCAACATTGATATAATTCAAAGGTTCCAATCTAAAATGCTTAGTGCCCCATGATACATGCGTAATGAAAACATTCATAAAGCTCTTGATATTCCTATGGTAAAGAAGGAGATAGAGGACAGCAGAATGAGATATATCTCTAAACTTTGCGAACATCCAAATCCATTGGCTAATGCCTTGGCAAATTCCTGCAATCAAACACGTTTAAAAGAAGTGATCTACCAGCCTACTAGAGAGCAATGTTCTACTAAAAGAGCTCTTGAGCTTCTTTAGTTTTAAATAGATTTAAGATTTGAATACTTATTGTTAAGCTTTACCAAGCAGATCCAGTAAATAAAAAAATATTGAAAAAAAAAATAACGAGTGGGCCATCTAACGTTTTAAATTTGAATTATCTATATTTCGACATTGGAAACGTCAAATACCATTCGGAAAGTGACAGATATTCAGTAAAAAGTCTAAAATTTACGAAATGGGTCTCTATTCACTAGAGGAAAACTGTAAAATATTAAAAACTTTTTTCCAAAATGGTGAGTCAAGTGGATGGTCAATTTTTCCGAAAAATCATCTTTTCTGACGAGGCTCATTTCCTCCTCGATGGTTACGTAAACAAGCAGAATTGTCGCACTTGGTGCAGAGAAAACCCGCACGTAATCGTCGAGAAGCCAATGCACCCAGCACGTACTGTATGGTGCGGATTTTGGTCTGGTGGAATCATCGGACCATTTTTCTTCGAAAATAAAGAAGGAACCGCCGTAACCATCAATGGTGAGCGATATCGCACAATGTTAATCAAATTTTTCTTCAAGCGAATTGAAGAGGAAGACTTGGACAACATTTGGTTCCAGCAGGGAACTGAATCTTTTATGCCCTATCTTTGAAAATCGCGTAATCAGCAAAAGAGGTGATGTAAAATGGCCTCCCAAAAGCTGATTTACCTCCGTTGGACTATTTTCTGTGGAGAGCTGTTAAAGATAAATGTTACGCCAACCATCCAGAAACAATTCAAGATCTAAAGTACGAGATTCAAGCTGCTGTAGCTGCCATAAGGCCTGAAACCATCGAGAAAGTACTCCAAAATTGGGTGGATCGGATAAGCTACTGTAAACTCAGTCGTGGTGGTCTTTTGTCCGAAATTGTTTTCCACAAATAAATTTCATAAAACAACCATTTAAATAAATGTTAGACCTTTGAAAAATATCAAGCCGTTTTTTTTTTATTGACTTTTTAAATTTAAAATCTTATGTGGCCCACCCTTTATATATGTTGAAATTGCGACGCTTCCAATTCATATTGAAGGAGGAGCTTAATAAGGCTTTAATAGCAGACTCAGTTCAAAGTAAAATTTCTTGGTCAGAAAGCAGATTCTAAGTTGATTAACCTGTAAGCGGCTGTAATGATACTAAGTAACCTTGCAACAGGGTTTGATCGTCAAAGGATCCGCTAAGTTTAATACAGTAACTTTGTTTAGGCCAGCGCCTAATTTCTTTTTTGCCACCCCTAGTGAGTGGATAACAAACCATTGCCAGTTAGCTGTTAATAGTTTTCACTCAACTGTTAATAACTTTCGCTCAACTGGCAATGGTTTCGTTGAACTTCCGCTTAGCAAGCGATGCTGCAAGTCACTTTTTTCTAGAGAGCGATTCGAGGCAGACGTCGTCCACCGGCCACCACAACCAGCATCACCACAAGCACAAACCATATGTAAGTAATTTTTGGTAATCAATTTAATAAAGAACCAAGAGTTTAATTTGCTATTAAACACAAACTTGTGGTTTTATTTACTAATACACTTCCTTTTTCATATTTTCATATTCTCAACGATCGACGCATCGTCCGCGAGTGACTCGTCGAGCGTTCGAGAAGTATTCAAACTTATAACTTGTTATTTATCACCATCTCCACCAAAGGTAAAACAATGACAATCAAATTGATTGCCGATTAAAGTGGCTACAAAGCCAATAAGTAGATTTACAATTTATTTGCAGTCTTTTTTGGGATCTAAGAGCATCAGAGGTCGGCACCTCTCTTTTCAGTAAGAAGAAGGTATTAAAAAATAATCTTCTCCGCTTAGGCATACTTTTATCTGAGTGTTGCGGTAAATAAACAAAACTCTTGATTCTGATGCAAAGAAAGTCCACAAATTATTCATGAACAACCATTACAATCAACTGATTCCAACAAGACGCCGCTACGTGCCACACATCACGTACAACAACCGAATTATTCCGAGAAAATTTTGGAGATTCGATTATTTCAAGAAATTGTGACTGCGTCTTGTGGGGTTATTTGAAGTCATTGGCCTTTAGCAACATACCAGACTCTCTTCAAACTTCAAAAAGTCAATATTGAACGTGCTATTCATAACTCACGACTTTATTTAGTGGCAAAAGTAGCCGAAAATTTGGTTCATTGAATGCGTTCCTGAAAAAGAAGTCGTGGATTTGAGTGAAGTTACAGAACTTAGTTGTATCGATTATACTTCACATTAAATAAAGAACATTTGAAATTCCTTAACAATTAGTGTTATATTTTTTTTAAGAAATCATATCACTCTTAGTGAAAAACCAGGTATTTGAGAATATTTTCCGAAAACGTGAAGTTAATCCAGTAAAACGTTGTGAAAATATGTGCTTATTTGTAAGATTTTCTTTTGCTTAGAGTAATCGGCTCCGAAAAGTTTAAAAGCTGTTTTCAGAGTCGATGAGGAACATTTGTCCGTGAAGGTGATTTGAATTTTCATGCGGAGCTCTTAGATATAATTATTTGTCAGATAATATTCAAGGCAATGAGATTTTTGATTGTAATTTCTGTCTTCCTGAAGATTGGTTACGGGATCAAGCGCATCGAAAATTTTTCAAACTGAAGCTCCGATTATTACAGTACTTCGAGTTCTGTGAATATACATTTATAATATATACTATATTAATTTATAAAATACCTCTTCAAAAAATATTCTCAAAACACGCGTTTTTGACTTGCAAATGAGTATACTTGTTATACCTTAAACAACGCGATGTAAAGCTTACTTAAGTCATCTTGTACAAAAATAATGGATTTCCTCTTACAAGAGCTATTATGTTATTTACAGTAACCTAAAATATTCATCTCGAAAAAAAACTTAAATTAAATTTCGAACATTTTGGTGCGAATATTTTTTAAAATTTTCGACGTGACTTAAGTCAGATCGATGAACTCTATTAAATTTTTGACGACGAAGCTCCATCAAGGACTAGTGTTTATCGAATTTCGGAAAGGTCGTCCGAAATCAGATCTTGTTCCGGAAACTAATGGTCGTCATGTGACCTATTGTGAGTTTGATACATGGACATTTGGCTGTAAAAAAATTTAAAAAAATTTGTTTACATTGGATCACACACAATTTGTGAAATATTAACAAAATACGAGAGTGGTTCGTCGAAACACGAGAGGTGAAGAATGGTGAGTTTACGCGTATATGGACGAAAGTAAAGGACAGTCGATAGTATAGGTGCTTCCAGATGAGCCGAGATCAACAAAATTTGTTCTTGTTTTGAAGAAATGGAGCATGTCATAGTCATATCACAAGAAAAGTAAAGTTGTTTTTCAAGGAATCAGTAAATCCAACCACCGAAGATGAATCGATTTGATGAGTCACCCGCCGTAAAATCCTGATTTGGCGCCAAATGACTTTTTTTATTCGTGTACGTAAAAAATTTACTAAGAGGTCAACGTTTTTCTACACCTGAAGAGGCTGTTGATGCGTTCAGAATCCATGTTTTGGAGATACTTACATACATACATAGTATGTACCTCAACCAGAGTGGCAAAAGTGCTAATAAAGTGATTATCGGGGATTTATCCTGAAATATAAAAGTCAACTTATGTATTTACACATAATCACAAAAAATATTGCTACTAAACAATTTATATCAAAAGCTGGCATTGACTTAGATTTTCACTTTCATTAGACTATGTACATCTAACTATTAATATGAATAAATTATCATGCCCATGAAAACGTTGTATATAAAACCATAGTAGTATTGACACATGTACACATATCTTTATACATTTCTATAATATATACAAGTTCATTACTAAGTATATAACAGATAGTAATCTAATTTATGTACATACATACATACATGCAACATGTTTCTATTGACAAAATTGTTTCGCACGCACATATCAAAGCTTATTTACGTAGTACATATATACATACACACATACGAGTATATACTCTTAGAACCTAATATTTAATATAATTTGATTTGCACATAATATACATACATACATACATATTTTGTTGAACTTTGACAAACAAAGCTTATTTCTAATAACCCAAATGAGTATATAATACATAGTTTGTATATAAATATGTGTGCACTTAAAACAAAATCCATGCCAAATCAGTTTAGAATGCAAAACAAAAGCATTAACGAGTACATAAATGCAAATTTGCAATAATAATGCACATATGCACCTACACTTGTGCATATACAACACGTATACACATGTGCAAACAAGCGCATGCACGAAAATTGCATCAACTAAAAAGTAAACACAAATGAAGCCACGAACATTGCCTATCGGCAACCAACCATTCGGCCACTCAGCCACCAAGCCACTCCGTTAGGCAGACGCCAGCCAGCCAGGCAGCTGAGTAAGCCAAATAAACGATTCTAACATCACAATGACCATGAACTAAATTCCAAAGTCAATTGGAATTTTTCGATTTAGGCTTGGATGCGCGTCGCTGTCGTCGTCACAGTCAACGTCGACGTATGCTGCGGCGTTCTTGCGAATTTTGTGAATGAATTTGCGCGCAGCAACAATAACAAAACCACAAATGAAATTTACAATCATCAGTGGCACACACACACCACACATCTATGTATATACATACATATATACAAAACTCATTGATAGGCAGCAAATTATGTGTGCAAGTATGTTTATGTGCATGTGGTGCAGCATGAATGTGGCTGCATTGGCAAAGCACCGCTGGCATTAGCGCTAAGCTCCATCTAATTCGTTTATGCAACTGCAACCATGCAGTCACGCGCGTTTGCTTATGTGTGCGTACAGGTGTGTGTGTGGGTGTAGGTGGGTGGAAACAGCAGGAGCTGCTGCAATTGCCCGCAGGCGACTAGTTGACCGTCGAATGTCGGCTGCACACAGCCTCGTGTTGCCTGTTGCCGCCTGTTGCACGTTGCACATTACCAATTGCCGGTATCGCACATGTGGCATTGTTATGCTATTATTTCGCCTTCGCCTTTCAGTGTTGTTGTTGTGGTTTTAAGCTGCTTTGGCAATTTTCATGTTGTCGTGCATCTGCATTTCGGCATCGGCGAAGGCCCGTCTGTCTGGACTGCATCTCTTGGTGGTTAACAGCAAATGTATGTTTGCATTTGTGTGTGTATGTATGTATATTTCGGTTTATTAGACCTGGTTGCAGTGGTCTGGGCGCTTGTAGGTTGAATGAAAGCGAAAGTGCTGCACGACACGAGCAACATAAAACGGTTTAACTGTAAAGTGGTGGCTAACCCACTGAAAGGTCAATCTGATAATGTTTAGAAGAGAATGTAGAATTGTAATTCAAGGACATACATACATTAGTGAATATTTCAAGGCTGTATTTGTAATACTATTTTTTATTGTTTTTTTTTTTTAAGCGAAAATTTAAACAATTTAACACACGACCGAAAGCTTGCTTGTATTGGGTAGTCGAAAAAGTATTTTCGTATTTTGTCAATTAATATATGTAGATGTCATTGCAGTCGTATATTATATACTTCTATCAAATACCGATGGGTAACCGACGAAAATCCCGATGTCAGCTACACATTCATCAAGCGCTCTAAAGTGATCTAAGCACCATTCTCTTTTAGACATTGTCAAAAAAGTATCAAAAATGCTCTGAACATGCTTGAATCCGGCATATGAAGGGTCCACCAGCAAGAACGACGTGATGTTAGAATGAAATAAAACACACAAACTTGATCAAAATGGGTTCGATTTTTGTATGCTGATAATTTTATGCCAATTATGATTTGAACAAAATGCCGGCCAAATGACCACCACGGTTCCGTCTAAAGAAGTTAAATCGCATGACCTCGACGGCCATTTGATCCGACCATTTCTCGAAATTGACGAGCCACCAAACTTTGCACGCAATGTGTCTATGTTTACACGTGAAACACGAGGAGGTGCACCGTCTTGTTGAAAATAGAGCTTGTCCGCATCAAATTCATCAATTTAAAAAAAAATTAAGGCCTGATTATGCCGCCATACCACATTCCGCACAAAACGGTCGATTTTTAAGGATTCAATTGCGACAATTGACTCCCCCCTATAACGACTATTTTGTTTGTTGACGAATCTATTAAGCCAGAAGTCATCTTTGAACGTGTTTTGCGAGAACAGCTCTTAGAGGCGCCACCGGAGAAACTGAATTTGCCGTCAACAAAAAATGGCCGTCACAAGCAGTCAAAATCACGTCGTCCCCATTGGAAAATGCTGTATATTAATTCCTTATGCTTTTTCAATTTGACCATGGAAAAAAGTATTCAGATTCGGACGAGAAAATAAAGTTTGCTTACCGTTCGTCTTTGTCTTTTTATATATACAGTTATATTCTCGCCAGACTCGCACTGACAAAAAATGTGTTTTCATTTATTTTAATACATCTCTTAATCCAATCCAAACACCAAAATACATATATTGAGTAGTTCCATAAAAGAAGTTTAGACCCTCTTCTATCTCTCTGTGGATGGACGAATCACATAAGGCAAATTTTCGATGACCTTGCGACCTTCACTAAATGCTATGGCAAAAATAATCGTGATATCAGATTCCCCAAAATATTGCAAAAGTGTTCTACAACATTTTACAATTTTTACGCAAAATTGTTGTTGTCGGGGGAATCTCTCATTGACGTGCTCCAACCGCTCATAGAAGACATCTTTGGTCACATCATCTTTCTCTTCCGTCGAGGCGTGAGGCCAAGTCAGCGATATGTTGAAAAACTTCGCTTTAACGCGAATTGTAGCTAGACGTTTATCCACCAGGGTTGAATGTCAGGACTCGGCGACGGAGTCTCTCTCCCATCACGAGTCCCAGACCAAATTGGCACTCCTTTATATGATCACTGTAGTAAATGCTACAAGGACATACTCATCTCAATTTTTGTCCCGTCCATCACACTTCTTAGACAGCGCAAAACCATAGAGAGGGATGATTCGCCTTCTCACTTTAGCTCGCCTTTAAACAGATATTTTTTGGCTACCCAGAGGATACTTGGTCTAAGACCGGAAGAAGTGGGCTGCTTGAGCCATATGTAGAATAATCTTTTACATCCGCTCCGAATGGATGACGCGCACAGAACTTTTTTCTCTTAAATTAATTCGACCATTGAACTTACTATAATTTTGACTTTTATCCATGGCTTTTGTAGTAGACGACATTGGTAATATCAGTGGCAGAAATTTCATTCTTAATGCATTAGAAACATTTTAGAAGGCTAATACATTCTCCGGGAAGTTGCTATTTGAGTCCGAGAGATCAATTGAAAGAAATATTTTAAGCTAGTAGGAAAAAATCTCTGCTTGCCTTTTAAGTATAAATGGGGTTTACTCAATTTCTTTAACATCTATGAAGGATATTCCATTGTATAACAGACGTTACGATAGGATTCTGATTATTTTTATGTGGCTTAATAAAAGTTGCTTAAGTCCATCAAGTTGAAACATTGTGAATCGTCGAAGATATCTCGTCTCAATCGGCTTCGCACATCCGTGCTTGCTTTGGACTCTTCCGATTCTACTTTAATTCCCTTATATACGTACCTGAAAGTATGAACTCTTTTATGAGTATTCCATCACAACACAACCGTAACTTGCTTTTGTGGTATGTCCAAAACCTGACATGTTCCTAGAGCTCATTGCATCTTGCACGCCTTGACAGAGCTTAAAGGAACTGCATTTCCGCCTGCCACAGAGTGAGCCCTTTGTCTGTACATAAATCGTCGAGACAAGCTATGGAAACTTTTATTTTCAAGATTCTGCAAGACAACAGTACAAACCCCGAAAAAATTATGCTATACACATAGCTGCCATACTAAAAGAGCGATAATCAACCTATCGATATTCAACACCTTCACCGACTACCTCTCAGAGAGTGGCGTACTTGGTTTTAAACCAACACCCATTGCAGACGAAGAGCTCAGTTGCCGCGAGAATCGAAATGTGATCCTTGCGCAGCTTCGTTCTGAATACTGTAGCAGGTTAAAAACAAGTATATGTCCAGCGTACAACGAATCCCCGCATAACGCCAACCACCTCTTTGAATGCCCAGCTAACCCTACTTATCTGACACCCCTCTCCCTATGGTGCGACCCCGTCGAACTGCATGTTTTTTGAGCCTGCCTTTAAATGACCTCGATGACAACTTACCTGAACTTTACAATTATAACGGGGCAAGAAACCGTTACAACAACAACAGCAATCGTAATAATCAAGTTCGAACGTTTGTAAAAAAAAGTCGGAAATCCTAGAAAACACTGAAGGAACTCATTTGGAGCCGGCTTATGATTTGACGATCTTAAAGTCTAGTAATCAGCGAAATAGGCTTTGATTGGAGTGCTTCGGGAACTCTATTTTTTGTTTGGAAGGTCCTGTAGATGAAATTAATATAATTATAACTACAATAATGAACTCTGTCGGAAATGTTCGGATTAATTTTCGTATGCAAATCAATCCTCAACTCAAATTAATGCCTATGTACATATGTATGACAAACCATATTCCTACCAACCAGGAAATTTCGGTTAAACTCCATGCAACTAAAACAAAAACAGCTTTAAGCCACTTAACACTATTAGTGTAACAACAACAACTTTGTAGTAAAATTTCGAGTTGGACACTGTCGCAGCAATGCAAAGCGTATGGAAAATTTGATAATTTTGCAAACTTCATCCTTGCAATAAAAAACAACAACCAACCGAGTAGAGCAACAAATGCAACAACCACTCAAATAGAACAACAAATGCAACTACCATTTGAAAGGAGCAACAACAAACTAACACCGTTCTAACTGACTGCTGCTGCGGCGTCAAATGTGCATAGTTGCTGTTTTTGTTGTTGTTAGTAAAGTGTTTGAGTTGCAGTTGCCGAAAAGTTTTAAACTGTTTGGGTGTTACAAGCTTCGTGACAAACTTAATATACCCTGTTCAGGGTATAAAAAGTCGGAAAGCCTAGCAAACACTGAAGGAACTCATTTGGAGCCGGCTTATGACTTGACGATCTTAAAGTCTAGGTAAATCAGCGAAATAGGCTTTGATTGGAGTGTTTCCCGGTAACTTTATCTTTTGTTTGGAAGGTCCTGTAGCATGAAATTAAGATATTTTATTTATTAACTACAAGTAATAAAACCCCCTTCCACAGATACAAACTAATGTCGGAAATGTTTCGGTATTTAATTTTCGTATGCAAATCAATCCTCAACTCTAAATAAATGCTATGTACATATGTATGTACAAACCATATTCCCCTACCAACCAGGGAAATTTCGGTTAAACTCCATGCAACTAAAACAAAAACAGCTTTAAGCCACTTAACAGCTATTAGTGTAACAACAACAACTTTGTAGTAAAATTTCGAGTTGGACACTGTCGCAGCATTGCAAAGCGTATGGAAAATTTGATAATTTTGCAAACTTCATCCTTGCAATACAAAAACAACAACCAACCGAGTAGAGCAACAAATGCAACTACCATTTGAAAAGAGCAACAACAAACTAACACCGTCCTAACTGACTGCTGCTGCGGCGTCAAATGTGCATTAGTTGCTTTTTTTGTTGTTGTTAGTAAAGTGTTTGAGTTGCAGTTGCCGAAAAGTTTTAAACTGTTTGCAAAATGTGCGAAAACCACAGTAACGGTTCCCACTTATTCTCTCTTGATTACATGCACTTCTCTATTTTGTGGCATGAAGTTGGCGTGTTTTTGGTTTTGATAGGAATTTGTGTGGTGATATCATTAGAATTTAAATAGTTTTGTTTTTGTTGCACCAATATGATCTGTTTTTGTACATTAGAGAGGTTAATATTTGAAATAATTGCTTGACTGTAGGAGGAAGGTGGGGTATTTAATGGCAATTGAGGCTTTCAAGCGGCAGTGAGTTGATGTTGAAACTAAAAATATGCAATTAAAATGTGAAATTGTTTCTAGTTTATCACATACTTAAATCAAAACATTATTTTGTTGTTGGAAACATTGAAAAGAGAGTAAGACTGGATTTGTTACAGCTGTTAGTACCTCCAAATGCATGGTCCGAATTACCGGCTACTCAAGTCTATGCTTACCCATACAATTTATAGTTAATATTCCGAGCAAATATATCATTAAAATAGCAAAGCACACACTTACAATCATTCTATGCCCAATAAAGCAATTAAAATAGCTGAATAATTACGAATTTAATTATTAGTTGTTGCTATAAATATTTTATATTACTATGAAACATGCATTAATCACTAACTGTAACTTTTTCTGTGTATGTATGTACATGTGACAATACTATTTTACAGCGAATTCACTAATTGTTGCTTAGACATTCTATTTATACATGAAAGCAAACATTCCAGATTAATTAACTGCTATCAATTCTAGTAATCTGCACAAACATTCCGAAATTCTAGAAAATATTCACAACTTTAACCAAAATATGATTCAACACTTCACTATTTATCCGTCAACTCTTCTTAAAAATAACGGTACACCATGCGCCACACACTACTCGCACATTTCTCAAGCTATTTTCTTCACAATCCACATGCTCAAATTCATCACAGTATTCCACTTTGCGCCCTAAACCGAGCTGTCCATGCGCATTCCAGCCAGTTGCATAGAACGCACCGCAATTCTTTTCCAACAACGTATGGCGTGCGCCTGCATATACACGCAGAGGTACGCATTCCTCGCCCATATCTTCCAAGGTGTCATCACTTTCTACACTAACTTTCCTTCGAAGGCATTTACACTCGGGCAGCTCGACTATTTGCGGCAAAGTAAACACTGTTGGTTGTTTAAAGTCACCACTGGAAGTTGGTTTAAACATGCGGATGCCCAGTTGGCCATTTGAGTTGAAACCCCAAGCGTAGAGATCACCAAAGGCAGAAATAGCCGCGCTATGCCAACCACCGGCAGCTATACAATTTATCTGCAAGGAGAGTAATTAGTACTTTTAAGAAATTCAATTTCAACAATATTTATACCTTAATGCCAGCGAGCGCTTCTATCAGCACGGGCATCTCTTCGACGCGTAGCACATCATGTCCCAATTGTCCTCGACTAAAAAAAATGTAAACATAATTTGTTTATTATTTTCAGTTCTCCTAATAAATATTTTAAGAAATTTCACTCACAATCCATTACCCCAACTGTAAACATCACCATTGGCGCTGAGTAAGAGCGCATGTTCAAATCCACATTGTAGTTGTTTCACCCGAAAATGTTTCGGAAATTGATGAATTTTACTCGGCACGCTATACACTGCATTTGTCTCGCTAATCGCGACATTGATGTTGGAACCGCACGCAATATGTGAGATATGAATACGCGCTGCTTGCGCCGAAGTGGACTTCAGTTCGCCGAAAATATTTCGTTTCTGTGGCAATGCTTGCACTTCGGCCTCGAGCTTAACCTCTTGCAGCTGGGCTTCGTTCTCAGCGCGTACTTTGTACAATTTGCCATTTTCGCATAACACAAGACAGAATCTATCACAAGCGGCCAAGTCTACTATGCTCTCTGAAATCTCTAAACTTAATGTTGAATTCGGTTTGCCAGACAAAAAGCCACGTAGCATAAGCTGTTTTTCTGTAGCATAGGCAGTGTAGCTCCAACTGATTGCGACATGCAAAATACTTTGTTCGCCGGTCATTGACTTTTCCAATGAGATACCTACAAAACATATAAAATTTTCATATTACAAGCCCAAATGCAACCTAAAAAATGAGTATTTCCGCACCTGTAAACGCATTTCCGCTTCGCTGACCATGAACAGCGAACTGACCGAAGCCATTGAAGCCACTAAAAGCAAGCATTGGTATTACAATGTAATATATAAAAAATTCTCTCTCCAAAGTAGTTGATGACGCTTACACATGTTCACTTGTATGCTAAAAAATACCAAAAACAATCGCTAAACAAATATCATCGCGAAGATTCGTAAGACAGTCATAATAAATAGAGCACTATTGTATTTATGCCCGCTACCGTTGCCTCGTCACCTCCCGGATGTTACTAATTCACAAGCTTTGCCGCTGTCGTTGCTACTAGCATTACATGAGCAAACCTATCTGCTTTCTATATATTCGGCTGTCACAGATAATGAATGGTATGGTGGATCTGATGTTAGCCCTCTCAGTTAGTCAGTTAGTATACTTTCATTTGCCGTTAGTGGTGGTTATGTTTCTGTTTATATAATCCACGCTCGTGCATCAATAAATAAAGTTCAAACGCCAATTAAACTACAAATACAGAAATAATAGTGTCACTGCATCTTCTCAAGAAATGGCAAGTAATAAAGTATATGTAGATTTGTATGAATATTGCAAGCATACCGTGCATTAAAGTGTTTTCCTTGTAAAATTCAATATTGGAAATTGTGAAATCGTTAACGAATTTTTAATAGTTGTTTGTTTATTTCGGTACCGTTGTCATGGAAACAAAACAATATTCTTGTGCGGAAAATTCAGCGCCACACTTTAGAAATTTTCTATTTACATTTTGATCAGCTGTTTGCAGCTGTCAAAATAAATGCAGTCCACATGGTTTGAACTGTAAGTGGACTGCAAGTGTGGTAGCTGTGGTATGGTGTGGTGAAATGTGTGGTCAGAGCGGAAATCAAGTTTAAATCCGTTATAAATATGGTGTGTTATTGATTTACACGAATGTGAGAGAAGGGATATAATTTATAGTAGTATAAATTATTAGAAATGTGAATGAATTATGGTGAGGTGTTGTTTATACATTTGATTTTATATGTTATATGTTGTTTTATGACTATAAAGAGTTATCAAACACTAGCAAATAAAAGTAACGATGAGAAAAGGGCAAAATACTACAGTTTCGATTGCTTAACGGATTATATCCATTTATTCAGAAGAAACGTGTATTTTGGTGAATTTTTAAGAATCTTTTTATTTACTAAACAAATAAATAAAAATAATGCAAATTGATCCTGTTGCTGATTTTCATAAAAAGGTGTCGGTATTACAATAAATGAATTTAGGTAATGATCGAAGGACTAGCAAAATTTGGATATTTATCAAAATGGCTGCTGCGCTCGAAAAAAGACGTTTTTTGTAAGAAAATTAACACTTCGTAAAGACTTAGAAACCGAAACTATTATCTAAAATCCGATTTTTTAGATTAAATAATAAATATATCTAGGAAGGTCGTGTGAAAATCTCAAGTCGGTCGGGTTCAGTCTTTCCTAAAAAGCTTTCCTCACTAACTCTGAAAACAGCTTTTCGAGAAAAAAGCGGTGAAAGTTTTCTACCCGATTACGCTAACTCTGAAAACAGCTTTTCTGGAAAAAACATTGAAAGTCTTTTGGGTTTCCGATTACACTAAGTAATTATTTTTTAGTATTTTCACATATTTGTACAATCGATAGATAAGTGATTAATTGAACTGGTAAGTTGATATAACCCTTTAATCGTCGGTTCAAAGTAGTTTGCTGTTATCGCCACACAAAATATGAAGTAAAATATTTTCTTTAATTAATATTATTTTTATTTAACAAACATTAAGCTTCTCAACTGCTTATTACTAATCTAATACACATTCAATTGTTCTATATTAATCAACGCCGCTGCAGGGTTTACTATCATTACTGCGCAAACTGCGTCCCAGCCCCGACAAAGAAGCTAGAATACTGTTACTTGGCCTAGATAATGCTGGCAAGACGACAATTTTAAAGCAATTGGCATCTGAAGATATTGCAACGGTAAATTTTCCACCAACCAACCATTCGACAAGCACTTCTTTCACCGAAACTAGCACAACAACCATAAATACCATTTTATTGCATTAATGATTATTATTCGATTCGCATGTAAAAGCGTATGTATGTACATATATAATTGCCACAGGTCACACCAACCGCCGGTTTCAACATAAAATCCGTGGCGGCCGATGGTTTCAAGCTCAATGTCTGGGACATTGGCGGCCAGTGGAAAATACGGCCTTACTGGAAAAACTACTTTGCGAACACGGACGTATTGGTAAATATACAAAAATAACATGTGTTGCAAGTGCAACACAACTAGGAAATCGCAAAAATATATAAATACAACGACACTACCTCTTTTTCGTCTCATTCTCTACACAGATTTATGTAATTGATTGCACAGATCGCGAACGTTTATCCGAAACTAACCGTGAGCTTTTCGAATTGCTTATGGACAATCGCTTGAAGCAGGTGCCGTTGTTGGTGTTCGCCAACAAACAGGATTTACCGAATGCCATGACCGCCTCTGAGTTAGCCGAAGCGGCGCAATTGGTGCGTTTAGAGGAGCGCACCTGGCAGATAGTCGGCTGCTCAGCCGTCGATGGCACGGGCATCAAAGTAAGTGGCAATGCAAAAAGTATAAAAGCAACATATTCAACGTTTTTTTTTTTCTTTTTTTGTTTTTGCATTATTTTTGCTTTTGCTTTACTTCTTCGCTGTGCAGGAGGGCATGGATTGGGTGTGCAAGAACATGAAGAAATGAAGAAGTTTATGCAGTTTCTCAATTGTAAGTGCTATCAAATCGCTTTTAAGCTACAACCACAACAACAACAGCAAGTTAAAGCAAACAATGGCAATCGCATTACACTTGTTGTAGTTCCTCTACGCATGTAAATTTAAAGTATTATTACTAATTAGTTGATAATTTTAATAGTTAGGTTACCTTTATTTGATTTGTAAACACTCAATTTTTATGTGAGTCATAAACAAATAAATAAACAAAAAATGTTAAACTCGAGTACCACAATCAGTTATGTAAAAAAAATTTCCTAATCGTGTTAATAAAACGCAATAAAATTACTAGGAAATGACGTTTTTTACCGTTTTTTTAATTAACTCACAAAGAGTATCTAGTTTTCGGAGTGTGCAACCAATTTAAGTTTATTTGATTGTAATTTATTTTATTTCATATTAATTTTTTATCGCTTTGTTTTGGATATAGTTTCTATAGTGTCGGAATATTTTGGTAGAGATTATAATAGTTTTGTTCACCTAAGGATTGTTAGGTTAGATCAGCCATCGAACTGATCCAAAAATGGCACTTGAAATACTACATGCGTCCTTTGCGAAGCCATAAAAATATCTATTCCACCTCGGTGGGTTATCTGAAAGTGTGATACAGTGTCCGCAGCAATCAAGAAAGAAGCGTTGAATTGTTTTCAGCTCATTTTCATCAAAGGCCCTTAAACTCGACAAAGGGTTTTGAGCCTATTACAAATTCGCTGAGCATGCTAACATCAGTTTCGGCTATGTCTTCTAGTTCGCCGAAGATAAGTCTTACAAGATGAGTCTTACAAGGCTTATATTAGTGTTGTAATTGCCTGCTAAACGCCTATTGGGCAGTGTCCAGTGATAAAGTGATAAAGGCCAGTAGTTCAGTAGTCCTCCTGCGTTCTTCTCTAGGCCTAAAAGAACTCGAGGACGCACAAGAGCCATTTGTTGATTAGGGCCTGCTAAGCGCCCCCAAGTCCATTGGCTCAATGGTGGAAGGCAAGATCTCAATGAAGATCCAACATAGCCACTTCCGCCTGAAGATCACTACAGTGGTCCGGTAGTCTAAAACTAAGTTTGACGGAGAGCTCTTTATAGAAAACTTCATCACTTCTGACTTCGAGCCGTCGGTGAAAAGCTCACTGCGCCTCTTCTCCCCATCTACATATTCCTCGACGGTATTTGGGTAGAGAAAAAGCCGCCACGAGTATCTCGCGACTCAGTATAAGTTTTCAAAAATTCAGTTGAAGGAGGAGAAAATCTCGGCATTTCCAGTCCACAATTTCACGGGTGTCATGTTTAAAATGGCATTGAGTGCAATTGCTGGTGTATACCGCGATACACCAGAGATAACAGGGACACTTTGGACACCTTCAAGCTTCTAAGCAAGCGTAGCCTCCACCAGACGAACACACCATAGAACATTATTGGCTTGACTACGATTTCTTAGAACCAAAACTCCATCTTCGGTGAAAGTCCGCACCTTTTCCCTATAGCTCCTGTACAGCAATATACCATAAGGCAACCGATGCCTTCCTTAATCTCTCCTCAATATATGGCCTGCTTGAAAGCTTTTTGGCAAGAAGAGGCCCTAGGTATTCCACATATTTTCTGTTGATAATTTTTGTGTGAAATTAGAATTATACCAATATAAAGCGAACAAATTGCAACTCAGTCTGCCTTTCTTCTTGCCTAGATGATTTTGTTATAAATAGTTCATTATCGTCATTTCCGGTCACTTTTCTCCGAACTCTTTAAAATTCAGGTGTACTTCTTCTTCTTCCCAACAAATAATTTTTTTATAACATATGACCACTCGACTTTTATCAGACCACCTATTTACCTGTTATCTGCAATCTTTTTAAGAAAGATAACTAGGCAGTCAATGTAGACTTAAGTACTAATAAACATAGTAATGAGTAATAAGTATTCACACACTTAATAAAGCTCAAAGTTCTTTGTACTTATTCATGGACCGTGACGTATTAAAATAGTAAAGTTTTGACGCTTACGCACCCATAACGCTAACGCAACTGCGGGGCCTACGCAATCGGAGCGAACAAGGATTTATAACCAACTGTTAGGGGCACATTCTGCTACAACATCAATAACGGTACTTTATTAATTACTCACGCAATCAACACAAAAAGGGGTTTCAAAACCCCACGAAGTAGAAAAAAATACATTTTTCTATTTTTCATATTTATTAATTACTTTAATAACGGCTAAATTTTATTTATTAAGTACGTACAACTAACAACTAACTAAACTTAATTTAAAATAAGCAGCCGTGATCTTTTCGCTTAACGATCACCGCCTTGTAGATCAACATCACATCCACAGCTTGTTGTTTTTGTTTTTCGTTCGTCGTGTTGTTGTGCTCAAACGATCAATACAGATTCTGCCCACAAGCACCGCACACTCACAACTCATTGTGCACATACTCCGTGGTCACTTTGGCCTCGCCCTCGTGGAAGCCACTACAATCGACTGGATATTTGACCTACAAAGAGTGAGCAGAAAAGAATAAAATGTTGCAGTCAGCATACTAATTGAATTCATTATCAAATTGGTTCGATCAACTTGTTAAAATGAAATCCAAACTGTGTCACATGCACGCATTCATATATCTACCGACTCCGTATAAATTGTACAGAGTTCTGACTTAGCAGACAAAGTGCTAATGAATAAGACTTACCTCACAGTTGTAGGGCGCATTTATGACGCCAAACAATGTCCAGAACGGTGTGCCAGTTTCGGTGCTAATGAATATGGCCGCTCCCATGCTGCCGATCTTCACGATTTTCGGACTCACACCAGAAATTAGGCCACGCGCATTGCCAGCCGCACTTTCTTCGGGCGAATTCAGTTCACAGAGCACATAGCGATCGCATTGTGGAGATTTCGAAATAAATCTGTAGGCACGATGTACTTTTAGCACCGGCTCGATGACCTGTAAAGGATGCAGAGGGGTTATATTCTGGAATTTTTTTCTTCTGAAAGTTCTTATCAACAAAAAATATGAAATTCTAATATCGTTGAAAATTTTAAATAAGAAATCCCCTCAGATATAAAAAAATTGCTTGATTTTGATGGGTCATTTTGTATGGCAACCACATGCATGCTATAGTGGCCCAATCGGAACAATTTGTACGTAGACTGTACCCTTGCTTTTGACAAAATTGAAGTCAAAAAAGTTTTCCATTCAAGAACTCGGCGGTTCCGAGAAATGAGCAGCTTCTTGTGGGGAATAGGATGTGGGAAAAAGTTTAGGTCGATATCTCAAAAACTGTAGGACTAATTCGCGTACATTGTATATACAGACGGATAGTCGCACAGACTGGCGGACAAGGCTAAATCGACTCAGCTCGTTACGCTAATCATTATATGTATAGTATATACTATACACTTTTAGTGTATTCGATGTATGTTCTTCTGGTTGTTACCAATTTCTTGCTTGTCCATGGTATATATGTATATAATCCCGAGTATTGAAAAGTAATTTTAATTTCTTCCCTTTCTTCAATGATTTCTTTATTTTCCCCAAAGCTCTCAATTAGATTTGGCACTTTTATAAACTCCCACTCATCTCACTACTCATTATTCAAGAATTTCTACCGCAATTAGCATAACCTCATTTATGCGCTCGCCTACTCACCTCCAAATTGAGCGTATCGGTTAGTTTGTCACTCAATTCGGTAGCATTGAACTGCAGCAGACCTCGCGCTTGACCCAATTTCAGCAATTCTCTGGCATAGCCGACAGCCGGTTTGACATATTGGCGCGAGTCGATCTTCACATTGAGATGTTGCTTGGCCACATAATCGCACAAATTTGAGATGGTCTCGCTGGCGCGGCTGGGATCGAAGTAGGTGCTCTTTGGATAACCTTGAGACTTGAGAAAACCGTTAAACATCAGTTGCGCCGTCTGGATGTATCTGCGTGGTGAGACGAAGGAAAAGACAATCAAATTAGAGGAAAGTAAAAAAAGAATAAAAAAAATTCAAAAGAAAAAACAAAAAAGTTTCAATTTCTGTCGTGTAAAATGTCTGTATGTATGTATGTATATGTATGTAAGTCTCAAGTACATACTCAACTATATAAATACGTACGTCATTATATACGTGTGCTTTTATACATATTTACAAAGGTGAACGTAAACATTGAAGGGAAGTTACGCGGTCTGCCCGCAGCCAAAGTGAAAGTCAGTTGTAAATTACCACATTTTTTGTGTGTTTTTCTTAATTCCAGCTGCGCGCATTCTACCAAAAAGTTATTTTGTGTTTTTCTTCAAATTATTTATTTATTTTGCCGCTAGAAAGTGTTGCTTGCTTTGATTCAAAGGTGAAATTAAAAGACAGAAAATAAGAGGTAATGATGAGTTGTTTGGTCATTGAGGCGACTCTTCGTTGTTGCCTTGTTTTCGTTGTTGTTGTAAATATTTTACTTTTTAATTATTATTATTTGACTCTACGTTATTTTATTTTAATAACTTAATTCTCGAAATTTCTGCCAATTTAAACGAAAACAAAATAAGATCACAAAAACAAAGTATTTTAATTGCAGTTATTATTTTACTGTAACGGTTGTTTATAAAAGTTTCGGCTAGAATTGCCAATAAGGCTTTAAGAAACTTTAACTGAAATGTGTGATATTATTGTTGGGTAAATAATTAGGCTTTAAGAAACTCATAGAAGCTTTAGTAGAAATATCTGTTAGCACTTTTGGGTAGTTAACCGGTTATTTAACCAATATGTGGTTTGCAGAGATGTATCAAAATGAACAGGATGGCAAGGTATCCAGATAAATTTCTTTTTGTAATACTTGACGGTTGGCTGGAAGTCGAAAACTCTCCCAAACCACCGTTATTCGAAAAACTTCAAAACTTAAGTTTGTAGAAAAAGTCAAAATTGTTTAACGATTCAAAAGTTACAGATGACAACAGCAATGTTTCGATAACATTACATATTCCAAAAACCACTCAACCAATTTTAAACAAATTTCGATCACAGCATTGATACTTCATTCGGTAGCAGTCGGTTTTGGATAATGCCTACTTCTTAAACAATAAATTTTATGAATTCCATTGAGTTTTTAACTTGCAAATAAACAACTCAGGGTTCACTGAAGATATATATGGTGTCTATGAATAAATAATGGTTCTGAGATGTATCAATTCTACTCGAAATTTACGCCCACTTTTTCTAGCACTCATAACCGAATATGAGGATCTACATACGTGGCTTCGGTTGCTTTCCAACCCGTTAATATCTAAGATGTTTTAATGAAATTGAGTTTCGATGAAACTAAATACTATGAAAAAATTTTATGTTATGTAATTGATATATAATATCACTTCAATAGAGGCTTTCTCGAAAAGGCACAACATAGCTGATTCATTAATCAACGTTTAAAAAGCTCCAGTCATTCTCGTATTTAGTCATTCTCACAAATTTAAACATCATTAAATCATCATTAATAATAATTAGTTTTGAGATCATAAAACATCGATACGCAATCTTATCTCATGGTAATTTAGAGTATATGGCTTTCAATTCATATGTGACCTAAAATAGATTAGAAATTAATTTCCAGTCAAAGAACCAGATTTTCATGGCCATCAGATTATCCACCAGTCGAATAAGGCATAAGCTGCCTTATACGGAACCTCAACATTATATACATATACGTATATATAACATACAGATCTTTTTAAATAACTTCCAAATCGCTACAAGTTTGACGTTTGATTAAAAAATGCTTAAACTTATAAATTGACTAAAAAGTAGTATATTCTGATAACCATATGCTGGAGAGAATTTAATGGGCTTACGGAATTCAAAAAAATCGATTTTTTTTATTGCCTTATAAAATTCTAAAACACTTCTAAAATATTGTCCCGAATTTTCAAGTTGATACGAGTAATAGTTTTTGAGATACAGCTTTGAGAACTTGTGCGCTCTAGGCTGATGCGCCGTCTTTAAAAGCGTTTTTCTTGAAACTGTGTTTTTGAAGTCGGTTGGTAAGATTTCTCGAGAACTTCTGAACCGATCCTTATGAAATTTTACACCGGTCTTTGAGATACAATTCTTAAAGACTTGGACAAGGATTTTTTTCAATTACAACTATTTGAAAAAAAATTGCGAAATTTTCACTGAAATTTTGATTTTTTTGATAAAATTTCTCCCAAAAATCCAGTTTTCAGTTTTTTTTCCTTCGTCCAAGTTCTCAGTTAAAGTTTAAACTAAAACACGTATTCTTGCACTTTTGATGATCCTGTAAGGAGTTATTATGACAATCATAAACTGTCAAATTTTACAGTCATATTTGACAACGACATTTCTTCTACTTTCGTTTATGACGTCACGATCTAAATTAGTTACTGTCTAATAAAGTAAAAAGAACTAACGTTACGAAACTGTCGCAAACTGCATTTCTAACATTCTTGACCGATCTTCAAGCCTTTTTAGGAAGATTTTATGTTGTTATGTTTGAAAATTATAACTGACAGCTGTCAAAATAACAAAATCAGTGTATGCAAATCTGCTATACCTTTAAATTCCCAACAAAAAAACGAAAAATTCTTAATTCGAATACAATTTAAATGTTATAATTATAGAACCCTGCTATTGGTTAGCTACAAACTTATAAAATTCACAAAGAATTCTTCCACAAAGAAACTTCATCGGAACCCATTGTGTCCGACCTCATTTCGCACTTTAATAAACTCGCCAAATGGGGCACAAAACGAGTCGTGACAAACGGAAATTATTACATTTTTTCAGTATTTAGAATAAGACGCTAACTGAATAACTGTAACGTGTTTAAATAAAATGAGTAAATCGTGTGCGACGCAAGCACCGCCGAGGTGTTAACGCCTTCGATGACAAAGTAAGTCACGACGATGGAGACGAGATAGTACGTTAATCAGGTGGGGTGGGAGGAGTTGCACGATACCGTGCATGACAATCGAGGGAACCAGCTATTAACGCACCGGTTCTTGTATAAAAAAAACACACACAAGTCACAATCGAATGACAGAAAGTGGGTCAACACTTTGTGCGAGCAAGACTACGCGCCAAAGTCAAGGAGACCAAAAAAATGTAAAGAAACCGGTGTGAAGAAAATCGTAACTGCTTAAGTGACTAGAATGACAAAAAGAAATGTGTTTGCGGAAAGCGCTGTGTTTTTGTTCTTCTTGTGGTGTTTTTCTTTTGGCACATACGCTAAGTCGAGAGAGAATGAGCGAATTGTAGGCCGAGACTAAAAATACGAACACACGCAAGCGCTCAGCTGGAATGTGCGTTCTTGTTTACTTGTCTAATAATCAGCTGTGATAACTGTAATTTTTTGTAATTACACCTGTATGTCTTGCAAAGCAAAGTGGTCTTAGTTAAAAATGATTAAATCTACTAGACAACAAAGTGGTGTAATGAGCTCTTCTGAGCAATTGAGCATATTAAAAAATACTTACTTGAGATAGACTTCCGGATTTGCCAAATAACTCGTCCAATCGGCCAAATAGAGCGTCGCCGACTTGATCCAACGTCTGCGGAACGATTGATTGTTCAGCGAATCGAAGAGTTTGTCATAATCCAACTTGCCGTCGCGTCCCTTGAATCCCTGTTGAATCACAAAAAAATAAAGCGAATTTGAAAAAGAGCTCCACATGCTATAAATTAAAGCAATGATTCTACCTTCAATATCTTATTCACACCCGACTTTTCGTACAGTGCATCGGCAAGTTCTGAATTCGAAAAGTGGTCCCACACGACGTGCAAGTGCTCCAAGAAGGGCGGCAACACCCATGCGTGACCTTTGTGTTTCTCCTGGGTCTGTTGTCCCTCAGGACCGGCAAACGAGCTTACAGCCTGCATAACCAACGGCAGCAGGCTCATGAAACCACCATTATCCTCCGCGTCCTCAACTTCATTCTCGCGCACATTCACATTCGCATGCGCAGAGCGTCGCTGCTGATGATGCTGATGCTGCTGCTGCTGCTGCTGTCCACTGCCGCTGCCACCGCTGTTGGCATTCATGAAGACCGAAGCAATTTGCAGTATGGAATCCAAACCAATGCCGGCATCGCCGCCACCATTACTGCGTGCGCCAGCGCCTGCCGCATCTGCGTCGGAATCGCTGTTGGTAAACATTTCGAGCACATTACCAATGATGGCAGGATCGAAACCACCACCACTACCTGCGCCGCCACCAGAGCGCGCACCATTTTGTCCCGCATTAGCCAACAAACTGCCGATACCGGATAGTATTTGCATAGCGCCGGCTGCGGACGCCTTGCCCTGGCCAGCCGTACCACCGCCTGCATTCGCATTCATGAAACTGCCGATGAGCGAGGCGACACCGGCAAGACCAGCGCCGCCACCGGCGCCACCACCACCATTACCCGTTTGACTGTTCAACGCCTCCTGTATGAACATGGAAGCCATGTCGAGCAGTGGATTCGAATCATCTTGCTGTTGATTCGCTGAGTGAATGGCGGACAAGTTGACGCAAAGCAGCGCCAACAGGAAGACAGCCTTTCGCAGCAGCAACATAATTGTTTGTCGAGTTTAACTTTCACAATTCGCACGCACGGCGTAAAGTCTAAATTGTTATGATGGAATTTTCTACACGCGACTGACTTTAGACGTTCGAACGCGGCTGCGCGCAACAATTACAAATATTTACAGCACCAAAATCTCAGCGCCGTAAAGCAAAATAGCGCTTAATAAAAAGCAACAAGCAGGTATATATATGTATTTATTTATTATGTTTAGCACCGCGCATGCGCGAAAGCGTCCGTTTACTTGGCAAGAAGAAAAACTACTGCTACGCGCTCGCACCGCCTGAAGACGTTATACTTTCTAAGGAACTTTCTTTCCACTGCGCAACAGGTAAATATGAATCACTTCTTGAGCCACCGTCCACAAGCCACAACCGCGGCGCAGTGTTGACTCGTCTGCAACTTGAGTGAAATCACAACGATTGACAAACACAAAGCGCTGAGAACACTGCAAGTTGTGGCTTAAGAAGCCATGAGGGCATAACGTCGGCTCAGTGTGGTACACGTCAGTGTTGCTGCAGCGCATTGAGCAACATTTCACTGCAACTTGGCTGTGTATCCGGTTGTGTGTGTGTGCGAATGTTGTAAGCGCTATATATTTTCGTTGAGCCGCAACTACTCAACTCAAGCGCTTCAAGTGGCTCAGATTGTGTGTTTTGATAGTGGTTTACCTACTTTCTTCAGAATACCGCTGGTTAGCAATTTGCACTTCTCAAGCCTGCGCTTACACACATACATACATTTTTGATGTGATGTGTAAATATTTATGATGTTTTTACCTTTGCGTTTTGCAGTTTTGGTTTGGCCTTTGAGTCGATTTTGGGCTATAAATTTGGCCACACTCTTAATTTTCGTATGCTTCCTACAACTAAAGCGTTTAAAAATAAGAATTTATGCAAATCGCTTACCTACTTTTCGCTTACGCACATATACACATACAAATTGTTGTGAGTATAAATGAGAATGATAAAAAATATTTCAAATATATGTAAAAATTATCATAAAAATCCCAAAAATGTCTTGCATTATTTATATCTCATGACTGTCTTCAATATTATTATATATATACGGGAGAGAGTTTAAAATACGCGGAGCCAGAGGGTAAAGTGAGATATGTGTAGCTTTTTCAGTCTCAACATATTTACTTTAATGCATTTATGAGATATTTTGTAAAGTTTTGGGTGTAATATAAAGGTAATATGATATTAATCTAACCGCTCTTTTATCTTCTCCGAAAAATGTGCTAAAAAAGGCAAAGCTTTAGACTGAAAGTTCTTGAATATCTTAGTCCCCTATAAGGTGGCCAGCAAATACATCTCTTGCGAGCATAATAATTATCGAACAAGAAGAGTATTCTAAGTACCCATCCCAAGCCTTTGCCTTCATTATGTCATGGAGACAGTTTAAAAGGGCTCTAGAGCAGGATCCAAGTATTTCTGATTCTTTTCCTTGAGATAATTAAATTTGTCAACACTTTGCTCGGCATTGAACCAAACCAAATTTGGCGAGAGATTGAGCCATAAAGAAAAAAGTAATGGCTTCGTGTTACGAAATTAGTCTCCAAAATCGTAAGATTTGCATTCGAACTTTGAAATTCAGCTTATTGAAAAAATCCTATTAATTATAATCTGTAAGTACCTAAAAAAACAAACAGACAGGCGAACGACTTTCTAATCGACTTGCACTCCTGTTATCTGAGAGCACTCGTCAACAACTCGGTATAAGGGAACTGTGGGACGGCATTTCAAGCTCCTTACGTGTAGATGCAACCGAAACCATTGGTTTTCGGAAAATGCAAAAGAACAGCTGGTACGACGAGGAGTGCCGTGTCGCAGCGGAGAGAAAACAGACGATCGACCACAACACGTGCGGGATGGGATAGATTCCGAGAGTTGAAGAGGGAACGAGACGCATTTGTGGACAGAAAAAGAGAGAGGCCGAAATGCGTGAGTATGAAGCACTTGACAAGCTGGCCGACAGGGGTAATGCTCGAAAAGTCTACGAAAAGATACGGCGACTAACAGAAGGTTTCAAGACCGGAGCATACTCTTATAGAACTCCCAGAGATGATTTAGTAACAGATTCCCAGAGCCTACTAAAATTATGGAGAAACATTTCTCCAGCCTGCTGAATGGCAGTGAAAGTATAACACCGGGAGAATGCGAACCTGATACCCCAATTGATGGCGATAGAGCAGACGTTCCAATGCCCGACCATGAAGAAGTTCGAGTACGCAATTACCCGTCTTGAGAACAACAAAGCAGCGGGGGCTGATGGATTGGCGGTCGAGCTATTCAAACACGGCGGCGAAGAACTAATAAGGAAGCTGAATCAGCTTCTTCATAAAATATGATCGAACAAAAGCATGCCCATCTATTGGAATTTAAGTGTGCTTTGCCTAATCCACAAAAAGGAAGAACCCACAATTTGCGCCAACTACCGTGGGATAAGCTCCTAAACATCGCATTTAAGGTTCTATCGAGCGTATTGTGTGAAAGATTAAAGCCCACCGTCAAAAAACTAATTGGGCCTTATCAGTGTGGCTTTAGACCTGGCAAATCAACAACTAACCAGATATTCACCATGCATCAAATCTTGGAAAACACCCGTGAAAAGAAAATCGACAATCAAAACAAAAAAAAATAGTAGTAACTTTCCTTTGAAGTGGTCTCCGGTATAATAATCATTTCTCATTTCTAATTTTTCAACATTGATTGCTGTGATTTCGTCGTCTGGTGAATCTGACCATAGACCACAAAATTAGCTCTTTTTGCTCTTTAAAGACATAATTTTATGGGGTTTTACCTAAGCTGGAAGCATTTGATCTCTTCCAGTAATGACTAATAGATTGAATATCATCGATTTGGAGAATTAAGCTTATCTAAATAATATTGTAAGAAAGCATTATCTACTTGAAGTGGCTCTTTTCTCCAGTACTCTTTAATATCGATTACTGTCAAAAAAGAGAAGAAAACGTTTTCAAAGGTGTGTTTAATGATATCTACAGAATTTTTGGAAGACGATATATTCCTAATTCTTATTCGAACTGTCTTGGAGTTTAGCATAAATGGAGATATTATTCGGTTTTGCTTTAGGCATCAGTCTTGATGTTGTCAGTGGAAAATGAGATATAGTACTTACAAAGTCTAAGTTGTCATCAAATAACTCATGAACTTTATAAGAAACTTCATCATTAAAGATTTACATCCCAAATTCGCCTTTTCTTCCAGGGGTCTCCTGTTAAAAACAACTTTATTGAGTTTTTTATTTCGATCGGCCAGAGTTTAAGCCTTGCTATGCTGTAGTTGTACAATTAACTCAAACGGCTAGCTATGAAAGCCAGCCTGACTTTTCATTTGATAGCTCTAACCATGAATTAAATGCGCTGTTTTTACGAAAAGTACCGTTTTTTACGTCAACCGGTGGGAGGAGTGCAAAGCTTCCGTTGACAACTAACATGCATAGACGAATAGATATGGTATGTACTCGTATACATATAATATATAGATATATGTACATATATATTTTATGGTCGCTTGCATTTGAACCGGTTTGTCGTGAGGTCCAAATGCAGTCGCCTCCAGCGTATCTATGAAAATTTGTATCAAAAAAAGCCACACGCTGCGGACGCGAAGCAAATGCTTTGCAAACAGTTTTTGGCTTTCACTGTCATTTCCATGGATTTTCACATATAAAGTGATACTTGAGCCGCATGCATCACGTCCTGCCACCTACTGAACTGCCGCACAGCAGCAAGTTAGCAACGCATTTTCTACCACCTTGAAGTGACGCTACGTGCAACAAGCTCAACAGTTTTTCGCGAGACCTCAACATAAACGGATGTGAAACAGTCGCCCCGTCCTGAGACTTGCGACCGCAGACACACAAAATGCAGCTGACATTTAAAGAATTGGACGCAGACGTAGCCGCGCGCATTGATGCGCTCTTCCCCAAGAAGGAGTGTTTCATTGAGGTGCTGCCCGGGCATGTGGTGGTGCCGCGCAAGTTCACGAGCATTGCGGAGTCCATACGTGAATTGCCCATCTACGAAGATGATGTGTGGTTGATCTCTTATCCGCGTACGGGTTCCACTTGGGCGCAGGAGATGATTTGGCTGTTGGGCAATAAACTGGACTTCGAAGGCGCCAAACAGATGCAACAGCTGCGTTCGCCCTTAATTGAGCTGTCGGCGCTCTTCAGCGAGGATCATCATGAGTGGGTGACGTAAGTCGTATCAAAGGTTAACGTTTGTACTTTTCACTAACACGGCATAACGTATGTAGAAACTCGATTGGCAACACCGTTGATGCTGTGCGCAATATGCCACGTCCACGATTCGGACGTTCACATCTTACGTGGGACTTGCTGCCGCGCGGTTTCGATACTGTAAAACCCAAAGTAATTAAAACCGATTTGAACTACTATTGGGTTAATAATTTTGTGAACATAATCTTCGTTTTATTTATTTTAGATTATTTACACCGCGCGCAATCCTAAAGACCTCTGCGTCTCTTTCTATCACTACTGTAAGTTGGTGCATGGCCTCAAAGGTCCCTTCGAAGACTTTCTCGAGCTTTTCCTGGATGAACGCTCGCCAATGGGCTCATACTGGAATCACGTTTTGCCTTTCTGGCAGCGTCGCAATGATCCGAACATATTGTTTTTGAAATACGAAGACATGAAACGCGATCTGCCAAAAATCGTACGTCGTTGTGCTAAATTTCTCAATGTGAACTATCAACTCACCGATGAGGACTTAGCGCGCATTTGTGAGCATTTGAAATTTGACAAAATGCAGGCGAACCCTGCAGTGAATTTGGAGCCTTTGTTGAATAATGTTGACGATGGTCGAAACAACAACATCGATAAGAGCAGCGTTGAAAGTAAATTCATACGAAAGGGCAAAATAGGTGATTGGCGGAATTATTTAACTCCGGAGTTATCGAAACGCTTCGACGAATGGATCGAGCGAAACTCCGCAGGAAGTGGACTTGTTTTCGAATACGAGTAGCACATTCGAATTACATTGATAAAACATGTTTTTATATATATTTTTTATAACATAATTCTATATACATAAGGGTAAATTAGGGAAATATCTTGACTTTCCACGAATTCATTACACTGGTATAGAGTGGTTTTGTCGCTCTAGATATAAGATCGATTTTGAATATATTGGGTCGTTCACTCTAAGTAATTTCGTTTGATGACAACGGTGGATATTATTGAATTTTTTGTAGCCAATTTAAAGCTCAACCGCTTAACAGTTATATATTTAAACAGCTGATACAGAAGAGCTTGTTTGGGACGCGTTTACTTAAAATTTTGGGATTAGCTTTTGCTTGGTGCCCTGATGGAAGGTGATGATGGAATTTGACTGTTTTCTAAACGGTAATAATGCAGCCCAAGCAAGGGGAAAAATTCTTGATGTATGCGGAGATTTATTGACTGAACGCCAATGTCAGAATTGAAATTTCGTTCCAGCAATTTCGATCTTGAGAATGTGGTAATAAAGTGTGATTGAACGATGCAACTCAACAGATTGTCCGACGATAAATTCTCTAGTGTATTGCGATCGGCTGGACAAACTGAGTGATACATTCACACAGAAGATGTCGCAAATGATCAATAGAAGAGTTTGATGACTCGCCAAAAGTTTTATCAACTTGAATGAGATATGCCTCTACACCCAACATACTCTCCAGACTTAACAGCTTCTGACTGTTTCTTGTTCCGTTCTATGCAAAATTTTTTAGATGAGCGAACCTTCACCTCAATTCAGGACGTCTAAAATCCTTTGGACCAGTTTTTTGTCTGCAAAAAGCGTTAACTCAACCTCCTGGCCACCTCCTGGTCGACATCTCTTTTGTCGGAGTTCAATTAAGTGGCATAAGCCAAAATAGTACTGGTTATGGTTCATGAGAAGAGCATTTCTTCAGAGTTTCTAAATTTTTAATTTTTGAACAATGTTTATATATTTTGTGCAGCATTTTGCGATAGTATATGTAAATATTCGTAGGAATGTTTTCGGGGGTTTTTTGTAATAACCATAGTATCAATCAATTTAGCAGTTAATATACTGTCTGCATCCATTGTTAAGATAAAAATTCTCCAAACCACTTAACAATCAAATATAATCCATTTCTCAGAAAATGTATGAATAAATTTTTTTAGAAGGCTTGCGACAATAAATTCTTATCAACATGAGTATTAGTGGCATTTGGGCTGTAATCTATACAGTTCCGTCGATAAACTCGTGTTGGTCACTGAGATTACTTCACACATTTGCTGTCTTAATTTCCTCCTCTCAGACACATAAAACCCCTCTCGTTTGTATTGTTCTTGAGCGGAAAGAATTCGGCAACGCATATTTGAGGAGGCAGTAGTGTTAATCCGTGTAAATCAAGGCATACTTTTATAATTTTTATTTTTATAAAATAGTTAAATTGATAAAAAAAAAAAAAACAAATTAAAAAAAAAAAAAATCAAATTTATTATTTAGCGCTGCCAGATGTTCGGTTAAAATTTCTATGAGCTCGTGCTATCATGTATCCCTTTCATACGCTTAAGGCTTATAAATACTACCTATATTTGTTGGTTTCACGTTATTTTTTGTAATCTTTGGAGTTTTGATAATACTTTTGCAGCATATAAGTATGCTGTAACTCACGTGTATAGTCGTAAGCAAAAATTCGGTTTATTTTACCGAATACTGTGATTTCGATACAACATCAATTCACTTGAAGTACAAATACAACCCTGTTTATCACCATTTGACAATTGCATTAAAATTGCAAACAAAAGAAAAGATGCAAGCGTTTGAATAAAAGAACGCGCATACAAAAAGCATCAAAATACAACAAGCAACGCAAACGAGCGGACGTAAAGTTTTATTAATATTTCGTTTCAAACTAAAACAAAGTGTGTGCATATACATAGAAATATAGTGACTCATCTCCTTAAAGGGTTCCAACAACTTTGTTTTTTCAAACTCCTACAAATTTTACGAACAATAACAAAAACAACAACAACAATGAGCGTGTCAGAGGATCAAGTTGGTCGAACAAACGACTTAATAGACGCCTTCGGTTCGCTAAATTCAGCGTCCGGTTCTTCAAATAGTAATTCAGGTGGATACTATACTGGTGCTAGTAGCAGCGGTGGTACGTTTGGTGGTGGTGCAATAGGCCAACTCGCAAATGGCTTTGGTAGTAGCTATCATAGTTACACAGCGAATATGGTAACCGATCGGCATGCAGCTGAATATAATATGCGACACAAAAATCGTGGAATGGCGTTGATATTTAATCATGAAAATTTCGAAGTACCAACATTAAAATCTCGTGCAGGCACTAATGTGGATTGTGAAAATTTAGCACGAGTCCTTAAACAACTGGATTTTGATGTGAAAGTGTTTAAAGATTGCAGCCTCAAACAGTTGAAACAACATATAGAATGGGCTTCCCAACAAGATCATAGGGATAATGATTGCATTTTGGTTGCGATACTTTCCCACGGCGAACTTGGTTATATATACGCAAAGGATGTGCAATATAAATTAGATCAAATTTGGTCTTACTTTACACCACAACATTGCCCCAGCTTGGGTGGCAAACCGAAACTCTTCTTCATACAAGCTTGCCAAGGTGATCGACTTGACCCTGGTGTCACAATGAAACGCATCAATCGTACGGAAACAGACGGTGAGACGTCAATGAGTTACAAAATTCCTTTGCATGCCGATTTCTTGATTGCCTACTCGACCATACCGGGATTTTACTCATGGCGCAATACTACACGCGGCTCTTGGTTTATGCAATCACTTTGCGCCGAGTTGGCAGCCAATGGCAAACGTTTGGATATGCTAACATTGTTGACTTTTGTGTGCCAACGAGTTGCGGTTGATTTTGAGTCGTGCACCCCGGACAATCCAGAAATGCATCAACAGAAGCAGATACCGTGCATTACCACTATGTTAACCCGCATTTTACGTTTCGGCGAAAAGGGTGCCTTGCGATAAGCCTGCCATTTTATCGATGCTTTATGTATTACTGAACAAGTGAAACCACAAACTTCAAATTATAGTATAAGACTTACTTGCTTAATATCAGCCAAGAATTAAGCCTCATTTACTAAGCATTTTAGATATTGTACGACATTCTATATACCTATATACTAAAAAATTTATAACTAAACACATTCGCATGTATGTGTGTGCTAAGATGTAAACATGTCAATTTCTATCAATAATAGTCCGTTCCGTAGGCAAATTGTTTGGATGTCATTTAAAATTGTGCTATTTGTAGCACTAAACTAATTTTTTAAGAATTAATAAATATATAATATAGTTTTTTATACTTTTCGAAAATAGGTGCCAGTTTTAAATACAAGGAACCTCCTTTGGACGCCATGTACAAAGTCTGTGTATATGTTTAGTATATACTGCCATTTGTAATTGATCCAATATAAATAAAGACAATTTATACAAATTTATAATTCCTTAAATGTTTTTGTAACGACCCTGACCTCGAGTAGTTGCCTTTTAAGGGGAAGATACAGCATTCCGTCATTTCAACATAACTAATTAGACGACAATGATATTGAATTAAATAAGTCGTGGACGCCAAATTTGAACAAAAACACAGAATACAAGTATCTACTGTGTGAATAGTAAAAATCACGAATTTTATGAACAATCAAACCGCTTAGTTAGCTGCTCCAATTCGCATTACAAAAATATATGCGTTATTTATTTTCTACTTCCAATTAGTTATACAATACTAATTATTTATATACACAAAGTTAAGTATTTTTTAAATTTTCTACGAAATTTTAATAGGGTATAGTAAATAAAAAGGGGTAAATAAACAAAATATCAGTTAAATTTTATAAATGCACTTTTTAAATTTCATTGAATTAACACCAATATATTTAGATGTGTCCGCCTTCCTTCAATTTACCAACAAGGGCATCCACATCTGGCACCAGAGCACCAGCTTGGCGCACAGGTGGCTCCTCAACGGAAATTACTTCAATGCGCGGTGTGGTATCAACACCCAAATCCTTTGGTGTAACTTTCTTTAATGGCTTCTTTTTAGCTTTCATGATATTTGGCAATGTTGCATAGCGTGGTGTATTTAAACGTAAATCAGCGCTCAATACGGCTGGAATCTTCGTCTTTATCGTTTCCAAGCCACCATCGATTTCTCGTGTAATGTTCAACCCTGCATCGGTCTTTTCGACTTTATTGCAAAAAGTACCCTGAGGCCAATCGAGAACGGCAGCGGTCATTTGTGCTGTCTGATTGCTGTCATCGTCAATGGCTTGTTTACCGACGATTATCAAGTCCGCTTTCTCGTCTAATGCCAACTTAGCCAAAATCTTAGATACATGAATTGGTTGCAATAAATCGTAGTCTTTGCCCGATACCTCAACATGTACTCCACGATCAGCACCCATTGCTAAAGCGGTACGTATCACTTCTTGAGATTGTGTTGGACCCACTGAAACAGCGATGATTTCTGAGGCGATCTTCTTTTCTTTTAGTTTTAATCGCCTCTTCTACAGCGATTTCATCGAAAGGGTTCATTGAGTGTTTCACTCCCTCGGTGACCACACCAGTTTTGTCAGGTTTAACTCGTACCTAAAATAATATATATATATATGTATTTTTAAATTCAATTACTTAGCTTTATAAATTTATGATCGGCTGCGTTGTTTTTGATTACGCAAAAGTTAGATTAATTGATAAGCCCCCAAAGCAAACAAGCCATTTTTAGTGATATATGCTATAACATTTCAATTACCTTTACGGCATAGTCGACCACACGCTTTACTCCAACAAGGACTCGAGACATTTTTGAATGTTAGTTCCACAAATTAAAAAGGCACTTAAATGAATTAATTTACTATCACTAAACTTTTCCACGGTGGTCTTCCTAAAATTAGAATAGGCACCCTGCAATAAATGACAAGTCCAAAGGTTGGACGATCAGCGATATTGCCAGCCGAAGAAATACATATTTTGCATTATTAAAGATTTAAAAATGTTTATTAAAATATGCTTGATTGCAAAATGAAAATAAGTTTTTTGTGCTTTATATAATATAAGTTAATCAGCTGGCGTGTTTTGGTTATTTACAGTTTCAATTGAGGTGTCTATTACACTAACACAAATTTTATTTTCATTTACTTTGATCACTCTGTACTAAATATTAACAGCTGACACGTTGTTTTTCAGAAAAAATAAGGAATAAAAGAAAAGTAATGGGAACCGAAGTGGAGGCAAAAAAGCCTAAAATTGAAGAAAATGCCGCTGAAAATACAACAAATTGCGCCCATTGGGTGCAGCGTAAGAAACGTTTTTGTAAAATGACAGTAAAGACAGGTGAAAAATATTGTGGAGAGCATCAACCCGCAGTTCCCCAAGCATCACCTGAACAAGATGAAGCAAGCGCTAATAACACTCGAATACCATGTCCATTGGATTCAAAACATACTGTTTTTAAGAATAAACTACAAAAACATCTTAAAATATGTAATGCACGCGACAAAGGTGATGCACCGGCTTACATTGATAAGGGCATAAATGCCGGTGAGGCTGATAGCGATGCACCGAATTATAGCAAGTTAAGAATAAATGAATTACCCGATGAAGAATTCTACGGAATTGTGACACGTATTAAAGAGCTTTATACAAAGTTTGTTGAAAATAAAATAACGTCACTAGAACTCAGTCATAAGTTATTGGACGCAGAACTGGCTAACACCACATATGGCCCGGAGGCGAGAAAGCATTTGTTGCAGGCAGCGGCGCTACTGGGAATACTTGATAACGACCAACAACTAAAACAAAGCACAAGTTATATAGAGTTTGGTGCTGGTAAGGGACAACTGACGTTTTATCTAGCACAACTGCTGGAAACAATACCTGATTCTCAGGTAGTGCTTGTTGACCGTATGTCGCTGCGTCACAAAAAAGACAATAAGATCGAAGACCGAACGTTGGTGCATCGTATACGTGCAGATATTGCTGATTTTCGTATGAGCAGACTGGAATTGTTACATCGCTCAAAGCGTTGTGTAGCCATATCAAAGCATTTATGTGGCGCTGCTACCGATTTGACTTTGCGTTGCATTACCCAACCTGCAACTGAGGACTCAAATAACAAAACACCAAACACAGACTATATACTCATAGCGCTATGTTGTCATCACCGCTGCGATTGGCAAGCGTATGTGGGTAAAAGCTTCCTTCAAGCGAACGGGTTGACGTGCCGAGATTTTGCAGTGATTAGTAAAATGGCTAGTTGGGCAATATGTGGTACCGGTATGAGCCGCGAACGTAGACGTGCGCTGGAGGAGCAAACACAAACTCCTGTAGAAATTATCGATGTCAATAAGACGCAGCGACTGAGTTTGTCTGAGCGAGAGTCTATTGGTGACATGTGCAAACGCATACTTGACTTTGGACGACTGCAATATTTGAGAGAACATGGCTATGAAGCAGAGCTTAAATACTATGTGGCGCGTGATGTGACACTGGAAAATGTTTGTCTGCTAGCCAGAAAAAACTAAGGTTGGTATATTAATTAATTCAAAGTTTTTTTTTTATTTATTTCTAATAAAAAATATTTATTTTTTACAGCGCCTCGAGCCACCTAACTCTTAGATATTTGTAGTCTGCTGTTTTAATTGTTAAAAAATTAATATCATACATAAATAATATATGTATATACAGACAAAATTTTATGTAAATATTTGAACAACTAACGTTAGCACTTTTTGTGTAATGCCTAAATGTATGCAATACTTTCCTTCAATCAAAATTGGAATTCAAGCAACATTTCATAAGGTACTCTTGCACAAACACATACATTTTTAATTTGTTTACGTTCTTTGTGTAGTTAGAATTAGACTTTTTTAATATTAATTGGTTTTATTTAGTTTTTGTGTTTTGTAAATTCCGTTTGTTTATTTTTAGAATTTGGTTTGATTTTTTTCTTAAACCATTGAAAATGTGATTTCCGTTTGGAAATAGCTCACTTGCGGTCAGCTACACGCTAAGAGATTGCAATTAATTTGCAAAAATCCCTTCACAACATACCACTTGAACTCTCAATTGACTCTGATTAATTAAAGAGCGCGACAGCACGCCCACGCCAACAGGAAAAACAATAAACCACAAATGTGTAAGCATGATTTAAAGTGTTCGCTGTCAGTATGTTTGTATGTACATACACATATACATACATCTGAATGGTGGCAAACAAGCATGAATGAATAGATCACGAGAGATCTTAATGCAGCAGCGGGAAATAGTTTTGTAGTTTATGTAATGGATGTTTGTAGTTGAGTCTGCACGAAATGGTTTGGTCGCAATAAATACACATTTATATACATATCTACATATGTATACATGTATCCGGTATGTACTTAGATGCAGTGGTGTCTTTTTAGATTCTACCGAGCGCAAATCTGTCAATCATTGCGGTGTCTGCTGATCGCTAATTATGGGAATTCGTTGTAAGACAACAAAACCACGGATTGTTGACAAATTATGCGCATTTTAATAATTTTGCTTAGCAAATTAATTATAAAGCTTTTAAAAGAAGGGCGTCAAAATTGACATACGACATAGTCGGCGCCGGCGCTACTCAACAGCGTGTATTATCGGTTGAAATAAATTAAGTTTATTAATTATGCGCGAAAATAACTGTGTATAACCCAGCTATGAAAATATACCATGCTGAATGTGTATCTGAAGTGACCGAGTGCCCAACGGCTGTCGTTCGTGCGATAGTCGGGTCAACATGGTTGGAGCGCACACGGGAACTGCCCTAACACTGTTGACTTGGTAGTTTTCCACAAAATTATATGCGGTGTAGTTTGTGTCGCTACAACAACAATAATATTCGCAGCAATGAGGGTTTGCGCTCGAAAGTATGCTTTGGGATATTTTTTTTTTTTGTGATCAATTGAGTTTTTGTAACGTCTAGTGTAGGTTTGAGGAACCCCTGAGTTGGATATGTGTTGTGTAAGGCTTCGTAAGCGCTTGTTGATTTACCTGAAAGGAAGTTGTTGTGGAGTAGAAAACATTCCTAAAGTAATTTCGAGGTGGCATGCGAGTTGAAAGTTCTTAGCCGGATAAAAAGCTGGATCTGTTCCAGCTATTTGGACCCGACTGTTGTCGAACGCCACCGTTATAAAATATTAATTTATATTTATTTGCGGGAATGTTTTTGCCACCGTAACAACAACAAAAAAAATTTAATAAAATTATGTTTCAAATTTGTTTTATGATCCGTAGAAGCCAAAAACCCGAAATATGTTGGTTTCTAAATAAGCTTTTAAGTTGTTAGAAGGCTGAGTTTATCTGAGTAAGGGCACATTGGTGTTGGTCCCCTATAAGGCCCTACAATTGTAGGAAAAAGTATGGACGCTTAGAAAATTTGAGAGATTTTAGATGCAATTCTGTCTAAATTTTTAATTTTTTTTTAAATATTTTATTTTTATTTTTTAATTTCCTTTTCGGTTTTTTATTTTGTTTTTAATTTTCGAATAATTTTTTTTTTTAATTTTTTAAGTTTTTTTTTAATTAATATTTTTTTGTATTATATTTTGTTCAAATTTTTTTAATTAAACTTTTTTTATTGTTTTTTTTTTTTTAAATTCTTTTAAATTTTTTTTTTTAATTTGTAAATTTTTTTTTTTACTTTTTAAATTTTTCTTTTAATTTTTTTTAATTTTTTTTAAATTTTTTTTTTAAATTTTTTTTTAATTGGTTTTTTAAGTTAAATTTTTTTTTTTTTAATTTTTTTTTACATTTTTTTTTTTAATTTTTTTTTTTTAATTTTATGTTTTAAATTTTTATTTAAATAAAAAAAAATAGCCGAGTTATAGAGCGTGTGTTCGTTTGGCGCTCGCTTATAACTAGATATGACTTTTAATATACGAAAAACAAATTGCACACAAGTGTTTCGTTGCTAGGTAGATAAACTGCGCTCTCTTTTCTTCTCCAATCACTTCTTAAGATTATGTACACCACAACCCTTTCGTTGTCTTTTGTCGCTTTAAAGCACTAAAATTGCAATTAATCGCATTGCGAAATGTCTGTCCGAATGCAAATTACCGTAAAAGTCTATGTAAATGGTAATCCAACACCAATCGATGAGGAAGGTCATGTCTCGCAGCGTTTAAGGAGCGCTACAGTAGGAACTGAGAGCGCCCGCGCAAATGCTTTGCACACAAATGGCGCGCTATCGTTGTTGTTGTAATATATGTATACTATAATATTCCATATAAATAGCAGAGTTGTCTGCGCCATCCACGCGACCACAGCGTCTGGCTTAGAACAATTCTAGCGCACAGCGCGCGGCGCGCTTGTATTAGCCTTAACGATCGCCAGTTACTGTGACGTCAATATGCACCCTACCCACCTTTTAAGTAAGTAAATAAAAACAACCGCACAGCCGGAGACGACGACGACGATCGACCAACCGCTGAACGCCGCCACCAGCCGCTCGCGTTCGTGCGAACCACTAATTTAGATGCCACTTTCGATTTCATTTTCATTTGCGAGTCGACGCGGTGTCGCGTTGTGTATGCAAGTATGTGTGTGTGCGTGTGCTTGACGTTGGTAACAAGTCGCACTAAGAGCATTGTCAATCGCCAACTGCAGCGTCTCAATTAATTAGCCATTCCATCAGAATAATTTGTTAGTATAAATTATTTATACATATACATATATACTTATATTTATTTATACGGCGCCCGCCGCCAGCCAGCCACCTGCCGCCCACGAAGCGCACCGCTGCGGCATGACTTGTTCAGATGTTTGTATGAGTGTGTGTGGTTTTCCAGCTTAGTACGCGCTGTAACGCTATGCAGTTGTTGTTGTTGTATGCTAAGTAATCGTCTAGTACTAGCGCAGTTAATTGACGCGCCGGTATTTCCGCGCCGCGCTACACTGGGCGGTTCGCAATTAATCGCCGCCGCTTACCGCCAAACTCGCTTTGCCTCCAACTAACTGGCATGTAATCACGTGTTATACATCGACCACAATCGAGCCTGTAACCCGTTATGTGCCGTCACATTGACCGGTCACGATTTGCGCGTATCGCTAAACCCCCTCTAACTCTCACTGTCTGAGCACGCGCGCTCCTTATCCACTGCAGTTCCTGCCTAGCGCGCTCGCTTATTGGCGGAAGGTCATTGTCCGCGCCACAGTGTCACTTTCATTTGGGCTTGAGCGCGTCTCCTCACGCTTATTTTCGCTTTTGCTAACTCACTTTACGACCATAAATATCGCCGCGCGCGCCGACAGAAAAAGCCCATTCACCAACGACGCCAAGATATGTGATGTTATATCGAGAGTGAGAGAGAGGCAGTGAGTGAGCGCGCGAGTGAGAGGGGCACCAGCACTGGTGGCACCGTTAAGTCTCCAATGAAAACAAATGCTTCACTGCCGCCTGTAAAAGCGATTTCACTTTCGCACGCTGCCTAACTTGACGAACTTGCTTGCTTTTGCTTCGCCGCCGGCACTACACCGCACCACATCAAATTCACATTTTCACTCTCTGCACCTGCGCACCGCTGGCATTGGCTGCGGCTCCCACCAAGCTGCTCTGTCATCATTGCGGCCAAATTACCTCCTCATTTGCGCATGAATGAATTGTGCGCACACGCGAAACGCGCCTCATTCCGGATCTTTTTGCCGTGCGTTGACTGTGACTGTGCAGTTTTCATGGCTTAGCGGCCTCAACTCGGCAGGATGTTTTTCTTTTTGATGCCAAATTCGTTTTTGGTGCTATTATTGCTAGTTTCTGCTGTGTCTGTTGCCTTGTTTTCTTTTGGCGTTGCGGTTTTTGTGTGCTGATTTGTTGCAATTCGTTGTTGCAACGCTCCCATGTGGCAGTGAAAGTTTTCTTTTCACGGATTAAATACTTTGGAGTTCAGCGCTTGGCTTTGCGCTTCTTGATTGCATTCGCCCGTCGCGATTACACGGATTCTGCAGTTTTCGTTGCTTATAAAGTGCTGTTGTTGCTGCGGCTGACGACTGGTTTCTGCTGGTTTCACCTTCTGCTTGTGAGAAAAGCGAATTATCGCATGAATCCGCATCAATTGAAAAGCGCACACAAGCATACATACATACCTACATATAATATATATTTGTGGTATACAGGTTATTTGTAATGAGGCAGGGAACACGAGCAGCATTTGAAAAGAATTTGCTTTGTTTACGATTTGATTGTTGTTGTCTCAATATCAACACCGTTAGCGGAACTTTGATTTCATACTGGGGAAGTTTTTTGAGATTTTTCGTTATGAATCTTTTACCAGACATCTGGAGTTCGCATTGTCTCTATAAGACGGCTCCTTTAGAATTGCATCGAATCTTTTGGAGATTTCAAGTATGTACAGTCAGGTCCTCCTCCAACTGGGTTTTCCAATGGAGTGGAGGTCTTACTATTTCCCTGTTTCCACTGGCGGGTACTGCTTTGTATTCTCCCAGAGCTGGAGTGTTTTCATCTTTCGAACGATTTGACCTAGCTAGCGTAGCCGCTGTCTTTTAATTCGCTGAACTACTACTGTGTCCAAAAAATAAGGGGACATTTGAATTTAAACTGCTCGCGTAGAAGGATTTGGAGAATTATTTTTTTTTAGGTTGGTAGTACTGTCAGTCACATTTACGTCAAATTTCATGTTAAAATATTCATTAGTGTTTGAGATACGTGTCGTTTTGTGAGCTGCTAAAAGTGAGTTTTTCGTTTTTTACGATGTCGAAATTTGTTGAGCAAAGAATTTGCATTAAATTTTGTTTACGGAATCAATTTTCTGCTGCGGATACGTTGAGGATGGTGCAGAAAGCCTTTGGTGATGAGGCTATGTCTAAAAAAAATGTTTACAAGTGGAATAGTGAATTCCAAGCCGGCCGTGAAGCAAAGATTTGGTGTTGAAATACCGTCGATTAACAATTAGAGACCTTGCTGATGAAGTTGGCATATCGAAAGGCTCACCCAATACCATTTTGAAGGATGTTTTGGGCCTCAAGCGCGTCAAATCTCGACTGGTACCGAAAACATTGAATTTTTTGGAAAAAAGGCGTCGCGTTTAAGTGCGTGAAACGATGCTTTCCGACTACCAGGGTGTCGTGAAATGCATTATAACTGGCTATTAGACTTGGATCTATGCTTACGACCCCGAAACAATCGATCAATCGAGCGAATATCGTGCCAAAAGAGAGCCGAGACCAAAAAATCGCGCCAAACAGTCCACAAGGAATGTTATTGGAACGCTATGCGTCGTTTGCGTGACGCTATCCGCCTAAAAAGGTCGGAATTGTGGAAAGACAATTCTTGGTTTTTATACCACGATAATGCACCATCCCACACTGTCCTCGTAATTCGTGATCATTTCGCCAAAAACTCAACCCATATCATTCCGCAACCACCGTATTCACCTGATCTGGCGCCGTGCGACTTCTAGCTGTTCACCAAGCTCAAAAGACCGCTCCGGGGACACCGTTTTTATACGATAGAGGAGATTCAAGCCGCAGCGAAGACGGAACTGAAAGCCATCCCGGAAAGTGACTACAACCAGTGTTTCGAAGATTGGAAAATCCGTTCGCATAAGTGCATGAAATTGATTAAATAAAGAATTTTCGAAATAAATACAATGTCAACTTATTTTGGGCACAGTAGTATGTCGATGTCGTCGTCTGTATCGTACAGCTCTTCGCTTCAACAAGATAGTGATTCTGGTCAATGCTAGGTCCTCGGAGCGACGTAAAAGAGATAGTTATGAACGAAAATTAATTTGGATGACCATAAAATATAAGATCGAGACATATGATTGTTTTGCAGTCGTTAAGTCACAAAATGCCGACATTTTTCCCTTGATATCCGATAATAGATGAAGTGGCTTCATTTCTTCATTTCCGAATCTTACTTATCACTCACAGTCATCCAAGCGTACTACCAGCGGTGGATCGAGCGTGTTTAAGAATCCGTCACAAGTATAACCTCTAGAATTTTTATAGGACATTAGCTACAAGTAACCACAAGGATGGTTACTTTGCATACTCTTGAGCAGTTCTGTTCGCGCTAATTTGAGCAACCTGAATTCATTCCATTCAGCATCAATCTTACAGCAGCTCAGAAGAGGTTTTATCCATGTTATGATAGTGGGCTCTATCCGGACTGCTTGCAGACTCTTAACGATTACTTCATTGGAAACATGTTTGAATGTTTCACTTATGTATGTCTAAAAAGACATATGACTATATCTATGGTTAACGAATGAAGTGCAGTCTCAGTAGATCTACAATTCATGTGCTTTGGATGTGTTAGCCTATAAAAACTTGTATTTAATGTAGGCATCTAGAACCCTTTCGAATGCCTTCAGAAGGAATGAGGATGGACTTACTGATCTATTTTCTTTCGAATAAAGAGGAATATCCGAATATAACCCCAACGACTTTTTACGGTTCTCAAAGCTCAAGAGCATGCTCAATGAAAACGTAGTCATCAGAAACTACTTTAGTCTGCACAGAAGAGAAATCGTACTACAAGAACGCCATCGGAAAGTAAGAAAGTCGTTATATTCGGAAGTCCTGATGGTAATTTCCACTTGCCTATCTTTTGCTGTTACCAGCGGGTGTTGGACGAAATACTCCGCTGAAATATTATACTTATAAAGTTTCTACAACTTTTCGTTCCATTTTTTACATTCAAGTGGTTATGATTGGATTTGCAATGAAATATCACGTTAGCTCAGATTTTCATCATTTTGGTGAATGATTTTGATCGTATCCAACGAAGGGCTTGTTCGTATTTGTCTTATGACCAGAACTGCCTTTCATTGTGGTATTAAATCCTTAGCGGCATCTCATAGAAAGTGAGTTTAGCAGTTACGAAATGGTCAGTTGGCATCATCAAGGCGGGTGAGAAAACGGTCACTGGAATTGCAGAGCAAAGGAATGTGGAGCACCACTTAGCTGAGTTTAAAGATGCTCCGTTTATCTAGTTAGAGTTTGCCTTAGTTCTGTCAACGAAAAATGCGAGGACTTTGCATAAATTCGTACCAAACTGGGTCTTGAAATGTTGAGTTTTGAATTCGAGGTTGACTTGATGTTTCAGACTTGAGTCGCACGCACTCATCTACTGGACAGCGCGGACTGTGGGTGTTTTGTTTACTACTATGACAGACTATAACTATGACAGAGTGAAGAACTTACTTTTGTTCTCGCTGTCAGCTAAATGTGCTGAGTTTTTTGGGAATAAAGAAGGCATTTCGTATTGATCCACTCTTCTCGTTTCTTTATAAAAGGTTTGGAATATAAAAGTTTTCCCTTGGGCCATTAAGCTTCAGAGTTCGAAATATATTTCCCACTATTGTCCTCATGCGCCCATTTCCCACTGGGCTTGTCTGCGCTCGCATTTGTAAGACTCGCTGAGCGCGAAAATTTCAAAACACGGAATCGACTTGAATGCGTTGTGAAAACGCGGAAGATTTTTTGCAAAAAAAAAAAAATGTTTTCCAGCAATGGATTTTTATGGTTTGATTATGTATTTACTTTGGCTTGAGCTGTAAGCGGCGCGGCGCGGCCTGGCGCGGCGCATGCGCAAGTTGGTCGTACGTAGAGGCATTTAATAAGTATAGTTAGTGTATAGTGTGCACTCGTACCCACCTAGCTAACCATGTGCATGTGTGTGTGTATGAGCCGATTGTGTGCTCGTATAATATTCAATTAACTGCAATTTGTGGTATAATTTGTTGAATTTTCCGTTTCGGTTTCGTACTTGGCGTTTTCTTTGTTTTTCTTCTCTTATCTTGCTGCGCACTATATGTGTATGTGTGTGTGTTTATTTTCAAGTGTTTGGATTTTCTTGGTTGTTTTGCTTTTTCAATTGTTTCATTTCATTTTAATTTAGTTATGGCAAACTGTATAACTGTAATTAAGTTGTAATATAATACAATGTGTGCACTTACAAACCGACATATAATCGCATTCAATATGAATGAACTTACACCCAGTTGGATATATGCAAAAGAAAACTCGGTTTTGGCACTGTGGCAGAGGTCCAAGTGATCTTATTTCAAATGGCGCATATATCTATCAGAGCCTGAGGAGTGTAGCTCCCATGCTATGTAATCTTATTGCTATGGATGATGTGGATGACATTTTCATATTATAAAGAGGAAGATCATAAGTTGTTGATAGAATAAACAAATAAGAATGTGAGGAAACCCATCTAAATACCACAAAAGCACTGATAGCGTCCAGGCGACTTGCAGCTAAGTTCTGGAACTAATAGAAAGACGTACAACTTGGTCACGAGATTGACTTCTATGGGTGTATGATGTGGACATCATTGACCAGGCATCAATGTGGATCATACGCTTCTTTATAACGGGTGATCCAAGTAGATTTACTTTTTTCAGTAACCTTTTTTGACAGATCAGATCACGCGTGAGTCGTGTCAAGCTGACATTTTTGTTAATTTTGTTTATTACTGCTTGATATTTCATCATGGAAAGACTTACGGCTGAACAACCTCTACAAATTGTTCAACTTCATTACTTTCGCGCGCTTCGCTGAATTAGATAAGCCCGTGGAAAGTCGATTCAGAGCTGTTCGCAGCAATTCGGACTGACGTATGGAATGACTTGGCGCATTTTACATCGAAATTTTAAACTGAAGCGTGCAAAATGTAGCTTGTACGGAAATTGAAGCCGCTCGACCTTGCCAAGAGATATCGCTTCGCTCTATGGGTTTCTGAAAAGTTCCAAGAAGATTCGACGTTTTCGAAACAAATTCTGTTCAGCGCTGTAGTCCATTTCTGACTCAATGGGTATGTAAATAAGCAAAATTACCGCACTTGAGACGAAGAGTAACCAGAAGAGATTCAAGAGTTGCCATTTGATCCAGAAAAAACGACAGTTTCGTGTGATTTGTGGGCCGGTGGAATCATCGATCCATATTTATTCAAAAATGATGCCGGTGAGAACGTAACCGTCAATGGCGACCGTTATCACGCTATAATAACCGACTAATTGGTGCCTAAAATTGATGGTCGTGATCTCACTGACAAGTAGGCTCCTTCTGCGCGTCGATGCAGCGCTGCTAGCGCGATTTTCAAGCATTGATGCCTTGATTAAACTTGAGAGCCGAGGTGTATGATTTTGCTTGCTTGCTTTTCATCGGCCTTTTCAGACAAGGAAACAAAAAAAGTCCGGGATTCCTTGGTTAGGTTCACAAGAAAGGCGGTGTGAGCCAGGGCGTTGTCGTAGTGCAACTTCCAATCGGCTGCGATGTCTTGTCGGACCCGATTGACCCTTCGTTTGAGTCTCTTGATGACTTCCACGTAAAACTTGGCGTTGACGGTTTGTCTAGGAAGAACCTCTTCCAGGCCCTCCAAAAAGTCTTAGTGCACCAAAACATGCCACCTCTTGGTATGCTTCTTTTTGCTTGATCATGTCAAACGTCTCTGTCGCAGATTTATCTAATTTCACAAAGAATTTAATCGCGTATCGCTGCTTTAACGCACGATTCATTTTCGGCTTGCACCACACCCAGAAATACGTCACGCCAAAATGTTTGTCTTGACTCTCCAGGTGCTCGGAGACAACTGACCAGTCGCTCGTTCGTTAGCCCTTTACCGAATCCAGTCGGTGTGTACAGTTGCGGGTTTCTGGACAAACCCTGTATGTACATAAAGTCAAAAGTCTATGCGAACAATCCTTCTTCGATCCAGGCTCAGGAAAAAACATCATCTCGAACGAGTGATTGAAAATTGGACCCAATGGAGAGACCATTTGAGACGTAACCGGGGAAAATTTTTGAAAGAGATAATCTTCAGAAATAAATGTCAAAGAATGTTCTTTCGAATGATAATTAACATTCTCCATTAAATTTGAAGTTAACCTCGTAATGGATCACTCTTTATAGTGGCAATTTTGAAGCAAGTGAAAAATATTTATATGAACAATCTTAGGGTATTCGTGGTTTTTTCCAGTTTTTAGTTTTTCAAAGTTTGAATGTTTATTTAGAATACAGGGTGTCCCAAATCAACGTTCATTTCATTTAATCTTCACAGTTGATAAAGCCCAAACTTTATTCAGACTGTATTTTGTAGGACACCCTGTATACTAATATTTTCGCATCTTTTTAGTAGTTTGTGCATTCTATACCAAAAGAACTGCGCTGAATTGGCCAAGAATGAAGTAAGCCAGTTTTTGATATCTTGTTCTGATGTGAACCGTATTCCTGTGAGGGTGTTCTCCATCGACCGGAACAATGCTCGTCAGACATTGGAGACGTGTCGTCTATAAGGCCGGTAAGGTAAGGCTTCTCAGCCGCTGTTCTGAATAGCTTATAATCGGTCTTGCGACATGAGGAGAGAATTGTCAAGATGAAAATCTGTGCTTCGTGTTTAATCGTGAATTCCGGCGTAGCTCAATTCAATTTTATGAGTTGACCGCTGGGCTTCCAATAAATGGTTTCACCCGGTTTTAGAAGCTCAACTAGCACGCCCTTTCGTTGACATCAAATACAGAGCATTATCTTGTGACTATGAATATCCGGCTTTGTCGAGAACAGTTGGCTTAGAGGAGCGAGGTGGTTAATTGTCCCTAAACTTCCATAGGTTTGGTTCCCTGCAAGTACATCTATTTCAGAATAGATCCAAAAAAATGGGGAAGATAAAATTTCAGCTCTTAATTTTATAATTTAATCGGAAACTATATACGTAAAGAGGGTTAAAGACTCGGTTAATAGAACCTTTCTGGGTATTATTATTCCAGATGTACGCTCTATTCTCAGACGGTTAGGACTGTGAACATCGTAATTTATGATTATTCGGCCTTTTTAAAATTTCTGTAGCAGAAACTTTATATTACTGTACTGATGGTCTTTGACCGGGACTGCTTTGAATTGCCGAGAATCGACTTCATTTTTTAAATTTAGGGTAACATATGTAACCCCATCCTTCTCGATTTCCTTTATAGATGAACAGTTTCTCGTCCCTATTTCTTGTTTTCTTGCTAATGAATTTCACTATGAACTTAGAAAAGCCGAGGGTTAGGCTTCTAGCAGCAAATCAGATAATATGTTCCTTGAAAGTTGTTCAGATTCCTCATTACAGGAGTTTTTAAGCTTGTTTTTAATTTCACTGAAAGTAGACAGTTTTCTAGTACTAAAACTACACACTAGAGCCCCGTAGAATATATTTTCGCACCTCAACTCACTTTCATTGCTTAGTTTCATCTGCAGAAATGTACTGACGACGGATTACGAAACCTTGCAGCGCATGCCATACGTCCAAAGCTATCAAATTACAATTGTGCCTGAATATAATTATTTTCTTACAATTCGATTGTAAATCAACCCTTTTGACAAGCGCTCAGCAAAACACACACTCTTCGCACTGCGCACTCTGTTTGCCAACACACCTTGACGACACGCCCTCACAAGTGCGCACGCGTGCCTGCGCAGCACTGATTTCCGATCTGATTGACATCTGCCCCTTCGAGCGCATGGCAAATCACTTTCGCGTAATTTTCGATAATAAAAGTGTCAACTAAAGAGTTGAGTTGCGTTGAGCGCTGCCGATCGAACAATCGATGGAAATCAATAAAGTGAGTTTAAAATGGATTTTTGAAGTAAGCGTACGAAGCCGAACAAAGGACTTTACAAATCCAAGAAGCAGCTGATGTTGGCACACGCCAAAAACAACAAAATACAACCAAACGAAGGAAGTATTAGTAAAAAAAAACGTCGAAAATCTATGAAATTATAGAGACGCTCACATCTTTGCGCCTGCGCACCGCTCGCGTTGTTTGAAAAAATTTGCAAAAATATTACATTCACATATTACCGTAGTAATATTATAGCTTGCGATTTTTAATAAATATGTATTTCCGGCAATTTGCCTCACTTTCAGCCGGGTTCACTGACCTGGTGCAACGCGCCTCAGCGTTTCACAGTAGAAATCCTTGAACTGCTGCGGCTGGCTGGCCGACCAACAACGTGGTCCTGGTGTCTGGCGTGTTACTGCTGCGCGGAACGATTTTGGTGCGACTCTGCGTCGCCGCGCCAATGAATGAATGATCTATTCAAAAATACCAATCAAACTGAAATTAATAGGGCGCATCAAATGAATTAGAAAAAACACATTTCAAACATTTATTTTTTTTTTTGTTTTTGCCTCGCAGTAGCAGCAGCGACAGACATCACTCAGCCGCCACACGAACGCGTCGTCAGCCAATCGATGCATTGGTCAAATTGGACTGTGTCAGTCCAAACCACCGGCAGTCATGTGTCCTTTCCAGCAAAAAAAATGGAAAATAAAAAAAAAAATTGCTCAACATTTGATGACTCGAACGTGCAACGTTTGGCGGCACCCTCACAAAATTATGGTGTAGCGACCAGCAGCAACAGCAACAGCGCTAGAAGAACAGCCACGCAGTGGCACGTCAAGGGTGCCGGCCACAAAACGCTTTAATGCAGTGGCCGAATTGATCCCAACATTAATTTGTAGACACACACACACACTTAATTAAGAATAAAACCAATCGCATAGAAAGAATTGCAGAATAAAGCCCATATTAGGCAGCTAAACGTCAGGCACCCGAAATGTTTTTCTGTTTTTCCCTGGCATGCCGTGCAGACCCGCGCTGACCACTCAGACTCAGTTAGAGCCTTTCCGTTTACTATGTGTGTGCGTATGCGCGCGTTTTTTTCATGCGCGTATTACGCTCTGTTCCTTGCTAGAATTCCTACAAAACATTTCTAATCGTTGCGCGTTCTACTGATTGTCTGTCAGTCAGTGCTGCGTGCGGCGTGGCGTTTTTTCTCGCTGCTCAACAAATAACATATAATTCCAATAAATTTCGCAATGTTCTTTCTACAAATATGTTTTTGTTGTTATTGTTGCGTTAGCATGTTTTTCTACCCTAAATTCCAGCGGCGCATGCGCAGCGCATCCCTTTTATAAATTGCATTTAAATGCAGATTTTTCGCTTTTTATCAAAAACATATCATTTCATACCAATAAATTGTGGGCAGATCGCTTGATATTTGCGCTTTTTTCAGCTTATTTCGTTCTCAATATTTTTGTGTTTAATTCTATTTCATTTTTATATTTTTTTGTATTATATTTCATTTTTATTTGTATTTTTTTTTTTACTTTTTTATATTTAATTTCTGCTACGCCGCAAACCTTTTTTGAAGTTGCACTAAAATTAAATGCCTATTACAAAAATTACTGGTGTTTGGCTTGTACCATAACCACAACAACAACCGCAACAGCAGCAGCAAACGTAGAAGCAGAAATACTTATAATAAGTATTAATCAAGCAATAGTTGTGCAAAATGCTTGTATTTATTTAAAGCGTTTGCGATGCGTTGCTTATTCGTGTTCGATTTGGTCGATTCAACTGAATTGCTTCGGTTTGAGTTTGGTTTTTTTTATTTTTTTTTTATTTTTCAAGTTTTTGTGTTGTGTGATTTGACTGATCGTCAGTTGCATGTGGGAATGCGATTTAGAATCGTTTTTAATACACAGCAAGACTTATTGCCTAATTTTCGTAGTTTTTTCTTTTTCTGTTTTTGCTTGGAATGCTCGAATTCCGATGATTTTATGCAAAGATCTGTGCATTACATAGTCCATTACTTAAAATATACCTTTATACATATTCCTTCAAGAATTATAAGTCATATTCAGAACACTATCGTTTGCAGTAATTCTTTTCTAGCACTTCATAGAGTCTCTTAATCTCTAAAGATAAGACGGGAAATTATACCAAAAAATCAGCATCTTTGTAGTATTGTAAATCTTTTTGTGTCAATTTTGATAGTAAAGGGTGACTAAATATTATCGCTTTCAAATGTTGATCGCGGCTACGTCTCAGATGGTCTATCCTGTGAGTCCAATTATCGATGACTCTTTTGAACATTTCGATTGGTAACTAGCGAAAGACACGCGTGATATTTTGCTACAAAGTCACAAGGAAGCCGTAAGCCCTGGCAGCTAGTGCTTCTTACTTTGTAAGATAATAATTGTATTATTATTTTTCTTTTAATAAATAAATAAATAAAATAAGTCACAAGGAAAAAGCCTAACGGTGTGGTAAATATCTCCCTTCCGCCTTTTTGTCTTTTGAATTTCGCGGCTTTGTATAAAGCGCTACAGAGCTCGTATCTGGCAATACTATACATCTTTGAAAGGTCTTGACATAACTTACAAAACGACGCTATGCATGATTAGTTTGGATATTGCGTGTAAACATGGAGTTCACTAGCGCCGAAATTCACGTTATTTCCAACTTTTCCTTCGTTAAAGGCAAATCCGCTAGAGAAACGTTCCGTGAGATTGATGGTGTTTTATGAGATGGTACTCTCTCACTTCAAACTGCGGAGGAATGATTTCGACGATTCAGAGCGGGTGAAAACGACACCATGGATAAGCCACCCGCGGAAGACCTGTGACGACGAGTACCGATCAAATCATGAAAAACATCGAGTTAGACCGGCATGTGGCATCTCGTGAAGTTGGAAGTTCGTCACCAAACCATTTTAAAGCATCTAGAGAAGGCTGGATAAACAAAAAAGCTTGATATTTGGGTTTCGCATGATTTGACGCAAGAAAACTTTCTGGACTGCATCAACGCCTGCAATATGATACTGAAACGGAATGAAACGGAACGAACTCTACCCATTTTTGAAGCGGATGGTGAATGGCGACGAAAAGTGGATCGTGGTCGAAGGCCGGTGAATCGTCCTAAACAGTGGCCCAGCTGGGGTTGACGGCCAGGAAGGTTTTGCTGTGTGTTTGGTGGGATTGAAAGGGAATCCACTATGAGTTGCTCCTATATGGTCAGACGCTTAACTCTACTATCTACTGCGAACAACTTGACCGCTCGAAACAGGCGATCGACCAAAAGCGTCCAGAGTTGGTCAACAGGAAGGGTGTAGTATTCCACCAGAACAATGCCAGACCACATACTTCGTTGACGACTCGTCATAAGCTACGGGAGCTCAGATGGGAGGTTTTATCGCATCCACCATATAGCCCGGACATAGCGCCAAGTGATTACCACCTGTTCGAGTTAATGGCGAACGCCCTTGTTAGTGTAAAGTTGACCTCAAAAAAGCTTGTGCAAAGGGGCTGTCCGAGTTCTTCACAAATAAGGAGGAGGGCTCCTACGAGGGGGGGGTATTATGAAGTTACCGTCTAGATCGAAACAGATTATCGAACGAAGCGGCGCATATTTGAACTAAATCCGATCACTGCAACACTTTTTATAAAGCATTGAATAAGGAGAAAAATGCGGGAGGGAGATATTTGACAACCTAATATTTCACACAACACGATAGAACCTTATATGACATGTTGAGGAGGCTAATCCTACGGTAGTTCCCGTAGATTGCAAGGTCTCCCTTTTTGTGGATTGGACAGCGCACTCTTAAATTCAAATCGTTGGGCATGCTTTCGTCCGACCATATTTTACAAAGAGGAATTGCTCAGCGGGCAATCCATCGGTCCCGCCGCTTTGTTGTTCTTCAGGCGGCTAATTGCTATTCGAACTTCTTCAGGCAATGGAACGCCTGCTTCATCGTCAACGATTGGGGAATCGCATTTGCCATCTCCTAGCACTGCTACTCAGCAGGCTGGAAAAGTGTTCTATTCATAATTTTAGGATGCTAGTTAATAGAGTTATTGGAGTTAGTTTCTGAGCGATTAAGTTACTTGCCATATTGAAATGTCATTGTCGAATCATTAAAATGTCTTTTAAAAGTGAGAACCTGAAGGTGTTCACTCTTTCAATATGAAAATTATGTTGTAAAACTTAATAATCACTGTTGGAAAGTGAATGATTTCATCTGTAAAAAGAATTACTTCATTACAATTGAGTTTATGATGGATCTAACTTCATATTCATTCAACATCCTGATGGTTTTTTGTTCCATTTAAAATGAAGTTCTTGTTTTTGGTATTGTCGAAGTGAAATGAAAAATGAATTGTTCTTCTAGTAGCAGAAAATTATTATTTAAGTCAAATATAGTTTTAAAAATGAGAATTTTCAGAAATACAGTCTGTCAAGTAAGAGCGTGGCCGACTTTTCCGACAGTTAATGAAAAATTTCGCTCTAATTCCTTCGCGAGCCGATAGAGAGAAGCTTTGTCCTTGATTCATTGTCAAAAAAGGTTCAGTTGTCGTTGATCTTTTGAAAGAGAATCACGTTAAACGCCATGAGTGCTAAGTGCGCGTCGAGCTACGAAACGGTGTTCCTTTGCATCCACCCGGAAAGTCCCAACATGTCGCAATCAGCGGCTGCTAAATATATGAGAAAGTCGAAGGCATTTGTACAGAAGTGGATACAGCGATACAAAGTGGCTAAAAATGTCGATGATTTACCAGAACGTGGTTCGATAGGAAAAGTGAACAAAAACGATGAAATAGTGAATCTGTTTTCGCTGAATCCTGCTTTAACACTGCGGCAAAGACAAGCAAAATTAATGGCAAAAGGTTTAGATATGTCCTACGAAACTAACCGAACCCTTTTTCATACTCATGATCGGAAATGGCGGCACAAATGAAGAAGCCCCTGTTGACTGAAAAACTTGTGACAAAGCGACTCGCTTGGACGCATGAGAATATTGATAGAGATTTTGAAAATGTCATTTTTACTGATGAATGTTCTATATGGGTACATTCTGTCCTCATGCGAGCTTGGTCAACTTCCACCAATAAGCTTGTTCCACGGACCGTAAAACATGGAATAAAGGTGCATATTTGGGGCTGCTTCTCAAAGCAGGGATTCGACACTTTGTACCTCTTTATTGACAACCTAAATGCAGAGAAAATGATAAAAATCTACAAAAAGGCTTTACTGCTATCTACCAGACGATGGTTCATCAGAAAAAATGCAGATTGGATTCTGCAGGAGGACAACGATTCTAAACACCGCAGCAAGCTCTGTACTCAGTGGAAAACTCAATCTGGCATCGTTACATTGGATTGGCCATCGCAGTTGCACGATGCAAACCTTATTGAAAATGTGTGGGCATATATTAAACAGAAGCTTCGTAGAAGACGCATATACACATTGAAGCAGTTGTCTTACGAAATTCGTCGGATGTGGAGATCGTTGTCGCTAGAATACGCCGTCAAATTAGTAGAAAGCATGCCTCGGAGATGCCAGGCAATTATCGACGCCGGTGGTGACTCGGCACATTATTGACCAAATTGCATCATTGTTTGTAATGTGTATAAATATGAATGTTTCAAAAAATATTTTTTTTTATAAATTAACACGACCACGCTCTTACTTGACAGACTGTATGTGCAATAATTCCAGTCCAGTGAATACCTAACTAAAGGTAGTCGCACCAAAAAGATGAGAGTCGATGAAGTCGAGGCGATAACTAAAGAAAAAAAAAAATTAAAGAGTTTACTTGAAATTTTATTTTATTTTTCAATGAAATAACGCCTACAAAATCGTTAGAAATATTGCAGAAGTTTGTTAAGGAGTTAACGAATATAAATATTTGAGTAGCACCAAGATGGTGAAGTTATCGAAATCTTACTTCATGCGAATCGTCCATCCACCTCTGTTAATAACGATAACATCGAATAAGTTAAAAAAACAGTGCTTGGAAATCGTCGTGTTGGCTTAAGAGTTATAGCAGAGGATCTCAACATCTACTTATGTTAATGTAGATGTGATCCACAAGGTGTATTTCGAAACACAGGACTTTTTGAATCTAGCGCCCCTAGCCATCTATGTGTCGACGGATGCGTTAGAATCTGCTGTGTTTATCGATTGTCCAGTGAGAATTTGATGACATTTCATCTATTGGAAGTGAAGTTATTGCGTTTTAAGTGTCAGAACGTTTGTGTTATTGATGCGAAAATGAGCTTCGAACAAAGAGCAAACATTAAATTTTGTTTGAAAATTGGTAAAATTTTTTACCGAAACGTTTCCATTGATGAAATAAGTTTATGGCAATTTTTGCCTATTCCGTAGCAGAGTGCACGAGTGGTTTCAACGTTTTCAAAGTGGGACATAAATGACGATCAACTTGTGGGTCAGTCAAAATCCGTGATCACCGGAAATTCCATCGAAACTGTGCGTGAATTCATCAAAAATTGAAATTCATGGAAATGGAATGAAACATTTAGGCTTACGAAAGCTGTGTGCACGGTTTGTTCCGCACAAATTGACTGACGACCAAAAATTGCTCAGAATCCAACATTCGATTGACGCTTGTGAACGATTATTTGACCAAAAGTCACATTTTAACCATTAACCACTCCCCATATTCACCTGATATGGCACCGTGCGACTTCTTCCTTTTCGGTAAAATGCATTTGCTCATGAAAGGAAAGCGTTATGCAGACGTAAAGGCCATTCAAAAGGCTTGCACCGGCATACTGGTGACCACACTGGCCAACGATCTAAATAAAACACTCGTTCGACATGCTTTTGGACCGTGCAAAAAGTTGTATTGAAGCAGGAGATTGTTTTGAATAAAATAAATTGATTTTCCGAAAAAACCATTTGTTCTGTTTTTTTAAGTCCTGTGTACTTTGGAACTCACCTTGTATTTATATACTCGTTGAGCCAGAAATGAGCCTCATCGCTGAACAAAATTTGGCTCGAAAACGTCGGATCTTCTTGGAACTTTTCGGGAATACCATAAAGTGAAGCGATGTCGTTAGAGAAGGTCGAGCGGCTACAGTTTTGCACAAGCTGTATTTTGTACGCTTTCAGTGTAAGATCTCGACGTAAAATAGGGCAAGTCGTTCCATACGGAAGTTCAAGTAGCTACAAACGGCGCCGAATCGACTCTCCACGATCTTCAGGTACACTCTCAGCTACGGTTGCTATATTTTCTTCATTGTGCGGGACGTGGTCTATTCGATCGAATATTATCTAGTAATGAATACTGGGTCTCCAGAAGATATAGCATACAATACTGAACAAGAATAGCATGACAGCTTGACACGACCCACGCTTGAGCTGTCAAAGAAGGCTACTGGAAAAAGTACACCTACGGGTGATCCAACTGTTATAACCATAAATGAGAAGTCCAGCGAGAGGGAGTGCCTAATGTTTAGTGGACTCTATGATAGCTTTAATTATATAAAACACCAACATGAACATCACAAATTGAAGAGAAGTTTGGCAAGTCTAACGAAATTAGAGAACACACTCGTGTGCAACAAATATACATAGATACCATATAAATAATAGAAATATCGACATATTTGCCTACATTTTTCGCAAGTTTCGCAAACAAACAATGCAATTAAAAGCTAGGCAAGCACTGCAAGCAAACCAACGAATAAATTATTAATTCTTTTACAACCTGTTTCGTGCCCCTAACTTTATTGAGACTTAATTGAAGAAAAAACACTAATATACACACATATAAATGAATGTACGTTGATTTACTGGCAGGCAGAGTTGATAAGACAAATAAACAAATAATGTACTGTTCTATTGAACAGTGCTGCAGTTGTTGTTGTCGCTGACAAACGAGTAATCAATTGACGTTATACGATCATTTGACGTCCGTAGAAACGACATTGTCTAAACGAAAGCTCAAAGTCATTTTGTTTGTGTGTAAACTAATAGATAATGCAATAACAGTAACAACAATACCAACAACAATTGTAATAGTAATAATAGGCAAGTGAAGCAGTAAATTGAGCATATGGAAAACGCACAACACCTTTTGAACGATCAAGTTCAATGCTGCTCATACGATATGTGCACTGAGGCTAGGCCGCTGCCATTATTTACATTTGTTGAACGGGTGGTACACATGCAAGTTGAAGCAAAAATTATTGCTTTTTAGATTTATTTAAAGCAAGTGCTCATCAGATTTTATGTATTTTAGGCACAGAGGTGCACAGTTGAGAAAAAAGCCACACTCACTCAATTTAATTAGCATAATTCACATGTTGGGGTGTAATGTCAGTCGGATGTTAGATAATAATTATAATAGGTATATGGGGGGCTACGGAAAATATTGATCCAATTGAACCAATTTTTGACACACTATTAGTAGGAAAAGATTCTCTCCGAATTTCAATTATATATCGCACATATTGACTGCTATTTTCTGTAAAAAGTCAGCCATAGGGTGTGGGGTACACATTTTCGATATCTAGGGGCTAGAATATTTTGGTGGCATACTTCAGAGGAACTATTCGTGCAAAATTTTATGACGGTATATTAATTACTTCTTGATTTTTATACTGAAAAATAGAATTCATATGCCGAATGTGGTTGAAATCGGTTGAGCAAGTCCCGAAAAAGGTGAAATTAGGTGATTTCACCTAAAAGTGACCAACATCCATAGTTCAATTTTGACCTCGGGTCCTATAAATCCATCTCGTACTATCTTGGGGGGTATTAAGTTATTGATTTATGGCGCTTTTAGTAGCTTAACGGAGCGGGGCCACACCCCACCCCACCCGAAACTGGTCCCCCATACCTCTTTTGACTGGTTAAAATCATTGACTTCAACCTCACACCCTTTTTTTTTTATCGCTAAAGGTAATATACTAGAATTAATTATTATAAACAATCTTCCAAAAAATATAACGAAAAAAAACAAGCCGCCAAAATAAGTTGCATTGCATACAAACACTTGATTTTGATAGCTCAGATTGTATGATAGCTGTATGCTATAGTACTTCGATCCCAAAATCAAGCAATTGAGAAAAATTACCTTCTTCTTTCGAAGAAAATTTAAGAGACATAAGTATGTATCTCAAAAACTGAGGGGCTAGTTCGAGTATGTATAGATGGTCACGCAAATAGTTTATTTATATATTGTTTTAAAAGAGTACCCAGAAATTTTAATTCAAATTCCCCCGGTTAAATTGGTAGAGCTGTCCTAAATTACTACGCCAAATATGAGCGCGTTCTGTCAACCAGTTTGCTTACAGCAGCTGCTTAAGTCGGTACACCTCAGTGGTGCGTTGCGAGTTTTGCCATGGATGAAAATATCGAACGAAGAATTTGTCTCAAATATAGTATTTCTAGTCATATTTCATGTGCGGAATCATTGCGAATGTTGGAAAAGGCTTACGCCGATTCAGTTTTTCCAAAAGCACACGCCTGCGGGTGGTACAAAGCCGTCAAAGACAGCCGAAAAATCATTGAAAACATGCCTGGTTCTGGACAACCTTCGGCGTCTTCAACTGATGAAAATATTAAAAAAGTGGAGAATATGGTGCTTGAAAATCTTTAGATAAGTGTTAGAGAGATGACAAGAGAGCTCGACATCTCTTGCGAGTCCGCTTGAATGATTTTGGTGGATATTCTGGGCAAGAAATGCGTTCTTACTCGATTCGTCGCGATAAAGCTGAATATTTTTCATAAAGAGTATCTTTGGGCATGCTTGTTCGTGCGAATACCGATCCGACATTCAGGCAGAGCATTATAGCCCCGTTGAGACATGGGCTTAGGAGTTTGACATGCAAGCAAGTCAACAATCATCGGAATGGAGGAAAAACACGCGCCGAAACAAAAAATAGAAAAACACGTCAAAGACACTCAAAAATTATGGTGATGCTCATTGTTTTTTTTCGATATTCGTGGTTTGTTGCATCATGAATTCGTTCTGAAGGGATGGACGTTTAAAACCGAGTTCTATTTGGCTGTATTGGGGTGCTTGTGTGAGAACACTCGTCGAAAACGGCTGGAATTGTGAAAGAAAAATTCATTGATTTTACAGGATGATAAAGCACCACCGCATCGCGTCACGATTGTCACCGAATTTAAAGCGAGAAACGTAATTAATGCCATCATTAAACCACCGTATTCACCAGCTTTGATTCCGTGTGGCCTTATCTTGTTTCCCAAACTAAAAGTCGTTGCAGGGAAGGCTAAAGGCCGTCCCAAAAAATGCTTATGAAAAGTGTTTCGAGGACTAGAAAAATCCTTGGCTGAAGTGTATTACATCTGGTGGGAATTACTGTGAAGGCGACAAAATAAATATTGATGAATGATTAAAGTTTTTGGTTATTTTCTATATGACTTTATAGGCTGTTAGATCTTTCTTTCTGAATGCTCCATCTTCGTAACGAACTTAATACATCCTGCTTAGGGTACAAAAATTTTAAATAATCAAAAAACTTATAAAAAAAAATTAAATAAATAAATAAGATAAAAATAAGTATGTGTAAAAAAAACCAAATAAAACCGCGAAGCAATAAAATAAAAAAATACAAAAAATTTATTAACATAAAAAAATTATATATTTTCGAATTTTTAATAATTAAAAAATAATAATGCAAGTATTAAAATTTATTAAATTAAGACAAAAAATATTAAGAATTTTTATTAAAAAAAAAAAAACTTGTCTTTGGACCACCCTCTCAATGTAAGTGCACTATTATTGTATTTAGGTCCATACAAGTACGAAATTGTGCAAACATATTTACGAGTCCCTCATCAAGTACGCTTGCAAAACAGCATTTTATCAACATTTGAGCCCGTGCACAGGGATGCCTTTGATGCAGGCCGTTTTAGTAAGTCGACTAATCTCGCTTAACCTTGCGATCAAGCCCACCGAGGGTCATCCTCCCCCTAAAACGCTTGCGAATTCATTCATTAAAAGCGCCGCTGCCTTCGAAGCATTTACTCATTCAACATTTCCCAAATGAATTTCATACAATTTCACTTAAATGGCATAATTTGCATAATTTCTAGCAGCTGATTTGTACGTTGCCTCCAACGTTTGTGCCACACACACACACACACAAGTGCTGGCGAATAGCTAAATTGGGTCTAGTTTACGTGCGTTGCGGTTTATGAATATGACCTTTGTGTTGGCGAGTGCGATCGCGATTTCATGATCAAGCCAGCAAGTAAATGTGATAAAAACGCATACATATAGATGAGTAGCGCAATGTATGTATGTATATATTTGCGTGTGTGTGTGTTTGTGGCATAAGTTTGCTAAAATCTAGGCCAAACTTACTGATAGCCGGAACAGTCATTGAATCTGACTCTGCTGTATGTTTGTTTGTATGAGTGTGTGTGTAAGTTAATCAAATGATAATCAGGGTTTTTGAGCATTGAAACTGAAATTCGTACGCATGTGTGTGTGCGATTTACACGAATTACCATCGGAAGTTAACGGACGCGCCGCATCCGCGTGGAAAACAACCAAAGCGCCCGGTTTCTTGTATGTTTATATATATATTTTATTTGCATTTACTTACATATTCTCATACATGGGCGCGTGTGTGTGCTGGTATTAAGTAAACTACGCACTTTTATCTGCACATGCGGTTCAATGCACTCACTATCGCTGCGTTAATGCGGATTTCACACTTTATTGTTGTTCTTGCATTTTTGCGGCAACGCGCAATCGCGGAACTGAGAGCCTGCGTTTGTGATTGTGATTGCAATTTTTTGAAATTTTTATACTGCCATTTATTTGTTCAATATTTTCTCATTATATTTTTTTTTTAATTTTTTTTTTAGTTGTTTTTTTATTTTTTATTGTTTTTATTTTCTTAATTCTTTTATTTCTTATTTTTATTTTTTTTTTATATAAACCCTGCATTTCTGGTAAATTCCGCCCGCCATATTTCCTTAATTGTAGTAAATAAAGCTGCCTTTATCTCGAGTGCTCGCCGGTTAGTGTAAACTAGTATGTACATATATACATATGTATGGATGTTAGTGTTTTTTGCGTCTTTGCGCCTGTTTATCAGCCACGGCCGGGCGCGCTGCGGCAATCATCACCCAGCGCCTAGCGCCCAGTTCCACTGTCAGTGCCAGTGCCAGTCGGCGATGCGCGTAATCTCATTTATATATATATATATGTACACATTCATATACACATAAGCACATGCACATTAATATCGCTCGGCTTTTTATTATACTCACATTATTATATTTGTATATTTGCTTGTATTTTGCGTTAAATTGTGTACGTCTCTTGTTCTTCTTATTGCAATGTTGCATTGAAAGAGGTCAATTACATTGTTGTTATTGCCGCTCGCAATCAGTTTTAATTTCATTCTTCCTTTATGAGTTTGCACAAGATTTTTGCACAGATTTCTGCTTATACCATATGCGGGGGATGATGGGTATAAAATACATTAACTTTCGCTAATTTCGGTAAAAATTGCAAGGTTTTGTTTTATAATATATTTTTTCACGTAGAAAAGTTTCAAACCCTCTCGTAAATAGAAAAGAAGTTTTACGAAATTAGGAACTCAAGTTTATGCCGTTTACGTATATATGTAAAAATCAAAAATTAAAATCATCTAATAAAAATTCAATAACTTACAATTCCTTGAGACCTCATCCTTCCTTAATAGTCACACTTTGGGATATATAGGGGGTGGTCCTACATTTTTAAAGGAAAAGCACAGAAAATTTATTATTTTTGTTGTTATTTGAAAGAGTCTTCTTATTAAATAAATATTATCTCTTTGAAAGGCTATCACTCAAATGGTCCATCCGTTGATTCCAATTTTCGTTGACTCGTTCGAGCAATTCTCTGGTAACTGGTGAATGGCACGAGTGATGTTTTGCTCCAAGGCCTGAATCGAAACGGGATTGTCTGCATAGACTTTAGACCTCACATCTCCCCACAGGAAAAACCGGTCCAAAACGTGAAATTACCTGCTCCCCGAAGTGTTCTCTCTAAAAATTTACAGATTGATGCGATAATATATATTGGAAGTGGTGCCTTCTTGCTGAAACTAAAGGTCGCCGACACCACGAGCTTCAATTTCAGACATCAAATAGTCTGTTAATGATCGCCATTGACGGTTATGCTCTCATCGTCATCATTTTTGATTGATGATTCCACCGGCTCACAAACTACACCTAACCGTTGTTTTGTTTGGATGAAATGGCAGCTCTTGAATCTCTTCAGGTTAGTCTTCGTCCCAAATGCTGCAATTGTGCTAGTTTAGATATCCATGGGCCTTACCTCTGAACTGCGCCGAATCGACTCTTCACGGTCTTCATGTACTCTTTCAGCCACGGCTGCTATATTTTCTTCACTGCGTGCTGGACATAGTCAGTCAGGTCTCAAGACGAGTAATGGTGTTGCGAACAATGGTCTATAATCCTACTTCCCTAACATTTAGGTGGAAAATTGCTGTGAAGCCTGCTCCTCATTCAATTAATATAACTAAGACAATGTGGGTCTTTTTGGAAGTTGCTACTTGATTTATACTCAGTTTGACTTGGCATGAATAATCAATGGTTCGGTTCGAGATACACGTTTGTTCATCAATTAAACTTACTTTTGGTTGAATTGGTAGTATGTAAAGAAACAAATTTGAAGTGATGATAATCCAAAAAACAAAGCTACGTCCTCAAAAAGTCACTGTTTGGTATGATTTTGGGATAGAGAGACTCATTGGTCCATATTTATAAAAAGATGAAGATGACTATGATGCTACAACTAGCTGGGACGTTATATAGTCGTCATTAATTATTTTTTCGTGACTGAATTGGCGGATGTTAATGTGGACGACCTTTGGTTCTAACTAGACTATGGCTACACGCCACATAGTTACCGAAGCTATCAATTTATTGAAGGAAACATTTAGTGGGCGCATTATTTCGTGTCCTGGGCCTGTGACGTGGCCTCGCTGAACTAATTTTTGTGGGGTAACTTAAAGTTCTTTGCTACGCAGATAATCCCAAAGCGATCGACAACTTTAACGAGTATATTAGCGTGGAATTGGACTCCGATTGGTGCAAAAAGTGACCTTCTCAGCTAGAATTTATTCGTGTTATTTTTGATATTTCAAAATATAGCGAATTTCTTCATTATTTTCATTAATTTTTGAACAGCTGTAACTTTCGACTGCAACCACATCTATTGACAAAAAGTCTAATAAAGATCTTTTTACTACCCAATATAAGGTATGATAAGTAAATATGAGACTTTCCAGTTAATATTAGATTCGTTCCATATTTTGCCTTCTTATCTCTTACCATGTCACAGACTTTAGTGCGAAAAAAAGTAAAAGTATTGTTGTCAGTTATGCATTTTTATGGGGATGTTTGCATATGAGTTTTCTGACTTTTGACAATGTGTGAATATCTTTTAATAGATTTGTGGCTGATAGTTTTTACCCTGGACAGAGTTTCTGACATATTCCATATTCCTGCCCGTGAAGCTGCTTATTTGTCTAAACGGCCGATATACAGGATATAACCGACCAAGACCGAACAAAATAAAGTATTATGTGGAAAATTGATTATTTATATACGAAATTAGACAAGTGTTGTGGTCCAAGGTAATTGTATTATCTTCAAAAATATAGTTCAGATTGGACCATTATAGCATATAGCTGCCTTACAAATGAGCTGATCAAAGTTAAGGTAAAGATCTTCATAAAATATCTTGTACTTTTATTAAGTAACCTTAATTCGCCGTTTGCTATAAGGAATGCAGCTGTGAAGGATAATATACTTGTAGGTTCAGCCGAACTATATTTACAAATTCAGAAAAATCGATTTCCCAGAATGAAGATACTACGAGTTGATATATCTTTACTGTTTATTCCTTAAATTCTTAGTAAAGAATCGTGCTAGAGACCGAGGCACATGCAGTACTGGAAATCATCCACACAGTTTTTATGCATTATGCTAGGGGTAGAAATGCATTTCCCATTATAGTCCCAAAATAACTAACGCTAATCTGTAGCATATAATTAGGCGTATACTAATGGTTTTATCTAAGTCGCACACCTACTTAATAAAATTGCTTTGATTTTATCAAACTTATCAAACGAATAAATAATTTTTTTTCTGGTAATTTTACATATTAAATGCTTTAAATTCGGCACAAATTTTCGAACACGATTATTTGAAATAGAGTTTAATGAAAACAGTTAATTTTTTTAATAAATATCTATTGTTGTGTTTTTTGATTTCTTTACAGCAAATCAATCTACTACCGTTACGCTTAACTATACATTCTTACCTCATCAAATGCGACCTAATAGCTTGGAGAAAGTGCCACCACTGTAAACATTGTATCCGCCAACTGCACTCAATGTCCAACCGTCCATCACAATTTGCTCTACATCTGTAAGTGAACATAAAAATTGTAATTTATTGCCACGCGAGTTGGCGAAAATCGTGATGACCGCTCAAAGACTGCACAGGGAATCAGCAAAAGCCATGTCATGGCAGCAACTAGGATGTCCGTCAAAAGCGGACAGTTCAAATTGGCGAGATGACCTCATCACCATAACTGTGGCTGGAAATAGGTGAGCATTGACGGAATGATTTATATATTTATATATACCATTAAGAGAAGTGGATCAGAGAGATATGCGAGTACAAGGTCTGTCGCAAAATAAACAGATCTTAAATAAATATAACTGTTTCTGGTGGCGCCACCTATTGGTGGGTATATGAAATGAAAAGTCTGATCTCTTGTTGAGATTTCGAAAAAATTTTAAGACAATTCGATAACTACAATCGATGTTATCGATCAATAAGTGACAGCAGCTTTTGGTCATCGGTCGTAAAATGCATTTTGAATAAAGAACAAATATTAAATTTTGTTTTAAAGTTGGGACTTGATGAAAAAAGTTTATGGTGATCAGTGCCTATCCTGTAGTAATATGCATGAGTGGTTTAAGCGATTCCAAGAAGATCGTGAGGACCTCTGTGACGATCAGAAGTCGGGCCAACAAAAGTCTTATTCAGAAGTCAAAAATAAAGACAACGCTGATTTGCTTTTACGATTCCGAGGGTATTGTACACCGAGATTTCGTCCCACTTGGTCAAACGATTAATGCTGTGTTTTACCTTGGTGTTATGAGGCGTCTCTTGTCACGCATTCATCGTGCCCGAACACAATTCCGTGAGGCAGGGTCCTGGCGCCTGTTGCACGATAATGCGCCGTGTCATCGGTCGACGCTTGTCACTGACGTTTTGACAAAAAAAAACTCCATATTAACCATTAATCACTCACCCTACTCACCTGATCTGGCACCCTGTGATTTCTACTTATTTGGAAAACTTCATTTTCCCATGAAAAGTCACTGGTTTTAGGACATTTCAGCTATCCAAAAGGCGACGGCCGATATTCTCAAGAGCATTCCGAAAAATCATCTTAAACACTCATTTGAAATGCTAATTGACCGGGCTAAACGCTGTATCGAAACACAAGGAAACTACTTTGAATAAAAAAATATAACTTTTGAAAAATATTTATTTTTTGTTGTTTTTTTTTAACAGTCCTGTTTCCTTTGCGACAGACCTTGTATGTATATCATATCTCATGCAAAAACATGCTCATTACATGCTTGGTAGTACGGCAAATTAGAGCATTTTCTAATTTAAAATAAATGCGAGACATGCTTTAGACGACTGAACAACAATTACAACAACAAAAAAGCAGCAAAAACCCATCCGAACGCTTGACATACGAACGGTTTCTTCCTCATTTGAAAAACATAATAATTTCATGCAAAATACGACATGGAAAACAGAAATAAAATGCCAAATGCATGCCACCGCTCCGGAGTGCGTCGGAGTGCGGGGGTGCGACTGCGGCGTGCATGCATGTCTGCTTGTCCGTCCGTCTGGCTACCGTTATACATATAATACATAGGTGCGCAGAATCACAGTTATGTAAACGCAAAATGACAGAAATGCAATGATGTTGTTGTGGTGGCGCTGCCAGCGTGGTTGTTGGCAGTTTGCGGAGGAGGGGTTGGGTAGGGGGCACGGTGGCCAACTGTCAATAATAAAAGTATCATGTTGACCATGAGAACGTGTTATAAAATTGAAATTAAGTCCACATACATAAGAATGTTACCAATGGTAAGCGCAATGTGCAGCTCGCACTGCGACTGGGCCGACTGCGAGGGGGTTCAACGCGTTCGAGTTGGTTGGCTAAAAAGTAGCATGAACGCTGACTAGTTAGCTGGTTGGCTAGCTAACTAAAGCTAGCCGACTGGCTGGAGGATTAGGTGTGTGCGAGTTAATTTAATTCTTTTTTCACTCCATAATATTTGCGATTTGCGTGTTGTTGCTGTTGTTGGTGTGCCATTTATAAATTAGTTAGATAAATGCCGGTCCGCATAACTTGCACTTATGCATACACACACACACACATAAATCGCAAAGTTTGCCTGTATATATGTATGTTTGTATTTATGTATGTATGTATGTATGCATGTGTGTGTGTGTGCATATATTAATTGCAACAAGCGTTGCAGAATAATACGACGGCAGCACTCGCTCCGATTGAAAGGCACTTGCGTACAAGTCCCATGAATCATGGAGAAGACAGGCCAACGACATGCTCGCAAAGAACGGCGCACCGAAGCACTAAGTGGCGTGTGATCGATGCTAACGTTGGCGCACAAAAGTTTAGATCTGTTGTTGGCAAAGAAATATCTTTCGTTTATAATTTACGTCTAATCGTGCTGCAGAAGCTGCTGACAATACGCTAGTTTAGCCACAGAGATGCGCTTTTGGAAACCGGAACTCTTAGCTTATTGTTTGGTAACCAACAGCAGGCCACTCTATCATTGTATTTGTTACTCTGTTTCGTAAGTTCACTCCAATTTGTAGCAGCAAGGCTGATAATTACTTTTTACCCTTCCACTACCAGCTTAACCGTAGGTTATTATGTTTTCCAACCTCCATAATTCTATAATTTTGCAGAATTCCATTGAGGGAAAAATTAAATAGAACCTAAAACTCAGAAATGAAGTGCCCTCTGTCAAGTAAGAGCATGGCCGACTTTACCGACAGTTAATGCAAGATTTCCGATAGAGGGAAGCTTTGTCCTTGATGCATTGTCAACAAAGGTTCAGTTTTTGTTAATCTTTTGAAAGAGAATCACGTTAAACGCCATGAGTGCTAAGTACGCGTCGCGCTACGAAGCTTATTCCTTTGCATCCACCCGAAAGGTCCCAAAATGTCGCAATCAGCGGCTGCTAAATATATGAGGAAGTCGAAGGCATTTGTACAGAAGTGGATGCAGCGGTATACAGTGGCTAAAAATGTCGATGATTTACCAGAACGTGGTGCGATAGAAAAAGGGAACAAAAAAGATGAAAAAAGAATAGTGCATCTATTTTCGCGGAATCCTGCTTTAACACTGCGGCAAGGACAAGCAAAATTAATGGCAAAAGGATTAAATATATCCTACGAAACTTTTCGAACCCTTCTTCATACTAATGATCTTAAATGGCGGCACACAATATCGCTTGGGCGAATGAGAATTTTGATAGAGATTTTGAAAATGTAATTTTTACTGATGAATGTCCTATATGGGCACGTTCTGTCCTCACGCGAGAGCCTGGTCAACTTCCACCAATAGGCTTGTTCAGCGGACCGTAAAACATAGAATAAAGGTTCATATTTGGGGCTGCTTCTCAAAGCAGGGATTCGGCACTTTGTACCTCTTTACTGAAAACCTAAATGCCCAGAAAACGATAAAAATCTACAAAAAGGTTATCTGCTAAACGATGGTTCATCAGAAAAAATTAAGATTGGATTCTGCAGGAGGACAGCGATCCTAAACACCGCCGTAAGCTTTATACTCAGTGGAAAACTCAATCTGGCATCGTTACATTGGATTGGCCGTCGCAGTTGCACGATGCAAACCCTATTGAAAATGTGTGGGCATATATTAAACAGAACTTCGTGGAAGACGCACATACACTTTCAAGCAGTTATCTTACGAAGTTCGTCGGATCTTGAGATCCTTGCCCTAGAATATGCTGTTAAATTAGTAGAAAGAAAGATTAGTAGAATACATCGGAGATGCCAGGCAATTATCGACGCCGGTGGTGACTGGACATTTTATTGACCAATTGCATCACTGTTTGTAATGTGTACAATGTACATACATATATATAAATATGAAAGTTTCATAAAATATATATTTTTTTTTTATAAATTAACACGACCACGCTATTACTTGACAGACTGTAGCTATCCAAAACTTGTGGAAAAAAAGACAATATGGCATTATCTCTTTTGCTACGGTGCCAGCACCAGTAATCCATTGATGTGATTGTAGTGATGCATTCTCCATCGGGTATTTTTAATTTATACAGAGTGGCCCAATTTTTTCCCTACTCATTACTAGAAGGTCAACAAGTTTATATACAGGGGCTTAAAGAACTTTTCTCGAGCTACTGCTTAAGGAATGTGCAATCAAGTACACCGACGGCTGGAAACTTCAGAGGGAATTGTTGCAGGAGTCTCAGGACCACGGACTAAACTCTTCATATCCAAGGAAAGTTTTCAGAGAATAATTAATTAATTCGGTGCATAGAGATAGACCTCCAACGCAACTATCGCAATGAAAGTATAAATATACTTAGCGACAGCCAAGCAGCACTTAAAACAATCTCTGCGTATGAGATCAAATCGTAACTGCTGCAGAAGTGTAGAGGACGGCTGAACAGTATATCAGAACGTAACCAAGTGCATCTTATCTGGGTGCTTGCGCGCTCTACAGCATCCACTAGCATGGTAGGATCTGAACCCTTCATTTCTGTGGGTGCTCACGCCTAAAAGCATCTGCTCTGCAAGGGAGAAGAAGTATGAAGAGAGTGGTATAGACAACATCTCCAAGGCGTGCACCATGCCAAGTTACTAGTGGGTGGTTATAACCTCAGTAGGTTAAAATATTTAATCAACCTCCCTAGGGACAAACTCAGGCTATTTGTCGCATTTCACACTGGCCATGACAAGCTCTTACATTACATGAGCCTAGCTACTTCTGCAAACTGCCGGTTCTGCGACAGGGAGCCTAAAACTCCAGAACATCTATCAATTGATTGCATAGTAGTCTACAGGCGCGTGATAAAATCCCCGGAATCCATGTTTCTAATTAGGGATCACATCGCCTCGTTAGTTTCCAGCAGTATATGGGAACTTATCAATATACCTGGGCTAAGTGGATCGTTGTGGCTTAGCAGAGTGCACAACAGACCTAAGGACGCAGTGAAATCCTCCTCTATTTATCTTATCTTAGTAGATCCATGCTCTTCTATCATGTCCTGTCGTTGAGTAGTACTTCCATTTACTGATTGATTGCTCATGACGTGACGTTCAGAATTGTTTCGGTTGTCACCATATATAGATTTAGCTTTTACAGAAGATCACAAGCCCTTCGAAGATATCTACAAACATCTAGTATTTTCGTTTCTTGAAGGAAAGAAAAAAACAAACAAAAAAAAGGTACAGAAACTCAGTGAAGTTATTAAGAAACCTATTAGGCGTAAACGTGTACAATTCCACAGTATCCGTGGTCACGCATTGTTCACTACAGTATCGGTTTGCATAAATATATTCGGTTTCTAAATGCAAGTATCGAAAATTATGAATTATTTTTTATTAAAATACAACGCTCAAAGCGAAAATGCAAACCTACAACATACGCTCATATGTACATATGCAAGTTGAAGTCTAACTTAAACATGGATGTCATTGCCAGGCTGTTAGGTAATACCGCAGCGACACCCAAAGTTCAAGCTTTGGCCGCCCAAAAACCCACGCTGCAGGTGCGAGTTTTATGTATTGTTTATTTGCGTAAATCAACCGAAAGCTTCAAACACTTCAAACACCGCAAAGCACACATGATTTTCCCGCTTGCAAAGGTCGACGACAAGGGGCCTGGCCGGCCTGCCACGCCGGTGCGCCATTTACATCAAACTGCAGGCGTCAGCACAATGTGTTTACCCCCTTTTCGGCATTTTCGGCCTTTTTTGATTTTTTTTCAGATTTCTTATTGTTGTTGTCTTGTGTATTTTTACTTTTGTAGCCCGAAATCGCACACATTTCAGTTTAAAATTATCCGCATTGCGTTTGTACAAACTTACATATGTGTTTGTGTGTGTGTACGCGTTTCGTGTGCGACTTTTTCGGACATTGTACGCAAACCGTTTACGCAACAATAATAAAAACAATGCGGGAATTATCGCCAAGCAAATACAGACGAGGTAAAAGTGATTTGAATTCACTTTCAATTGAAACGCAGCCAAAAATAATAAATATTTAAGACATGCATATGTGTATGTATGTATATTTACGATTTTAAGTATAGAATTTTTTATACAAATTATCGATTATGTAATGTTGTAAGTGTTTTACGGCCTACTGCAGTTGTTTTCGTGCTTTAGCACATTGTTGTTGTTGCGGATTTTGAAATATTTGACTTTCGTATGGATATTCATGGGAGAGATTTTGTTGTTGTTTTGTTATTTATTGTTGTTGTTTTGTTATTTATAGTTGTTGTTGTTGCTTTCGTTTTTCTTGCACCTGTTATTCTGCTCTCGTTGTTGTTGCTAAATATTATTTTTGTCATTTGTTGTTGCTGAATTTGTTGCTTTATTGTTGTTGTACTTGTTGCTATAATTGTTGTTGTCGTTGTTGCGGGTTTTTTAACTGTTTGACTGTTGCAAATGGATAATGTTGTTGTTGTTGTAATAATTGCTTTGATATTCTTCTTGTTATTGTTGCCCCTGATGTAACTGTGTTTTCGTTGTTTTATTTATTTTTAGTATTTGTTGTTGTTGTTGTTTTATATTTTTGTGATATTATTTTTGTAAATTGTTGTTGTTGTATTTGTTGCTTTATTGTTGTTGTCGTTGTTGCGGATCTTTAACTATTTGACTGTTGTAAATGGATAATGTTGTTGTTGTAATTATTGTTTTGATATTTTTTATTGTTCGTGTTGTTTTATTTTTTGTACTTGTTGTTGTTTTATATTTTTGTTGTCGTTGTTTTCATATTTTTTGTTGTTGTTGTTTTTATTTTTGTTGTTGTTGTTTTATTTGTTGTTGTTGCTGTTGTTGTTTTATTTTGTTGTTGTTGTTGTGGATGTTCTGTTCTTGTCGCTGTTATTGTTTTTATATTTTTTTTTATAATTTTTTGTTGTTGTTATTGTTTTTGTCGTGTTTGTTGCTGTTTTCTCTGTTGTTACTTTTTTTTTTGTCAAATTCACCTAATAAATGCAAAAACAAGTAAATCCGAAATTTCGCTTAAATTGAATAATTAACACAAGTCTCACACGAGCGCCACAAATGAAGTCTGTCAAAATGCCAGAATCCAAAAAAGTGCCCCAAGAAATACCTATTGCTGTCCGCGAAAACAAGATTGTTCTAAAATCTAAGTCAATTGATTTAGATTGCCTGCATTGGGTGTACATATGTATGTATGTTCACATGTGTGTGTGTGTGTGTTTTTGATGGTTCTGGCTTTTGTTTGTGAACTTGAATTCCATTTAATGTATTCTTAGTGTTTCATTATTTCAGTGTCTCATCTGCAGTTGTGCAGTTGACCTTGCAATCCCACAGTTTATTCGCCGCACAACTTGTTAAAAAGTAAAGACATAATCTTTTCGCACATTGCTACTTTTTTTTTGTTCTTGTTCTCGCTCTTATTTTTGTTAAAATCTTTGCATTTAATTGTTTCGTTTATTTGTGATGTTATTGCTGTTGTTTTTAATTTTGTCAATTTGGCACTGTGATTAATATATATATGTGCATGACTTTGCAAATAGAAATATTCTGGATTTATTATTGTCACATGCGTACATACACACACACATCCACACATAAGACACTATATCGTATGAAACCCTGTGTGGTTACATTCGAATGGAATTTAACCTGCTATATTTTTAACATTTTATTGTGTTAATTATTTTTATGCATTAGATGGTGCCGTGAGCATGGCCAAATTATCATAATAACCGGCATAAAAAAATGTGTAAATGCCAAATTGCCAAGAAGCTTCGAGTTTCAGAGAAACCCTAATAATTATTACTAAGCGTTTAATTGCGGTTATCGTTGAGGTTACAGGCTGCGTCATCCCTTACTTCGGCATGAAAATATTACATAACAACAAAAACTCAATTTTTTATTTACACTGATCCACAAACGAACACAAAAAAATGTTGGGTAATCGAAAAAGTCTTTTCGTATTATCTCCAGTACTACCAATCACATTGTACCATACCATATAGTGTTGGAAAGGTGAGATTATAAGCTTCATTTCACCAAAAAATTTGAATTCGGGGAAGTTGGAAAAAAGTTACAGCTGTTCAAAAATTAGTGAAAATAATGAAGAAATTTGTTATATTTTGAAATTTTTGTATAAAAAGGGAAGAATGCTATGCACGCCACCAATGAAGTTTGTGAAGTTTACGGAGACGACGCTGTATTAGGTTTGGGGGAACCAACAAAAGTCGGTTTGTAGCGGATTAATGTTCCGCTAACCCTACCTAACCTACTCCCTACTATGTACTCAAGTCCTTCCCACGGCACCCCGAGTTTAATATTATTTCGTGGAAGGGACAGGACATTTAAGTATCCTCTATTGCGCGGACTGACGGGCGCCTAATCTGTTGAAAAAGTCTTAGTTTTGTTATTATGTAAATTTCTATTTCTCAGTCGGCTGACACATGAGTATCATTAAATTATCGACCGTAAAACTACCACCGAGTGTGGTTTTTAGTTTTTCATTTGCATTTGAAAGACGAGGGCAGTAAAATAATACATGCTCAGAGTCTTCTATATATTCTGTACACGTCGGACAGTTCGGACTAATGTCATTGTGGAATCTGAAAAGTTAGCTTCTAAAGCACCCATGTCCACTAAGTATTTGGGTCAGATGGAAATCTAGGTCCTCATTTCGTCTGTCAATCCACAAATGGATGTCCGGTATAAGTCGGTGGATCCAGCGCCTTTTAGTTAAGGAATTCCACCGCTCCTGCCACATTTTGGTGCTCTTGTTCCTCTCCTCAGACTTTTCCGATACTGTTTTAGGCGTTGATAGCTGATAATAAACGCTCGAGTTCATCTCCCATGGGCTGATACTTCAGAAGCGTCGGTTGATATAGTCTGGAAAGCTCTTATTACTCTAATTGCTTATCCATGCTGGCTCCGCTTACAGTATTACGGAACTCATTGCTTTCATTATTAAGCATCGTCGGCTGGAACGATAGAGCATTATAAATCTTGTTTGCTTGACCGAAAGAATACTCCAGTTGTTCCTTAAATTTTAATTTGGAACCCAAAATTACTCTTAGATACTTCAGCTGCGGCTGTGAAGTAATCTCGCACTCCCCTATGGTAAGCTCTATGCGTTCTTCTCCGCCGGTTCCAGATTCACAGCAGAGAACCATTGGCGTAGACCATTTAAGTTCTCATTGCATTTTTTAGGGTCGGCTAATTGTTTGGTCACTGCTACCACCATGAGACTACTACTAGTTTCACGTCTGTTGTTGTGCTGTCTTCTTAGCACCCCATCACCCCGGTTCCATAACAGTGGGCCTAACACTGAGCCTTGGGGTACTCTACTCGAGAGAGAGTAGCTATAGGTGCCTTTGTCCGTATCAAAAATCTGCCTTCTATTTTTGAAATAACTCATCATAATGGTTATGAGCTATTCAGGGGCGCGTATTTCATCCAGGGCTTTGATTATGTGTGCCCATTTTGCCGTGTTGAACTCATTCTTGACATCCAGCGTTATCAACGCGCATTATTTTTTTGTGGCATCTTTTGTCATTTATTGCACATTTCGCAGTATCGATGACTTCTCGTAGTGCATCAATAGTGGATCTCTTTATTATAAAACCGTATTGTTTCTGTGATAATCCGCTGGCTTTCTGGATTGCTAGTTCCAAGCAGAATAGCTCTTCTTATGTAACTAACGGCGATGATAGTGCATGGTTGTTTCGTCGCTTGGCATAAGAAATCCGATCGTGTTTCGGAAATAATGTTCCGACGACTTTTTTCTATAAAAAGGGACATCTTTAGGTTAATGCTGCTTTTTTAAATTTAATTTCTACATACCATCTAAAATGCTACATTAGTATTTGCTAAAAATAAGTTTGATTAGAAATACGAAATGACTTTTTCGACTACCAATATATAGTATATTTGTTAATCCATTATTTTGGGTGGTGTACTGTTGGGTACTGTCTTTGTGAAGCCAGAAGAAAAACTCCTTGAGTTAAATAACAGTAATCGACAAAACGCCCCGAACCAACTACAAATCTGTTTAGATGTTTTTTTATATTTTCGCTTTTTCATCTAGATAACTCAAAGTATGGGATCATCTAGATATTTCAAAGTATGGACGAGTTGTTTTTGTCTTGATCAAGCGAATGCGAGACATTCCAGAAAGAAGTGTTGTGTTTATTCTTATTTATCTTTTTCCTACCAGCTGAGGCAGTTCTCATCAGGTAATAACGATCGGAAAGTATCCAGTTAGAACTCCTACAGCTCTTAAAAAGTGGTTTTTGCAGAGAGCGCAGAGCTCTTCCGATTGATCCTGGACTAGAAGGACCTGGCGACTTGTAGTAAACTTGTTTCCTGCTTTGCGTTTACGTAGAGTTTTGTTTGATTTTTGTATCAACAAAAAAAATATTTTTATAAATAGATAATCCCGGGCCTGAACGAAGGATTTTATTTTGTTTTCAAAATTAACAAAATGGCGGCCTCAGGAAACTTTTTTTTAAATTTTTGCGAAAAAATCAATAGTTAATTGGTCTTAAAAAATCGAAATTTTCGAAAAAATAAAAATCCTTCCATCAGGCCTGAGATTATTATGTATTCTAAAAGCTGTATAAATTAAAATAAATTTAAAATCTACTGAGGGGTTTTCGAGTTACGGTTGTCACTCATTCAAAAAACATAGTTTTGAGAAAAACGCGTTTAAAGTTTCACACTAGCGCTGTGAAGTCTGAGGTCTCTTTATTATTTGTAGAATAACTCAAAAACTAATTATCGGATCAACGTGAAGATTTCGGGGAATATTTTCAAGATATTACACTTAACGAAAATGCAAAAAAAAAATAATATTTTGAAAATTCTAACTACCCCTAACCACTTAACAGAGCATTTTAAGTTTGCCACGAAGTTTGTAACATTCAGAAGGAAAATTCAGCGTGAAAATCATATATACCAACCACTCCTTCAGTTTTTTGAATATCGATCTGATCTGATCTGATATATTCCACATGTTTTTTCTTTTTTATCTTTATTTTATCGTAGTTTTACGTTTTACTTCCTTCCTCGATATAATTTCTTTCACCTAACCTGAAGAAAACTTTACTATCTCTCTTAATGTTATAAGATATTAACTATATCATATCTGAATAACGGTTTAATTTATATACTCAATTGACAAATAACACAAAATGTTTGAAGCGCTGAACGTTACAGTTATTTCCGGTCGGGATAGAGGTTTGTCCGTATGTGCACCGAGTACTTAAGGAGCGAGAATGCATCCGGCGCAGCAGATTTGCAATGCTCCGACATCCACACAAACTATTTCATTCACTAATTCATTCATTCATTCCACAAATTGCTTGAGCTTTATGTCTGCCGCGCGCCGGACAAGCACTTACATTACTAACACGCGCACACACACACACACACACACGAGAAAAATTTGTGCGACATTTTAAATCTTAATTCATTACTTAGTTTCCGCCTCAGATGGATGTCTGCGATTCGGCGCTCAAATCATAAGTTCAACTGGGCATCATAGCAGCACACAGAGTAGTTCACGCGACCAAGCAACACGAAAAAAACACAATAATAACAACAACAAAAAGTCAACTAAAAGACAATTTGTCAGACGATTTTGTGTGGGCGGCTTTGCGCTCCAAAATAAAAGAGAAAACTGTCGCTGAAAACAAACAAATGATGACAGTTAAATGTTTACAAAAAACAACAACAAAGGCAATTAAACAAATCGCAAATAAGTTTGTCTGTCCATATTGGCTTTTATGGTCCGCTGTAACGAATTGCATAATGAAATCAAATCGCCATATATGAGCGGTGATGTGTGTTGTTGTTGTTGTTGTTGCTGGTAAGCGGCTGAGTGCTCTTTGGTGAAACGCACGGCAGCTGTCCGATCGACAAATCATTTAGTTTGCTTTCTGCTTGATATTATTTTACATGCAAATTATGCTGATTTATTCCTCTGCATGTATGTATGTGTGCGTGTGTGCAAGTAAACAAATCAAATGTTGACAATGTGAGTGGCAGAAGTGGCGGTGGCTACTTTGCCGCTGGCCAACAACACTTCAGTAACACTTGTGAATTGCACTTAAATTGCATAGATAAGTGATAAATAAATGAAATGTTTTAAAGTTGGTACAGTGTTGTGACGCGGCCGCGTGCAACACACAGCGGGACACCGGAGTGTAGTGAATTGTATGATTAGGCATTAATTATGGTATAATTTTACATAAATATCTGCATAAGATTACTTAGTTTTATGATTTAAGGTAATCTAATGCTTGGCTACCGGGTGCCGAACAGTTCGCGAAAAATGTGGTTTGATATCTTTTTCTCTCTCTCTCTCTCTCTATCTCTCTCTTGAATGCAGTCTTAACTGAAGTCTTAACTGCAATTCCGTCTGTGATTTTGGTTGAAAAGTTGTTTAGTAGAAGACGATATATAATTACTTTGCACTTTCTTCGGACCATCTGCAAGGCTTCAGCTGAAACATTTTGGGTCTCATATTTTTAGTGATCCATAAAAACTGACCTTAGTTCTCTTTTATTGGCGTAGACACTACGAGGTATGACAATTAAGTAATGAGACTGTTTCCATAAAAACCGCATATTTGAAAATTATTCTATAACTGTGCCATCGCCTTCAAAGGAGTCCCCTTGGGCAGCTATACAGCGATTCCAGCGCGTTTTCCATGCTTCGTAACATTTCTGGAACGCTTCGACTGGGATGTCCGCGAGTACCCTCGTCACGCCGTAATTGACTCAAAATTGGTTCATTTGACTTCCGATTTTGTTTTAGGAAACAAAAAAAGTCACAGGATGACATGTCGGGTGAATAAGGCGGCTGTTGCAACACAGCGATCCCTTTAGAGGCCAAATACTGGGACACGCTGAGGGCGGTGTGGCACGGCGCAGTGTCGTGATGAAGAATCCAGTTACGAGCGATATCTGAGCGCACCCTGTTAACTCGTTTTCGCAATCTTTCGTGTCCACTCAACTTGACGCAGAAGGCGAACTAAACAAGCTAAAGCGAAGGTACATGCATCAATGGAGAGGGGAGGGACGGAAAAAGAGAAGGGTCACAGGTTTCCCACAAGTGCGCCAATAAAATCCGTCTCATTACTTAATTGTCAAACCTCGTACTTACGCATCTATAGCCGAGTTTACAAAATCGCGCTACTCGTTCTTCGTTTTCTCTGTTTGGCGCCAATTGAAGATTCCAAGTATACCTAGTTCTTCTCTAACTGGCCTTTCCAACAAAGTAGATTTTTCCTCTTTCTCTACTTTCTCCGGTGAGTATTGGGTCAAAAACTTTCAGAGTTGGAGCATCTTAATTCTCTGAACTATGTCATGTCGTCGTGTATCTCGTACAGCACATCGTTCCATCGACTGCGGTATTCGCCGTTGCCAATTTGCAAAGGACTCTAAATCTTCCGCAGAAAATTTCTCTCGAAAACTCGTAATGCCTACTCATCATATGTTGTCATCGTATTTCAAGGCTGGTATTGCTGTTGGTGTTCATGCTGGTTTTAAGGTAGACGAAATTATCAACGACTTCAAAGGTATGACTGTCAACAGTTGATGACAGTAGATATTTCGTCTTGTCTTCGTTCATAAACAGGCCCATGGGCTTTGCTTCCTTATCCAGTCTGGAGAAATCAGTAGTATTGAAGGAGGCTTTAAAATAGACGAAGAGGTGGTGTGAGTTGATCCTATTTCCAAGGGTCTTTTCCAAGATTTGGCGCATGGTGTATATCTGGTCAGTTGCCAGTCCAGGCCTGAAGCCACACTGACAAGATCCAATCAATTTGTTGACGGTGGGCTTTAATCTTTCATACAATACGCTAGATAGAACCTTATATACGATGGACGATTTAGGAGACATATCCCACGGTAGTTGGCGCAGATTGTGGAATCGCTCTTTTTGTGGAAATGTTCTTAAATTGCTTCCGAGTCCTTTAACAGACAAATACTACCTTGCCTTGGAATTCCATGATATGTTCGTGCGAATATAGACCGTACCGAAATGATGCTTTTTTATCACTGAATGCAACTCTGTTAATTTTTACTCTGCTGATATTAACGCACAATGCTATCAACTATTTGTCAGTCGGCTAACTTAATTAAATCTCTTTTAACCGGTGAACCCACTGTCTTTTTGCTGAATACTGCAATATCGGATAAGCATAAATAATACTCCACCATTAATACCAATAACAAATATCACACATTTTATATCAAAGTAGCTAATGATGGAAGGTGTCTACTAACCATTTAATACATTGTTGCAAACGGCTTGCGGAAATTTGCATATCTTTACACATACCTGAGTTGTTGTTATACCCTATGTTAAGTTGACTACGAGGTGTAGGTACTTTAGTAGAGGTACCTTTCTCAATAGCCTTTTCTTGACAGATCACACAAGAGTCGTGTGAAGTTGTCATGTTATTTTTGTTCATTTTGTTAGACACTTAAGAAAAATATACGCCTGAACAACGGTAACAAATTGTTCAACTTTATTCACGTTCTATATACCAAGCATACTATTCGCAACATCATCATCCAGCTTGAGACCCAGCATCCATTATTGGATAATATTCGACCGAAAAGACCACGTCCACCATGCAGTAAAGAAAATATAGCAGCCATAGCTGAGAGTTTACACGAAGACCGTAGAAAGTCGATTCGATGCCGTTTGCAGTAACTCGGACTGACGTATGGAGATCTAAATTGAAAGCGTACAAAATGCAGCTTGTGCAAGAACTGAAGGCGCTCGACCTTCCCAAGCCATATCACTTCCCTCTTGAAAAGTTCCAAGCAGATCCGACATTTTCGAGCCAAAATTTTTTCAGCGAGGCTCATTTCTGGCTTAATGGGTATGTAAACAACCAAAATTGCCGCATTTGGATGAAGAGCAAACTAAAGGGATTAAGAGCTGCTATTTCATCCCGAGAAAATAACGGCTTGGTGTGGTTTGTGTGTCTCTTGAATCAGCGGTCCATATTTCTTCAAAAATGTTGCCGCTGAGAACGTACTCGTCAATGGCGACCACTATCACATCATGATAACTGACTACTTGATGCCTGAAACTGAAGCTCGTGATCCCGGCGACATTTGGTTTCAACAAGAAGGCGTCACTTCTCACACATCGCATCAATCAATGAATTTATTGAGAAAACATTTCGGTGAGGAGATAATTTCACGTTTAGGGCCGTCGATTGGCTACCACGATCATGTGATATCATACTGTTAGGCTTTTTCCTATATTTCTAAAGTCTGTGTGGATAATTATACTTCGATTCGGGCCTTGCAGCAAAACATGACCCGTGTCATTCGACGGGTATTGGTCGAAATGTTCGAGCTTGTCGTCGAAAATTGAACTGAACGGATGGACCGTCTGAGATATAGCCGCGCCTAATATTTGAAAGACATAATCTTCAAAAAATAAATGTCAAAGAATGTTCTTTAGAATGATAACAAACATTCGCCAATAAATGTAAAGTTTCTTTGGTTTTACTTTAAAATAGTGTGGAACCTTGAATTGGATCAGCACATATGATCAACTGATGCCGAGATGAGTCGATTACGACAAGTCCGTCTGTCTGTCCAGCTGTATATAGGCGGACCTATAGCATATTCGTGTAGGTGTGTCATACAAATTTACCGATCAAAATCAAGTTCATGCAAAGAAAACTTTTTTATTTTACGACATATCTTCACATAGGTTATGCGTAGGTTATTTTTCAGCACAAAGATTTCCAAATATACTTGTAGTGTTCAGTTTGGTCCGCTTTACGATATAGCTGCCTTAAAAACAGAACGATCGGAATGCATGCCTGTATGGAAAGCTTTTTCATTTGACCAGTTATCACGGATTATTTTCCCATGCAGCGTTATGACAACTGACAACGGTCAAAATAAAGTTCTATTGCATTTTTTTTATGCGTTAAGGGTATTATGGCTTCGATGCAACCGAAGTTAAGGTTTTTTCTAATTTTGTGTTTTTTTTTTCTCTTCCACTGACCAACGTTATGCTGTGCACTTGTTGCAGCTGAGTGACATTTAATTGTTGGCGCACAGCTTGCGGCAGCGCCACTTGTGACAATAATTGTTGTTGATTTGCTGGTGGAAGCGATTAATCGTGTAATTTATTTCATAAAGCAGACTGGTGTAATGGTAACAAAGTCACAAATAAAATGCGCTCGAATTGCGTAGTTGCCACTTTACATACATGCATGCCTTCATTCGAATACAAAATGCATGAATGCTCTCCTTTATGCCAACAAACATACATATATATATATATATATATATATATATATACATATATATATATATATACATATTTATAAATATGTATATGTGTTCTAATATTGTTTTTGCATAGATGTCGGGTTGTAGATTGGCTAGACATGCGCATCATCGTCAATAGCATGAAGGTTATCCACTTAGCGACTAGAGCTCATGTAACATAAGGAGTGAATAAATAACTGTTCTGTGGCAAAAGCTTAAAAGCAATATTTATGTTATATTGTCGATGGACACGTTGATTTAATGTTAAATATTAACTTCAGTAAAAATATATTTATAAATACATACATATAAAAATTTTGCTGAACTTCGTTTGCTATTTGAAGTTTAGAATATAATTTTTATTTCATAATATTATTTCTATCATAGAAAAATTGTTATAAGAAAGTTCTGTTGAGATCTGAAACACTATCTGAGTTGACAAAAGAATTACGTTACATTGTCAATCAAAGGAATAAAAAGAGAAAGACGTAAACATAGTAAACAGAAGCAAACTGAAATTGGTGAAACTAAAAGACTTACCAATACTTATTCTGCCTTCTTAGATATATATTGATAAATAAAAAATTGAGGTTTTGTACTGCAACCTATGTTCTAATGTGCCCTCTTCTATATCACATAGAGTCACAATGTTTCAGCATTCTGAACAATTCCAGTCGCTTCTGCCTTCTTAAATAAAATCCTCGTTCAATTAATATATTTCAATCAGAAATAGGAGAGATCTCATCTCCGAACAACTTTTTACATATGTAGTATATTATTTTTAGCAATGAACTTTTTCGGGCACGTGTTTCTATCACTGCCTCGTTAAAGGGTTAGGCCACTCTAGAGGGCCAAAAATAGACCTGTTTTGGAATTTTTTTCGGAAAAACTATTAAATAAATCTGGTTTCTAACAAAAGGGATTTATTGTACATATAATTAACTGCTTATAGCTATTTTTGAAGAAAAATTAATTGAAAAATGGCGGCTACACAGCGTTCTCCCTAGGATGTCTCCGTTTTTTCGGGAACCACGGCCGGACACACAGCTCCTGTAATTTTTTTATTTTAATAAGTTTTTGAACGGTATCCCCTTGTAAATAGCACTAGCTACAGAAGTACGTAGGATATTTTCGATATATGAATTTTTGACAAAATGGCGGGCCTTTAAAGGGACAAGTAACAATTTGGCCTAAAAAATTGTTCGAAATTTCTTAATAAAAAACAAACTATGCAAGATAAAAAAAAAATCCTACCTGCTTCTGTAGATAATGTATTTCTGAAGATTTCAAGTGAATCGGTTGTAAATTGTTTGAGTTATGTTTCCAGCCAAATTGAAAAAAAAAACAGTTTTGAGATAATCGTGTTTAAAGTTTTGAGTGGGCTCCCTGCCGAACGAACGGCCTTCGACTAGATAACGAAAATGGGGCATTTAGAATTTTTTCCCTGCCACAATATTTCGGGATAACATTTATGAGACCATAATGTATCATTTGAAGAAAAAATCAATTTTCCGAAAATTCTAGAGTAGCCTAACCCCTTAACTAAAATTTAACAGAGGCAACTAACGTGAATTAAGTTAAATTATTGGAACTTTGTAAGATTAATTTTGGAACTAAGCCAAGTTATAAAACTTCATTCTTATCATCGACCTTCGATTTTCCTCGATCTCAATTTTCACAATGGATCGGCACCATCTAACATTATGATATTCTTATCTCCAATGCTAACTCTTACTTTGATGTCTAACATGATCTAATTTCTATCGACCAATTAGTGTACTGGTAATTAGGCTTTTGTCTCGAAAGTATTCGAAAGAGTATTTTTACGTAGGCTTTTGTCGGTGTTGGAAGACAAGCACCTTATTCTGAATCAGTTTGGCTTGAGAAAATTTCATGGCACAATTGAACAATGTAATACGGTAGTACACTTCATAATGCTATGGAAAATAATAAATACTGTTCTTTAATATCCGTCAAGCATTTGACAAAGTCTGGCATCTAGGTCTATCACTCAAATTAAAGGAAAATCTACCTATGCCTTATTATTATCTGTTAAAGTGTTTCTTGCACAATCGAACGTTCTACTTTAGATTCCGTGATACTAAGCCGGATTCAAGACCTCTTCATGCTGACGTGCCGCAAAGCAGTGTACTGATCCCGGTGCTCTACATTCCTTATACAGCAGACCAGAAAACCGCAGTTGCTGGAATGCTCTATAATCATGGCTCACCAAATGCAACATTGGTATCAATACCGAAAAGTCTGTAAAAGTAGTATATACCCTCAAGCACAAAAATATCCCTCAAGTGGCTTTATGCAGGGTTTGTCCGGAAAGTAATAGGACTGATTTTCTTTCGCCGCGACTGTACTTCAGAGCGTGCACGCACCGATTGGATTCGGTAGTGGGTGTCTCTAGCTAACGAACGAGCGACTGGTCACCTGAAAAGTCGGGACAAACATTTTTGCGCGACATGTTTCTGTGATTGGTGCAAGCCGAAAATAAAGCGTTCGGTAAAGAAGAGGTAAGCGATTAAATTATATGTAAAACTCGGTAAATCTGCGACAGAGACGTTTGATATGATCAAGCAGGCTTACTCAGATGTTGCTTTACCAAAAAGTGGTGTTTTACGGAGGCACCAGGCCTTTTTGGAGGGCCGGGAAGAGGTCGCTGATGAATCAGCCGCCCTAGAGCCCAAATGTGCTGCCCGGACTTTTTTGTTTCCTTGCCTGATAAGGACGATGAAAGGCAAGCATTTTGAGACGACATGGGGGATCAAGTAGCATACCGCTTGGGTTTATTAAGAGAACTTCGCTATTCCCAAGGGAGGATTTCTTGACCGCCGGGGGGTAGTCTTTTCAAGGCATATGAAAAAAAAGACTTCTGTGAATTTATTTCTCATTTCTGGATTGAGTAATTTTATTTGGACCTTTTATATATTATCGAGCACACTTTTGACAATGTAAGGTAATTTTTTCATGCAGAAATATTGAGGCATAAGCCGATAACAGTGCTATCCCCAGAAAGTCTTGAGAAAAAACACTTTGCGGTGTTCACCATAACTCAGCTGGGAAATAAAAAACCAAGAAAAATTAGTTAAACTAGAATCAAATCAACCCCCAACATTCTCTGATAGTTTTTTTTTGTTTTTTTTGCATTCAAAAATTTTTGGCGGCCATTTTTTTATTGTTTATTTAATGTCCTACTACCATAATTCATTTTATTGTTTTTTATATTTAAACAGATTCTAAATATATTGAAATTTACAAAAAAAGAGATTCTCTCCAAACACTTCTCCTAGCTTGGTCATCGTTTACACCAGTTTACCGTGTTGCGACTACGACCGTTTTCACGTGACGCTGTCGTACCCTAGTTTTTATAACCACTCCAGAAATATTTCGATTTTTGGTTTGTTTATAACCAACGATTTTATTTTAATTTGAAAACAGTTATAATATTTAAAAAAAATTGCATAACCACCGTAATTTTTCAATAAACAGAAAAAAAAGCTTGTAAAACCTATGCCTTTTGTAAGCATTTTGCCTTGGAAATCTAAATAAATATATAAATAATCGCCTCGAGGTATTACTTGTGCGGCCTTGCAAAAATTAAAGTGTGTGAGGTTAGAATAATTTTCGATCTTCCCTTGCGTGTACTTCCAATCAATATTATTCTACATTATATAGATTTACAGCATAAAAAAAGGCAACAAAAACAAAATCTACATATAAACGATTCCAAAGAAAACACGGAAAATGACGGCTAAGATATAAAATGCTATGTCCATAGATACATACTTACATATGTAAATGCGTCAGTTCATATTTTTAAAATTCATAAGAACTCTTGTAAAACCACTTTTTATACCATCACACATTCATCTGAGCATTTGACATTTTTTATTGAGTATATCTTCAATCTGAAATGAACAAACTAACTACTCGCCGGTAATTCAATCGCGACATGCCACACTTGCGAGCGTGTTAAAACTAATAATTGTAATGAAATCAATTTTTTACTACGCAAAACATAAAAAATGCAATAAAAAAATAAAAAATAGAAAAAAAAGTTAACGCTTGTATAAACTAGTTTAGACACTGAGTAAAGAGGGCGTGGCAATTGATTTTATATCAAATCAATTGTACATTAAACCAACCATAAAAATCATGATTTGATGACCACTGACCACAAGAACCCACTAAAACAAAGCAAAGAATAGTTAAGAAGAAACATAAAAAAGCTTGACGCGCACAAAACCGAAATAAAAGAACTTTGTAAGTGAGTTCGATACACAGACGCTCGCTGGATGCTTGATTTATTGGTCGAGTTGAGATGGTTTGATGCCTTTCAGACCGAAGTGTTTTTTTTTTATTTTTAAGCTTTTTTGTGGCGGAAATTTTGATTTTTGTTTATATTTTTTAGTATTGTTTTTGTAGTTATACATGCGGATGAAGTGAGTTTAGTAAAGCCGGAAAGGTTGATATGCTGCGGGCGGGTTTCACGGTACCAAAGTCTCGATTTGATTGGGAAAGCGAGTAATGCGTGGCTTGTATGTATGTATTTTATATGAAATAAAACTAAAAAATAATAAGTAATAATAAAAAACATCAAGATTACCATAGCAACAAATCGGACATTGAAAAAAACTTTTTTTTTTTATTATATTGACAAGTTATGGTCATAAAGTCGCCTAGTGTGAAACCGGCCTAAATTTAGTTGCCCAAAACTAGCCTCAACAAACAGGTTGTTTGCTCGTGCATAAATAATAAATTATAATATTAAAATACCATAAAATTGAAACACATAAACAATTTTTGTATTTGCAAACTAAAGTGCAGTCGCTTTTAAAAAAATCTAGTTTTTAAGGTGCTGTTGCCCTCAAACACAAAAAAAAATACCAAAAATTATGTGCACTGCCACCAATTTGCTTAAATTGTTTTCAAGCATTCTAGTTCAAAAATATTACTCCTTTGCACTAAGAAAAAAATTTTTTGTGTTAAAACACGTCCATATGTTTCAAATAAATTTGGTTTTTATTGTATAAAAATTTTGAATTAGTACCGACGCTGACGCTGCACTTCTTCAACAATTCTAAACTCGTTTTTAATGATTTTAATTCGTTTCCATCATTTTTACTTTTTTTGTGTTTTTGTTTTTGTGCCTTTCATGTTCAATTTTTTATGCCTGTTCTTGTTGCCGCTTCATAATCATATGTACAAACACATAGAAATAATACCTATGGAGCCCCATCAAAAAATACTTGTTTGGAATTTTTGTCAAATTAAGCTAATCACATAAATAAATACAATTCGAACAAAAAATAATGTATACATAGAGTAATGTATGAAGATGACTGAATAAAAATTAGCCAAACGTTATAGAGTGAACAGGCCATAGTACATATTTAGTACTTACTTAGGTTCTTATGTGGGTACATTTGTAGCGTCTATATTCTAAAAATAAAAGCGACAAAATTTCCATGCATTTGTAACAGACTATTTGCTTTTTATGGTTATTCATTTGCAATAAAATGTGTTCTTAATGTAAAAAAGTTCGTTAAAATAATTTTAGTATAATTTAAAAATATCTTCGGTCAGATTCCAGTATATCAAAAGTATCACTTTAGACTGACGTAATAAGAGCCTAGGCGTGAAATTATAAAATAAAATTCTTCTTACAGAGATGAAAGAGGCGCTGCTGACATGACATAATAAAACCTCGATACTGCTCAACGATCTTATGAATGATGAAAAATGAAACAAAGTGTAAAAAAAGCCTTCAAAATTTCTCCGATTTTTATCTTCTTCTTTACTGACGTAGAAACCGCTTACGCTGTTATAGCCGTGTTAACAACAGCGCGCCAGTCATTTCTTCTTTTTGCAATGTGGCGCCAATTGGAGATTTGAAGCGAAGGCAGGTCCTTCTCCACCTGGTTTTTCCAACGGAGTGCAGGTCTTCTTCTTCCTCTGCTTCCCTCGGCGGATACTGCGTCGAATACTTTCAGAGCTAAAGTGCTTTCGTCCATTCGACTTCCATATTAAGAGGGTTTTTTTAGACATGTTATATTGAGGCAGAAATAAAAAGCACATAAATTAATGTTATAGATAGAAGATAATTGGGGTTTTACACTGCGGTGGTCTATTGTGGCTTCTCCTATGTCACATATTGACACAAAAGTCCAGCACTCTGAACAATTCCAGGAGCTTGCAGAGTGCGTTGGACCTTAAGCCTGTTACTACAAATGCTGAACAATCAAAAATCAAGTGTTTTGAAGTTACCGGTTACATTTCCCAAGACCGGGATTATGCCCATGTTGAACAAGTGTTTTTTGAGTCTGCGGTGCCCAGTAAAGAGCGGAATTTATCTTGGGTAATGTTGATCTATACCTTGCTAGGTTGTAATCTCCAATTAGTAACTTGTCTTGGCTCATTCCTATTGCCTGCTGCCAGTGCCATTCTCTCCCCTCTTTTCTTCGACCAGAGCAACTCCGTTATGGTGTGAGACCCCACCGCAATGCATGGTTCTACCCCCATCAACCTAGAAGCCGCAGCAGAGCGGGCTAGTTGGTCGGCCAGCACATTTCCGCCTACCCCTTTATGCCGCGGGACCCAGATCAGGTGTACTCATTTGTAAACTGATAGGCGGTTCAGCCTTCCTATACTCTTCTTCACTAATAGAGAATAGACTTCATAAGCCACTTGACTATCGCTGAGTATAGCGATACACTGGTTGCCATAGTTCTGTTAGAGATTGATTACTACCTATTGACTTATAGCAAAGACTTCTGCTTGAAAGATGCTCGGAAAACATACCATTAGTATGGCATATCTATCCAATACCGGTGTTTTCGAACCGTCAGTGTACTACTGGATAGTGCTGACCCTCAGCAGTAGAGCGAGCGTGGAATCACTCCACTCCGCCTCACTGCCGAGAGTAGTTTTACATTTCTTTGTGAAGGTTACCTATTCGTAACGCTGTCTCTTGAAAGAAGAGCCAATGATGTGTCTTCCCCTAAGGCCTTTATTTTTTGAGACGACATTATTTTCCTTTTGCCAAGCAAACACTCCATAATTGACAACGGGCCTTACGATCATGATGTTATGGTGAAGAAGCTTTATTATAACGATAAGGGTTCGAAAAAGAATTTCGGGCAAATGACTGCGGCTGGCAGAAATAACTTTCAGTCGATATTCCCAAATTTCGACCACTTTTTGCAGCAATTAGAGCCGTATATCAGCAATAACACGCCGAATATTATCTGCCAAGGCGTCAATTGTCTCGGGCTTAACCGCGTAGACAAGCAACTTTACGAAAATAGTCCGTTGTTAAACTGCGTGTTCTTGGGGGCCACATTACAGGCCCTTGACCTGAAATAATGTGCTTACCAAAAGTTTTTTTTTTAATAAATTGATTGTTTCTTTGGCGTTATGTCATGTAGCGCCGTCCAGCTAAATCAAATGTCGTCCATATCAACATTATCTAAGTCAGACACAAAAAAATCAATAATTATGGCTCTATAGCGTTCTCCATTGAATGTAAGATTGAGATTACGGAATCGAATATTGACTTTTGAAACCTTGAGAAGAGCTGCCAGGAGAAAGCAGTAACTGAATAACCTGTTAAACCAAGGCGTAAGCACAGGTTATAACTAAATAAAAGTATAAAACGGTTCTCGGGGACTTATTAAAGTTTTTAAATACCTTTTTGCTGTTGAACCGAAAATTTTAAATATCAGTTATATATATATATACATATGTATGATATAGATGTTAAAATACGATACATTCTCTTCTTACTCCACACGTTTTTTTTTTATCTATCTTCATATTAATTGGTTAATTTTGATTTCGACTTTTTTTCTTTTCTTATTGCACTTTTCCAATAAAATTTAGCCAATCTTATATGCAAACAAATACTCGTATTTACGTACATTTTAATTTAAAATTTTCTCCTAGTATTTTTGTAACAATGGCAAAGATCGGTGATTTGTTATTTTAACCAAAAATTCAAGTATCCAATAATTATCATCACGGCATTTAAGAGGCACCAAAAATCATTGCCTAAAAAGTATGAGCAAAACAAGAGTCAAAACACTTTTATGAAAGTTATTTGTATTCTAAACTATTAATATAGATATCTCACATTTTATGAGATTTCATGTGACAGAATTACTGGTTCCACGTGTTTTTAATGGGAGTTTTGCAAAACCTTTTGTATGAATGTTGCTGACATGGTAAATAAAACAGATTTCTCATACTTTATTGGATTTAAATCAGGTTATTACTTTACTTTATGCCAATTTAATGGTTGTATATAACGCATTTCGCCTAGTTAATGTTATAAAAATTTAAAAATAATTTTTAAGTTTGCCACGAAGTCTTCAACAACTTGTGGGAAACATCTAAGATTCTATTAAGTGTATAAATCTACGTCTGTCTGTTTTCTGTTTTCTCCCCAAAATGCTGCTGATTTGACCGATTAAAATCAAGGTCTTGTATGAAATATTTTTTATTTTTATTTCTTAATTTCTTTTTTTTTTAACTTTGGAAAACGTGGACGTTGTTAAAGATATAAAACTGACTACGTAAAATATGGATTAAGTCGAAATATTTTGATAGAATATATTATTTTTATAAATATTTCCGCTGAAAATATCAAGATTTATTTACAGTATAGAATTTGATAAATTTTTGGGTCGCTGATGGAAATTAAATCCATTAAAACGTAGCTTGCGAACGCAACTAGACAATAATCGGCGAATGATTTCTTTAGTGGCTGTGTGTCGTGAAAACTTTAGTGTGTCTTTTGTAGTGGTGACTACAATTGGTTGCGATGTGAATCCTTCCTTGGTTTTCTTTTGGGTATTTTGGGGGAAATGCTGCCATTTCTCCTCGATTTATTATAAAAAGTTTTAAATATATTTAACTGTCACTCTGCTGATGAAAAAAAAACAAACAATCTAAAACTATTCAAATCCGATATGTATCGAATTATCGGTATTATTTACTCTGCATGTACCAATATTCAAAAATATGTCGATAATATATGTATTTTGATATATTTGGTATGGACAAATATCGATATACTGCCTCATTGCTTTGCCAGATATCAGGCGTTATTGATTATGTATGTTTTGAGTTGAAAAAAATTAAAAAATTTGAAGTATTTTGACCGATTTATAGTTTTTTCGGCAGATATCGATGTGTGCGTGCGAAAAATAACGGGAATTTTAAAATTAAAATTACACTGTTTTGCAGAATCCAAGTTTAAAAAAAAAATATTATAGTGATATATTGGATAATTATTTATCCTAGTTATCCAAGGTTGGTTTATCATACATGCCTCGTACGATAAAATTTTCAGCTGTATTCATTGCTTACTTTATCTCTAGCAATCGCTAAGATTAGAAGTGTGTTTTTATGTGCTCGCCCATTTTCGTTAATGCATCTCATTATACTTCCTTGTCTTGTTCGTGAATTATTGGCCAACAAACACAATACCGTAACGATGTCCTAACTTTCATATTCGACAGACATGGCTTAATGTAACTTTTTCCTATTTCCAAAAATAACGGACACCTTAAATGACATCAAAAGCGCCATTCTTTAGGTAAAATGTGGGTTCAAAGATGTAAAAACATTCATCGACATAGGTAACTCTCTGTGAGTTCCACATCCGCACCTACATACATACTCGTACATACATCGCGTAACGTAACGTAATGGAATATTATCAGCTTTGCTAATTGTTTGATATATAAAGATTATTTATATATGAAAGAAGAAGCAAATCTAATCTCTAAGCAAAGCTTTAATGTCGGCTGACAGCCAAGCGCGCATAAACAAACAACAAGTAGACATGAACAGCTGACGTGGAGCATGAGCAAGCAGAAAACGTTGGAGCGGACAAATCAAATTCAACCTCTCTCTCAGCGCTCGCCGCAAGCAAACCGAAATGTCAGCAGTCACAACAAACCCCAGAGTAGCTCAAGTACACGCTTTATTTATGTAAAAATGTATAGAACATATGAACGAATATGGTTGTATGTAAGCGTGTGTGTGTGTGTGTGTGTGTCTGTGCAAACAAATGTATCGAATTCGCACTGGAATACCTGTAAATTCATTGCTGTCTCCTCGGCTGTTTAATTCCGCGGGGGATGCTGTGGGAGCGATGGGTGGACAACACGCTCACCGACTGACCGTCTAGCATGCATACGGCGTGCACACACACACGTACACACCTGTATGCATTCGTACACATACACACCTGCGCATTTAACCGCAACTAAAACGCTTGTCAATCCGGGCGGCTCGAGCGGCGAATAAATTTATATTTTATTCAAATTGTGATGCGATATTTCACTTTCGATTCTGTGCATTAATTACCTACAATTACCGGTACACCATATGCGACAGCTGTAAATGCAAAAACAAAAACAAGAACAAAACATTGAAAAGCTATTTATAAAAGACGCTTGAAGATGCGCTATTTCACAATTTTAATACAAAAAATAATAAAAATTAAAATATTAGAAAAATATATATTACAACTTGGACACACACACACACACACGCTGGTGGTCAATAAAGTTTTATTCTAACGCAATCTTATTGATTCCGCGTACACTCGCATTTGTAGAAGCTTTTTAATTAAAATGTTGGCATTCTAAACAGATTATAGACACTTGCTTGTAAGTATATATGTACGTATGTATGTATGTAATTATTTTTTCTACTTACAAGAGCTTAATTGTAATTTACCTTTTTATCGCATTTAATTAGAAATCGAATACCCACATACATATGTACATGTATAGATGCGATTAGAATTTATTTGGAATTAATGCAAACCATTAGTAATACATTGTAGCGGACGCACTTCAAGCACGTGACTGCAATGTGTTTGGAGAAAATTCCACTGAAATTATTCTGAGGCTTTGAAATAAATATTAATTGGGAATAATGAACGTAAAAAAATAATAATTATTATTATATACAGGAAAACAATGATTAATCTCACACTTCACATGAGCCTATATTTGCGCTACATACATACAAATAATAAAACGCTTGCACAAATAAGGCAATGCGTTGTATATACATACATCCAATGCCATAATAATGTCAGCAGCACGAAATATTACTATTGACAATTAATTGGGTTTACAATTCACATACATATACATATTTATATTTAATAGCTACAAAAAAGTCGTAAGAAGAAAATTAAAGTTGAAAAAATTTTTATACCATATGATCAAATTTGAAACGGACTGGTACCCATTCAAACCGTGCATACGAGTTTGCTTAAAACTTTCCAGTTTAATCATATTATGGAATCGTTGAAAATGTTTGCGTTCAATTTACATAAATTAAGCAAAATCTGCTAAGACTTCTTCAAAGACCTCGAATTTAAGCGACAAAAAATCATCAAAGATGCTTTTATCATAGATCAATACCAAACTTTATTCGGGAAGTCGATTGGTTCTTTCAACGGTTTAGTCTAACTCCGAGTATCCGAATTCTGCTACTTCGCCCAATATGAAGTTTCTTTACTGGATATACAAGTCGATAGATTGGTCGAAAACTCAAACTCGGCTATTTATTCCGAAAATATGGCATTGAAACGTGAAAAAATAAATCGAAATAATTTATAAAAAGACGCTTCCAAAAATTTGTCATATCTGTGCTTCTGCTGCTTTATTTATGGTAATTTTCCCTAGATGCAACTAGACATAGAATTCGCTGGACAGATAGCTGTCAAAGTAAGCATATACGAAGATTGACAATTAAGTAATGAGACTGATTTTATTGCCGCGCTTGCAGTAAACCTGTGACCTTGAAATTCCCTTTATCTTTTACCGGCATCCCTCCCCTCTCCACTGATATATATATACCATCGCTCTAGCTTGTTTAGTTCGCCTGCTGCGTCAAGATGAGTAGACGTGTGTTTGTAGTGCTCGTGTCGAAAATGGAAAATCGAAATCAAGAGCAACGCCTAGCGATAAAATTTTGCGCCAGATTGGGCGAAACAGCTTCGGAAACGTACGCTAAAATTATAGGAGTGTATGGTGATAGTGCTCTTAGTCATGTCTAGACTAACAATGGTTGTCCCCGCGCGCCCTCCGCCCAAAAAAAGCTCGCATGAGCAAGTCGAACGGTAAAACGATGATTATTGCCTTTTTTTATAGCTGTGGAATCGTCACAAAGAATTCGTTCCAGCGGGGCAAACTGTGAATCAAGTCTAATATTGCCAAGCACTCGAAAGATTGCGAAAACGAGTCAACAGCGTGCGCCCAGACATCGCTCGTAACTGGATCCTTCCTCACGACAACGCGCAGTGCCACACCGACCTCAGCGTGTCACAGTATTCGGCTTCTAAAGGGATCGCAGTGTTGCAACAGCCGCCTTATTCGCCCGACATGTCACCCTATGACTTCATTTGTTTCCTAAAACAAAATCGGTGGTCAAAGGAACCCATTTGGAGTCGATTACGGACATCCAGGCGGCCGTGACGAGGGTTCTCGCGGACATGGCAGTCGAAGCGTTCCAGAAATGTTACGAAGCATGGAAAACGCGCTGGATAGCTGCCCAAGGGGACTACTTTGAAGGGGATAACAGAGTTTTAGAATAATTTTCTAATATACGGTTTTTATGGAATCAGTCTCATTACTTAATTGTCATACCTCGTATGTATATTCGATATTTATATTCAGTGCGGCAAACATACAAATCACTTCCTGAAACGTTTTCTCTCTTTTAGAGGTAAAGGTGTTTAAATATCTAATTTTTCGGTCGATTAAGTGGAAATTTTTGAATATAAATTTTGATATAAAACCGTATAAAGGCCTCCTTGTGAATCATATTTTACTGTGAAACCCTCTTCATTATTGATTCTGTTCACCTAGCTAATGTAATTTAATCTCCAGAAACAAGAATATTTTGTACAAGTAAAAGATAATATTCTCGATTATTGTCTCAAATGCTCAAGTTGATCCGAGTAATAGTTTTGGAGATAAAGCCGTGGAAAGTTGAGCGCTATACATTCACTTGCAACTTTAAACGGGTTTTTCTCGAAACTTTATTTTGAAAGGCGGGTGTCAAGATTTCTCGCGAACAATACTGGTCTGGAAGAAAAAAATTATTGCAAATAGAGCGTTTATTGCGCGAAGATGCCCACTAAGGGGGTATTCTACTCTAGAAATCAAATTTCGGGCAGTTTTTTGAATTTTATTTAAAAAAAAACCAAACATATTTTTACTATAAATTTTTTTATGGTGTCTTAGGAATACAGAAAAAAAATTTTACAAAAAATATTAAAAATTAAAATAATAAAAAACGCGTTTAAGCTTAGGAGTCAGTTCTGGTGAACACGGACGCCACCTCACAAAATCGGCTGTATCTCCGAAAATAAGTCGAATTTTGAAAACTTCTTTAAATAAATGAAAAAAAATCGAAAATTTCAAAATTCTAGAGTAGAATACCCCCTTAAGAGTATGATCGTAGAGGAAAACCTCACAGCAGATAATTCTCTGTCAATCGCATGGTTCAAAATGGTTCCAAAATGGTTTTTCTTGTGATTTATTTTGAATAAAAGTTCTACAACCCTGGAAAATCTTTATATTGTAGGTGAAACAATTTCTCAGCGCACGCAAACCATTTAAAACACTGTGCAGCCTTCGTCAATGTCAATAAATAGTTCGAAAGAAAAAATAATATAAATGGAACGCAAATTTTCTAATAAAAAATAGCAATACTCAATATGCATTTATGTATATGGAAATGTAAATGCACACACAAATTGCGTAGGATAGTGGTGGATGTGTAATTGGCTGCGATTTTTATTGCTTAACACATGTTAGCTGAGGTGAGATAATAAAAACACGCAGACGAATTGTTTTCCATTAAACGCATTTGGGCATTATGCATATAAATCGAAAATCTATGCAAAACTCTCACACACACACACATACACATTGTAAGCAAGTTGCATTTATGCAAACATTGCATGCAACTGTGTGTGTTGCAAGTCGCGTATGCTCCAAGTTTACGATTGTGGCGGCTTCGGCGATAAGCAAGTTGAGCGCTCGTTGTATAACGATTTCCGGTCCATTGTGCGGCCCACAAGCCCAGCCAGACGACGGTCCAATCTACGCACACATGCACTTGCATACATATGCATGTGTGTGTCTCATTGTCTTAATGCAACATTAACTAGCCATAAATGTAATTGAGACATATTGTGTGCATTTAATACTAAGTTAAAATTGCCAAGCGTAAAGAGTGCAACCCGAAGTATAACTAATGCGCTCTAAAACGGTTCGCATTAACGGCCATTAATCATAAATAAATTGCCATGGGTCGATGTAATTTATTTGCAACACATTTTTATATTATTTAATTAAGCTAAATGTGGTGATTTAGTGCTCCCATGGACTTAGAGTGTGGAATTTTGCAAAATAATAGGTCGAGTAAAAAAAAAATCCGTAGAATGCCGAGTTTTGTTTCGCTTTTGAAAAGCTTCTCTTGCGTTGAATTATTCAAAAGCAAAATCATTCACTGTAGACGATAATGGGTAGTAACCACTTGGTGCTAAGTCCGTACTATAAAGTACATGTATATATAATATATAATATTATCCTGATGGAATATAATTTCTTCTCTGTGGACCAACGATTCTTCCTTAAGTTGGTCGAATTGTTAACAGTACAATTTCGAATCAGAAGTTTGAGATTGCTAGATCAGCTCTAAAAAGATGATTTCTTAACCATCCCACCAAACTTGAGACAAAAGTTACATGACCGTCAATGATGACTTCGCCGCCGTATGCGCCGGTTCTCCGCAATTGGACCAGTACTAACTTTTCACCAGTAACCAAGAGGTGTTTTGCGTAAACACGTGTTCTAAGCATTGATCTTTAGGTAGCTCCTAGCCTTATTTATATGATACCAATCTCTTTGTTTTTTGCAACTCCTGGATTCGAAGTTGACGATGCCCATTATTTGATTAAAGATCGGCTGTCCAGAGTGTCTTGCATCTTTAACATAAAATTTTACAAAAAAATAAAATATAAAATAATTAGAGTGGGAGGGGGGAAATACAGGTGTAAAAAAATGGCGCATCCTGGTGACATTGATCCCGACTCTCCTGGGGGTCTGAAAACAAAAATCAAAAGAAATTCTTGATCAGTAAGGATGCTGTTATAGTCTCTAAATCAGGGAATACGAAAAAAAAATTATGGAAAAATGGCGACTGACTGAAAATAAAATACATTTCTTACGCTTTCTTTTTTTTGAAATTCCTGAATTTTTTTAAAATATTAAAAACAAAAATTTTGACACAATGCTAGTAGGAACGATAAAATATTATATAAAGAAGGTTCACACAAAATTTCAAGTAAATCGGTTATATAGAACTTGAGATAATGCCGGTACCGTGTGGAAAAAAGTAGTTTCGAGAAAAACGCATTTAAAAAAGTGACTCTACCTACCTACCGGGTAAGGTACTGAGTCACTAAAGTAACTGTAGCTTTTAAAATAATTTTTATTTTTAAAATGGAGGATATGTCCTTAAGGATCTAAACTTTAAATATATGACAAAAAAAAAATCGAATTTTTTAAAATTCTGGAGTAGAAAAGTTTTTTAGTACGAAATTGTATGCTTCCATCATCACATGGCGTGATAGTCGTGCCAAGTTTCGTGTTATTTTTGTCCAGGCATTTACTTGGCAATTCATCATGGAAAAACTTTCGTCCGAACAACGTTTACAAATCGTTCAACTTTATTACGAAAATTCTGTAAAGAACATGTTTCGTGCGCTTCACCCAACTTATGGTTAACATAATCGTACTACTGAGCAAACTATTAGCATCCTCATCACCCATCATTCATTATTGGATAGTATTCGACTGAATGGATCATCACCAGCAGGCAGGGTAGAAAATATAGCAGCCGTTGCTGATAGTGTACACGTAGGGACCGTGGAGAGTTGACGCAGCTCCGTTTGCAATAACTCGGACTAACGTATGAGACGACTTGTCGTATTTGACTTCGAGATCTTTAATTAATAGTTTAAAAAATAAAGCTTGTGCAAGAACTGAAGTCGCCGGACATTCCCAAGCGACATCGCTTAGCTCTATGACCTCTTGTAAAGTTGCAAGAAGATCCGACGTTTTCGAGCCAAATTTTGTTTAGCGATGAGGCCCATTTCTGGCTCATTGAGTATGTAAACAAACAAAATTGCCTCATTTGAGACAAAGTGCAAGTAGAAGAGATTCTAGAGCTGCAATTTCAACTAGAGAAAACAAGAGTTTGCTGGGGTTTATGGGTTGGTGGAGTCATCGGTCCATATTTCATATTATTGAGAAAGTAACAGTCAATGGCGACAGTTCGCGCCATCCGTTCCCACGACAGTTGGGTCTACGTAACTGGAACGGACTCGGATTTTTATCCGGCCAAGGACTGGCAACTCGGCAGAATTCTGCCGCTACAACAACAACAACAACCATTCCCGCCATGATAACTGACTATTTTATGCCTGAAATTTAAGCTCGTGATCTCGATGACATTTGGTTTTAAAAGACGGCGAATACTTCGATGAGCAGATGATTTCAGATATCTTGTGATGTCACACCGTTATACTTTTTCTTGTGCGTATATGTAATGTTTAAAGTCTATGCGGAAAATCTCGCTTCGGTTCAGGCCTTGGAACAAGATATCCCGCGTATCATTTGCCAGAAAATTGCGCTCAACGGATGTACCATCTGAGACGTAGCCGCGGCAAATATTTGAAAGAAATAATATTCAAAAAATGAATTCAAAAGAATATTCTTTCGAATGCTAATAAAGATTTCCAATAAAATTTGAAAAACCTCAAAATGGATCACCCTTTACAAATACCTGGATTATTGAATGAGCAAAGATCGCGTTAAATTTGAAAATTGTTCTTCCAATCTGTTGGACAAGGGTAGCTTTTTTAACTAACAAGTTGAGTGTTATCAGTAATATTTTGCTACATTCTCAATGAAAGTAGATACCATAGTCTAATAACTCGTTAAAACTACTGACATTGGAATTTTTCTACTATTGCCTCTCACCATTTTCCGATGAATTGCTGTTCTTGCGTCTCAATTTTGCAACTTATGTGAGATTTAGAAAAATTAGAGCTTTCCAGTTATTGTACCCTGAACTTAAATAAAGCTTTATAAATATTGCCGACCTTTCGCCCAGTGAATGACAGTTTTTCAAGGAAGTAACCCTGGTGGAGGCTTGTATTAATGAAAATGAAAATTATCATGGAAATAAACATATAAGCATTATATATGACCGTTGCTAGGCAGTGAATTTGACACCATAAAACATAAGAAGGAAGAAAGTGAAAGCTATATTATATTTCCAAGCTTAGAAGCCAGCTTCTTTAAAAGTTTCCTAAGTTAGAATAATGTATTTAAGGAACGCAAAATTCCAAAAATTCAGAAAACATAACCTAATAAAGTCAATAAGCACTGATCACTGATTCAGCATCCATATTCAATGTCCCGTACTTACAAAATATTTCACAATTATATATTTAATAGATCATAAATTAGATTAGTGACATAAGCCATTACTCTCAATAAGAACTTCCTTTATTTGCAATTAAATCAATTGCACTGAACCTGCCACACCAACAACAACTAATTCAAGTACAAAATCACATTCTAAAATTAAGTCAGAGTGAGTTTTCGACGAGACTATTTATACTTCAAGACAACATACAAAAAATGCGCCTGTGCTTGAACAGCCGCACGATTGATCAAAAGCCATTTCTTGCCGCCCCAACACCCCTCTCAACTATACTGGGTACATAGGTAAAGCTCCTCATAGTGGTGTTTTTGTATTACGCAATACAATGCGATGCAATGAGTGCAACAAAGTCAACAATACTAATAATAGTAACAACAACACAAACAGTGTGTGTACGCAAACAGGTAATTACAATAGTAGGAATGTAATTATAATTGAATGCAAGCAAGCGCAAAATGGCAACGGGTCCAACAACGCCGACAACAACTACAACTATATCGACATGAGACGACGGCGACGACGACGCATTTCAAGGAAGCAAAAAGCTGAATTCAATAGTTTAAGGTGCAAACAGAGTATGTTAGGGGTCTAGACAAATCTAAAATTGATGGCGAAAGTGTCCTGCTTAATGGATGTACGAATATAGCCCAGTGGTGACATCCAGTCCGAGATAAAATCTTAAAATAAAAAAAGTCTTTTAACACTCAACTGTTTTATAGGACAGTTGAGATGAGAGCTTTCTTTTAACAGAGTAGTATTAACTACTTAGTCTGAAATTGAAACAATGACAACACTTTTGACATCCACAAGAACTGTCCCATAACTTTTTGCAATGATATAAACTCTTGGGGTTCGGATCCACATTCTTAGGCACTTAGTTTTTGGTGTCATTGTTCTACGTCTAGAAAATAAAGACATTATATATATGTATACTATATGTGTAAGGAAGGAGTTCTCCGAGCCTCTTGATACCAAACGAGGTTATAGAAAAGGCACAAGTCCCTATCGTGGGACTTCTTCAATCTACTGCAATACTCTGTAGAATAGCCCTTGTCAACAGGTGCAACTTCGGACTGAGTAGGCAATTGAGGAGTAAAGTCCTCTCTCGACAAACAAAGAGCAAACTCTATAAATCACTCATAATTCCCATTCTGCTAAATGGAGCAGAAGTATGGACGATGACAACATCTCATGTGTCGACGTTACGAGTTTTCGAGAAAACGGCTCTGCGGAGGATTTATGGTCCTTTGTGCATTCGCAACGGCTAATATCGCATTCGACGGAACGTCGAGCTATACGATGACATTGACATAGTTCATCGAATTAAGAGACGGCGGGTACGCTGGCTAGGTCATGTTGTTCGAATGGATAAAAACCTTCTGCTCTGAGAGTATTCGACGCAGTACCCGTCGGGGATCTATTCGTGGTTGAAAGGTTTGAACGTGCCCACTATGCGGCTTTCATTGGTGTCTTCGATGCACTATGGATTCCACTAATAATACCACTTAACACCATTTTTTCACATAGCATAAGGACATTGCCGGTTCGAGTATTGTTGAGAAGACGCTATAAGGCTGGGTATACGAGTATGAAAGGGTCCGAACATGGACTCGCATAGATTCTCTGCTTCTTCAATTGCATTTCTGAAAACTTTGATTACGGTGTCACAGAGGATACTCGTGAGGGCATTTGCTGATATTGAAACTTCTCGGCAGCCTTTGCTTCGGCGTACCAGAAGATGTAGCCAATACTGACTTCAGCTGTACCAACAACTTTTGTTAGGCTCAAAGCGCTTTGTAAGAATATGATCTCTTATATATGAGTTTTAGATACCACAACAGACAGGCTTTTTAAGCTGTCCACGTGAGATCCCTGTTAGGAGCGACATCGTTACTTAACCTAACCTAGTTATGAAATTTTCCAGAAAAAATATATTTTCCTGTGGGAATTTCAATAGAACGCTAAAGATAAAAGACTCCTAAAAGAATTTATCGAGACTGGGAATGGGTCAGCTTTCGAACAAGTGTTCCGCTTTGCTGTAGTTGTTGTCCTGAGTTATTTGTACTGTGTTCTATTCTTTCCTGTTCCATTACACTTGAAGTCGCTTGTTTTTTTTTAGAGATTATCGATAAAATTGTCAAAAATAGGCAGCCTTTTGTTGTTGCTAAACATATATTCTTTTTATTTTAGCGCCTCACGAGCTGTTAAAAAATGTTTTTTGCGCACTCTGTTTGCAGCCTAACACTCTAAATCTACAAATTAATTACACATGTCTGCTAATACACACATACACAGGCAAGCTATTTCGCAGCCGGTCGTGGAGTATTAAACACATTTATTTCCTACAATTGCGAATTAAACAACAACAAAAAAACATGCAGGGAAAAACAGGTGAATTCAATCGAGAGATCGCAAGCTGTCTCCTATGTTTATCTGTTTTTTGTTATTTTCTTCATTCAATGTGTATTTGTATGCCTTCGAAATGTAAAAAAAAAACAATATTACAAAATGCGCAAAAATTCGTTATAAATGCAAGACAGAAAATCTATTATAAATAAATATGCAACCAGTAAACAAATTAATAAGCTTGAAGATTTTGGAAGTAGCATATTAATAAATAAATAATTGCCTATAAATATTAACACATTTATATATGTATATAGACATATGACATATGCAAATACTCTTAATTGCTCTTAGGAAAGTTTTCAGTCCATTTTTTTTTATTTACTTTTATGCAGTAATCTTACGAGTATATTTCTTGTTTCTGCGTCTGAATTTAAATGTTTAGATCAAATTAGGGCCAATAAAAAAATTGGTACCGAATTTTAGCCGGTGTATTGAATTAGGCAAATTCGTACTGACTGACTGATATTTAGAAGTATATATATATTCTTGTGATACTGGTATGAAAGACAAACGTTATCGTTCGTCAGATATGCCACCTGCCTTTATTATACCCCGCTCAGGGCATATTACCATATGTATGACTCGAAGTTTCTGTGAGCCCGCAAGAGAAGTTAGAAACCCTGCAAAATATACGAGCGTGGTCGGGATAATTTATAAAAAAAAACAAATTATTTTATGAAACTTTCATATTTATATATACATTGAACACATTACAAACAATGATGCAATTTGGTCAATAATGTGTCCAGTCACAATTCGGCGTCGATAATTGCCTGGCATCTCCAATGTATGCTTTCTACTCATTTGACAGCGTATTCTAGGGCAAGGATCTCCAGATCCGACGAAGACAACTGCTTCAAAGTGTATGTAAGTCTTCCACAAAGCTTCTGTTTAATATATGTCCACACATTTTCAATAGGGTTTGCATCGGGTGACTGCGACAGCCAATCCAATGTAACGATGCCAGATTGAGTTTTCCACTGAGTACAGAGCTTGCTGCGGTGTTTAGGATCGTTGTCCTCCTGCAGAATCCAATCTACATTTTTACTGATGAACCATCGTTTAGCAGATAGCAGTGAAGCCTTTTTGAAGATTTTTATCATTTTCTCAGCATTTAGGTTGTCACTAAAGAGGTACAAAGTGCTGAATCCCTGCTTTAAAAAGCAGCCCCAAAGATGCAATTTATTCCATGTTTTACGGTCCGCTGAACAAGCCTATTGGTGCCTAGGCACCAGGACAATAACAGTGCAACAATTAGAACATTCATCAGTCCAAATAGAACATTCATAAGTAAAAATGTCATTTTCAAAATCTCTATCAATATTCTCATGCGCCCAAGCGAGTCGCTTTGTCACAAGTTTTTCAGTCAACAGAGGTTTCTTCATTCTGTTGTACCATTTCAGATCATGAGTACGAGGTGTGTTCAAAAAGTATCGCGAATTTTGTGTTTTTTCAAAAACTATTTATTTAGTCATGAATATCTTTTTGTCCCTTTCAAAGTAATCCCCATGAGATATTTTTGTTTTTCCAATCTTCGAAGCACTTCAAAAAATATTTTTTTTTTCTTCTTCAGTTCCTCCTTCGATGCCGTCTTTATATCGTCAAGAGAAGCGTAACGTCGTCCTTTCATGGGCCTCTTCAGTTTAGGGAACAAGAAAAAGTCACAGGGGGCCAGATCTGGGAAATACGGTGGCTGCGGCATCATTAGTGTGTTGTTTTTGGCCATAAAGTCGCGCACAAACAACGATGTGTGTGAGTAGGGGCGTTATCGTGGTGCAAAAGCCAATTTTGGTTCTTCCACAAATCCCCGTTTCTGGCGGATTGCTTCGCGCAAGTTGCGCATAACTTGCAGGTAATATTTCTTATTGATCGTTCTTCCCTGTGGCAAGAACTCATGATGCACCACGCCCCTGCAATCGAAGAAAACTGTTAGTTACGATTCGCGATACTTTTTGAACACACCTCGTATGAAGAAGGGTTCGGATAGTTTCGTAGGATATTTCTAAACCTTTTGAAATTAATTTTGCTTGTCCTTGCCGCATTAAAGCAGAATTCCGCGAAAACAGATGCACTATTCTTTTTTCGTCTTTTTTTCACTTTTCCTATCGAACCACGTTCTGGTAAATCGTCGAAATTTTTAGCCACTATATATCACTGTATCCACTTCTGTACAAATGCCTTCGACTTTCTCATATATTTAGTAGCCGCTGATTGCGACATTATGAGACTTTTCGGATGAATGCAAAGGAACACAGCTGCGTAGCGCGACGTGTACTTAGCACTCACGGCGTTTAACGTGATTCTCTTTCAAAAGATCAACAACAACTGAACCTTTGTTAACAATGGATCAAGGACGAAGCTCCCCTCTATTGGCTCGCGAAGGAATTAGAGCGAAATCTTTCATTAACTGTCTGTAAAGTCGACCACGCTCTTAGACTGTATATATGTAAATGATCAGCATGATGAGCTAAGTCGACTAAGCTATGTCTGTTTGTATCTGGGCTTGTCTCTGTATATACCCGAACTAGTCCCTCTGTTTTTGAGATATCGTCATGGAACATTGCACACGTCTTTTTCTTCTCAAAAAGCGTCTCATTTGTCGGAATCGCCGCTATCGGACCACCAAACTGTATAGCTGCTATACAAACTGAACAATCGGAATCAAAAACTTGCATAGAAAATTTCTGAATTTGACAACATCTTAAAAAAAGATTACTTTCTAAGCCAACACTGCAATATCTGGCGAATGTTTTAGAGCGGATCACAATATTATATAGCTAACAAACAAACTGAATGATTAAAATCAAGTACTTGTTTATCAACTTCGTTATGGGTGAAGGGTATTCCTGCTTCGGTGCAACCGGATCTAATTTTTTTTTATTTTTAAAAAATTGTATAATGCAATTCAATAACTGCGGTCATGAATAGCAACCTTTATTACAATTTTTGTTAATGCAATAATTTGATAAAATTGTTCCGATTTCCAGAACAATAGTATGGAAAATCTTAACATCTTAACTTGTGTGCAATACCAGCTGTCTATCATGAACTTTTTATTTCAACAAACAAGTATTGGAATCTGACGAAAATTAACTAACAAAATATTTGTGATGCTGAGATTTTTAAAATTTGTAAATACCATTGGGTATTTGAAATGTTAGGATTTATAATTTTTTTAAAGGCAATTAATGAACTAAAAGCTTAAATATTCGAGGTTATAGCCAAGTTAACAACAGCGCGAAAGTCGTTTTTTCTTTTCGCAAGGTGGCGCTCATTAAAGATTCCAAGCAAAGCTGGGTCCTTCTCCATCAGGTCTTTCCAACTTAATGCAGGTCTTCCTCTTCCTCTGCTTTCCCCAGCGGGTACTGCTTCGAATACGCACTGAGCTGAAGTGTTTTCATCCATTCGGACAACATGACCTAGCCAGCCTACGAAGTAGCACCTGTTGGCAGGAGAAATTTTTCGTCGGATTTCGAGGCTGGCGTTGTTGTTTGTGTTGATCTTGGTTCCAAGATAGACGAGCCGCGGGAGCCTATTCGCGAGTGCGACGACAGTTTGCAAGATGACAGGAGATATTTCGTCTTGCCTTCGTTCACCACCAGGCCCATTTGCTTCGCTGCCTTATCCATTTTGGAAAAAGCGGAACTAACGGCGCTGTTGTTAAGGCCAATGATATCAATATCATCAGCATACGTCAGCAGCTGTACACTTTTATAGAAGATTGTACCTTCTGTATTTAGCTCTGCAGCTCGAATTGTTTTCTCCAGAAGTATATTGCAGAAGTTACACGAAAAAGCCTCGCTTGATACCGAATAGCTCGGATGGGGGCTTCCCGATACTGACGGAGCTTTTGGTGTTGCTCAACGTCAGCTTACCCAGCCGTATTAGTTTTGCGTGGATGCCAAATTCAGACATCGCGGCATAATGGCAGCTTTAAAATCGACGAAGAGGTGGTGAGTGTCGATTCTCTTTTCAGTTGTTGATTTTCCAGGTCTAAAGCTACACTGATGAGGTCCAATCAATTTGCTGACGGCTGGGCATGCTTTCGTACGACCATATTTTACAAAGAAGCTGATGCGTGTTCCTTATCAGTTCTTCGCCGCCGTGCTTGAATAGCTCGGCCGGCAATCCATCAGCCCCTGCCGCTTTGTTTTTCTTCAGACGGGTAATTGATATTCGAACTTCTTCATAGTCGGACAATGGAACGTCTGCTCCATCGTCATCGATTGGAGAATCGGGTTCGCCTTCTCTAGGCGTTATGCTTTCACTGACATTCAGCAGGCAGGAGAAGTGTTTCCTCCATAATTTTGGGTTGCTCTGGGCATCGGTTACTATATCACCTCGGGGGTTCTTCAAGAGTATGCTCCGGTCTTGAAACCCTCTGTTAGTCGCCGCATTTTTTCGTAGAATTTTCGAGCATTACACGTACGTAAGGAGTTTGAGAGAAAGCTGGAGTGCAAGCCGAGTAGAAAATCGTTGAGATATCTGTTGTGATTGCAGCTTCTGGATATCGAACCTTTCTTGTGTTTGTTGACCTGCGTTTTTTGCTGCAACAAGATAGTGGTCCGAGTCGATTTTAGGACCTCGGAGCGTACGCACGTCTAGAACACTGGAGCCATGTCTTCCGTCTATCGCAGATAGAAGAAATCTTTGGTCACATCGTCCTTCTCATCCGTCGGGGTGTGGATGCAAATCAGCGATATGTTAAAGAACCTCGCTTTGATACGGATTGTGGCTAGACGTTCATTCACCGGAGTGAATGGCAGTACTCGGCGACGGAGTAATTCTCCAACCACGAATTCCACACCGAATTTGCGCTCCTGTGTATGGCCACTGTAGCAAATGCCGCAAGGACCTACTCGCCTCAGTCCTTGTTCCGTTCATCGTTCTTGGACGGGGTGATGGCAGCCTGTATTTTCACGAGGGGTGAGCAGCGGCACCTTCCCAATTAAGGGGCCTTATTTCGTTTGCCATGGTCGTCATCAAAACGGGGGTTTCTCCCCTGGGGCTGTTTGTAATTTTTCATTGGAGGTGTTTTTTTACGTGGCGGGTCCCAAACCCAGCGCACAACCCTATGTAGGGTATGTTTCGCCTTCTCACTTTAGCTCGCCTTCAAACGGTTGTTCTTGACAACCCAGAGGATACTTGGCCTAAGGCCGGAAGTCGTGAGTTGCTTGAGACATATGTAAAAGAATCATCTCTTGTACTCCCAAGTGAATAGCAAGCAGAGAACTTTCCTCACTTGCGTGAATAAAATAACATCTCTTAGCAGTTTCATATTAGAAAAATTCTCAGAGAGTTACGACTTCGTATATAAAAATACTTTACGCAAATATATTTTAAGCCTAAAATATTTTCCTTTTCTTTTTTTGTTCTTTCTGGTTTCTCTTCGCGTATATTCCAACACTCACACCTCTTCACTCACCACTCTTAATACATTGACCAATTTGTCATCGAATTCTTAATTAAACAAAGACGTCATTAATTAAATTTTCTGTCATATATACATACTCATATATATTTATAAAATAAATATATAAATAATGCGAATGAAATTAATCTTTTTGGTTTAAGAAGACGTCATACTTTTATTTGTTTTAATAATTCGAAGGGGCCTCCACCGAACTCCATGTATATATACTCAAATGTGTGAAAAATAATTTTTTATTTCATTAAATTCTTACAATACAATATTGTCTTTGAGGAAGACTGGATCAAGTCTCTAAGTTTTTAGTAAAGGGCGTTTTCCCCCTTAATTAATAGTTTTAAACCCTTTTTTTTTTGCTCTGGTCATTTAATAAAAATTTGAGGATTTGCCATCAACTTCTAAAATATTAACTTCTATAGGCCTACATATAAATGACTAATTTCCAACTGAAACTCAAGCGGCTCAACATTTTTTTATGAAATTAATGTCTTAATACGCCAGTATTCCATTCGTTTCATATGCCTGAATATGTCTAAGTATCTATCCATATATTTATTACTATTTTTGATTATCCCATATATTCCGCTATTACAAATTATCGCAGTAATGCCCGTCCGTCGTACAGGCTTATGGGCTTTTAAAGACTACTTAAGCTTTCCGCTAGTTACCAATTGTAAACTCACACATCAACTTACAAAAACAAATAACAATAAAAATTCCGAGAAAAGGGAGTCCCAATCACTTCAAGAGGCTAGCAAACATTTTTTCGGTTCTGGCCACACGCCCTCAGAACGAACAGATGTTAGTTGGTCGACGCTTTCTGTTATACTTTAAGGTACACTATGGCAACAAACCACTTCTATGTGCATACTCGCACATACATACCTTCATACATACAGGGTGTATGCGAGTGCGAAGAGCCCGAAGACAAGCCAAAGCCATGGCAAACTAAACAAAAAAGAGCAAAAATAAAATAAAAATATTATAAATAAAACCGAAAATGTAAAAGCTCACAAATAGTTATTGCAGTTCAATGAACTCTTCGGTGTAGCTTCTTTTTTCCGGCGGCCCCACGAATGCCGAGGTGCGCATAGTTTGCTGGTGTTATAAGCATTTTGGCAGTCAGCGTCGTGTCTACCACTTGGCTGGCAGCAACAGCAGCATGTCTATTTGTCTGTCTTTGGCTTTGAGTTTTTGGATAGCGCACACTATGGCGGTGCTATACTTGCTTACAGAGCGCGCGCGCACAAACAAACATACATAAATATGTTCATATCTATTTCTTTCAAATGGTCGAGGCGTCATATTGTGGGGTAACGAAGACAAAAACACACACAAAAAAAAAAATGGAAATGATAAAAGATTAAATACAAAATGCGATAGTAAGCGAGAAAAAACGTCTTTCGGTACCATGAGCGCATCGCCGAAAAAAGAACTGCAGCGCTAACAACCATCACGTGCCCGCAACAGCGGCGTTAGATATGAATCTCAGCGTGTTAAGGAGTTTTGATCTATGAAGATTTGTTTTGGCTTTTTATTAGTCAAGTACTTGGAAGTTGTTCGGCGGTTGACTAACACATACACACACCTCTTTCGGAAATCAAAGATTGTGCATACGATTTTTATTTTGATAAATGTCCAAGGAAATGCTGCTAAAGTTTATTATACTCTCTTGAGGCACAAAGTCTCTCATGGGGGTAATTCGCAGGTTCACACGTTTGCATTTGCATTTATTTTATTCGAAAGTTTTTTTTTGCATTATAATTTTATGTATATACCTACAAACATATATTGTGCCCAAATATCCCAATAAACATTTTTATTGGGACCAAATTAGAACTTCAGTCGAAAGAACTAGAACTTATACTCCAGTTTTAATGACTGTAATATTTCATTACATGACATCAAAGTTTGGAGAATTTTTGCACCATAACGGTGAATACTAGAAGAACATACAAATAAAGAGTAATCGATTTAGAGATCCCCTACTTTTTTGAAGAAACAACACAGAAACTTCAAATGTAATGGGAAATGTATATTATCATTCGAAAGAATCTTCTTTGACATATATTTTTTAAATATGTGACCTGGTCTACGAAAAGGGGGCTTAGGTGTAAAAAAAAAAATAAAAATAAAAATAAAATTGATTTTTTGACACCTAAGCCCCCTTTTCGTAGACCAGGTCACATATTATTATTTTGTGGGCTGCGTCTATGTCTCAGAAGGTCTATCCGTTGAGTCCATTTTTCGGTCCCAAATGCGGCAATTTTGCGTGTTTACATATACATTAAGCCAGAAATTGGTCTCATCGTTGAACACAATTTGGTTCGCAAACGTCGGATCTTCTTGGAACTTTTCAGGAGCCCACAGAGCGAAACGATGTCGCGAAAAACGAACGAACGAACGAAGGTCAGGTGGCTTCAGTTCTTGCACAAGCTGTATTTTGTACGCTTTCAGTTTAAGATCTCGACGAAAAAGGTGCCAAGTCGTTCCATCTGTCAGTCGGTGTTGCTGCGAAAGGAGCCGAATCTACTCTCCACCGTCTTCGCGTGCCCTCTCAGCGGTGACTGCTATAATTTCTTCACTGCATGCTGGACGTGATCTATTCGGTCCAATACTATCCAATAATGTATGCTGAGTCTCGGATAGTTACAGATCATGAATTTTCGTAATAAAGTTAAACGATTTGTAAACATTGTTCAGGCGTAAGTCTTTCCATGATGAAATGCCAAACAATACATAATAAAAGTAGCACGACAGACTATTGAAAAAGCATCTCTATTTGGATTACCCTTTAGTACCCGGTTTTTGTGAGATTAGAAAATTTTTCCAGGGATTTGTTTTTTTGTTGAATTTCAACTTGAAAATTTTAACTGTCTCCCAAATTTCTTAACGCCTAACGGCAATTTTATAACTATGCCGGAACATACTTAAGTAAACAGTTAAATTTAACTAAGGCTCTGCATAGGTATGAAGTATAAGATAAACCTTTCTATAATGTTTGCTGGCATACACCACATCTTATGCGCTGTTGTTGCATTTTGTTATTCAAATTGATTGCTGAATATAGTGGAATAGTGCGCTGTGGCAAAATGTTAATCATCATCGTCGACACCTTTTTAATTTTTAATAGATTCAGCAGCGCTTGCGCCGATCACAGTACACTGAACTTTGCTTGCCGCTCGCTTAAGCTTTCATCATTTGTTGATCGCATTGGATTTCTGTTGATGACGTTCCAGTTGTCTTCTAAGTTTTTCGGAGTTTCCTCTGTGCGTTTGATATATATGTACAATATATACACATACACGAAATCTTACATATTTTTGTATTCGTTTTTTCTTGCTTGGCAGAAAATCTGCGAAGAGTTGAAGTCACGTGGCATGGCTACTTGTATCGCCAGATAAACGAATGTCTTATTTCTGCAAGACTTTTGCTTAAACATACTGACGTTTAGTAAAAATAAAGGTATTCAAAGTGCTAAAATGAGATCACTTCATTTGCATGGAATTTTAGATTAAATTGGACTAAGTGTCTTTGCTGTAAGCGTTGGCTTTAAGCAGTTTAAACGTTTGCACTTGGAAATTTAATAAACATGCCAACAGTTTTACTTATATTAGCCTATAAATTAGCGTACTAAGTAATTGTGCTATATCTATTCAATTTAAATAATGAGTTATAATGAGACTTATGATAATTAATAAAGACATGCCCTAATGTGACCCTGGCAATGAATATGGTATGCTGGTATATATTGATCTGCTAGAACTGTTGGCATTAAAACTGACGAATGTAAATTAAAACAAATAAATACTTTCAGGTATTGCAAAACTTAGTTCTTAGCTACATTTTAGGATATTGACTGATAATTAAGAAATGTCATATGTTCACCGGTATACTATAAAGTAAACCGGATGTTCGAAAATGTTTACGTGTGCATTCAAGAAAAAAAATCTCTTAGAATTTTCATATTTTCGGTATAAAATAAGCTATAGCCACTGAAGTCCACATTTTCCGTGCCTGGCGACTCAAAAACTTATTTTCCCATTACGCCTATTTTGTACTTTAGATGACATAACTCAAAAGCAGTTTAGCTCAAGGTTTTACTCATATCACTTCAGTGGTGTTTAATTTACATTTTATAAAAAGAAAAAATATAGTTCAAATATAAAAGTTCGTTATATGAACAGTAGGCGTAGTTTTCATATTAGGTTGTCAAAAAAGTCTTGCGGTATTTTCGCTAGATGGCGCTGAAAGCGCGTAGTTATAGTTTTATTCGTCGCATCGGGTCATGCTATACCTTTTTGGAAAGCTCATTTCACGCGCTAACACGTGATTGATTGATTGTCGCTTCTTTTAAGTCGTTCGTGAGTTATAGCGTCGCAAACATGGAGCAAAATAAAGAGAAAATACGGCATATTTTACAGTACAACTACGATAAAGGCAAATATGCATCTCAAGCCGCCAATAAAATTTGTGCAGTTTATGAACCCAATACAGTTTCCATTTCCACCGCACATCGATGGTTTCAACGTTTTCGTTCTGGTGTAGAGGTGGTCGAAGATGCGCCACGCTCCGGAAGGCCTGTCGTCAAAAATTGCGATAAAATCGCTGAATTGGTCGAGAGAGACTGGCATAGTAGTCACCAAACCGTTATAAACCTTTTGAAGAAGCTTGGAGTCACTAAGAAGCTCGATGTATGGGTGCCACACGAATTGATTCAATAAATATACCGCAAGACTTTTTTGACAACCCATTATAAAGTTTTGCCCGTAGAACATTGTTTTATTAAACGTCCTGAGATATTATACTACAGGTCTTTAGCAGCATGTTGCAGAGCATAAATAAATAAAGATTAAACTTAAAGACTAAAAAGATTACCTTTTATATCCTAAATCAAATCATAAAGCTATTTCTTAAACATATAAATATTAATAATAATTTCTATTTCAGTTAAGCTGGCAACGTTGTAAGAAAAGCTGGTTATTGTCCTCCCAGACACCATAATCTGGTAAGTAAATTACAAGCCGTTCATTTTTTTATTTTAAAATTTAAGAAATGACTTCAGCTCCATGGTCGATTTTACTGTTCGTCTTCTGCGTGACAGTTGGTTTAATCGTAACTATAGTCTCTACTACAGAAACGGTTCCTATTAGTGTACTTAGCCTTACAGGTCCAAAGTATTGATGAACCACTAAGCAAAAAAAAACTAACTTTGGGAAAAGCAAATATTATCGAGTTCAAGCTGGTATATATCCTCAAAAATTTAATATGTATCGAGAAAAATAAAACTCTCCAACAAAGAAGTTTAATCTTCAATGGTCACATCAGATGGTTGCTCTAAGAATGGTTCTTTATTTTGTCTAAGCTCTGAACTTTCTAAAGCTATTTAGCATTATTTATACTCTTGCAACATGTTGCTACGGAGTATAATAGTTTTGGTCACCTAACGGTATGTACCACCTTAAACCAATCGATACACAAGATTGTAGATGTCGGGTTATAAGTACATATAAAGATCATCGGGATGACGAGGAGAGTTGAAATTAGGGTAATTGTCTGTCTGTCACTTTCACAAAACGGAAAACGTATAAAATGCCATTATTAAGCACTCAATTACTGTGCCCAAAGAATAAGGAGATATAAGACATTGTATTTATTTTAAAAATTCTTTATTTATTCTTCCAAATAAATTTCATTCCCTTCAAAGTAATCCCCTCCCGATGCAATGCACTTATGGTTGTAGTCACTTTCCGGGATGGCCTTTAGTTCCGTCTTCGCTGCGGCTTGAATCTCCTCTATCGTATAAAAACTGTGTCCCCGGAGCGGTCTTTTGAGCTTGGTGAACAGCCAGAAGTCGCACGGCGCCAGGTCAGGTGAATACGGTCGTTGCGGAACGATATGGGTTGAGTTTTTGACGAAATTATCACGCATTACGAGGGCAGTATGGGATGGTGCATTATCGTGGTGTAAAAACCAAGAATTGTCTTTCCACAATTCCGGCCTTTTTAGGCGGATAGCATTACGCAAACGACGCATAACTGTCCTTCTTGACAGTTTGACCGGTTGGAAGGAATTCATAGTGTACAACACCACGATAATCGAAGAAAACAGTCAACATGACCTTGATTGATCGGTTGTTTCGGGGTCGTAAGCATAGATCCAAGTCTCATCGCCAGTTATAATGCATTTCATGACACCCTGGTAGTCGGAAAGCATCGTTTCACACACTTCAATGCAACGCCTTTTTCCAAAAAATTCAATGTTTTCGGTACCAGTCGAGATTTGACGCGCTTGAGGCCCAAAACATCCTTCAAAATGGTATTGGCCGAGCCTTTCGATATGCCAACTTCATCAGCAAGGTAATTGTTAATAGACGGTTTTCCAACACCAAATCTTTGATTTGTTGAACGTGAGCTTCGTCGGTTGAGGTTGATTGTCGCCCTTCGACGCGACACTCTTCGTCTTCGACACGTTCACGGCCGGCTTGGAATTCACTATACCACTTTTAAACATTTTTGTTAGACATAGCCCCATCACCAACGGCTTTCTGCACCATCCTCAACGAATCCGCAGTAAAAAATTGATTCCGTAAACAAAATTGAATGCAAATTCTTTGCTCAACAAATTTCGACATCGCAAAAAACGAAAAACTCACTTTTAGCAGCTCACAAAACGACACGTATCTCAAACACTAATGAATATTTTGACATGAAATTTGACATAAATGTGACTGACAGTACTACCAAGCTAAAAAAAAAAAATAATTCTCCAAATCCTTCATCGCAAGCAGTTTAAATTAAAATGTCACCTTATTTTTTGGGCACAGTAGTACAACTATTATTTTGCACCGGATGTCGCAATAGCAAGGCACACCTTTGGAAAAGCCGCCCTCAATCCTAGGTACTGAAAATGTGGGCCCAGTGCTTGTAGTGGACTTTTTTTTACCAAAAACATCGGTCAATTGGTGAGATATATAATTCAAATTCAGAGAGAATTTTTACGGTAACGGTGCGTCCTTGTGCTTAGAATGAATAAAATTTTATGAAAACTCACCCTAGAATCCATATACATAAGAAGCCTTATGTACATGAAGGTACTTCTCTGGCTTTAATCCTTGCAAGTTGCAATAGTATGAAATGTTCGGTTATACCGCAGTTTAACTCTTCCTTGCTTGTTCATTTAATATCGTATACTCTAAAATTTCTAATCTGAAACCTGTTTTGGTGTATTAACCATTTGGATCTACCTCTTTCAGAGGCACTTTTATTAATTGAAATTCTATAAAAAATAATATAAATTTTATTATATTTATTTAATGATAATGACAACGAAAAACATACACAAACAAGCTAAACCATTGAGAAGCCATGACAAAACAAAACAAATTATGACGAAAATACAGCTGAATGCAACCTTTTTGTATATTTTTTTATAAATTAAAGAAGCGAATAAGAAAGTGTGAATTTGCGTTAAGAAGAAAGAAACTTAAGCCGCACACGCCAAGTTCTTCAATTGTTTTAGCGAGAGTCTCTCCAAATGAGTATGAGTTGCTGCGAAATTCCGATGATGGGTTACTAGGCATGAGTGCAAATAGAGATGTTTCTTTTTGACAAACCGCAGAAATATGCGTTGGCAGGTGTCTGTCAAATTACAATCAAAGTGATCGTCACGATCACGATCGGTGAGAAAATTATATATATGAGTGTGAGGCATAAATATAATATAATCAAAAATTGTTAGTAATACCCAGCGTGGGCGAAATTATTGTGTTTGATTGTTTGTTTTTTTCTTAATAATAATTTAAAATTAGGGCGAACGTGCGACTATGATACTACTATTGAGAAATATACTTTAAATTCTCGAAATTTTTCAAATATTTGAATTATGTGAGTTTTTTAATTTCGATTTTTAAACTTGTGATTTTATGTTTTTAGATTTGTCTTATTCATCTCTTGTGATTGCCTCTTTATTTTAACTAAATTTTTTTCCAGCAACAGCAGCCTAGAAAAGTCTACTATTAATTTGAGACACGTTCTATAGTCCTGATGACATAACACTTTCTTCCTTTTTGAGTGGTCCAAACATTTAAACATTTCTTATAAATATCAAATATAATTTGTTAGGAATTTGACACTATTTGTAGATTTTGAGAATATTTGGAGACTTTGGAATTTTTGGAGAGTTTGAAAAATGCAAATTTTTGAAATTATGGGAGTTCGAGAATGGAACTATTTCTAATTTTGAAGAATATTTGATTATTAAAAAAAGTATAAATATCAAATATAATTTGTTAGAAATTTGACACTATTTGTAGATTTTGAGAATATTTGGAGAATTTGGAATTTTTGGAGAGTTTGAAAAATGCAAATTTTTGAAATTGTGGGAGTTCGAGAATGGAACTATTTGTAATTTTGAAGAATATTTGGAAAGTGAAAAAAGTATAAATATCAAACATAATTTGTAAGGAATTCGACACTATTTGTAGACTTTGACAATATTTGGATAATTTGAAATTTTTGGAGAGTTTGAAAAATGCAAATTTTTGAAATTGTGGGAGTTCGAGAATGGAACTATTTGTAATTTTGAAGAGTATTTGAAAATTAAAAAAAGTGTAGAGTTTTGAATTTTTTGGAGAGATTGAAAAATCTAAACTTTTGAAGTTTTCTGAGTTTCAGAATATATGCAGAGTGTGATTTTGTCTGGAGAGTTTAAACTCCCAAGACACCCATTAAGAAGGGTTTTCTGTTGATTATTTTATCCTTTTATCTTTTTCGAAACAAAACGTTTAAAAAAGTTTTCAAAATAATTGTAGACATGACCTACACGAATTAGAGGTTTGAAGTTCCTCATGAAAAATTTTCTGCTTGAATATTAATGCTAATGTGGCTCCGAAGATCGAATCAACCAATCTATCTTTATACTACTTCGTGAGCATAATTTTTCCTAAAAAAGCTCTCTAATATTACACAAATTTGGCTTATTCGCAAGCGTTCTTACTTATCAGAACATGACTATATACATACACACACGACTACAAACGAACAAACCCTTTTTCTGCTTACCTGCATAGCTTTTCCCTAAGCTTCATAAACTTCTCACACACTCTTTCTCACGCAGTCCAGAATTACATGCACAACTACCTGTCTATACATACATACATATGTATAAGAATATGCGTGTGTGCGTGGTATGAATTACTTGTAAATATTTAAACGTGATTCCCGCTCGCCTATTTTTGGCAATAAAATACCATAAATTGTATGCTTACACATATGTTGTTGTCTTCTTCATATATTTATTGCTTTTTGAATTTGTTGGTGCTTTTAAATCGTCTTTTTGTCGCATAATTCGTGCGAGCATTATTGTTGGGTGAAAACGCTAAAACACCGCAGTTGGGGTACATTGAACTTCTTTCCTGCGGTGGATTTGTGATGTCACAAACGTTTACTATCGCATCGCCGATGTTAAATGAGCTGCGTGACTGCCTGCTTGCCCGCTTGGCTGCTTGCCTAGTTACTTAGTTGGCTAGCGTCGTTGGCTTACGGCTTGCCTGCTGGCTCATCGCTTATGACCGCATACTCGTGCTTTTGCCACTCGAGCTTTTCGGGCAGTTAACAAATACATATGTATATATGTGTGTGTGTGTACACACAAATATTTATGTTGCTTTGCTATGTTTGCTGCTGTTTAATTAACATGCGAGCGACGATAATGCGTGCGGAGATTTGATAAGCCCCTTAACCCCCTCGACGTCGTCACCCTTGCTGTCAGAAATTATATAAATTGTTTGCTGTTGTGCGGCATAACATATATTCCGAAAATCCGACATTTTTATTGGTTTAAAATTCGTTAGTTGGTGCTGATATGCAGGGCTTTCAGCTGCAGATTAATTCACATGTGTTTGAACTTTAAATAATTACAAATTTCTCAGTTTTGTTATTACTAAAATCGATTTAGGCGAATTAAGGCGTTTAAGTTCATTTACATGTTGTTGTAGTGGCTAGCGAATGACAAAAAGTGTAGCGTAGATGTAAACGTAGTTAAATATTTTCTGTACAACAGACAAATGAAGTTCATATTTTAAGATTTATAGATAAGTATGTTCAGTGATCCTTTCAGAAAACATACTCTTATACTCAAAATACTTTTATAATACTTTACTAAGACTTATCTTACAAGATGACTAAGCGCATTTTAGATTTTTTTTGTTTATAACAAGAGATCGTATGTATTATATGATTATATTATATGATCTCTATAATCTGCAATACTTATCTTAGTGGTAAATAGTCTAGAGATATATGACTTACACATTTAATTTACATATTCCTTAGATACCTTACATTTTTGGAATAGTTTTATATGCAGATCGCAATACCGTGAATTTATCTTGCTTCGCAAAAATGAATAAGAAAATGGACGTGACAGCGCTTATTTGTAGGGGAAATCTCAACAATTTCTATATATAATTAAATATGGAGTATTTCTGTACCGATTTCAACTAAACTGGTAGATAAAATTCCCTTTACTTTTTTACGAACTAAGCTAGTAAATAAAAATCTCTTTAAGTTACGTTACAACTCGAGAATAGGCTTAATGAGAGCGTGCGTATGTGTGACAACTCTCTCCAAAAACAGGTCAATATCTGAGGATACTTTCCCTTGCTAACAACTTTATATAGAAAATGGAATAAAATATTAGTTTTACAGGCATCTTTAAGAAATTAGTTTGTCCGAAAGAATTAAGTATAGAGTATTTGGTTGCTAAGGTTTCATATATATATTTTTTATTAAATCCTAAAAAGAAAAAAATATGGATATTTAAATAGAGATGCTTAATATTATTATAATTGAATGCATACGAAATTCTTCATGCACAGATATCGATTACTCGGATTTCAAGTTGCTACAGATTCTAGAACGTAAGGTTATTCTAATTTCTAAGTCCGCGAGAAAAAAAGCAAGTTCAGATGTTAGTTTTCTTGCTGTAAATTATATTTTCAATTTATATCGAAGTTTGCCAACTGTGCCCAAAAAATAAGGTGGCATTGTATTTATTTTGAAAATTCTTTATTTATTCCTTCCTCCCGATGCAATGCACTTATGCTAACGGTTTTTTATTCTTCGAAACACAGGTTGTAGTCGCTTTCTGGAATGGCCTTCAGTTCCGTCTTCGCTGCGGCTTGAATCTCCACTATCGTATAAAAACGGTGTCCCCGGAGCGGCCTTTTGAGCTTGGTGAACGGCCAGAAGTCGCACGGCGCCAGATCAGGTGAATACGGCGGTTGTGGAACGATATGGGTTGAGTTTTTGGCGAAATGATCACGAATTACGAGGGCAGTATGGGATGGTGCATTATCGTGGTGTAAAATCCAAGAATTTTCTTTCCACAATTCCGGCCTTTTTAGGCGGATAGCGTTACGCAAACGACGCATAACGTTCAATAATATTCCTTGTTGACTGTTTGACCGGTTGGAAGGAATTCATAGTGTACAACACCACGATAAACGATGAAAACAGTCAACATGACCTTGTTTTTTGAGCAACTTTGGCGCGATTTTTTTGGCCTCGGCTCTGTTTTGGCACGATATTCGCTAAATTGATCGGTTGTTTCGGGGTCGTAAGCATAGATCTAAGTCTCATCACCAGTTATGCGTTTCATGACACCTGGTAGTCGGAAAGCATCGTTTCACACACTTCAACGCGACGCCTTTTTTCCAAAAAATTCAATGTTTTTTTTTTTTTGGGGTACCAGTCGAGATTTGACGCGTTTGAGGCCCAAAACAGCCTTCAAAATGGTATTGGCTAAGCCTTTCGATATGCCAACTTCATCAGCAAGGTCTCTAATTGTTAATCGACGGTTTTTCAACACCAAGTCTTTGATTTGTTGAACGTGAGCTTCGTCGGTTGAGGTTGATGGTCGCCCTGGACGCTCTTCGTCTTCGACAAGTTCACGGCCGGCTTGAAACTCGCTATACCACTTGTAAACATTGTTTTTAGACACAGCCTCATCACCAAAGGCTTTCTGCGCCATCCTCAACGTATCCGCAGCAGAAAATTGATTCCGTAAAAAAAATTTAATGCAAATTCTTTGCTCAACAAATTTCGACATCGCAAAAAACGAAAAACTCACTTTTAGCAGCTCACAAAACGACACGTATCTCAAACACTAATGAATATTTTGAAATGAAATTTGACATAAATGTGACTGACAATACTACCAACCTAAAAAAATAATTCTACATATTCTTCGACGCGCGCAGTTTAAATTCAAATTATTATTTTTTGAGCAAGTTGTATACAGTTAGAAAGCCGAAAAACACGATTTTTTTCTTAGAAAACTTTTAAATTGATTGATAAAAAATTTTTACACATATTTTGCTGTCTTTTAACTGTATTTTAAGACTTAGTATTAGAAAAAGAAATATACATTTGGAAAGGAACTATAGCTGGTATCGGAAGCTCCTCTCTAAAGAGACGTTTGTGTTCGCTGAACTGGATCCCCTAAAAATAAACAACCAAAGAGAGCTCGTTAAAGTGGTGTTAAATCTAGTGGTGTCTAATCTAGCAATTCGAAAGAGTAAGCAAAATAAATTTTTTTTGACAAAATGGCGGTTTCTCAAAAAAATAAAATCGATTTTTGCCGAAAAGGCGTGGAAAGTTTGGCCTTGTACTTCCAAGTACTCTAAAACGGCTTTTCAAATTTGCGTGTAACTGCGAAAATATTTACCGGTATGATATGAAATTTTCTGTATGTATTCTTAAATATATGTATGTATATTAAGAAAAAAAAATAAAAAAAAAAAATTTATTGAGAATTTCTACTTTATATAACGCCTTAAATATGCTTTGATAAAATAAGAGGGTTAATTATTTTGTCACATCCAAACAGCTGATGTATAATGAAATGTTTGAATGTATCAATCAGCATCTTATTTATGTATCTATTCAAATAGTAGTCCAATCAAATGCAAAGTGCTCCAATTAATAACTTGTCAATAAGAATTATTATGTAATAAAATAAAAAGCATAAATGTTGAAAGTTTAATTAAATCTGCAGTTAAAATAGCTTGAAATTTAAAAACAATGTATGGCTAAAGTAATTTTCAATCACCTTATACAAACTTATTAAATTTTCTTTATTTATAGCGCTGAAATGTGTCAAAGTGTGAATATTATAATCGTTATAATAATAGATTCCCATTTATGCACATTATTTTGTATTCTTAATGCCGGCCAATTTTCATTCATATTCATTGTTATTGGCGCAGACTTTCCCACAAACGCTTTAGCATATTCATTTGTATAGTACTTATGTATATGAAATTATATGGTAATGTGTTTGTATATACATATGCCCTTAGGTGTTAAGTCGCATAATGAATGCTATATGCATTTAAATTGATTGCGTTTCCTTACACTTGTTCATGTAGCCGAGCGCTTAAGTGCTTAAATTAATTGCATATATGGTAGATACCCAATGAGAATACGTACAGCTGTGAAAAAAAAAATGTATTTGAAGGGAATTATGGTTTGGCTACATTGATTAGATAACAGTTGTTTACTACGGTAATATTTCGAGTTATAAATGAAATCGAAAAGAAAAGTATCTGCGAAATTGAGTTTGAAATTAGGATCCCGGTCTCTGTCTCTTTATCCCTAGCTCTCTAGAAGTCAACACCAGATCAAACTATCTTTATATATAAAAATTTCGTGTCACGTTTTTCGGCCGCGATGGACTCCTAAACTACTGAACCGATTTGAGCAAAACTTAGCACACTGTGCCCAGTTCGAACCAACTTAGAAGATGGGATAGTAAAAATATTGTATATTTAATAAGAGTTGCAAATTATTTTAAAACTGTCATCTCAACTAAGAAAGTGGCGAATCGAACAAACAACTAGTTTTAGCAAATTGGAAAATCACACATTCACACATTCCCTGGAATAGAACTAAATAACCTTGTGTCCACTCTCACTCACTCTCACATGCAGTGTCCAAATACAAACAGCAAAGAGAGTTTGCATTAGTCGAAGACGGAGTAAGGAAAAATGGAATATAGCCGTTATATTCTCAACAATATCAATATTGTTACCATTATAGATTATAACGGGTTTTTCAATAAAAGCACTACAAAAGTTTTTTTTTTTTTTAATAAAACAGAAACAGTTTGAGATATAATGAATTATATTATTCCTGTGAAAGCACATTCCATGCCATTATGTATGAAACTCGATTTTCTTTGCATGTCCACGACGGGCATGTTTGCCGAAGTCCAGACGCTGAACCCAATATTCTACGTTCATCAATCTTCGGTGCCTTGCTGGCATAAACCATAAACTTGTCGTAGCCTCACAAGAAATAGTCTAACGGCGTCAAATATCGCACGACCAATGAGGCCAGTTGACTGGGTCATTTCGTTAGATAACACGTTCGCCAAGCTTTATTCTCAGTTAATCGATTGTGACATTCGCTGTGTAGCTTGTGGCGCCGTTCTGTTGGAACCACATATTGTCCAAGTCCATAACATCCAATTCGGGCCAAAAATATTCGGTTATTATTGAGTGGTAGCGATTCCAATTTACAGTAACGTGCCGGTCCTGATCATTACGGTAAAAGTAGAGCTCAATGACATCGTCGGCCCATAAACCACACCACACCGTAATTTTTCCGGAAAGCAATGGTGACTCATGGAGTACGTGCGAATTGCTGCCTGACAAATAACGCATATTTTGCTTATTGACGAATATGGCGTCGTTCGTTGTCCCTATCGGTCTGCTTTTGTAGCGTCCCTATAGAAAAACCCATTATTTTGCTCTTAGAAATAAGTTACCCTTAGTCCAGAATCCTAATACTTCATGAGTCTCTTCTTTATAAAAATTTATATTCGAAATTAAAAAATGTTATGATATTTCTGTTATTTGATCCATGATCTTCGAACAAAAATTTCTTTGATAAACTGTGGAAGATCATCCCTTCATTTCAAGCTATTTCTTATGACCTTTACTGGTAATTCCCACTTGTTTAGTTATCACTTTTACAGCTATGATTCGTCTGTATTTAGCAGTAACAAAGTTGGGCCTTTCTATCAGCAAATCGTACTGTTGTTCGTTCAACGTCGATTGTTAAAATGGCGCGGGTCTAGGTTAGAGCCGATACCATGAATTTTGAACGATTTTAAGACAATCTAAGTGAATCGGGAATTTTTCAAGATATGTACGTACATACCATAGTTTTGTTCTTCGAAAGATTGACAGCTCACTTGCTTTCAGAATCATGTTATATGGAGGATGGGCGTGGCGGTCGTAAAAATTTAGCTGCCCCAAAAGTGGCTAAGAGGTCACCCATTAATTATGAGATGTGAATACATATTACTTTCAGGAACTTACTGGTTTAATTCTATAGTCAAAATAAAAATAATCAGTATTTAATTAGTAAAGCGCGAAGTGCTGGCAAATAAACTACTTTGGCATTCACATAAGTCGCATATTGTATGCGTCTCCATGCTTGTATGGTAATTGCAACAACACTTGGCTAAGGCGCTTGAAGCCCTGACATTTGTACGAAACAGAAATGAAAAGAAACACAAACCAAAAGTAAAAAGTGTTATAGAATTTTTGCGGCCAAACGTCATTCGGCGTGAAAGTGCGACCGTCGACGCGTTGATGTTCCGCGAGTCAAGCGACCAACTAACGATATGCGATATGCAGTGTGGCATAGTGGCCATAGAGGCTGATGGTGGCGACGTGCCACAAATGTTGCAAATTGTGTTAGCGCACAAGGTAATAATGAGAGTAGCAAAAACAAAAATGTAACTATAAAATATATGAAATGTGGCTGGACTGACTGACCAAGTGACAGGCATGCAGACAGACATACATACATACCACTTCTTGTTTTTGTATTTTTTTTTTTGATAGGCACTTGTATTTGCGCATGCGCGTCACACGGTCACTCCGATTTTCATTATTATGCACATACACATGCGCGCCTGCGCATAAAAGCTTACTTCAGCACTTAAGCATGCATGTATGTGCATACATTTTCCTTCGCACTTTTCACTTTTCTTCGTGCGCTGTTCACTTGCACTTTACTCGACGCGCGCACGGCCCTTTTACTTTCCTAGCTTCTTCAATGCACAATTGGCAATGATAATCGTAGGCGCATTGTTGTTGCTGTGCTGGTGTTTGTTGTCATTAGCTTTGCTGCACTTTTTCCACACCTTATTTGGCTAATGCGAGTAGTTGGTTCGCTTTATGACTGCATTATTATGCAGGCTGGCTTTTGCGCAATCGCAATACGAGCACACACTCACACGCATGCACATACATGTAATAATGCATAATAATGCGCTGGTCTGCGCCGCTTGCCAGCAGAATGTGAAATTAGCCATTCTGTTGTGTGTGTGTGTGGCTGCGAACACACGAATTCCGCCTAATGCGGCCACAATCGCCGCTTGGGCTTTTCATTCGTAAACTTGGCCTGCAGTTTGGCTAAAAATATCAGCCAAACAATGTGGCGCGCAAACAAACCCAGAACGGTAAGCATTTGCATGTATGTGTGTATGTGTGTGTGCGTGCTTTGCAATGTTGCCATTTGTTCGCATATTGCTGCCTGTGTTGCAAGTAGTGCTTGTGGCATGCCTCCTGCGTGCGCGTACGTGCTTTTGTGGCGTAATTTGGCCTACAAATGTTAGCCCATTTACTTGCATTGGCCCATTAAGCCGTCACTGTGCGTTTTGTATTTGTTCTTTGAATTTATTTTTAGTGTTGGCGTTGCCACTTCGTTGGCAAGTGTGATAACCACTGTGCTTACTTACATATCTATAAATATATTTCTATTTTATTATTTGCATATGTATGCTGGTGCAGGCCGCTCTTCTGACTTACGAGCGCTTAGAATTATTGCGATTTTGATTTATGCTGGACAGCTGAGGCTACTTAATTTATTTATATTCGCTTCGACGACCATTCTTGTTTTCCAACAATCGATTTGGCTTGGGAAAAACCCCGATATTTGCATGCAACATGCGCAATTAGTAGCATACATAGAGACATTCGAAAATATAATAGAAACCTATAAATAACAATTGAGAATAGAAAGTCCAGGAAGCATATTTCATATTCCTCTTTATGGTTGGTCGTAAGTTTTAGGTCATAAGAGTTCTACGAAAGCGAGGTGTCGCCTTAAGTATTAGGTGAGCAGCAACTATAAATATAGTGGCAATTGTTAGGGAAAACAACCGTAAGATCAGCGTAAAATACTTCGAGCGATTGTAGTATTTTCGAAATCAGTTGGTTTGACTACAGAGCAACCTATATACTAGAAAAGATCAAGACTCAAGTAGTACTAAGTGCATACTTGCGAGACTACTTGGTATTTACTTGTTAAATATGTAGAACACTGTCTTTTAATAGTTGTAGTAAGTCTAAATATATATCATTCTAACTTAATCAGAGCAACTACAGACCCAAAAATCTGCAATCTACTACCGACCATATTTTCACCACGACAGCACGAAAAGGACAGTCTGAATTTGGTATCCCCGCAAAGTTATTACGGCGGTGTATACTCACGTGGGGCAATACTAAAAGCTCCGTCAGGATCGCGAAGGACACCTCCGAGCCATTCAATACCAAGCGATATTACAAATAACGGGACTTCCCAACGTGTGACTGCTTCCACCTATTGCTGCATAAATTATGTGATACAGTGCTAAATAGAGAAAGTATAATCTTCTATATAGAAGAGTATACAGCTTTTGGCGTACGCCGAAGATATTGATATCAACAACCGCGCTGTTAGTTCTGCTTTATCCGCACTGGATAAGGATGCGAAGCGTTTGGATTTGGTTGTAAACGAGGACAGGACGAAATATTTCCTGCCATCAAACAAACAGTCGTCGTACTCGCGACTAGACCCTTACGTCACTGTTGACAGTCATAACTTCAAAGTTGTAGATAATTTCATTTAGCTTGGATCCAGCATCAACACCAACAACAACTTCCGCTTTGAAATCCGACGCAGAATATCTCTTGACAGCAGGTGTTACTTCAGACTGTGTAAGCAATTGAGAAGTAAAGTCCTTTTTCGACGAGCAACGATCAAACTCTACAAGTTTCTCATCATTTCCGTCCTGCTATATGGTGCAGAGGCTTGGACAATGACATCATCTGATGAGTCGGCCTTAGGAGTCTCCGAGTGAAAGGTTTTGCCAAAGATTTGTGGTTCTTTAGGCATTGGCAACGGTCGATAGAATGATGAGCTGTACGATATATACTGCGACATTAACATACAGGGTGGGCCATATAAAATTTTAAATTTAAAAAGTCAATAAAAAAAACGGCTTGATATTTTTCAAAGGTCTAACATTTATTTAAAAGGTGGTTTTATGAAATTTATTTGTGGAAAACAGTTTCGGACAAATGACCACCACGGCTGAGTTTACAGTAGCTTATCCGATCCACCCAATTTTGGAGTACTTTCTCGACGGTTACAGGCCTCATGGCAGCTACAGCAGCTTGAATCTCGTACTTTAGATCTTCAATTATTTCTGGATGGTTGGCGTAACATTTATCTTTAACAACTCCCCATAGAAAATAGTCCAACGGAGTTAAATCGCAGCTTCTGGGAGGCCAATTCACATCACCTCTTTTGCTGATTATGCGATTTTCGAAGATAGAGCGTAAAAGATTGAGTGTAGCGTTTGCTGTATGGCACGTAGCGCCGTCCTGTGCCCCAAATGCGACAATTCTGTTTCTTAACGTAACCATCGAGGTGGAAATGAGCCTCTTCCGAAAAGATGATTTTTCGGTAAAATTGACCATCCTCGGTCAAACGATTTTTTGCCCAATCTGCGAACTGTAGACGGCTCGGGTGGTCAAGTGGCTTCTGCTATTGCCCCAATTGAACTTTATATGGCTTCATAGCGAGGTCTTTTTTCAAAACTTGTCGCAAAGTTGTTCGCTGAATGTTTAATTCTTGCGATCGACGGCGAATTGAGGTGGATGGATTCTCACTAACATTTTCAGCCACAGTCGCAATATTTTCGGTTGAACGCGCGGGAAATGAACGTTGACGTTTTGGTTTATCCACCAACGAACCAGTTTTACGCACACGCTTGACAAATTGTTACGCAAATTGAACTGATGGCACTTTGTGTCTGTCCATTTTTTTTTTTTGCCAAATTTGTCACAGCTTCGGTTGAAGACTCACCACTTTGGGAAAAAAGTTTTAAATATTTTCCAGATTTCTTGTAGTGAATAGCGACCCATTTCGTAAATTTTAGACTTTTTACTGAATATCTGTCACTTTCCGAATGGTATTTGACGTTTCCAATGTCAAAATATAGATAATTCAAATTTAAAACGTTAGAACGGGTGGGTCCGTTACTTCAGCGAATCAGGAGTCAGCGGCTGCACTGACTAGGTCATGTTGTCCGGATGGATGAAAACGAATGGCGCGTCAATAAAGAAAAAGAAATTTAGTATTTTTCCCTACGGGATTATGCCAGTAGCTTGCTTTTATTACCAGTTGTTTGTTTGTTTCGCTGCTTTCCAAGTTTCGCAGAATAAACTCCAATTTGCTTCATTGCATAGTTTTCCAGAGTTTGTGTAAAAAACGTTGGAAACGTTTTTGGTATCTTTGGAGAAATGAGTTCCATAAAATCTTATTGGCTTCAGATTCATATATTAGATTTTGTAGCATTCTTCACTAATTAGAAAATCGAAATGACACTTATACTTTTTTATTTTTCTTTTTGTTTTGCAAATGCTTTTCTTGGTTTTTGCCAAGTGTCTTTTTATTTTTCGGGAGGCGAATTTCTCTACATACCCTCGTGGCCTACCGGGTGACCCTACCGGGTTGTGGCTGCTTATTTCGAAGCGGTGTTTATCCATAACGTCACCGGAACTTTATAGGATTTTTGAGGTGGATAGTCCGAAGCCTCCTCTCCTGTACCTATTTTTATATCAGAAAGAGGGGCACGATCCGAATCAAGTCTTTGTACGAAATTAATCTGGCAAGGAAATTATGGTTTCGGTTCATGCGAAGTTAGTGTTTTTTTTGTGTTACTTTTTGTTTGTGTTATTTTTTTTTTTTTGTTTTTTTTCTGTTTTCTGTTTTTTGTTTTGTTTTTTTTTTTTTTTTTTTTTTTTTTTGTTTTTTTTTTTTTTTTTGTTTTTAACAGTAGATTCGAAATCTGTGTGTTTTGAGTAAACAAATCACTCATACGCCCAGCATCACCGCAAAATTTGCAAAATGCCATTGTTACAAACTTTCTAAAATTAGTCATCCAACCGCGCCGCGCGCGTAAATAGATGCAAACAAAAATCACCAGCAAAAACTAGGAATTTGTTGCAAAATTGCATATTTTAGGCAAACACTCAAAATGACTAAGTCTCAAATGTCTCAGCGCATTTTCGGTGTGATAAGCAAATGAGTAAAAAGAAGAGACAAAAATTTGACAAAATGTGAACTACAACAAAATAACTAAAATATAGAGATACAAGTACGCATTACTCATACGCATAAATGAGCACAACAACAAAAGCAAGCAAATAGTTGAAATTAAACATATTATTATAGCTCTTTTTGTCTAAAGCGCGGATCAAAGTCGAACATAAAAATTGTGTTAAGGTAAATACCAAAAATGTGGGATGCTGTTATTAAATGGCCAACAAAACGTTTCAGTTACACTTGCACCGCAGATCAAATTAAATTGATGTTGAGTTTTTTTTTCGATCATAACGCTCACTGCTCAGGCGGTTGCCATAGCGCGCTCAGCTAGCGCATATAAATTAGAGAAACTCTTATTATTTTTATTGGGACAAAATTCAAATGTTTTCCACTTCATGTTTGTTTATGACAATTCCACAGCCGAAGGGTGTATGCCAAGCTGCTAAATGAGCGCTGTGCTGCGCATGCGCAAACGGTGCCACGGTGAAGCACCAACAAGCCAGCGCTGCCTGCTGCTGTTGGAATAGATAAGTGCAATGTTTTGGTGGCGTTGTTGCTTTCATTTGCACTTATACGCACACATATATGTATGTGTTTGTTGGTTTGCTGAACAGGCCGCAGTTGTTGCTTTGGGTGAAACTCGTTGATTTAACACGAAAAACAAACAACTGAGCGCCTAGACTGCCAAGCATTATCTTGAGTATAACTATTTCAGCCAAAACAACAAGCAACAACAACAACAAATAGCAAATGCAGTTTCCGTCACCAATGATGTGTCTTGGAAAAAAGACAACAACAATAATAACAATATTCATTAGCCATAGTGGAAGTTTTAGAGCGTTTGCTCTTGTTGTTGTTGTAGCTGTTGTTGCCATAGTTGCTGCAGCAGAAGCTCTTGCCGTCATTGTGAATGGCCAACGCGCAAACACACACGACGGCACACGCCTACTGCTGCTGTTGCCACTGCTGCCGCTGAATTCGCTCTTTTTTCTCGCCGTTTTCGCCGTCGCTGGATCCGTTGCTTACCACTTTCGTTGTTTTCACCACTAGCGCATTGCCGCCACAACCGCTTGCCATCGCCTGCTGTCGTTTTTATTGGATTTCACATACAACTACATATGTATTTGCTGTTGTTGCAACGTCATTGTTGTTTTTACGCTCGCTTTTGTTGTTTTTGTTTGTGTTTTTTTTTACTTTTGTTCGTCGCGAACGATTTTTTCAATGGAATAGAAAGTGAATTCATACATGTTTTTATAGCCGCTAAAAGTAGCAACAGCAACAACAACAACGACAATCGAAGCACTTAACAGTCAACAGCAAAAGTAGTCCATGTCATTGACCTTAGGCAAGCGCGACGCCAGCGCTATTTGCAGCGTATAACGGTTTTCAATTACAAACTTTTGCTTTTTCTCCATCCTCTTTTCCCCGCCGACTAAGCTCTAAATATGCGTGTACAGTGTGCACTGGTTGTTGTTTTTCTTTTTCTTTTTGTTGTTGTTGCTATTGTTAATGAATTTTGTTTTTGTTGTTGTTAGTATTACTTTTGTTGTTAGTATTATTTTTGTTGTTGTTATTACTTTTGTTGTTGTTAATGATTTTTTTCTAGTTAGTACCGCTTTTGTTGTTGTTATCGCTTTTGTTAATGTTGTTATTGTTCACTCAATTGGCTTGTGTGTGTAGTTATGCGTCGCAGCCGGCAGCTTGTTTGTTTATGTATTCGGTTAATGGGTGTCAAATGAAATTGCAAATTGCTGGATATTAATCACAAAAATAAACACACTTTCACACGGCAAGTAGCGCGCGCAGGCGAGGTACTTCAGCATAGCTGCGCGTTGTTGTTTGTGTGGCATGGCAAAAAACAAAATAAATATTTTTTGCAAATATATCTAGTATTTGGTGTTTTGTTATTTTTGACTTTGGCGTCACTCATACGCAGCGGCCGACACGTGCAATTATTAGTATTGTTTTTTTTTTGTTTTTATTTTTTTCAAATATTTAAACATTTTTTATGCATCGAAATTGGCACGTAACACCATTTCCGATTCGTTAAAGGGCCCCATAGACGGGCCTGTAGACACTAATGCTTTTGCATGTGCCCGTTCAGCAATTTCTTATACAAAAACAATACCGGAAGTTTATAATGGCTCTATTAGTGACGCATTCCTGTGTAAAAAAGCTATAGATAGATATTTTCGAGTGAAGTATAGTTACCATTTCCACATTAAAAATACCAATTAGTCATTCTTTTTGAACCTAATTGATTTTTCCCTTATATTTCACTATTGTTTTAGTGTTGAACTGCATTGCTGTATGCTATTTGTATATATGTTAATGAAAATCTATTATTATCAGTACCTTAAATTCTATAAGCTTCTCCAGTTTTTCAGTCCTCCACACTTCTCAAAAGCACTTTTTGGAATAGCCTCCAGCGAATATTGTTTTTTCGCTTCGATCGATTGAAAACGGGTTCCATTCTTGTTCACTTGTTTGAATTCCAAGCTCATAAACCCGTGTCTTATCGGCAATTATAACGCTCTCTATGAATCCGGGATCGGAATTCGCATGACCAAACGCCTCCAAAGAGACCTGTCTACGGTACACTATTAGAAAAAAATTAATCTTTATCGGGACGAGTCGAACAGTAACGCATTTCATACCCAAAATATGCACTTAAACGGTTACGCAAAAATTGTCGACCTCTCTTGCCATCTCTCTAACACTTACCTGCCGATTTTCAAGCTCCATATCCTAAAATTTTTTCATATTTTCATCAGTTGAAGAGGTCGAAGGTCGTCCAGAACGAGTCATGTATTCAATGATCTCCCGATGGTCATTGAAGGCTTTGTACCAATCGTAGGCTTGTGTTTTTGATAAAACTTAATCACCGTACGTCTTTTCTAATATTCGTAGCGTTGTTTCCGCACACGAAATTAGTGAGAAATACAAAGCTTCAGACAAATTTCTTGTGCCATATTTTTATCCACAGTAAAACTCACAACGCACTACTGGGGTGTACTGACTTAATCAGCTGCTGTAAACGAAATGGTTAACAGATCGCGCTCATATTTGGCATAGTAATTAAGGACAGCCCTATCAACTTAGCAAGATATTAGTTTGTCAAAAAAGTCTTGCGGTATTTTTATTGAATTTTCAATTGTTCACAAAATTGGTAACAATATTGCGATTTAAGTGAAATATGCGCCGTTTTGTTCGATGACGCTTTCCCAACGAGATGCCAACTTCATAATGCCCCTCTCATAGAAGCCCGCTTCCAGTTTTCACAGGACTCTTTTGTGGCCAACTTCAGACTACCAAGCGCGTTCGCCATGGATAGAAACAGGTGGTAATCACTTGGTGCGAGATCCGGACTATACGGTGGATGTAAAAGAACTTCCCATCCGAGCTCCCGGAGCTTCTGGCGCGTTACTAAAGATGTGTGTCACCTGGCGTTATCCTGATGGAAGACAATTCGGCCTCTGTTGATCAAAGATGGCCTCTTCTGCATGAGTACTGCCTTCAAGTTTATTGTGATCGATATGTGCGAGACTTTAATGAAATGATACGTTTTCCTAATTGCCTCAAAATTTTGTAACCTTTTGTTGAATATGATTGATGTAGGTCTAAACTCAAACAATAATATTTTCCATTATACTCGTACCCTCCATGAAAATAAGGAGCATTCTTACTATACATCCTCAACATTATTCTATAGAATTCCAAACGCCGACCCGAACATTCCTACCTCAGTAATATTTTGATTTGGAATTAATTGTAGGTTAAAATAAAGTTTCGGGTCATAAATTATTATGATTAGTGCTACGTTTCGAATGGCTTAAGTTCGCACTACCACCCTACGAACAATAATAATATGTCAAGTCCCTGGCCTACCATAGTAAAACACAATTTTTCCACAAAATTCTTTCTTTTTTTTTATGTAATATAGTTCACCCTACAACATTTCGATACCTTTTTTTTTAGAATGATTTGTCGTTTGCTTCAAACTAGCGCTCGGTTTCACCGATCTCCCCCTTTTTTTGACGAAAATTTCTTCCAAGTTAGCATTTTTTTTTTGAGATGAGATTGTCACTAGGGGCCAGATATAGAGAACACCGAAGCCAGATCTGGAGAACACCGAAGCAATTCGAATATGATTCGATATGGAATTCTGCCGTCGTTTTCACTGACATGCGATACGGTGCATTTTCTCGGGAATCAGCATTTTCTTTTACTTCAAATATGGCTCTTTTTCGGCGATTTCATCTTTCAAACGGCTTAAAATCGCTATGGAACAGTTACTTCCATTTTCAATGTAGTCAATGAAAATTATTTCAAGCGCATCCTAAAATAAAGACGCCATAACCGTCGTCGTTGATTCTGGTGAGAAGTGAGCTCGCACGGCACCTGTTTCGCACAAAACTTACTCATACCCAAATATTCATTAATTATATTATACACACATTCAGTTAATATCTTTAGAGTGCCTGTTGTCTTGAACAGCTTCCCTTTCGGGGCATCCGAAATTATTTTGTAGACTTTTTTGATATTTTCGTCGGTAACAAACTCTTTTGGGCGTCCACTACGTTTACCGTCTTCGGTGCTCATTTCAACACCTTTAACCTGAGTATACCATTCCTTGGTGATTGGTTTTCCTGATGCATTGCTCCGAAATCCAACATCATGCCTATTTATGATAACTGTAAGTTTGTATATACTTTCCCTGTACCTATTCAATAAGTCCTTAGCTCTTGTCTTCTTGCATTTTGGCCATGTCTGCTTTGCTATCTTGCATTTGGTTATAGATTTCCAGCTGTTCTGAGTATTTTTTCAAACTGTGTATTGAGCTCCCTGTTGGTTGATCAGTCAGCAGAATTCCGCAGTCCTTCTCTATGCCTAGTACTCCCGCTTTGAAGATGCCAGCTAAGTTTGGTTCCGGATTGAGTGAGCGCTCTCAAGGTCTTCGGAGTATTCCCCCGTCTAGAGGGTATTTTCACCTGAAATAAACTTTGGGAGGACAATGCCCGTTTTATTTAAATTTGTTATGAGCTGGCTCAGAAGTGATGTAAATGTAGCTTGTTTCATATGGAAAAGAAATAAATGAGGAAATTGTTCAATTCTTTGTGTCTTGAAAAGGGATGTTGGTTTATGCTGTTGTGTCTCAAAAGCAACAATAAAAGAACCGTTATACCGTTATTTATTACGTTATATTTATTAAAAACTTCGATGAATATTGAGACGAGGAGAGACTGATTGATCTGAAGCCTTTGAATGTGACAAGAGAGCTTTTAGCCGCATTCGGTTTGGACGCCACCCTAACCTGTCTCCAGGCCACGGAGTGTGGTTTTATCTAATGCAATTCGAGTATATGGTATACAACCAGCTGAGTGACAGCTTTGGCGTCCGTTGAATTAGCACAGATATGGGTCCATGAAGTCCCGGAATGCCCAGGTGAAGCGGCACTCGCCTAGAAGGTCTAAAAAGGCTGTACAGCACTCCCGAAACTCTCCAACTGGTATTTTCTCCGCAGCTTCGTTTCGTGGAAATGTGGAATAAGCGTCCAGGAGCAGTTTCAGTTACTTCTCCCTGTTTAAATACCAGTCATGAGTCTCATTTCAGAGTCAAAGAGGCTGACTGACTACTGTTCAGCACTAATTTGATAAAAATGTAAATTTATTGTTCCTGATATTATTTCAATAAATTCCAGCTTCATAAAGATAATAGAAAACATTTTTGAAATTATTTGTAATTTTCAGATATGTACGCTTATTAGGGAGGTATGTAGATGTTTAAAACATATTTTTAAAATTTTCAACCTTTATATTGTACTAATAGCTTTTTATCATATATTTATAACATACACTATGGAGTGGGTCAGAGCTTTTAACCAAAAAAAAAAAAAAGATTCAGACGTCTTAGAAATACCATCTATGCAAACAATTTGCAACGCACTTGAACGATTTGGGACCAAAATATTGATTATGTGATGTCGTTGATCTTGGTATTACAAAGATAATTTATTTGGAAGACTACGTTCATTTGTTCGTGTTAGGGATCACCTTAATGTTCATAGTTGCCTCATTATCTTGTGACAATTTTAACATCTCCAGCGGCAGTATCTAAAAGTGATAAGTTTTCAGTGGCCTTGATATTACTTAGGTAATGAGCGAATTGCAAACGCCGACGCCAAGTAATTAAGGAAAATAGCAAAATATTATTGCGTTTTACAAATTATTAAAAACAAAAAACTATTTCAATAAAAAATTGGCACATAAATACTTGATGAGCAAGTGGAGCGTTGTTGTTATACCAAATCATTACATTTAATTTGCCAAAATCGCTTTAGCGGGAGGTAGCGCAGCATACAGCTCGCCACTTCAGTTTTGCGAACAACCATTACACATCGCTGAGCGACGACACTACTGACCCAGTTTCGAGCGTAGAAAGGCGGTCGCCTCGATTTTGTTTACCGATGCTGTGCAGTGAAGTGGCGTTGCGAGAGCGCGGAGGCTGCTGGTCCGATGGTCTGCTGAAGGGGCGCACGAACACACAGAGCTCGCGCGGTTCGGATGAATGAATGAAAGGGGCAAGATCAGCGGACGCGTTAGGACGGTAACGCAAAACAAATAAACACTTGTCGAAATCACAGCCAACAACAAAAACACATGCGAGCGACCTCCTTGCGAGCGACCTCCTTCAAACTCACAGACGTGTGTTGTGTCGGTATGTAGGTAAATGATCGTGTGAATATGTAAAGCAATCGTGAATAACTACACGAGTTTTGCTTGTAAATCGGCAGTCAAAACAAATAATACACATACATATACATACAGAAATACACAAACAAAACGACAAGCAGAACTTTCTAAGTGAAAGTCGTTCAAGAAGTGGTTTTGATTAATCAGCCAGACAGGTTAGCTGACAGCAGAGTGACCAGCGATCAGCCAACGATCTGTACAGTCAAACGAAAAGTCTACCGAGCAGTCCATTAACATGTTGTTATTGTTGTTGTTGTTGCTAACCGCCAAAGTTTTGATTTCGCAAAGTTTAGTGAATGAGTTCTCGCTGGATTTCTTGTGTCCAGTCCACTCCAATGTGGTGACGTCATTAAGTGCGCTTAAGTCCACACTCACTTCCTGCATCTTACAATAATCGCACCATAATAAAGACGGCATAAAGGCATACACGAAAATAAAACCTGTCTGCATTTATATTGCCTTATTCGCGCATTAAAGGAGAATCCGTGCGAACTTAATGAAAGCTGTTAAAAGCTTTTGCTCATTACTCAGATTTAGTGGGGTAAATATAGGCATTTTGGTCAATATAAATACTTATAAGGGAGGGGGGAAACTAAAAATATTTCCCTATGTGTTTTGTAAGGAAAGCTTTTGCTAATAATAACCTTTAAATGCGTCACAAATTCATAATATTCATAAATATTATTTCACAACAACCATACGGATACTACAGTAAAAACTTGGTGGTTGCTAACCACAAAATTTGCGACCGATTTTTTTGGAACAATAACAAAGATACCAGCATAGTTCTCTCAATGTCTGTCTGAGAGGTATTTGTCAAACTAATTTGAAAAATGATTTTTATACAATAAATCTCTTTCTAAAGACAAGAATGATTTTCAAATATCTTGTTATAAAGTAATTTATCACCGATTATTGTATATTATACATTCATTTGCTGAATGTAGGGTTATCAGATGCTGATACTCAGTTTTGTGGCCAAACCTCTCTTTTGTGCGCCCTCTGCTCGACTTCGATTTGAAAAAGATTCAGATCTTTCTGTAGGAATCCAGCACAGACACATTTCAAAACCAAAACATTAACCAAAATGTGCTGTGTCGATTAATAGGATAGGTTCTGCTATTTTCTATATACATTAAGACCAAAAAGCACACTGGACACTGTAGTTATATTCCACGGGTACATGATATTTCAAAAAAGAAAATGTATTCCTTTAAGTTGGCAGGACTAATTACTATGCCAAATATGATCTGTCTACGACTTTGTTTAAAGTAGTTGCTTAAGTTGGTACACCTCAGTAGTGTGTTGCGATCTTTACAATGGATAAAATATCGCACAAGACATTTGTCTCAAGCTTTGTATTTCTCACTAATTTCCTGTGCGGAAGCGCTGCGAATATTAGAAAAGACTTAAGGTGATTAAGTTTTATCAGATACACAAGCATACGAGTGGTACAAAGCCTTTAAAGACGGTCGAGAGATCGTTGAAGACATGCTTCATTCCGGACGAGCTTCGATCTTTTCAACTGACGAAAATATTAAAAAAGTGAACTGCAAACGGTCTTTTTGGACATGCTTGATCATGCGAATTCCAATCAGATTTTCATGGAGTGCATTATAACTGCCGATGAGACATTGGCTTCTGAGTTTGACATTCAAACAAGTCAATCATCGGAAACACAATTCATGGATTTTGCACGAGGATAACGCACCATCGCATCGAGTTATGATTCTGACCGAATATAAAGCCAAAAAGCAATGAATACCACCGATCAATCACCGTCTTCAACAGATTTGGATCTGTTCGATTTTTTCTTGTTTCCCAAACTGAAATAGTCGTTCTGTTTTCAGTCGATCGAAGAGATAAAACAAATTACACTCAAGGAGCTGAAGGTCATCCCACAAAATGCTTTTAAAAAGTGTTTCGAGGATTGGAAAATCGTTGGCATAGTGTATAACATCTGGTGAGGTTCCCATTAAGGCGACAAAATAAATATTGATGAATAATGTCACAATGTATTAACATATTTCCTATGTATGGCTGCTATCTCTCTGATGCCAACGAGACGATTTTCAAGCACTCGAGCTCGTCAGTTCGTTAAAACTCGTTAATGGCTTACAAGACACATGCAAGAAAACATGAATCGAGGTTATTTGTTTGGAAAACGTTTTTCTCGAGAAATAATTTAAAAATAATGAAGGAATATATTTTTTGTAATTGATCGAAATGCCCTTGATTTGATTCTGAACGGTTTTTACTTGTCAAACTTAGTAATTCTGGTTTTGATAGTAATGAACGTGTTCTAATGTGTATGGCATGAGGAGTACTGAACATTCACTTTTAGATAAATTTTGCTGAAGAATATTAAAGTACAAATAGACGGCAGTACAGTGTGAAGTACTGCTTATTACTTACCGATCCAAACATCGTTGGTTCGATGAAATCATTGCGCTTGACCGGATAAAGTCTGGGTCGATTCCGGTACGGTAGAAACCGATATTGTGGGAATTGCCCTCAATTAATGTTGATTTTTTCTAAATTTATATTTGTATCTGTGAAAATATTAGGTGAAACAGCATTATCTCTATTCCCCTTAAACAAAAAAGTTTTTATACTTAATTGTTATATACCGTAGTAAATAATATTGGGTGGTCGAAAAAATTTTTTCGTATTTCGTCAGTAGAAATACGAAAAGACTTTTTCAGCTTCCCATTGTTAGCTGTTCCCTACTTGACTTTTTTCAAATATTTTCTTTGCTTTATTTAATTTGTTTTACAATAAACAAATTATTATATAATTAATTAAAAATAATGTAGATTTACAAGATATAATGTGCTTTAATAATCACTGATCCATTTTGAAAAATATTGCATTTCCTTGATCCCGTAGCAAGCAGATCTCCAGTAGGGCCTTCAATGTTGCGGTGAGTAAGCGTTTTGTGCTTAAAACTACATCTGATTTAAAATCAGACAAAAATTAATTTTACAATAGATGAATACTGGTAACGATCAAAAGACCAGTAAAAATTTTATTTTTTGATAAAATGAAGGCTTACCAAAAAAAAAATCTTTTTTGTTAAAAAATGTAGACTTTAGAGTCAAAAAGCATCAATTCACACCCAACAAATTAATCTAAGTATTTTGTGATGACATTTTCAAGTCAATCGGTCCCGCTGTTTCGTAGATATTTTCTTTACCGACTATGAAAACAGCTCTTCGAGAAAGATCCCTTCAAGGGCTTGGGAGCCGTAATTTAAATAAATTTTACAAATACACTAATTTCTTCAAAAGGATGGCCGGATCAACTCAAATTTTTTTTTAAGACGCTGGATGACTAATTTTTTATTTGATTTCAGTCCAATTAAAATTTGGCTTCGAATAAAACATTATCTAAATAACTACCGTTACTAAAATCCGCATACACATGTAAATGCTTGTGTGTGTGCAAGGCAAATCAAATTCTTCTGCTTTCTTCAGCTCAGAGCAGTCAATAAGCTTCTTGATGTCTGCACTAGTGACGCTAAAGCCAACTTTAAGCCGACAGTGAGAGCGACAAACCGAATCTACTGCTATACGTACATATGTATGTATGTGTGTATGTATGAACTTAAAAATGTATGTGGGAATGTATAGTATAACCCGCATTAACATAATTTTGGCCGCGCTCATTATAACTTGACCCACATTTTAACCAACCAATAAAGCGGCAAACCAATCGACCAACTATTCAAGCCGCAGCGCCGCGCCGCGCAGCAAAACCCAAGTAGACAAGTGGTGAATACAACAACAGACAGCATATCAAAGAGAAGGAGAAAGAAATTTCCAACGGTACATTTACCAGCTGATTTGCTTTTTTCTCATTCCTCTTTCAGCGGCTTTCCGCGGCGGCAACACACATTCACCTTCACAAACAGCGAGTATGTATGTGTGTATGTGTGTGTCCATTGTTGGAGCCAACGTCAGCCTTACGCTTACTCTACTCGCCGCCTGCAATTTTATTGTTGTAGTGGTCGCGCTACTACGACTACCGTTATTGCTGTCGCTGCTAGCGATGACGTTGTGCTCAGCATTATTATTGCTGACTTTTTTGTCGGCGCTGGTTTTTATTACGTTTATGTTCGTATGTTTGTGTGTATGTGGAGTGAGCATAAGCGATTTCCGTAGCTATTTAAGTGTTTGTTGTATTTTTTTGCCGAAATCTTGCCGGCGAACGCAATTTAACCAGTCGTCAGGAGAGGTTATTGACTTTTGGACGCTCGCATTGCTCGTAGAAATCGAATTTGGTGCGTAAACGCTTTTTCAGCTTTAGTTTTTTATTTGAGAAATTCCATACATACAAACATACCTACATACGCATAGTGTTTTTTTTCAGCGGTTTTAGGCGTTAAGCCAAACTTGCTCCGAAAGTTCCACATGCTCACGCGTGATCGCTTAAAATCTCGTCGCTAGTGCGCCTTAAGTTCATACATGCCTGCAATACCGTTATGTGGTGCATTGGCGGCGCGCGGGGAGTGGCAGTTGTGTTGGGTGAAACTTTTTGGCTACGACGGAGCGACATTTTCATCTACACAAACAAGTAGTATGAGTAGCAAACAGTTTGCATGCTAACAGACCCAGTGCCCAGTAGGAATAAGCTGACGCGCATAAGATCTCATTCAACTGGGACCGAAAATTGTTTATCTAGCTTGTAAGGAATCGGGATTCTCAACTGAGTCATAGTCTAAAATTAGCAATTCTTCTTCTTTATTGGCGTAGACATCGCTTACAGGTTGTAACCGAGTTTACAACAGCACTCCAGTCGTTCTTCCTTTTCGTTGCTTAGTGCCAATTAGAGATTCCTAGTACAGCCATATCCTTCGCCATCTGATCCTTCCAACGGAATGGAGTTCTTCCTCTGCTTCCGCCGCCGCGTACTGCTTCGAATACTTTCAGAGCTGGAGTGATTTCATCCATTCGGACACGACCTAGATAGCGTAGTCGCTGTCTCATAATTCGCCCAACTATGTCATTGTCGTCGTATAACTCGTACAGCTCATCGTTCCATCAAACGCGATGTTCGTAGAACCTTTCTCTCGAAAACTCGTAATGCCGACTCATCAGGTGTTGTCATAGTCCATGCCTCTGCAGCATATAGCAGGAGGGGAATGATGATTCACTTATAGAATTTAGCGTTTGTTCGTCGTGAGAATACCCTACTTCTCAATTGCCTACTCAGTTCAAAGTAGCACCTGAGGGCAAAACTTATTCTGAGTTGGATTTCGAGGCTGATGTTGTTATCAGTGTTGATAATGGTTCCAAGATACATAGATGAAATTATCTACATCTACAAAGTTATGAGTATCAACAGTGACGTGGGAGGAGAGTGCGACAACTGTTTGTTGAGCTGTACGCTCTTATAGAAGGTTGTTCCTTCTCTATGCATCTCTGCAGCTCGAATTATTTTCTCCAGCAGTGGATTGAAGAAGTCGCACGAAAGGGAACCGCCTTGTCTGAAACCTTGTTTGGCAATGAATGGCTCAAATAGGTCCTTCTCGATCTTGACGGTACTTTTGCTATTGCTCAATTGGAGGCATAAAATTTAACAACCCTTTATAAATATTTTTTTTGCTAAGCGTCTACATAAATACTAACCAAAAATTTTCGGGTTATTCCTCCCAACTTGAATATTAACCGAGATTAAATAAAAGGAAAACATTTGAAGCTCTTATATAAAATATCAACAATATCTTGTCAGTATAGATCTGTAAAATTCAATGCTCAAGTCACGAGGAATAAGGCAGCGGCGGCTCTGGAGCTCCTGTCGGAACTCACACCGCTCCATATAATGACAGGTCAAGTAGCCAAGCACTCACTTCTGCAGATAACAGCAGAGGGATGTAGCAAAGGCAAGGTAATCTCGTCCAAGAGGATGGCGAAGATAAGTGGCGACATTCCTATTGCCTTCCTCCCGAAGGACGGCATTACCAAAACAATTCACTTCACGAAGAGGTTTAAAGTTACCCTCGGTAGCAAGAGTGAGTGAACCGACCCCACTCTTGAGCAAATGCTAAGAAATAGCACATTGAGGTGGTACACCGACGGCTCAAAAACGTCGGAAGGAATAGGTGCGGGTATTGCAGGTCCGCGTACCAAGCTCTCCATACCGATGGGATCTTTCCGAGCATTTTTCATGCCGAAGTCTTGGCTATAAGTCGGTATATAGAGATAAACCTCCACCGCAACGAGCGAATAGCTATACTTAGCGAGAGTCAAGCGGCACTAAAAGCGATCTCCTTCTATGAGATCAAATCGCCACTAGTGCAGGAGTGTAGAGAACAGCTAAACAACCTAGTTGAAAAGGACTAGGTGCACCTGATCTGGGTGCCTGATCTGATAGCCGGCGACAAACTGGCTGACGAGTTTGCCCGCTCCGCAGCCTCCACCAATATGGTTGGGCCCGAACCGTTCACTGGGGTGGGCCCCCATACTGTGAAGGAGCTCTTTCTTCCTTGCGGAGAAGAGTCTGTAGGGAAAGGCATTGACAGCCAGCGCACGGTATGGGTCATACCAAACTGTTAGTTGGGGGGTATAACCAGAAGAGGTTTAAATCGTTAATAAACCTCCCAAGAAACAAACTTAGGCTCCTGGTCGCATTTTACACCGGCCATTGGAGGTTGAAAGGGCATTTGGCTAACATGGGCCTATCATCTTGCGCTAATTGTCGATTTTGCAACAGGGAGCCTGAAACCGCGGAGCACCTGCTAATCGACTGCATCGCAGTCTGTAGGCGTAGGTCGAAGGCCCTTGGATTCCGGATAGGGATCACATCGCCTCGCTAGCACCCAGCGGGTTATTGGACTTCATCAATATGCTGGGGCTAAGCGAGTCCCTGTGAGTTAGGAGAGGGCACAATAGACCTAAGGTCGCAGTGAATTCCTCAATAATTTATCTTATCTTATCTTATCTTAAGGTCCAGCCATATATTTACATCAAGCATTTCAGGTTTTCGTATATTTTATTATTAAAAAAAAAAACCTTCGAAACTCAAAATGTTTTAAGTAACAAAAAAATGGAAAAGGGATCGAATTGGTGAGACCTGTAAATTCCTTTAACCAAAGCTTATACTATCAAAAATGTGCAGCTCTCTATAACCATTTCAGCTGGTTGAATTTATATTCAATTACTTGCACTGATAATTTGCTCTTGCTCTCAATTTTACTGTAAATGTTTAAATCCAATTTATTTGAAACGCGATTCAAAAGTTTTAAGTTGAGAAACTGAAAAAGGGTAGTTTATGGCTTTCATCAGTTAATATCCAACTAACCATAGCTTAGTTAGAGTTTCTAACAGATGGTATTTCCTACAGGGTATTTTAAAGTCGTAAACTCAAACAACTTTTATTAAAATCCGTTGCAGATTGAAATGTAAACAGGCTAGAGCGTAGATAGATTCACACAAAGAGGAAGAAGGCAATTTATTACATTCCTAATATCCATTCATTTTAATAATATCTTATTAATGCATTTCATTATATTACACAAACACATGTATGTATGCTTATGTATGTAAACAAACAAAGCTGAAACGACTTCCACTTCTAGAAAGCGTCTGTGAAAGAAGTTCAAAGAACTGCATTGTCTTCGGGCACGAGCGCGTTTGGCCAGAAGTAAACAATCGAAAGTGGGTTACAATTAAAGCAAAGTTTTCACTTTCTCGTCGCAAGAAAAATCTGGAATCGTCAATAAAAGCTGCTAGCAATTCGTCGCTTACAACAACAACTAAACTTATTGTCGGCTGAGAACAGTCAAGCTGATGCAACAACTAGCGGCCGGTGAATGACTTTGGAACTTTCCAGCGTCAACTAAAGTGGGTTAAAATATACTTTTCAACGCAATTTATATGCCTGCAAGCAACTTTTTTATATAAACAATTTTGATTTTCAAGAAGCACACACAACTGTTGTATATGTATATGTATGTTTGTGTGTGGCATATGTGCATATGCAGGCGTGTTTACTTCGCTTTTGGTGAAAGTTGAAATTTACATTTTTGGCTATTTTCGACACAGTAGTGTACAGAATATCTAGTTATCGAAAATTTAGAAAATATTGGAATTTTTTAGACTTTTTATTAATAATCTTGTTCAATAATTCATGCAAACACATATATGTATGTATGTATGTATGTAAGTATGTTTTGTTTTTCTTTTTGTTTTTAATAGATATATGTATGTATATTGCCAACATATCCGTATTGTTGTTGCTATAGTGCAGGAAACATCCTACCAGTAATTTTGAAGAAATGTGCCTAGTTGAAAGCGCTCACACTAATACAAATCTGTGTATTTTCCGGTTACTTAGCACCAAATGTTGTGAGAGCTACAACACTGAGTGCTTAAATATACTAAATAATATTTTGACAAGTTGAAGCTCCGAAATCCGCCATTAATTGTACAATATCTAGTAGCTTCCTTTACTTGCTAAGAATTAACCATCTGTCAAGTTAGAATTAAGCAATAAGTTTAGAAGCATTCTGCTTACTGGACTTCGTGAGGGTGTATAAAGTAATCGCTGATAAATCATGGCATGACTACTCCAATAAATAAATGAGTCATTGTTATCCATATTTTTCAGACAAATCCTTGACTTGGCAAAATTTGAAGATGAGATATTGCAACGGGGTAGTTAAGTTAGAGTGAATTTCATTTACACAATCCCCACCCAGATTTAGTTCAATCTATTTATTAATGAGAATTCTACTTTAAAATTACGATTAGACACTTTTTAATTTCTCGATCCTTGGCATAATCGGCAAAGCGAACAACCAACTGACTAAAAGTAAAGTAAAATTTAACTCGAATTGAACCAATCAAACAACCTTTCCATGTATTTCGTTAGTACGTAAATACTTTTTTTGCTTTTCAAATAGACTCTTAAGCCAACACAAGCCGACCACCGTTTAATAAAGTTTTCCATACGCCTCTTATAAACCTTGACTGTGATGCCTTTCTGTGCCCTCAGAATGTTTGGTATTGTCAGTTTCCGGTAATTTTTAAATTCATATTTACAAACTTATGCTTCGCCACCAGTAAGCTACCTTGTCAAACATCTTTGAACAAGCAAAAATCGGCTAATACTGCTGCATTTTCACGTTTACTATTCGTACGAAGTTCATCAATCGTCGCTGGCTTGTTGGCATAGACCAGAAACTTGACATAGTCCCACAGGAAATAGTCCAGCCGAGCCAGTCAACTTACTGGGTCATGTCCTTAGATAACTCTTCACTAAACCAGGTTTTCAATAAATCGATTGCGATATTCGCCGTGTGGCTTGTGGTGCCGTCCTGTTGGAACGACATATTGTTCAAGTCTATTTCATCCAATTCGGGGCAAAATATTTGGTTATCATAGAGTGATAGCGCTTCATATTCACAGTAACGTCCCAATGATGCCGCCGGCCGGATTGCTGCCTGACCAATAACGCATATTCTGTTTATTGACGAAGTCATTTAATTAGAAATGAGTCTCATTATTCTGGTGGACAAGCGGCTTCAGTTTTTGCTAGTACGGGATCTTTTTTGTCTCATTGGCATGAGAACACAGGCACATTACATGTGGATCCAAATTTTCACTCTATTTCGACTCGTTGTTGGATCGTATAACTTTCCATGATGAAATGGCAAACCTTAGTGAAAAGAAATATCAAAAGAGCTAAAAAAACATAGCGTCGTTTGCTGCCCCTATCGGTCTAGTTTTGTAGCGTTCCTATTGAAAAACCCGTTATAAATGAAATTACAATGTAGTGATGGGAAAAAAACCTTGGGCACAACTGCTTTTGAGGCAAGCCATCTAATGTAGAAAATAGTCGAAATAGGAAAATAGGTTTTCAAGTCGACCGACGCGGAAGATGTGGACTTCAGTGGCTATGGTTTATGTTATGCTGAAAATAAGTTAAAACTCTAAGGAGTATTATGGAAATTTTGAAAAAAAGTTTTCCCGAAAATAGTGTGCCCTTGAATCCAAACTGGGTAAAATCTCTACTACTGTGTCCAAAAAATAAGGTGAATTTGAATTTAAACTGCTCGCGTCGAAGGATTCGGAGAATTATTTTTTTAGGTTAGTAGTACTGTCAGTCACATTTATGTCAAATTTCATGTCAAAATATTCATTAGTGTTCGTGTCGTTTTGTGAGCTGCTAAAAGTGAGTTTTTCGTTTTTTGTGATGTCGAAATTTGTTGAGCAAAGAATTTGCATTAAATTTTGTTTACGGAATCAATTTTCTGCTACAAATATGTTGAGGATGGTGCAAAAAGCCTTTGGTGATGAAGCTATGTCTAAACAAAACATTTTACAAGTGTTATAGTGAGTTCTAAGCCGGCCGTGAACGTTTCGAAGACGAAGAGCGTCCAGGGCGACCATCCACCTCAACCCACGAAGCTCACGTTCAACGAATCAAAGATTTGGTGTAGAAATCATCGATTAACAATTAGAGACCTTGCTAATGAATTTGGCATATCGAAAGGCTCAGCCAATACCATTTTGAAGGATGTTTTGGGCCTCAAGCGCGTCAAATCTCGACTGGTACAGAGAAATATACTGAGACGAACTCATTAGTAACTAGCTTTCAAAACTGATGCCGTTTATGATTGAGGCTTGGAAGAAATTATAAAAATTGAACCTCTAAAACAGCAAATGTATAATGAATTCCTCTACAAATCTAATTCTATTAACTTTCCGTCACTCCAACTAAACACCTCAATTAGCCTCGTAACATAAGCAATCGCTAATATGTGAGAGACACTTTCATGACTAACGAGAAAATTTAGAAAAAAAGCATTTACTTTTTACCGCACTTATTTTATTAATTGCATTTATATAAAAAAACATTAAAGCTAATTATATATACATGCAACCAAACAGATGTGCAAACATTGCGCTCAGCAACAGGCTGACAAGTAACTGCTGACAGGCGTTCATACTCATAATTTCACAAATTGATATGCAGCGCATGTTTTTCGCTTACAAACAATCAAATGCATTCACTTGCACTTATTATTGCACACAATACTGTATATGCCGCGCGCGCGCGCTCGCCGCCACCCAATGCTTGAGAAATCAGATGACTTTGCAATTCAATTATTGCCTTGCGCATTGCACCGCGCGCCTTCGTGCAAGCGTTTACTACACGCGTTTGCGCTGGCGGTTAATGTGTGACATTTCGCATTAGCGAACGCGAATTGCGGATTGCCTTGCCTCCCCGACTACAGTTCCGGACTATTACCTGAGCGATTATTCCGCATACGTCAATTAGCGGAACAAGGCGGGCGGTTTCAGTGGATTGCACTGAGCGCGCTGCTTCCGGCTATTAAACCAACTGCAACAACAAATGTATGGCAAGCAACAACAAAACAAAAAAGTGCGATAATCTAACGCGCTGTACAAAAACGCAATCTTCTCTCCATATCTTTTATTTTGTGTGGCGGCGTACGCGCCTGACGCTTAATGCAACGATTTATGTGCGAAAACGCTTACAAAGCTTTGGCGCTACAACCTTGATGCGAAACAATAACAAAAAACGCACATGAATAACGCAAATAATAGTGCAATTGCATTTGAAAGTGCGCTCGAGCGGTGCGCGGCTGTACCGAGTCGTAGCTGATTAGAAGATCGCCCTGAACTTCACACTGTGTTAATAAATATGCGCAAAGAAAACAATAACAACAAATCACATGTGTGTGAGCATGTTAAGAGCACGTTTGCCTATGTAGGCGTGCGTGTGAGCTCTACAATCTAATAGCTACGTACGCGCACTTGTCATTCCGCGAGTGCATGTAATAATAATAATTGTGAGCGCGCCGCGTCGCAGCTATTTTTAGAAGTTGTCGCGCAAACTTCCTGCACTTCGCGCAAACTGATGCTGAGAACTCGAGAGTGGAAGCGTGCTTACAGCTGTCGGCCAACTTTAACGACGCACAGTTCTAAGCGCTTAAGAGTTGCGCGAAAAGCTTTGGCGTTGAAGTAGCGCTGCTCTTTGCGCGGTAAAAAAGCTCGCGCTAAGCTGAGATGAGCGCATAAATGCTATAGTGCTAAGAGCGGCGAAAGCGCGTTCTAAACATGCAACTCTGCGACTGCATTTACAGCGGCGAGATGTGATGTGTAGAGCGCCACAACTGCTGAGTGTCTTTCCGACAATAAACTATTAGCACATTGCTTTTGCTGTTGTTGTTGCGCGCCACCATGACATTGCACTTGAGGCAAAATTGTGCCGCATTCTCGCACACACATTTTGCACCAAACGCCATAGTCATATTGGCCATGACTGCTTGCTGCGCGGCCCATGCGGCGCTGCCTTGCCACTGACTAACTCTACCCACTTGGCTAGAAGGCTAACTAGCTAGCTAGCTGGTTTGATGCTAGACTGGCAGACAGCCTGTTGGCAAGCAACATGCTGCAACGCGATTGGCGGCCGTTGGCTCTTAGCTGCTGGTTGTTGGTTGCAAGCCATTTTTCTCTTCAGACCGCGCCGCGCCGCGCTGCGTTTTGGCTGCTAAAAGATTTTATTTCATTTATTTCATTTTTGTCGTTGCTGTTTGTCACTCTGCTTGCTTTTGTTTTTGTTGTTAGCTGAGTTTTTGTTTTTAATTTTGCGCGCACTGTGTTCTAGCGTTAAGCGCTGGCATTCCGCTGGCATATCGACGCCGCGGCTGGCTGCGTGTTCGATCGGTTGCTCGGCCGCGCGGCCTCTTGGCCTGGCCTGGATGAATTTGGTTTTTGCTGCAATTGTTTTGTTTTTGTTGCATTGCATGCTGTTGCTGGCGAAACGCTATTTATGCGCATTTATGCTTCGCGTGTTTGTATGCATACATACGTGTGTGTGTGCGGCGTGTGGGTAAGTTGATATTTTTGTTGTAATCTTGTGTTATTATTGACCTAATCACTTGTGGAGCACAAACGAGCATTGAACTTTTACTTCCGCATGCATTGCATAGTTTTATTTTGTTCTTTTTACTTAACTTAAAAACACACACATATATATATATATGTACTCCTACGTGGTATGTGTGTGTGTTTATGGTTCGTGTTCTTCTCAGGTGCATATGAATTTGTCATTATACTTGATGCATTTGTCGATTCTCATGCGTTCCACTTAGTGCGCAGATTACTCCTCGCCTATGTGTTAGTGCAATTGTACATATATGTATGTATGAGTTGCGTGCTGATATTTGTCATTAGTACTTTAAGTAATTTTGTGCTGTTAAAATCGCTCATAATTTATAATATCATTCAAATTTTATTAAGCACGAATTAAGATTTTTTGTCACGAGATTAAATGTGTGGTGAGAAGCCTAGTATTTAAATGGTACAGCTCTAAGCCATTGGCATATGTATATGCTTTCGCACACATACACACACGAACTGTCAAAAAAAGCAACAAATTGTACAAGCATGCCAAGGCTTAATCCAATTTTCTATACATGCGATACAAACCATGGCTAGGATGGCTTTCAGTGCCTACAGCGTATTTTGGTATTTTCGATTTCGGTTTAAGTTTGAAGCGCCTTTTGCTAAATTTTTAGATAGTTTCGACGTCATATACAAAATTCTTGTCCCGTCACCCGTAATAATGAAAGAAGTATCAACTAAGTTGTCAAATGTCTCTTTTGCGACCTTCATCCGACGTAGTTTTTGCAAAAGATTCAGCTGTTTCGGTACGCGTCCAGATTCATACCCAAAATATTAACCAAAATGTAGTTAGTCGATCCATAAGAGATGTTGTGATCGTCTACTATCTTCCAGACGTCAACACGACGAGTTTCAAGCTGTGTTTCGATTTTAGCGTCTTCGAAAACTAGTGAGATAAAATTAAGTTAATTATTTCAGTGTTAATAAGACGGTTGCCTTTTATATTTCGGCTTTGGAGAACAACAACGAATACTTATCAATGAAAATCGCTTAATTTTTTTAATATTCTTCATTAAGGGGATATTCTAGTCTAGATATTTAAAAAAATCGATTTTTTTTTATTTTCAAAGTTTAACTATTCAAAAATATGAGTACAAGAGGATTTTTCAAAATTCAAATTATTTTCGGAGATATAGGCATTTTTCTGACCCGCCATCCAAACTGGTTCGGCCGGAACGCGAAACTTTAAAGGCGTTTTTCTCAAAACTGACTTTTTCGAAACGATACCCACGATTTCTCAGGCTCTTCTAGACCGATTTACTTGAAATTTTTATAGAGTCTTCTTTATTGGCTTGTCTATGGTTGAAACTAGCCCCATCTCCAAATTTTTGTTTTTATTATTTTTAAAAAATTCTAAATAATCAGAAAAAGTGATCCAAAAAAACTTTTTTTTCAGGCAGTCGCCATTTTGTGAAAAAAAATTTTTCCCACTTTTCCGTATTTCCGGCCATTGCGACATTATTCTAGAGTAATAATCTTTTTTCTTTTTGGTTTCAGATAAATAGGAGGGTTGAAATCATGGGTATGGTCACGTGGAAATTTTTAGAGACCCCCACTTCGTCAGCTCATAATTTTTGAAATTTTTTAAATTTTTTACTTTTTTTAGTTTTTAATTTTTTAGTCTTCTAAAATTAACAAATAACTAATAAAAAATGGATAGTAAGAATATTAATTGCCTTTTTTACGACACTTTAAAAATTACCTGAAATTCATGCTTCTAGACTAGAATACCCCCTTAAGATCTACATATTTTGCATGCATAGTCGAAGCAATTTTGCCAGTCTGATTGAGTTATTTTCAAAACATTCGTGCTAAACTCATCAACCGCCCCTTCAGGTGTCTAAAAACGTGGAAATTTATATTCTTCGTACTGGAATAAAAAGAAGTCACCCGGTGCCAAGTCAGAACCATACGATGGATGACTCATCAATTTAAAGTTTTGAGCGCTCAATGCAATTGTTGCAGTCTTCAGCCAGGCAACCATTTGCTTAGCTCATCTGCAAACACATTGCAATCGATTGTTATTTACTTTCGGGCTCATGTTCATACATGTTTTAAATCAACACTTTCGTATTTTTAACTTATCTCAAAACCTATCGAGATAACTAGCTGGTCAAATCTTCCTGCAATATTGAATATATGCTGGTCCCAGTAGTGCCTATAATCTTCTCAATTTGACAATAGGTCACATTGACGATCTTGCAATATCAACTTGCGCACAGTATTATTAGGTTCTGGAACATCAACTGATTTTGGACGACCTTCAGGAAATTCGTCTTGGAGTAATCTACGACCTCGATTGAAATAACAATACCATAATCACTAGTCATCGATTGAGCTTCATGGCAAAAAATTTAAGTTCATCGATGCAATGTCGCTGAGTTAATGCATGTCGAAAGTCCCAAAAATATTCGCGCGAAAACGCTTTCGATTAAATTCCATTTTTTTTAGCCAAGACGAATATTTTAAGTTACTGTAAACAACACGAAAAGCGATTATATGTCAAAATCTTCTAAGTTTGTATAACATTAATAAATAAACTTTACGATCCTCTCTAGTTCTGTACCCAAAACATTTGTGCTACAAATTTTATTGAATAAGAATTTCTTAACTGAGTTTTTTGCCACCTTAAACAATATTTCTTATTATTAACGGTACGTTCTTTAAGCTGCGCGGTTTGTGATGTTTTTTCTTTCTTACCAATTTTCATTTTAAGTTTCCAACAGGTGATAACTAGTCTCAAAAACGCCTTCGCCAGTAAATTTTCTTAACCCTGATGGTCAAATATTTTAATTTATTTTATCAATTATATGTTCTACAGATAGATTCCAGAATACTTTCAGCTTCAAGCACTTTAAAATCAATCAATTTTAAAATTTATTTTAATGTGTGAAGCAGATACTTAAAGCTAATAATCTATAATTACTAAGAGAAAAGGAAAAAAGTAACGTATTGATAATATATCGATATACTTGTAATATATGGATCATTTCAAAGTAAAAAAAACGATATTTTGACATCTTCTTCTTTACTGGCGTAGACACCGCCTACGGGATTATAGCCGAGTCAACAACAGCGCGCCAGTAGTTTCTTCTTTTCGCTACGTGGCGCCAATTGGATATTCCAAGCGAAGCCAGGTCCTTCTCCACTTGGTCCTTCCAACGGAGTGGAGGTCTTCCTCTTCCTCTGCTTCCCCCGGCGGGTACTGCGTCAAATATTTTCATAGCTGAAACGTTTTCGTCCATCCGGACAACATTAACTAGCCCACGTAGCCGTTGTCTTTTAATTCGCTGAACTATGTCAATGTCGTCGTATATCTTGTACAGCTCATCGTTCCATCGAATGCGATATTCGCCGTGGTCAATGCGCAAAGGACCATAAATCTTTCGCAGAACCTTTCTCTCGAAAACTCGCAAAGTCGACTATTCAGTTGTTGTCATCGTCCAGGCCTCTGGACCATATAGCAGGACGGGAATTATGAGTGACTTATAGAGTCTGGTTTTTGTTCGTCAAGAGAGGACTTTGCTTCCAAATTTTCTACTCAGTCCGAAGTAGCACCTGTTGGCAAGAGTAGTCCTGCGTTGGATTTACAGGCTGACATTGTTGGTGGTGTTTATGCTGGTTCCTAAATATACGAAACTATATACAATTTCAAAGTTATGATGGTCAACAGTGACGTGAGTGCCAAGTCGCGAGTGCGACGACTGTTTGCTTGATGACAGGAGATATTTCGTCTTGCCCTCGTTCACTGTCAGACCCAATTGCTTTGCTTCCTTGTCCAGTCTGGAGAAAGCAAAACTAACGGCGCGGCAGCAGATTAAAGAACTCGCACGATAGGGAGTCGCCTTGTCTGACACCTCGTTTGGTATCGAACGGCTCGGAGAGGTCCTTCCCGATTTTGACGGAGCTTTTGGTGCTGTTCAACGTCAGTTTACACAGCTGTATTAGTTTTGCGAGGATACCAAATTCAGACATCGCGGCATAAAAGCAGCTCCTTTTCGTGCTGTCGAAAGCAGCTTTGAAATCGACGAAGAGGTGGTGTATGTCGGTTCTCCTTTCACTGGTCTTTTCCAAGATTTATCGCATGGTGAATATCTCTCTGGTCGGTTGTTGATTTTTTAAGCCTGAAGCCACACTGATAAGGTCCAATGAGTGTTGACGGTAGGCTTTAATCTTTCACACAATACACATTCGGTAGAACCTTATATGCAATGTTAAGGAGGCTTATACCACTGTAGTTGGCACATTAAATTTCTGTACATAGCTCAATTCTCTGAATTTGCTTGGTTTAAATCAAAATGTAGTCCAGAGGCAAATTTATTTCCGATTTGAGCATATTTCAAATGACTTTGTATACAAAAAAATTATTTCCATTTCAATAAAACTTTGTTGTACTTGTTGTTTTTCTCTGTGCACATATTTATAATTTTTAGAATTTTCGCAATATTTTTCTTTTAGTTGTTTTTGTCCTTACTATAAAAATTCCAATGCGGCTATGACCATTACACATCATACTGGCCAACAAACTCAAACAATACACAACTATTTGTACACGCACACATACATACATGCACCATTCCGCCACCATTTTCCAGCGCTGCTTCATTTTCATTGATGAACCTCACCGCAGGCTATTTGACCAAGCAAATGGCTGGGCAAGGCCTTCGAGGTGGCTGATGGGCCGCCCAGACAGGCAGGTGGTGGGTAGGCCCAACTTAGCTGCCATGACACACCTCTCGGTGGAATGCCCTATGATGCGCGCAGCCACCACACTAGTCCACCGCCGCCTCACCAAGCAAACGGCCAAAAGTCAGCGCATGCATGCGGAGCTTCCAGCTTAAATGCAGACTCGCATATTCGCGTTTGTTTGTATTTGTGTGTGTGTGTGTGTGTGTGCATGTCGCCCTTCATTCAGTGAGCACACGCATGCATCCATACATACTCATTTAGTATATATTTTTAATTTCATATTATTGTTTTCTTCCTTGACAAACACTGTTGCAGTCTGCCTCCATATAGTTGAGTATACAATTATGTGTGTGTGTGTGTGTGTCTGTGGCAAGGTGAAGTCATAGGCATGGAAAATGCTGCACGTAATTTAATGCGACAATTTCCACCTCGTACTGCTTGAATGCTGCTTCTTCCGCATGTTGTTGCCCTTGCTTGAGAATATGTTGTTCGCAATGTTGTTGCTGTTGTTGCAATGCAACAATTTTAAACGCTTTGGCTGGCTTAGTTGCCATTTCTCGGTCTTTTGTTTCTCATTTGTTGTCTTCCATTTCATTTTTCACAATTCATCTCAACTCATATGTTGCTGCAAGCAGACAGACACACATACTACAAACATATGTGAGCGTTTGGCACACTCGTAGGCTGTGAGGGTATCATCTGCCTGGCCCGAGCTGTGCGCCCATATTAATACGAGTAGAAGCGCATGTACAACATCCATGTACATATATAAGTACATATGTAACGGGTGATTTTTTAAGAGCTTGATAACTTTTTTAAAAAAAAAAAACGCATAAAATTTGCAAAATCTCATCGGTTCTTTATTTGAAACGTTAGATTGGTTCATGACATTTACTTTTTGAAGATAATTTCATTTAAATGTTGACCGCGGCTGCGTCTTAGGTGGTCCATTCGGAAAGTCCAATTTTGGGCAACTTTTTCGAGCATTTCGGCCGGAATAGCCCGAATTTCTTCGGAAATGTTGTCTTCCAAAGCTGGAATAGTTGCTGGCTTATTTCTGTAGACTTTAGACTTGACGTAGCCCCACAAAAAATAGTCTAAAGGCGTTAAATCGCATGATCTTGGTGGCCAACTTACGGGTCCATTTCTTGAGATGAATTGTTGTCCGAAGTTTTCCCTCAAAATGGCCATAGAATCGCGAGCTGTGTGGCATGTAGCGCCATCTTGTTGAAACCACATGTCAACCAAGTTCAGTTCTTCCATTTTTGGCAACAAAAAGTTTGTTAGCATCGAACGATAGCGATCGCCATTCACCGTAACGTTGCGTCCAACAGCATCTTTGAAAAAATACGGTCCAATGATTCCACCAGCGTACAAACCACACCAAACAGTGCATTTTTCGGGATGCATGGGCAGTTCTTGAACGGCTTCTGGTTGCTCTTCACCCCAAATGCGGCAATTTTGCTTATTTACGTAGCCATTCAACCAGAAATGAGCCTCATCGCTCATCGGACGTAAAGCGCGAAACACATTTCGAACCGAACACTGATTTTGGTAATAAAATTCAATGATTTGCAAGCGTTGCTCGTTAGTAAGTCTATTCATGATGAAATGTCAAAGCATACTGAGCATCTTTCTCTTTGACACCATGTCTGACATCCCACGTGATCTGTCAAATACTACTGCATGAAAATCCTAACCTCAAAAAAATCACCCGTTATATGTATGTATGTTTGTTGTTGTAGTTTTTTGTGTGCAACTATATATGTTGTTAACATTTGTTGTAACTTTGTATTATTTGTTGTATTTGAAAATTGTTGTATACGCTTTTGATGCAATTGCAACTGTTGCTGCTGCTGATGTTGTTGCTGTTGCTGTTGCTATTGCTCTTGTTGCTACCGCTGACATGCTTGTAATATGTTGCTTGTTGCTCTTACCGCACGCAGGCGCACTTTTTTTTTGCCACCAACTGCCTACCTCTCAGCCATAGTAGCTCCTCAGCTGGAATTGTGTGGGCAACACGGACGTAAGTTTGTATGTATGTATGTATGTATGTAAGTAGCTAGACAATGTTTACATCAGTAAGAGCTTTGCAAGAATTAACTAAAAAATTGCAAAAGAAATAATTGAAGGGTACTCAAGCACATTGACAGCATTGATATGAAATTTGTGTAATAACTAGTCGGTTTAGGCACATAAGTAGTCCATACTTGATGTATGTTAAAATTTGAAGGTTTTTGATTTTAAGTCTTGCTAGATTGCCAAAAGCTCACATTCAATTCTTCAAAATTTTTATTTTAATTTTTTTTATAAATAGCAGGCCATTTTGAAGCTTTTGTTGTAATGTGAAGTAATAAAAGAAACTTTTTGTGTTAAAAAAAGATTAATTTGGTTCGAAACAGCATATTAAATATAAAAATATATTTAAAATTTATCATCTAAAATTTATTAGAGATGAGAAACTGGCAATGTATCGATAACACTCTAATACAATATATCGATTTTTGATATATATAAGAATAGAATACCGATATTTTGAATATAACGACTGCCGTCAAGATCGATAAATCAAAATTTGCCTTCAAAGCTTAAAAATATAAGCCGCTAAGTACATAATGATTTCTAAAAACAAGAGAAACCGTTAACTTCGCTTCACTGAAGCTACAATACCCTTCACAAATATAGAAGATCAGTTCATGCTAAACTTGGTAAAGATAGCTCATCAAATGAAAAAGTTTTCAAGGCAAACACCTGATACTGATCGCTCAGATGGTCTAGTTATCGTATAGAAAGAGAAACAGCCAGGCGACTCAGCTGATCATTTATATATATGCATACGAGGGCTACTATATATATTTCTGGCCTAGTAATAAAATAGGCATATTTATCAACGAAAATGTTTTTTTTTTTTGTTTTTTCGTTGGATTTGGCTCGTCTTGGAAGACCTACACGGTCGATTGCTGTTTTGTTTCGGGCTCATACGCATAGATCCATGATTCGTCACCTGTGACGATCTTATAAACGTCTTTTGAAGCACCGCGATCGTATTTTTTCAGCATTTCTTTACACCAATCCACACGAGCCTTTTTTTGAGCGATTGTCAAATTGTGCGGGATCCAACTAGAACAAACCTTTTTTACGGCCAGGTGTTCATGCAATATCGAATGTATGCTGGTGGGAGAAATGCATAGGCATTCCTCTATCTAAAAGTATGTTACATGACGGTCTTGCATTATCAGTTCACGTACGGCATCGATGTTTTCTGGCACAACGGCTGTTTTTGGATGACCTTCACGGAATTCGTCTTGAGCGAGCGTCGGCCAAGATTGAATTCGTTGTAAAGTTTTTCACAGTGCTATAGGATGGTGCTTCATAGCCATACAAAGATTTTAGTTCATCGATGCACTCTTGTCGTGATAATCCACGTCGAAAGTTGTGAAACATGATCGCACGAAAATGTTCACGAGTTAATTCCATTTTTTGGCCGTGATGAACTTTTTAATTCTCTGTAAAAAAAAAACAATTCACGATTAAATGACAAATCGTTCTGAGTGTTGTTATGCTAAAAAATGTCAAACTTTCCAATGGAAATGTCAGATTGCACCTGGCAACACTTAGTGTTGCCTAGTACAGAAATATATATAGCAACCTACGTATATATTATATATTCCCCGAAGACAAGAATCATGACAAACTTAAAATACACTGTTCAGAATATGAAAATTTGGAGGATGTAAAGTAACAGAAAAGAAAAAAAATATCATATAACAATTTAGCGATTTTTTATTTGATTCTGCTCTGCTTCAATACCCTTTCTGTCCAACCTTCTAGCTAGTTCGTCTTGAGTCTTATTATCGATATTCAGTCATTATCGTTAACCATGAAGTATCTCAGTTCATATTTCTCAAACAATTTTCACTGCTGGGTATTTAGAACATACACATATTAGCAAATATACATACATACATGCAGACCGTTTTTGCTGTCGATTCACTTTATACTCGCCAGAAATTTGTATTTAGGTTGGTATGTTGGCTTGTTACGACCAACCGGTCGGCTGCATCACAAATTTTGTTGTCACTCCCGTGTGCTACAAATTGGTGTGCCGCCACCTTTCTATTGTCACAGAGAGGTGCTGCCGCAATACATTTAAATAATAATTATAATTTTTTCCGTGATTAGACAAATTTATATAAACATAGGCTGCAATAATTATGCTGTTGTCTCCTTAGATTATTGAGTATGTTTACATAAATATAGTGCTACCATGTTTAATACCACATTTTAATAGTTTAATTGTGGTCATTACTGTCATAATTGTAGTTTAGGACAAGAAAATGCTTAAGGACAGGCTGATGGATGACCCTTCTCCAACGATAGCAGCCTTTCTATGGCAAGTATGATATATAAAGTCTTTTAAATCAGACCAACAACTATTTAAATTGTCACACATGGCAAAACAACGAAATTCAAATCCCAAATTTATAGGGAAGCTAGACTAAAAATATATATAAAATAAACATCGAAAGATATTCATGACTTTGTCATGTGGATTCAATGTGCGCATTGCGTATTTTTCAAGAAACACTCTGATCTTAATCCCATCTAAGGGTTTATGTAGTATTGAACTCAGTAAATAGAGCTTCAAAACTTCGTCTCCATTGGAAGCTTCCTTCATGTCGCATATAAGGTCTTATCGAGTGTAATATGTGAAAGACTGAAGCCCGCCATCAACAAACTGAAAAGACCTTAGCAGTGTGGGTTTAGACCTGGAAAATCTACTATCGATCAGATTTTAACCATGCGCCAAATTTTGGAAAAGACCTGTTAAAGGAAAATCGGCACTTCACTTCTTCGTTGATTTTAAAACACCCTTCCGATAGCACGAAAAGGAACTGCCGCTAAGTCTAAACTTGATATACCCGCAAAGCTAATACGGCTGTGTAAACTGGCGTTGAGCAATACCAAAAGCTGCTCTCCGATCCGTGCGATACCAAACGAGGTTTCAGACAAGCTGACTCTCCTTCGTGCAGCATCTTCAATCTACTCTTGGAGAAAATAATTCGAGCTGCAGAACTAAATAGAGAAGGCATCATCTTCTATAAGAGCGTACACCTCGTAGGGTACGCCGATGATATTGATATAATTTTCCTCAATACGTCGTTACTTCTGCTTTCTTCAGACTGAATAAGGAAACGAAACATATGAGTCTGGTTGTGAAATATGTTCTGCCATCAAACAAGCGGTCATAGCGACTTGGCTCTCACCTCACTGTTGACAGTCATAACTTCGAAGTCGTAGATACTTTCGTCCAAACCATGGAAACAGTCCTTCATTATTCCCGTTTTGCTGCATGGTGCGGAGGCATGGACAATGACATCAACTGATGAGTCGGCCTTAGGAGTGTTAAAGAGAAAGGTTTGGCGGAAGATTTGTGGTCCTTAGCGTATTTAAAACGGTGAATACCGCAGTCGATCAAACGATTAGCTGTACGAGAGACATTGGCTGCGCCGACTAGGTCATATTGTACAGATTGTAGGGAACACTCCAGCTTTGCAGGGGTTGGTTGGTGGGAGCAAAGAAAGATTTCCATATCGTTAGAAAAATCAGATTGAGAAGGCCTGGCTACAGTTGATATTTCGAATTGGTCCAAAAAGCGAAAAAGAAGAAACGACTGGCTCGTTGTTGTTACCTCGGCCATAGTCGCGTAAGCGGTGTCTACGCCAGTGAAGAAAGAAGGTCCCGATAGTTTTGTTCCACAAATTATAGGCTTGGTAATCTTAAAAGTTTTTGTGACTTTTTTATCTTGGTACTTAGCGGTATCTAGTATTTGAAATCACAAAAATTCGGTTGGGAAATTGGGTATGATTTTCGTTCGATTAATAGCCAGTAGAGGAGGTGGTGTGCTCCATGGAAAAAGTTAGATCTCACAAAAAGAATTAAAAGAAACTTTCTTAGAGACTGCGTTACTATTATAAAAAGTTTGTTTTTGTTTTTGATGTCATATTTTGTCTGTTTGTAGCCCTTTCTTTACTGACTTTTAAAAAGCGCTGTTCGACTAATTTGAGGTTTCCTCTAAAGGGACAAGCTCTAACAATTTATTGGCCATCTTCGAGCAAACTTCTGAGACTTTAATACTTACTTCATAGCATTTTTTGTGATTCTATAACAGTAAAAAATACTCACGTGTTTTACCTAAACTATTTTCCAACATCCCAGCAACTATTAAAATGTGAAGTCAGATTTATATTAACAAAGAAAACAACAATATTTTTTGTTTAATAACATTATTTTTAGAAATATATTTTTTGATTTTCTCATATTGGTTTTAGGTATAAATAATTAAATATGCGTTTCTTCTCAATATTAGGTACTTAAGCTAAGATCAAATAAATTTGCAAAAAATTACAATTTGCTACAATGTATATATATTTATATGCATGTATGTGTATATGTGTATGTGTGTGATTACTTAAAGCGCAAGGCAATGATTTTGGAAATATTTGTTATAGTGAGTATGAATAATGCTTGAAATTAACAATTTATATACAACATTTCAATAAAATCAATATAATTTCTCTTTTGATATGGTTCAATGCGTTGGTTTTTCGCTTAAATGTTACATAACTGTTGTATTTCACATAATATTTTCGCGTGATGTGTGAAAAGCGAATTTTTTAAATAATAAATAGAGCCAGCACTTAAACTTAGTAAAAAATGGTATAAAGTTCGCTTAAAATGTAAAGACAAATTATAAAATTAAAAACAAATTTTTTAATATGAAAAAATTATAAGTTTTTAATTTAAAAAAAAAAGAAAAAGTATTGGCTTTCAACTAATATGACACTAAATTTTTAATACTTTCGAAAACATTTTCAAAACGCCGTTTTTGTGAGAATCTTTGTCTATGCCTTTCTTTTATAGTTGAAATCTTTTGTGTGGTTAAAAAGTTTTTGTTGAAATATTTTTTGTAATTGAAGTTAAATTTTTTTATTTATTTCTTTTTGTAGCTGAACTTATTTTTGTAATTGTAATATTTTTCAGTTGAAATTTTTTGTAGTTGAAATTATTTTTGTAGTTGAAATTCTTTTATTAAATAATTTTTGTTGCTTTAATATGTTTTGTTATTGAAGTTATTTTTGTAGTTGTAAAATTTTTCAGTTGAAATTTTTTGTAGTTGAAATCTTCTATTAAATAAGTTTTGTTGCTATAATATTTTTTGTTGAAATATTTTGTTGTTGAACTTATTTTTTTAGTTGAAAATTTTTTCAGTTGAAATTTTTTGTAGTTGAAATTATTTTTTTAGTTGAAATTTTTTGTAATTGGAATTATATTTGTAGTTGAAATTTTTTTCTTGAAATATTTTTATAGTGAAAAATGTGTTTATTTAATTTTTTTTTTTTCAGTTGAAATTTTTTGTAGTTGAAATTATTTTTGTAGTTAAATTTTTTTTCTTGAAATATTTTTATGGTGTTGAAATTATTTTTTTAGTTGAAAATTTTTTCTTGAAATTTTTTATGGAAAAAATAGGTTTAATTAAACTCTTTTTCAGTTGAAATTTTTTATAGTTGTAATATTTTTTCAACTGAATTTTTTTTTAATTATTCAATATCATTATTCAACTGAAAAAACCATACTTTTTATTAAATTGTGAATATTACATATAACTTTTAAATATTTACGCAGAGTAGTATGTATATAACTATTTGTAGGCTTGCTAAATAGGAAAACTTGGTTACCGACAGTAGGAATATTTATGTATATACGAGTACAAGTTACAAGTTTATTTATTTATTGTCTTTAATATTGTAAGTCAACGTGTAAAATTGGCTATTAAACTATTTCCAGTATTTACTTTGCCTATATAAATGTACATATGTATGTTTATATAAATATATATTTATATACTGCTTAAATACATCAACATGCTTTTGTTGCAAAACTTTATATGCTTATATACACATCTGCATGTGGGTGTGTGTTTGTGTGCGCTTTTGCGGCTGTTTGTCATTAATTTCGTAGTTTTCGCGTTAGCTTTTGAAATAAATTCGGTAATGTCTACAATTTCAACACAACATACATACTTTTGTATTTGTTATATATGTATGTATGTATGCGTCACTTCAATTCAGCGAGAAATTGCTTACAATATTAAGCCGAAAAAAGAATTGGGCGAGTGTGAGCAACAAATGTTAAAATAAATAATTACAAAACTAATAAATTACAGGCTAAGTTATACACATATATATATAGCATATACATATACATATGTACTAAATCATTTTTCAGTTCTTCCAATTCATAGAAAAAATTTTATATATGTAGAATTTGGCGACCTCTCATGCGGCGGCCAACTTTCTTCTGCGCCGGCAGCTAGAAGTCTCCTCGCGGCCGGGCACACGCAGCCACAGAGCGCCATCCGCCGCCGCGGCCACACCGCCCAATGCGACCTCGGCGACGCGCTTTTTAACCGCAGACGCGGGATTGGCGTTGGTGCTGTTGCTGGCGGCGTTGGCGGTGGCGGAGGTGGCATTGAAGCTGGCTGCTGTGGCCTCAGTCAAGTTGCAGTGCATCGCAGTTGGCGTACGTGGCCTATGTGTTGCACTGCAAAACGCGTGTGTATGAGTGTGTATATGTGCTGGCGGATACGTTTGTGCCGTTATATATATATATTGTGTGTGTGTGTGTGTTTTCGAGCGCGCGCTTGGCTGCCACACGCTTTCACATTGCTGACAAAAACGCAATCAGACAAAATATATGCTTGTTGCTAGCAATTTTACTATTATTGTTGTTGTTTACAGCTTTTGCATGTAAGTTAAGGCAACAGTGGTGAAAACTCCGCTAACTTGATTAGCTCAATGCAGCGCTACACAACGCTTAGGTCGCCCAATCGGCGCCTCGTCCCCACACGACGACGACGGCCGCTCAGTACTGGCCCGTGGGATCGAGGTAGGCGCTCGCCTGTTGTTGGCCGTAGCGTCGTGTGGCGGAGGCGGATGTGTTCGAGGCAGAGGATTTGGTGGGCGAAGCCGGGCTACCAGCGCTGGTGGGCGGTCGCAAATAGGTGCCAGTTGGATCGAGTATGAGCATTTTGGCTAATTGAATTTTCACTTGGCGTTTGGCAAAAGTTTAAATGCAACAAAAATTGCGCTTGTTTGCAGGTTATGGAAAGGTTTGCGCAAAAATTCGACTTAACGGCGAAATTAGTAGGTGCCGGTGGGATCCAAAGTGATATCCATGTTTGTCAAAATTTCAATGAGAATTATTTAAAAGGAAGTTAATTAAAGTTCTAGCAACTTTTTACGGTGTTAAAAGTTTTTAAAAATATTTCAAAACTTTTTTTCAAAAATTTTAAAAAATATTTTTTAATGTTGAAATTTTAATTTTTTAACTTTACTTAAAATTTTCAAAACTATTTTCGAAAATTTTCAAAAAATATTTTTTAATGTTGAAATTTTAATTTTTTAACTTTACATAAAATTTTCAAAGCTTTTTTCAAAAATTTGAAAATTTTATTTTTTTTTTTAATTTTCAGAACTTTTCTCAACTCTTTTTAACTTCTTTCAGGTTTTTTTTGCACAATATTTAGTCTTTTTAGTTTTTTCTTGTTCTTCAACTGTGTGCAAACTAATTTGCCTTAATATTGACCAGTGGGATCTAGATAACCAGCCATTGTGATAAACTATTTTAAATAATTATGTAAAGTTACAACAACTACAAAGTTATCTACGAACAATTCGCTTGCTAGCTTGCTTACTTAGCTACCTTATCGCCGCTTATCTGCTGCCTTTGTCCGCGCGTGTTAGTCAAAACAGCTGATTGTCGATCGTGTCTGCGAACTTGTCTGCTGACGTCGTTCTAATGCTGCTCCTTTTGTCTTGCCGCTAAGCGCTTAAGCTTGTCTGGTGCTGCTTATATCTTGCTTTTGGCTGCTTGCTGCTCAGTATTGGCCAGTGGGATCCAAGTATTGAGCCATTGTGCAAAATAATTTTAATGAAATATTTATATTTGAAATATTTATATGATGACCGTATCGGTTTTTTCGTGCGCGCTGTGCTTCTTGCTTTTATTAAGTTCTTTTTCAGCTTCTCTGTTTATTTTTGGGAGTTTGGTTATTTTTTTGTGTGCGTTTGTCGCTTTGTCGCCGGGCCTCGTGTTTTAAGTTTTTCTTTTATTATCACAAAAGGCACCAACAATTTTTTTTTTGTTCCGCCGAAGTAGCAACAAATAACGCGAGTGTGTGTATGAATGGCGCTGCTCGTAGTTTATGTGGTTGTGGGGCTCGTTATGGACCTGCTAGTTCGGTTCTATGCCGCCGTAGTACTTCTGCGCCACACGTTCGTCGAGCTAGCTATCTATGTTTAACAGCGTTTTGTAAGTTTTTGTGTTTGCGAACGTTGCGCTGCTGTCGTTTGTGTTGGCTGGTATGAGCGTGTGTGTTTGTGATTTGTTTAAAGAAGTCACTGACACTTAAAATCCATTAAATTCTTTGGATTGTAGTCTTTTGTTTATAAATATTTTTTAAAGTTTTTTGTTCTTTTTTTTTTTTTTTGATTACAGAATCTCAAAGCAAATGTCTTTGTAAGATTCTTTCGTTGAAGTTTTGCAAGGATGCTTCAACTATGACACTTTTCACGTTTATTATTAGTTCTTTTTTATTTTAATTTTTTTTTTTTCAAAAATTCTTCAGCTCTGCTTTCAGTTGTATGTTTAAGAAAATCTCTTTTATAATTTCAAAAATAAAGTATCAACTCTTCGCACGTCTTTCGCTTTATCACACAGTACAAATGCGTTACTAAATAACTTATAACACTGAAGTGATCTTGACTCGTCGAGCGGTGTCGAACTTATGTTGTGATTTTCGTCAAGTCGTAAGCTTAAATTCTCCGCGCTCCCAAAAAGGTTTCGTGCAATTTTCTGCCGTCAGCGCTGACGTCGCAGCTGTCGCACAATCAGCGCTCACCAATACCAACTGGGTTGGCTAGCGCGCACCGCGCTCATATGCAGAGAATTGCGAGTGAATGAGAGAACGCCAACCAAAAGCAAAAGCCAAAAGGTAAATTTCATGTAGCTGTATACGTGCGAAGGTGTACGAGCTGCACATCCATGGGCACCGTACTGCGCATGTATGTGTGGTGCAGAGTGTACAAAAGAGTCGGGTTACGTTGACGGCTGCTGCAGCGCGCGCTTGGCGCTGCATGATCTTTACGCACGTACGGCCGGCCGGCTCCAGGTGAGCGAGATGCCGGCACTCTTATCACTGCAAGCGAACGAGTCTGGCTTAGGTGTTCGCCAGCTTCGCCGCTGCATATTTTCACACCATCTCTTTCACTCTCTTGTCGGCTAACTAGATTTCACTCTCTTAGGCCGGCGCTGGTCGCGTTAGTTGGCTAGAATGAGAGCGTTGTATCGGAATGTGTCTGTATCGGATCGTGATTCTGCTGCATCAATCTTTTCTATGTAGAAGTCTTCCACATAGGTGTATGTGTGGGTGTGTTACATTCGGCGCTGCTATTGCAAGCGTTCTGCTATGTGCGCGTGGGCCGTTTCAGCAGCAGTTGACTCTGCTCTGCGCGCTATTGAATTATGCTTTTTTTATTGCATTTATCACTGTTGTTATTGTACTGCATGTCGTCTTTGTTCGCTCATAATTTTGTCGCTGTGTTTGTGTAGGAATCTATTTCTTTGGTCGCGTGTGTGCATTTGTTTGTGCGCCAGACCAGACCTCGTTCGCGGTCTTGATCTCAGCCACGGTCTCAGTTTCATTCAGAAACAGCTGTTTATGCCATTGTCGTTGTGCTGACGCTCGTTATAACATACCTGTGTTTTGCGTATTTTTTTTTTTGGTTTTTAGAGGATTGGAGCCATTCAGGTAGCCACCGAAATTTCATTGTTGGTTCTAAGTCAAGGCATTTCTTATTGGTTAATAGCGTACAAAGAGCTCTCATTTTGATTTGTTCTTTTTTCGCTTGCCTTGTATTTGGCTGTTCACATACGTGTTTGTATGTGTGTGTTGAGTTAATTTGGTTATCCTTTTCTTAAGAATTATTAGTTCTGCTGCTAGCATTTGAAGGAGACCATACAGATCGTATTGCCTACATATGGCTCCACCCATTATGTTATACTTTTATAATATTCCTTATGTTATACTTTCATTATCGGAGCTTGTACCATGGTCTTGCGAATAATCCATGCCAAATTTCATGAATATATCTCCTCAAATACAAAAGCTTTCCATTTGATAACGATCGTTCAGTTTGTCTGCCAGCTATATACTTTAGTTAGCCGTTCCGAAAAAATTTAGTCAGATACTGGAGCATTACTTAGGGCAGTAATCCATGTCAAATGCTGTGTGCAGATATATTGTTGAATCATAAGGTTTTCCTTACAAGAACTTGATTTTGATCATCCAGCAAGGCTTGTTCAAAATTTGTAGTCTTATCTTGGACATTAATGAATGTCAAATTTCTTGAAAATATCTCCGCAAATGAGTCATTTCAAACACTTTGAAAATGAGTGAAATCGTATGATAAGCACACCATCTTCCCATAAAACACAACTTTTTAATTCTATCTTTATTTTTTACTTTCATTGCAAAAATTGTTCAAATCGGTCTATAACTTTTCGGTCCCAACACCAAATATGTGGACCCCAGTGCATTTTGTTGATACTTTACCGAACATATCGGTCAATCGTTCAATATATCTATTGAAATATTAAGGGGATATTCTGGTCTAGGGTTTTGAAAAAGTCGATTTTTTTTTTGGATATTTTAAAAGTTTTGACTTTCAGAAATATGACCTTGGAAGGATTTTTCAAAACTCGACTTATTTTCGCGGATACAGCCGATTTTGTGACGTGGTGTCCTTGTTCACTAGAATTGTCTCCTAAACCGTAAACGCATATTCTCGAAACTGCTTTTTTGAGGTGGATTCCTTTGAAATTTGGTATATATCTTCTTTATACAATGCTCTCTTATGTCTGCCTTGGATTTCCAAAAATTTTGATTTGAAGTATTTTTTAAAAATTCGAAAAGTCGAAAAATTCGGGTGAAAAAAAATTTCAAGTCGACGCCATTTTTGTTTTTTTTTTTGAATGAAGAATCTTTTTGTTTTCTGTGTTTAGATCTCCACAAGGCTTTTGAAATCACGTCAACCAAGACGCACCGTTTTTTTTGAAGCCCCCTCTCCACCGGCCCGTATCTCGACGAATTTTGTTTTTTTCTTGCAATTTTTTTTTTTTATTAAAATGTCAATAAAAAACATATAAAAAAATTGATAGTAAAAGTGTTTATAATTTTTTTTATCTTAGTTTAAAAAATGCCTAAAGTTCATGCATCTAGACCAGAATACCGCCTTAAGAATATTTGATTGATTTGTATATACTTGTATATGATAATAATATGGATAAAATCAGTTCATGTTTCCCCTATTCTTCATGTAATTTATAGTATATGGATTTTCAAATATCCGCTTGACTTTATAATTTATTTGTTAGTCAATCAGTGAGGTTTCTTAATGAAATTTAGAGAGCCTCTACTTGTGCTAATAAAACGTCGCAATGACAAGATTAGTAAAATTCAAGTAAAAATATGTCCTAGGTAGTTATAAAAATTATATAAAATTTTAATTTTTCGTTTGGCTATATATCGTATATATCGGCCAATATATAAAAGGTATTCGCAAAAATAAGAGAAGGTGTAATATATCACATATTTAATACCGAGAATATGTGTTATCGATCCTCGAATTAACCCGGCTGTCATATACTACTAATAATGCTTGTCTTTTGTCCAGCATGAAATTTGGATTTCCTATCCTTCGGTTGATATTTTCCTCACATGCGTCAATCAAATAAAAAGAATTGGTGTTTGAGAATCGACGATTAATAGTCAGAGATCTTACTGGCATCGTTGGAATATCGGAAGAATCAGTGAACACCATTTTGAAAGATCCTTTGGGTCTAAGAAAAGTAAAAGGACAATTACTAGATTGTTCTATAAGTTTTGTCGTTCGATAAGAAAAACACAATTTTATGATTCAGAATACACTTTATTATTCTGTATAATCTCCCTGTACATTAATACACTTGCTCCAACGATCCCACCCCTGACATGAAGCTTCGGAAGGTCACAGCTGTTATGACCTCTTCATTTCATGAAAAACGCTTGAAAGGCATAAAGTTTTTGAGCTCTGAAAACAAATTGAAGTCGCAAGGGCGAATACGATGGATGCTCCAACAATTCGAACTTTCATTCATGGACACGGTGCATTGTTCTGATGAAAAAGGTTTTTTTTCATGATTTTTTTCATTCAACTGGTCCAAAAGTTACAATAATATTCAGAATTAATTATTTTACCAGTGTGCAAGTAATCCACAAACAAAATTTCTCTCGCATCCCCAAAAACTGATGTCATAACCTTCTTGGCCGATTTTTTCTTGTCCATTGTGCTCACAGCTTTCTAAAACCCAAATTTTCACTTAAAATATGACTCACACTGCCTAATGAAACGTGTAGGGGGCCTCTACTAAATCTCTCTCAGTCAATCGAAGATCTTCCATAATCTGTATTTTGGCTATGATTTCTGGTGTTGATGCGCTTCGACGTCCTTCACGTAGATCGTCTTCAAGGCTTTTACCACCACGTTTAAATTCAGCAACCTATCTTTCTACTGTTCTAATTGTAGTTGAACAATCATTATACACTTTTAACATTCGTTCGTGATTTTTTCTTGGTGCTAAACCTTTCAAAAATAAGAATTTTATCACTACACGATACTAAATTTTTTCCATTGTAAAAAAATACTGTGACACGGCAACACTAAATGGCTTGTAAACAAAGAATGAATTGACAGCTTGAAATGAAACTTCACATACGTTTATATGAATGGTGTACCAACAAAACAAAAAAAAATTTGGCTACTAGCAACGCTCTCTCTTATCGAACGATAAAGCTTATTGAACGACCTAGTATTTTCAAAAATTATTAAATTTTTCGAAAAAGAGCGTTGCGTTAATGTCCGTTCAGTTGTGCTTTTCGACCACCACAATGTCATGAAACGTATTATTACGGGCGATAAACCTTGAATCAATGCTTATGATCAGGAAATAGACGACCAATCCGCCGAATGTCGTGGCAAAGGTGAATCGAAACCGAAAAAACCATTCGTAAAAAGAGGCCGAAACTCTCGGTTTTTGCATCACGATAATGCACCGTCGACTAGGTACTGCATTGATTTTTCCAGAGTTTTTCGTCGAATTTTCAACCAATAACGTGTCGCAACCACCGCATTAGACTGATTTAGCTGCGGAACCGTCTTGATTTAATTGAAAGCCTTAAAAATGAACTGCTACGTGAATTGAAGTCCACTCTGGAAATTAAATTTAAAAACTGTTTTGAGTATTAGAAAAAAGTTGGCACAAGTTTAATGGGGCCAAGAAGGATTATCGTGAGTGGGACAACATAGATTTTGTAGAATTAGATTGAAGAATTTTAAAATTATGAACAAAGTCTTACTATTTTTCGACATAAGTATCTTGAAATAATGCAAAATGGTCTACATAACGTGTTTTTCTTTCAGATTGGTACAATCCCTTGTAACAAAGTAGGTTAAGAATTTGTTGAAGAACTGACATTTTCGTTCTATTATTGGTAAGTAACCCTGCAAATCATTTCGTTCTTGAAATTCTTCATTAATACAAGTTGATATGCGAAAACTTTTCAAAGTATTTCACCAAAGAAATATTTATGTATGCGTAAGGACAAAATTATTTTATTCTCTTCAATTTATGATCTAGTATTTTTCAAATGTAATGAAATAATATTGTTGCCTTAAAGGGGTTAGAGGTAGTCAGAGGCACGAAAAAATGAAAATTTTCAGTATTTTTTTTGCTTTTAAATCGTGTTATTTTACAAAAAATATGGAATTATTATAGAAAGTGTTGACTTGAAGTCACAAAAATTAAAAAAAAAAAAATAATAATTTCCAAAGTTATGGGTGTTTGTGCTGACCCAGTTCCAAAAAAAGTACTTGCGGTGACAACCATAAGTGCTTGGAGATTCATCTAAAATTGATCGGACAAAAATTATTAGTTTTATAAATATATAAACTCGGACCTGATCGAAGGATTTTTTTGTTTTCAAAAATTAACAAAATGGTGGTCTCAGGAATTTTTATACCCTGAACAGGGTATATTAAGTTTGTCAAGATGTTTGTAACACCCAGAAGGAAGCGTCGGAGACACTATAAGGTATATATATAAATGATCAGTATGTTAAGGTGAGTCGATTTAGCCATGTCCGTCTGTCTGTCCGTCCGTCCGTCTGTCTGTATATATACGAACTAGTCCCTCAGTTTTTAAGATATCCTTTTGAAATTTTGCAAACGTCATTTTCTCTTCAAGAAACTGCTCATTTGTCGGAACGGCCGATATCGGACCACTATAACATATAGCTGCCATACAAACTGAACGATCGGAATCAAGTTCTTATATGGAAAATTTTCACATTTGACAATGCATCTTCACCAAATTTGGTATAGATTATTTTCTAGGGCAAAAATGTAATCTCCGAGAAAATTGTTCAGATCGGTTAACTATAGCATATAGCTACCATACAAACTGGACACATACATAGTTACTAACAGAAATGCACCTGTGAAGGGTATTTAGCTTCGGTGCAACCGAAGTTAACGTTTTTTCTTGTTTTTTTTTTTTAATTTTTGCGAAAAAAAACAAAAGTTAATTGGTCTTAAAAATCGAAAATTTCGGAAAAATAAAAACCTTCGATCAGGCCTAAGCTTGTTATGTACTGTAAAAGCTGTATAAATTTCATTCAAATCTACTGAGCGGTTTTCGAGTTACAGTTGTCACCAGTTCAAAAAACATAGTTTTGAGAAAAACGCGTTTAAAGTTTCACACTAGCGCTTTGAAGTGCCTGAGCTCTCTTTCTTATTTCTCGAATAACTCAAAAACTATTTATCGGATCAACGCGAAATTTTCAGATAATATTTTTAAGATATTACACTTAACGAAAATGCAACAAAAAAAAATATTTGTTTGAATTTTCTAACTACCCCTAACCCCTTAAGTTTGATTAACCAATATTTTTTTAAGTTCTTATCTAAAAAAAAATAAATCTTAATTATTGGTGGTTTAGTTCAGAGGAATGTCGAAACAAAGCCTGACTGCTTTTGCAATCATGATCAATTTTGAGCTTGGCACCCTGCAACTTTGTTGGCTTCAACAGACAGCTTCATTCAAGCAAGTGCTCTTCCAACAATCTCTCGCTATTTTCCAGTAATTTTGACCTTCCAACGTCTATTTAATTTCTTTTTGAAACCTTGATGAATATAAATAAAAAAAAAATCAGTGAAAATCTGTAATATATAATATTTAAGATTTATGCAATGGACAAACCCTCTTGTTATTAAATTAAACGTACTATGGACACGATAGCTCAATCCGAAATATAGTGATCGTACACTTTTGACGCACGCACTACTGAGCTGCAGTAACAAAAATGCCGTTATCTCTAGCGTCTTACTGTGCAGAAGAGTTTGTGACGCCAACAGCTTAGATTGCTACAACTAACACCGTTATGGAAAATTTCAGTGATTTGGTACTTCTTTTATAAAATCTGTGTGATAAATGTTTGATTTCAAAGCAGCGTAGACTTGTGATGCCTAGTGTATCTCTTCTCATTACACATTACTTGAGTTCATTAAAGATTCCCGAATTTAGCATTTTCTGTCAAACTGCGCACACATTTATACCAGCTGCCTTTTCGATTCGCTGCAATTCCAAGTTCGACGTGTCGAGGGCAATTTCATTGATTTTCATTCAATAAGGCATAATTCGCCTCTAAATATTATACCGCTTCTATAAAACGGTAACTGATATTATCTTATACGAAACCGTTCACCTTTATTATCAAAATATTACGTCAACTGATGTAAGCAAATACAAAATAAACACATCCACCAACGCATGTGCTTGTATGTGTGTATGTGCGCCTGACAAGAAATCAAAAGTGAATCTTCGTACGCGTAGAAACCAAAAACAGCACACAAACGCGCTCGAATTACAAAGCAAATTAAAAAAAATCGAAATAAAAAAGCGAAATTCAAAAAGGTGATATAACAGCAGTGCCTAGACGCGCAAACGCCTAAACGCCGGTGCTAAAACAGTAGCAGCCGCGCAAAGTAACGCGGCCAGAGCAGTTGTTTCAATAAAACAGAAGCCGCGGCGAATAGCTCAAGCGGTGGCTGGTGGGCTACACAATTGGCTCCAAAACAAGCCAAACAAAGACACTTGTACTAAAACAAAAACAGAAACAGAAAGACAACAATAACTGGCAATAATTGCAAGAATTTATTAAATATGTACGAAATACACACACATAAATATGTATATACAAATATTTGCGCTTGTTTACTTAGCGCCAAGCGCGTGCCAGCAACAAGAATAACAACAGCAGATGATGGAAGTGGAAAACTGTACAAAATACATGCAACGGAGTGGCGAAGTGGAATGAAATTAAGGATATCAAATTATAATGCGGAAATGACGGTTGCGCAACCGCGCAGCGATGAGGGACGCGCATGAAAACGAAAATCGGCATACGGTTTGGGGAAAATGCAGATTGGCGCTGCGTCATGCCGCTGCGGTTGGTTTTCGCTTTCAGCTTTCAGCTTCCGGCGCGGCGAGGCACAGCGCTTGGCCCGCTAGCTCCAGCCTGTGCGTGCAACAGACGGTGAAGTGGCTGCCACGGAAAATGTTATGCAAATAAAAAAATATAGAAAATAAATGTATGCGTACACAAATCATTCTGGGCTGCGGGCAATAAATGCAAAGTCATCGATAAATAAACGGCGCTATTAAAATTAAAAAAAATATTAATAATCAAATGAAATGAAAATTCATACAAAAGGCATGCAATGCACCTCAGCCAAACTCCAGCGCAAGCGCGCGCCTGGCAACGCGCCATCCGTCAGCTGTTTTGCCACTTAACACGATCTACACAACCGCTGACAAGATGTATTTACAACTATTTCCCCTTTCATGCGCGCGCTTGATCTTGATCCTTTGATTTGGTGGGTGCGCGTGCGCATCAACGCCCTTAGCACTCGTGCCAGCAGCAAGCGAAAGGGGAAACGAACAAAATAAAAAATATAAAAAAGAAAGAAAAAATTAAAAAGAAAGGATTATGAAGGAAGTTGAAATGTTCACGCGCAGCTTGTGCGCTGCCGGAACTTCTTAAGTCCTTAAGTGTCAATTTTTGACTACTCAATAAAATGAAAGGATTTATACGCAAGGATGGCGTGGCCTTATCTAATCACATATGTCACTATTGTTCAATATTCGCACCCAAAAATTACAATTTTTTCAATTTTATTATTGTCTCAATTTATATCCTTTGCTCGCATATCCTTGGCAAAAGAAATCGCGAAAAAGTGTGCCTCTTCCGCACAGCTGCAAAATTGATATAAAGTTTTGCAACATAAAATTGTTATTTGTGCTACAATGTTGCAACTTTCTACATATTTGCTTATTTTTGCTTTTCTACACTTGCAAGATTTACTTTTTGTATCCTTTCTGCATCGTTTTACGTCCTTTTTGTGTCATATTTGCTCGAAATATAGTTCATGCGTGAGTTTCGGCGTAAAAACTGTCAAAAAATTTGCAATTAATGCAAAATCACTAACCTTCACAGCTACGCCCACTGCATTTGATCAGAGCCAGATTGCATCCTGTTTCCCGAATTGCAGGCAAAAGTGTCCAAGGCGCGTTGCCAACCGCAGTTACTAGTTCGACAATTTTTTTATAATTTTTTCCGCTGTCTACTTGTCTCACAGTGTCATGTTTCCTTTCAGTTCAGGCAGTTTCCTTCTATTGTCTAAACGTTTGCCTGAGAGACCCGCATGCATCCTGCATCCTTTTTGCTGCTCGTCGCTTTGTTGCTGCCGCTCAGCTTCATTAATATGCGGATTAGCTTGTAAAAAGGTTAACCTTTTGTTGCTAAGTGACATTTGCATTATCATTTTATTTCTTCAACCAAAAGCAAATACTATTTGTTTTACAGGTAGTCTTCGGCTTCAATGGCTACTGCAGTAGCTTATTCTGCACTTGTGCCCTGCACCGGTTAACCGCTCCGCGTTTGCCACGCAGTAATTCTGTGTAAAGCATCAGCAAAAAAAAGACACATGTCAAGTAGTGTTTGTTGCCAATATCCGCTTCGAACAACAAATTGCTGAAAAAAGCCAACCATTTTTGCCCGGTTGCTCCTTTCGGCTTGACATCTTTATTTATTTACCGGCTTAGTTATGCTCAGTGCCACTATGTGTTTGTGTCGTTTTGGCATGTGCTCGTCCATTAGCTGCTTAATGTATTTACAATAAAAATATTTGCCAAGTCATTTACTTGTTCGTTGACAAAGGACCAAAAAGGATATTAGCACGGGTTGTGCGGATTTTCCATACTCACTTTGCCAAAAATGATTTTCAAGTGTAACTAATGTGGTTTCTTTTTGTTGCATTTTGTAATGGTTATCTGCTGTTATTTGGTGATTTACGGTCATTAAGGTGTCCAGTTTCGTTGTCCTCCAAATAAAGTTCACCTTATTTACCTTTCCCTGGTTGTCTTTTAAGCTACAAGTTGCAAATTAGTTTATATTGAAAGCATTCTCTCCTTACTTACACGCCTGGCAATATAATATAATTCCATTATTATACTGTAAAAGAAAAGTAAACATAAATTAGTAATAAAAAATGTATAAAAATTCTGCGCTTCGCTTTGCGGAATCATTGCGAATAATGGAAAAAACATGTGGCGATTTAATTGTATTGAACACAAGCCTACGTGTGGTACAAAAACTTCAAAGAGGGTCGAGAGATCGTTCAAGACATGCCTCGTTCTGAACGACCTTCGACTTCTTCAACAGATGAACATATTAAAAATGTGAAGGAAATAGTGTTTTAAAATCGTAAGGCAAGTATTAGAGAGATGACAAGAGAGCTCTACATCTCTCGTGAATTCGTTCGAATGATTTTGGTTGATATTTTGGGTATAAAAAGCGTTCTTACTCAACTCGTCCCGATAAAGCTGAATTTTATTCAAAAAGAGTACAGTAAACTGGTCTCTTTGGACATGTTTCATCAAGCGAATTCGGATCCCACATTCATGGAGAGCATTAAAAAAGAAGATGATACATGGTTTTATGAGATTGACAAGCAAACAAGTCAACTATCATCAGAATGGAAGGAAATAAAAGAGCTACGCCAAAGTCGCTCAAAATTTAGATGATGTTCATTGTTTTTCAGATATTCGTTGTTTGATGCATTGTGAATTTGTTCCAGATAGACTGACAGTCAATAAGGAGTTCATGGATTTTACACGATAATAATGCACCATTGCAGCGAGCAACGATTCTGACCGGATTTAAAGTCAAAAACGTAATGAATACCATCGATCAGCCATTGTTCCCACTAATTTTGGCTCTGTTTGATTTTTTCTTGTTGCCCAAACGGAAATTGCCGAGCCGTTTTCAGCCAATCGAAGAGATAAAACAAAATTCACTCAAGGTGCTTTTCATTGCGTACAATACAACATTTTGACTGAAAATGAGGATCGCAAAATGCGCAGAAGGAAGAGTCCTAATCATGAGATGTCCGTCGATAAAAATAAATATGTATATATATTTTTTTAATGACTACTTACTGACTACAACTGAGGTGACGGCTCTCCTACGCAAAAAATTTGACAGAGACCGGATCGAACAATAGTCTGAAAGTGCCACATCTGAAGAATATGGTGGGTGTAGTAGCACATCTTATTCTAGCTACCACAGTTTTCAGCGAGTCATCAAACTTTTCTGTTGATCATTTCTGGCCTTTTCTGTCCGTCGTATTGTCGGGCAAAAGCTTACAATAAATAATCTCTTTGAAATTCCTCCAAAAAGACAATATAGAATTTTTTTTGGTAACAATCGACCTTCGAAATGGTTGAGCTGGTTCATTTTTTTTTAGATCATCGTCTCTTGCGCTTTACATTCTTGGAAACAACCCACTTTTCGTCGCCAGGAATAATTCGTTCAAAATTGGACTTCTTTAACGTTTAAGAACGCTATCGTTAATGCGCCGAAGCCAATTTCGTTCAGTAAGAACTTGAAACCCCCATATGTCAAGCTTCGAAGCGAATCCTATGCGGACAAATTTAGACAAATTTAATCTTTTAGCCAAACTTTTAAGTTTTGACGATTTATTTTATGCTTATCGTTTTCTAGAAGCCTGCCAAGATGTGGTACATCCTCAAGAAAGTAATCGTCAGAACGAATTTTTACAAGCCAATTTTTTTCCAATTCGAAAATGCTTTCAATCTAAAATGCTTAGAACAATCACGGGTGCACCATAGTATATGCGTAATGAAAACATTCCTAAAGATCTTGATAATCCTCTGATAAAGAAGGAGATAGAGGACAGCAGAACAAGATATATTTCTAAACTTCGCGAACATCCAAACTCATTGGCTAATGGCTTGGCAAATTCCTGCAATCCAATACGTTTAAAAAGAAGTGATCTACCAAAAAACCTCAACCACAATTATGAGCTTCTTTAGTATTAAATAGATTTATGATTTGAATACTTATTGTTAGGCTTTACTAAGCAAATCCAATAAATAAAAAAATATTGAAAAAAAATTCATTTGCTTTCGATCTATACATCTCCATACACATCACATAATTTTTGCCTGCTTGACCTGCATTTTCACCCTTTTGATAGTAAAATAGTAAAATATGCCGAAAATGCCGTTTTCGATCTTCCATCTTCGATAGACAAGCAAAAATTTTTGAAATATTTTTACAAGCAAGGCTTACTATATACGAGGTATGACAATTAAGTAATGAGACTGATTCCATAAAAACCGAATATTTGAAAATTATTCCCTTGGGCATCTATACAGCGATTCCAGCGCGTTTTCCATGCTTCGACTGGGATGTCCGCGAGTACCCTCGTCACGGCCGCCTGGACGTCCGTAATCGACTCAAAATAAGTTCCTTTGACTTCCGATTTTGTTTTAGGAAACAAAAAAGTCACAGGGTGACATGTCGGGCGAATAAGGCGGCTGTTGCAACACTGCGATCCCTTTAGAAGCCAAATACTGGAACACGCTGAGGGCGGTGTGGCACGGCACGTTGTCGAGATGAAGGATCCAGTTACTAGAGATGTCTGGGCGCACCCTGTTGACTCGTTTTCGCAATCTTTCGAGTATTTGGCAATAGTAGACTTGATTCACAGTTTTCCCCGATGGAACGAATTCTTTGTGGACGATTCCACGGCTATCAAAAAAGGCTGATTATTGCCTCGTTTTAACCTTTTTTCGAGCGGGGGGCGCGGGGAGACAACCATTGTGAGCTTTGGCGTTTGGTTTTCAGACTAAGAGCACTATCACCATACACTCTTACAATTTTAGCGTACGTTTCCGAAGCTGTTTCGCCCAATCTGGGGCAAAATTTTATAGCGACGCGTTGCTCTTGATTTTGTTTTACCATTTTCGTACTCAACTTGACGCAGCTGGCGAACTAAACAACATAGAGCGATGGTACATAAGTATATCAATGGAGTGTGGAGGGATTCCGGAAAAAGAGAAGGGGAGTTTCAAGGTCACAGGTTTACCAAAAACGCGGCAATAAAATCAGTCTCATTACTTAATTGTCAAACTTCGTATTTGGTTTAAATACATATACTCGTAGATATAACGGTAAATCAGTTAAACGTGAAAAAACAATAAGATCAATTGTCAGCAATGATCATAAAAACAAAATGAACAATTCAAAAATTTCTCGAGAATAAATTTTCGAAATCAGGTTAGTGTTAACCGCTAAAGTCACGGGCATCTGTTTGTAGCACTAAAATCGTTACTATTTGACGTGTTTTGCACATTATGCAGCTATGAACTCGTGCCACAAAAGAGCAACCTTCTATTATTTGTAACTATATTCGTCATACAGTCAAATTTGACGTCAATATAGCGGTACAAATCGTTCGACAGGTTCTTAAAAACGTTTATTATTTTTGTTGCAACTTAACATCTTCTTTTATACTCTTGCCACATGTTGTTACAGAGTATAATAGTTTTGTTAACTGATTCTTATTAATTTTATAATTCAATGAAAAAAAATTATTTTGAATAATGACATAGTTCTGTAGGAAATTTACTGCTCTATAGAAATGGTCGCCTATGATTTTTTGATTAAGTTAAGCGTTTACAAGACATTTATCGTCAAACATCAATGCATATTAAGGTTGATCAAAAAAAAAATTTTTTTTTTCGTTAGGTACTCTGAAAAATACGTTCCTAGGCACCTCTAAGAAAAATTTTTTTTTTTGAATTACCCTAATATATATATAGACAGACAGTCACGGATTTCCACGCATCTCGTATATACATATATAGAAATGATCAAGATGACGAGATGCGTGGAAATCCGTGACTGTCTGTCTGTCCATCCGTCCGTCGGTGCAAACTGTAACTTGAGCAAAAATTGCGATATCTTGATGAAATTTAGTATGTGCGTTCACTCTCCATATAACGGTACTGTTAAAAGCTACTAAAAGCACGATAAATCACCCACTACCAAGGACCTTAAATTATACCCTCGAGATGGTAAAGGTATGAGATCAAAAATTTTCGCCAACTTTTAGTCTTAAGTCTTTCAACCAAATTTGTTAAGTGTCATTCCACTGGCATTTTCGTGTTACACTGTCAAAATTGCTAAAATTACCACAACCACGCCTACTTCCCATATAACACAATTGTTTATTCCATTTGATTATTTCACTATCTAATATACAAATCAAAGAGAATTTAATATAACGGTATACAATTTTGCAGTAATAATTCCTCTAAAAGTATGGCATCTTTTGACCAAAAATTGTCCAAATCCAAAAAAACTGTTCAAGCCCCTCGTTATCGATCGAATATGTGGACCGCAGCACTTATAGCTCACTTTTTACCAAAAATATTGGTCAATGTGTGAAATATAAAATTGAAATTCAGAGAGAATCTTTTCCTGACAGTAATACGCCTGTGTGCTACAAATGGGTTGAATTGGGGCGATATTTCCTTCCGGGTGACTTTATCCCGACCAATATGTGAGTTATCTTAATAAAATTGAGAAAAAGTGTTTTTTTTTTATATAACGGTGCGTCCGTATAACTAACAGTCTTTATGTACCTGAAGGTACATTACTGGCATTTACTCCTTGCAAGTTGCGAGAGTATGAAATGTTCGGTTATACCCGCGCTTAGCTCTTCCTTACTTGTTATGCATTGAAATATGCTTAGCACTCCAAAATTAACAAAATTCCAAACGTGAAAGCAGCAAAATGGGTCAACCAGCTCGATGGTCATAACCATTTGTTTCTAGCGCTCATATACAGTTTCTTACAAATGATTTAAATTAAGTAAATAAACAGAAAGCGTAGCAAAAAATAAGAAAAAAAAAATAAACGAAAACTGCAAACACATATTTTGCACCTCTGCAAAAAGTATTGCAAAGTAAAAAGAAAGAGGAAAACAAAAAAACAAAAACTAAACTTTGAAATAATAAAAATTACATGCAATTCGCTAAGTACTGAATATACCTAGTTTATATGTAGGTATGTGGTTGTATGTCTATCTGTCTGTATTAGCGCGTGTGGAAAACAAACATTGACTTGCGAAAATGTCTTTGCCAAGAACTGCTGAATTGACAGAGCCCACGGCGACGCTGATGGTTCATGCTCAGCGGTGCCATTGATCGTATGCTCAGACATACATAATAATATGTATGTACATACATACATTCCTACATATGTATATATTTGTTTACACTCGTGCTATTTTAGTTTTTGTTGTTATGATTGCTTTTGTACTTGTTAAACCCAATATTTGTTGTGTTAAGGGTACAGTTTTTGCTCTTAATTTAGATACTTACGAATAAATGTTACTAGATATAGATAGAATTAAATTTTGGGTAAATTCAAAATTCTGGCTTTTGATTCTTTTCTGGTCCCGGAAATTGGCGGGTTTGACCCGTATTAACGTACCTTAATATTTTGCTTTAAAACTAAAACTTTCGGAACTGCGCTTGATAGCAGTGTTCAAATATTTATTATTTTAATTAGTATCAAAAACTTTTTTATAAAAAAAATTTGAATTTTTAAATATTGGGGTCCTGAAATTTTTATGACGGGATCCGCACAATTTTCGTGGCTGACCTTTAGAACAGTGTTATAATTTTTTCCCTTAAAATTTTTGGCACTTACCACAGACAGTGTTAAAATGCATAATACTTCACTTGGTACTAAAAAACTTTTTGGAGAAAACGTATTTACCTGCAAAAGAACTAAAAAAATATAGCTAATACGAGTATGGATGGATAGATAGCTTAAAATTTGTGGAATGAGCGGCCTGTGGTCTATTGTGTCCTCTTCTGTTATAACAACAATTATTTTAATTGAAATCGTCTTTGTAAAGTTTTTCCTAACAGAAACGGTACAGATCCGTGAGACAGTATCGTAACCTGCGCAGATGACACCGCAGCTTGCAGTGACCTGTATGAAATCCCTCAAGCTGCCTTAATTTGTTTCAAAGAAGAGCGATTAGTTTCCTGAACTGTTTCCTTACGAGCCATTCTAGAAATCGTCTTGCCTATCGAAACTCAAGCTCTTGTTACCAGTGAGGTTTTCTACTGGCACTTTCTCCTTTTTCAGTGGTCCGTACTGACAGTTTTATACGCGGTCCCGCTATGCCAGCCCCAATGCCAACTTCCGTATTCGAGTCGCTCATATATAGGGTGGGCCATATAAAATTTTAAATTTAAAGATAGGGCAGAAAAGATTGAGTGTAGCGTTTGCTATATGGCACGTAGCACCGTTCTGCTGGAACCAAATGTTGTCCAAGTCTTAGTCTTCAATTTTCTTGAAGAAAAATTCGGTTGGGTCGCGATATCGCTCATCATTGATGATTACGGCGGTTCCTTCTTCATTTTCGAAGAAAAGTGGGCCGACGATTCCACCAGACCAAAATCCGCACCATACAGTGATTCGTGCTGGGTGCATTGGCTTCTCGACAAATGCGACAATTCTGCTTGTTAACGTGACCATCGAGGTAGAAATGAGCCTCGTCCGAAAAGATGATTTTTCGGTAAAATTGACCATCCTCGGTCAAACGATCTTCTGCCCAATTTGTCAATATTTACCAGTTTTCTTATTGTGAATAGTGACCCATATCGTAAATTTTAGACTTTTTACTGAATATCTGCCATTTTCCGACTGGTATTTGACGTTTCCAATGTCAAAATATAGATAATTCAAATTTAAAATCTTAGATGGCCCACTCGTTACTATTGCATTGTGGTCCTGCGAAGGTACGTTTCAAGGATGGCGAGTCCTATTTACTTTTCTATGTCAATATTATGATACTATAGACTATACAGAGCATTGTCCGTAGACCTACCTGCTCGGTATGCATGCTGGTTCGGATGCGGTAGATTTTGTTTCAAGATAGTTTTTCTGTCTGTGGTTCTCAATTAGCTTCTCCATGCTGTTCAGTCGGCAGAAAGTAAGACTAAATGCCCTAAAGAAGTTTATCAAAAAGAGGTTTCTCTTCCCTACTTTCGGTATGAGGGATAACTAGTTCGTTTCTCTATTTTTTTTTTTTTTTTGTTTTGAATATAAGCCTGTGCAGAGGCGTTCTTCATCACCAGCTGTGTCAGAAGGTGTTCTTCTCCCTTTAAATTTGGTAGACTAGCTAATAGCTCCCTCTAAGTTGTTGGTGAAGATACCTTTAGCTAACATCCAGTCGAACGGGGCTACTCTATAATCGGTGATTGGGGTTACTTGTGCCTTGTCGACCTTTCCAGAGAAGAGCGCTTTTAACAGAGCCTTTGCCCTGTCCTTCACTAGGGGGATAGACAAAAAATTTGTTTTATACATAGTTAAGATAATAATAAATAATAATTCTGGATCCCGAAATATTTGGGGACAATCGAGATCCCGAAATAGATATAAATTTTACGGATCACAGATTTTGAGATATAACCATTAGCAAAGTAAAGGTTGCATTTTATAGATTATGCACTGTTAAAATGCTATCTTAGCAAGGTGAATCATTTAATGGTAGAGCACAAAACCGAAGCTTTCTTTAATAATATAGAATAATCTGCTGAAAAATAATTCCTAAATTTGAAAGGCAGTACCACTGGCTCAGCATAGTTTATATTACATTAAGTCTTGCGCTTTTCCAAACTAGGTGCTCTTGGCGCTGATCAACGGCTAATTAATTATGAGGAAATTTCGAATTCAAAATCCGTAAAACACTGTTTTTATTTCTTCGATTTGGCGCTGGGTATAAAAATGTTATTTGCTTTGCACTGCAAATATATTTATTTATTTACGCATATACAGCATTGACTTAGCCTTGCCAGTGGCCAAGTGCAACAGAGTTTCATACAAATTTTCTGTGTGCGTTTAGAATTTTCATTGAAAAATGTCTGTTTTCTTGTTTCAAGATCAAAGCATTGCAGTCTTTCTGCAAGTTTCAAATTCTGCATTACCTTAGCCACAAGCTGCAAGGCGACCGAAAACACTTTGTGAGCATTACCAAGAATTCGCGAACGAAAAGATTGCAGTTTACGACAATGTACCGTTATTTGCAAAAGTCACACACACAGTCAGCCCCGAAAAAATGCCAAACAAAGTGCATGAGAACTAAAGAGCCGATGCGGCAGAAATTTGTACAAAAAGAAAAAAATAAAAATAAACAACAACAACAAATTGGAAAAGATTCATTAAACGACGAACGCGGCGTATGCAGGCAATAAATTAAGTGCCTGAAAGCAATAAACACACACATATACATGTATATGTCTGTGTGTGTGCGAATAATCAAGCATGGCGAGCGACTAACGCAAGGATATTAAACTTACATACATATGTTTATAGCATTTGTGTATGTGTGTATGTATATGTACGTGCCTGCTTACACCAACAAATTTCGGCAGCGCTGTGCCTAATGATAAATCAACGCTGAACGGTGCGGCACTGCGCTCAAAGGCGGCGAAGTTGCTTACCAAAGCTTCTTACAAGAATTACCATCATCAAACACTCACACACACACACATACAGCAACTAAGGTGCTGCTCATCACTGCACGCCTTCCTGCTCTCACTCAACGTGCCTTACACGCGAAACGCAATAAAAAGCGAAGAAAGGCGAGAGGCAAAAGATCAGCGTCCAAAACGCTAACCGCTGAGCCTGTGTGTGTGCGGTGAATAAGCCAAACAATAAGAAAAAAAAGCCCCGAAATGAACAGTTGCAACGGGAAACGTTCGAGTGACCTAAATTCAGGTCAATACCAGGAAGACTTAATGTGTGCGCACACACACACAACAACAACAGCTACGGCAGCAACAAATTGAATCAACGACAGTGTAACGAAAAAACGATGAAAGCAGACACAATGCGATAGCCACGACAGCAAGAACAATGCGGCAACAACAACAACAGATAGCACTGGCTTTTGGCAGAAGCTCGCGACTTGTGGCTTTGGCTTTGGCACCAGCTCCTTACAACTGCGCTGCGATGCGATCTTCGTTGGCGACACAGCAGCGTTGCATGGTGGCGACTGTAGAAATACAAGAGAAGAAACAAAATAACAACAAATACAAAACAACAACCGCAATCGTTTACAGTAAATAACAACTTGAATTGGCTGCCATTTACTAAGTCGCAGGCATTGCGCTGGTCCCTTGCATCGGCGGATATTATTGCCTTCAGTGTTGGTTGAATGCACACACATACATATATACATATGTATAAACATGCATTGATTGCTGATCTACCAACGTGACTGCATGAATTGTTATTATTGTTGTTGTTATTTTGTTACAGTCTTTACACACAATTCCTTCGTTGCCCACAAGTTCGATTTTGTCTTAAAATTAAAGCTTCTGATTCCTTAACATTTGAAGCAGTTTTACAGGGAAATATACATATGTGCATACATATCTACATATATAAGATATGTCGGTAAATAAGTATGTATGCGTACAAGCCACAAAAGAGTTACCCAAAAGTGTTACCAAATGCAAAGGCTTGCTACTGAAGCCTTGTAATTGTTAAGTACCGTAAATTTCTTAAAATTGCAGAATGTTCATAAAGTTAAATGCTGGAGGAACATAAAAAATTTCCAAAGTAAAGATAATAACGGTATGGAAATTTTGAAATTTCCATATAAATATTTAATTTCGTACTTTGCAATCATTGTTTTTTCACGTCTTTGGAATTTTACTGTGAGCAAAAAATAGTATGACTTTGTTCATAATTTGATATTTTAAATTTGTTTTTCAAAATCTATGTCATCCCTCTAAAAGCAATTCCCCTTGGCTCCAATGCACTTGTGCCAACATTTTTTCCAATCCTCGAAACAGCTGTTAAAAACTGTTTTCACGGAGCGATCGTTTGAGTTCGCTGAAAAACCAGAAGTCTCACGGAGCAAAATACGTTGGTTGCGGGACGATATTGGTTGAAAATGCAGCTAAAAATTTACGAAGAATCATTGCAGTAGGCGGCGGTGCATTATCGTGGTGCAAAAACCGAGAGTTGTCCGCCCATAATTCCGTCATCTTTATACGAATAACTTCGCGCAAACTAAGCATAACACTCAAATCGTATTTCTTGTTGACAGTTTGGTCGATCGAAAGAAATTCGGAGTGCACCACATCTCGCTAATTGAAGAAAACTATAAACATAATCTTGATTTTTGCCCTCTTTTGACATGGTATTTCGGCTACGGCTCAACTTTGTAAGGACATTCAGCCGATTGATCACCTGTTTCCGCATAGATCCAAGACTCATCGCCAGTGATAATAAATCATGACATTCTGGTAGTCGTAAAGTTTCACAGACGTTAATGAAATTTTTCGAAAAAGTTTTATGATTTTGGGACCAATCGTGCGTTCACTTTTCTTAGGTTCAAATTATCTTTCAAAATAAATGTCACTGATTCTTCCGATATTCCAACGATGCCATTATGCGGTGCGATCTCTAACTGTTAATCGTCGATTCTCAAACACCAATTCTTTTATTTTATAGACGTGTGATCATCAGTTCGTCATAAACACGTTCTCGACCAACTTTAAATAATTTTTACCAATCAAAATCACTTGCTCGCGACAAACAATTATCACCGACTCCTTTTCCAACATAAACATTCTGGCGCCGAAAATTTTGTTCCACACATAAAATTTAATAGAACTTCTTTGTTCAATAATTTCACTCAACGTAAATATCGCCGAATGCACTGTAGGTACTTCAGAAAGAGAAGCTTATACTAAGCACCAATGATTATTTTGATTTGACATTTTAACATTGAATGTCACTGACAATGACAACATTCGAACAAAATAACAAAGTATTTCGACGAATGAGTTTTCGCGCAAAGCTTAAAATAAAAAGCCTTACTATTTTTTGTTTGCAGTAATTTTAGTGTTTTTAACTCGGCTATTCCCGCTTAAGCGGTGTCTACGCCATTAAAAAAGAATTTCGTTTACTGTTATTAATTGGTCAATCCATAAGTCTCTGTGCAAACTTATTATGCTGAACAAATTGTTTCATATTTCAAGAGTTTTTCAGACAAACATTTTATAGAAAATTTTATAGAAAATGTTTGTACTGTACAGAACGTTGTTTATAAGAGGAATTGCGATTTTAATTCTCATCAGATTTTAATAATTCCCTTCGTTTTTTTAATACGTCAACAACTTTCACTTAAGTAAAATTATTTAGTATTTCTCGAGTTCTAGAACAGGGTTTGTAAGCATCGAATGAGTTTTATGAAAGTTACGCCGTCAAATTATATTAACTCCTGTCGGCCCTTCACCATATGTATACATAAGTATATAGAATTTCCATTAGCGAAGTGTTAATTGGTGATTAGCGCAGGTTCCTAGTTCGTTAGTAGAGCTGTTATTAAAACGTAGGTTATAGCATGAGCCGCTTGCTCCAAGACACACGCCTCTGTCGCAATCAGCATATTGTAAATGAGATCTAAGTCCTCCCTTATAACGGGTGGGCCATATAAAATTTTAAATTCGAAGATTGGGCGTAAAATATTGAGTGTAGCGTTTGCTGTATGGCACGTAGCTCCGTCCTGCTGGAACCAAATGTTGTTCAAGTCTTCCTCTTCAATTTGGTTGAAGAAAATTCGGTTAACATTGCGCGATATCGCTCATTGATGGTTACGGCGGTTCCTTCTTCATTTTCGAAAAAAAATAGGCCGATGATTCCACCAGACCAAAATCCGCACCATACAGCGATTCGTGCTGGGTGCATTGGCTTCTCGACGATTACGTGCGGGTTTTCTGTGTCCCAAATGCGACAATTCTGCTTGTTAACGTAACCATCGAGGTGGAAATGAGCCTCGTCCGAAAAGATGGTTTTTCGGTAAAATTGACCATCCTCGTTCAAACGATCTTCTGCCCAATCTGTCAATATTTCCCAGTTTTCTTCTATCGGGTGATTTTTTAAGAGCTTGATAACTTTTTTAAAAAAAAAACGCATAAAATTTGCAAAATCTCATCGGTTCTTTATTTGAAACGTTAGATTGGTTCATGACATTTACTTTTTGAAGATAATTTCATTTAAATGTTGACCGCGGCTGCGTCTTAGGTGGTCCATTCGGAAAGTCCAATTTTGGGCAACTTTTTCGAGCATTTCGGCCGGAATAGCCCGAATTTCTTCGGAAATGTTGTCTTCCAAAGCTGGAATAGTTGCTGGCTTATTTCTGTAGACTTTAGACTTGACGTAGCCCCACAAAAAATAGTCTAAAGGCGTTAAATCGCATGATCTTGGTGGCCAACTTACGGGTCCATTTCTTGAGATGAATTGTTGTCCGAAGTTTTCCCTCAAAATGGCCATAGAATCGCGAGCTGTGTGGCATGTAGCGCCATCTTGTTGAAACCACATGTCAACCAAGTTAGGTTCTTCCATTTTTGGCAACAAAAAGTTTGTTAGCATCGAACGATAGCGATCGCCATTCACCGTAACGTTGCGTCCAACAGCATCTTTGAAAAAATACGGTCCAATGATTCCACCAGCGTACAAACCACACCAAACAGTGCATTTTTCGGGATGCATGGGCAGTTCTTGAACGGCTTCTGGTTGCTCTTCACCCCAAATGCGGCAATTTTGCTTATTTACGTAGCCATTCAACCAGAAATGAGCCTCATCGCTCATCGGACACGGACGCGAAACACATTTCGAACCGAACACTGATTTTGGTAATAAAATTCAATGATTTGCAAGCGTTGCTCGTTAGTAAGTCTATTCATGATGAAATGTCAAAGCATACTGAGCATCTTTCTCTTTGACACCATGTCTGACATCCCACGTGATCTGTCAAATACTACTGCATGAAAATCCTAACCTCAAAAAAATCACCCGTTAGTGAAAACATTTCGTAAATTTTAGACTTTTTACTGAATATTTGTCACTTTCCTAAGGGTATTTGACGTTTCCAATTTTGAAATATAGATAATTCAAATTTAAAACGTTAGATGACCCACCCTAAAGAAGGATTGTGTTAAGTAGATTGTTTTAGCTTCGGTGCTCACGTTCGACTTTACCCACTTGGGAGGCCCTGCCAATGGCCAAGCAATCGTCAGCATCGCTCTTTGGATCTCTCTCCATCTCGGCAAGATAAAAATCCTCGAAAAGAGCATACATTATTAAAAACCGAAATGGGATTCAGGTAGGTCAATGCTAGTATAGCGAAATTTCCCAATGCGGACAGTCTTCATTACCGGACAGATCCCATAGCTGGACAAATTCCAAGTAAAAAACATTAAAATTTTCATACACAACCAATTCCTATAAACAGACTTACGTTTTAATCGGTAGGCGTGAACACTATTTTGATAATATTTCGTTCAAATTATATCATATAAGCCGACAAGATTTCATAATAAGTGTAAGAAAATTGTGAACTATTTATAGTTCCCACGTTTTGATAATTCTTATTAATTTATTTTTTTTTTGATGTGACATTTTTTGAGAACAATGCTTAAAATTATCACAATAAACAAATTGACTTACACTGGCGCTGTCTGGTTCGCTATGAATCAACTAAAACTAACGAGATATTGTCATTCATACACTTCTGGGTAACATTGGTTCGCATTTACATACTTATATATTCAGTAGAAATATCGTTCTTTAAGGAGTTACATGGTTTTCCTCGGGTAAAAAAACAGCTTTTTTTCCACAATTATTTTCTCATATAAAAAATTAAATATTTTATTAGAATTTTTTATTGTTACAGACATACACTGTTGACAATGAAATTCTAAAATTTTTCAAATATTTTAAACTCGGCCATTGCGACGCCATTCTAAAGTGTTTTAGTAGAAATCTTAACTTAGAACTTGGACGAAGGAAAGAAACTAAAAATTGGATTTTTGAACATTTTTACAAAAGAAATTAAAATTTCAGTGAAAATTTCGCGGCAAATTTTTTATTCAAATACTTCTAAGCGAAAAAATTTCTGCGTCCAAATCTTTAAGAATTAGTTTTCAGAGAACTGTGTAAAATCGCATGAAGATCGGTTGAGTAGTTTTCGAGAAATCTTGCCAAAAAACTGCAAAAATACAGTTACAAGAAAAACGCGTTTGAAGACCACGCACTTAGCCTAGCTAGCCTCGAGCGCACAAGTTCTCAAGGCTTTATCTACGAAACTATTACTCGATATTGCAGAATTTAATAACACAATAAAAAAAGCTCGGTTTTTTGAAACCGTTAAACCCATGTAAGCCCTTGAAACGTGAAACACAGTTTTTGCCAGGCCCTCATACATGGACAGCTTCTTTAGCCGCACGAAAACACTGCGACTGTCCGGTTATGAGGGATTTCATTGTATATAGAATAAGACACTATCTATGTTTATTAGAAAATTATCGACGATGAAACTGTGCTGCTAGCCATTAAATAGTAGATAATTTCGTAATGGAATTACAGAATCAGCATATGATCCAAATACTTAATATGCTAAAATTTTTCATGTGTTGAAAATTATTATAAACATTAACAGCATAAGATATCATCTGAATCTCTGGATATACATAATTTATTTTAAATTTTGTTTCAAGAATACATAAACACACACTAACTAAAAAATTTCTGTGCTTATGGCTTTGGAATATTTGATAACCTGCCTAAAATATTCAGTAATGAAGAAATTACAAGTCTAGACTTTTACTAAATGGCTGCTAGGTTGATTGTAGTTGGTTTTCTAGTATACAGTTCGTGTAAGTCGAGTTGTAACCTCCATATAATAAGTATTATCAACAAAAATTTTTAACATTTGCTATTCTTTCTACCCACTAATTGTAGGCGTATTTTGAACTTGCGACCTTACAATCATATATACATACATACATATCATACACCAGGTTGTACAGCCCACGAAGTGACAGAAACCGCAAACATGAAAAAGTGCATTTCTTCTCAGACCCGAAGCTAATAAGAAGTTTGTACGAAAATTCGCACTTTTATATACGCTTCCTACTCGCGTGCATACGTGCATGTATTGGTAACCATATGTGTGAATTCTTCTGAATACACAACTACCTCCGCACACACACACACACACACACTCACACACGGAAATGTAAAATTTAATGACTTTGCCCTACTTTCAAGTCAAGTTGATCATTTATTACGGTCCATCTAAGACGTCTTTGCTGGCCGTGCGCGACTGCGACGTCAACTGCGGGCTTAGACACGTTTTACGTTTGCGCAGCCGCTAAGTTGTAGTTGAGGCTGTGGCTTTGAGACCGTTATAGCCGTTAGCGGTATTGTGATGTACCTACATATGCGTTTATGTGTGTGTGGACTTGGGTTAAAAGCGCACACTGACAACAAGCACATATGTACATGTACCGGCCATATAAATACATACTGTTTTGTGTGTTTGTACATATGAGTCTACATACATACATACATATGCAGAAACAATGTTGAAACTGGCCCTTTTTTATTGACTTTACCGGTTCTTTTTTTCAAACATTTCTTCCTAGCTTTCTTTGTGCACTCAGTGGTCGATAAAAGAATGCCAGAAGAAAGCACATACATACACCACTATGTAACTATAAAGTTACATATACATATATATATGTGTGTGTGTGTCAGCAGCGGTGCTCGACAAGTACGGTTTGGTTCATTTATGACTTTTAGCCGCCTTTCAACGGTTATCTCGCAACTGAGAAGCTTCAGCTTGCTCATGCTTCTTACCACACTTCACTTCGGCTTCTACTTTTAACACTTCCTACACGCAGTTACATACATACACACATAAATATGTGAGTGCATGCACACGGCTTTGCCTTTCAAGCTCGAAAACGCCAAAAGGCATTTCTCCAAATTGACAAAATGTATAATTGAAAATTCTTTAACGCCACATGCGGCCGCTGCCGCTGCGACTGACGCATATTTTAAGGTATTACACTTCACTCAATAACGGTTAACCCACTTTTTCGATGCTGCCGCGCGATAATGCGCTAATCGTTAAGGCATACAAAGCGGCACACACACACACACACATACCCACATGTACATAGGTGCACATTTGATGGTTGAATTGGCGCGTGAGCTGTCTGAAATTGATTGTCAGGCGCGGCGGCGAGGCAACGTTCTGAATTTTGAGAAGCCACAAATTGCTGTTGTAGCCACCCAAGCCAAAAACACCAAAAAAAAAACAAGAAAAAGCGTTAACTACGTTTGCACCGGCGTTATAATACCGCTCACAGCTGCAGTACTTATCTGTAATAACTATTTTCTCTATTTTTTAACGGTCAGTTTATATGTCAGCTGCATGCTATAGTTCGATCTTAATATAATTTTTGGGCATAGAAAATAATATTTGCGAAAATTCATGGAGATATTTGCTCAAATAAAAAAGTTTTCCTTACAAGAACTGGATTGTGACCTCTCATTTTGTATCATAGCGATATGTTATAATGGTCTGACCTAAGCAATATATGTATGTATACGGAGATTTTAACGTTGCCCTCGACAATAACCCATGCCTGATTTTGTGAGGACACTTTGTCAAATATAAACGTTTTCCATACAAGGAATTGAGTTTCTACGACCGGTTTGTATGGAAGCTTCATGCTATGGTGGTTCAGTCTTAAATTTTTTTTGGGAGATTACAGCATTACCGTACAAAATAATTTATGCGAAATTTCGTCAAAATATCTTGTAAAATAAAAAAGTTTTCCATACAAGGATTTGATTTGATCGGTCAGTTTGTATGGCAGCTATGTTCTACTGTGCCCAAAAAATTAGGTGACATTTGAATTTAAACTGCGCGCGTCGAAGGATTGGTAGTACTGTCAGTCACATTTATGTCAAAATATTCATTAGTGTTTGAGATACGTGTCGTTTTGTGAGCTGCTAAAAGTGAGTTTTTCGTTTTTTGCGAAGACGAAATTCGTTGAGCAAAGAATTTGCATTAAATTTTGTTTACGGAATCAATTTTCTGCTGCGGATACGTTGAGGATGGTGCAGAAAGCCTTTGGTGATGAGGCTATGTCTAAAAAAAATGTTTGCAAGTGGTATAGTGAGTTCCAAGCCGGCCGTGAAAGAGTCGAAGATGAAGAGCGTCCAGGGCGACCATCGACCTCAACCGACGAAGCTCACGTTCCACAAATCAAAGATTTGGTGTTGAAAAACCGTCGATTAACAATTAGAGACCTTGCTGATGAAGTTGGCTTATCGAAAGGCTCGGCCAATACCATTTTGAAGGATGTTTTGGGCCTCAAGCGCGTCAAATCTCGACTGGTACCGAAAACATTGAATTTTTTGGAAAAAAGGCGTCGATGAGATTTGGATCTATGCTTACGACCCCGAAACAACCGTTCAATCGAGCGAATACCGTGCTTCAAACTCGCTCAAAAATCAAGGTCATGTTGACTGTTTTCTTCGATTATCGTGGTGTTGTGCATTATGAATTCCTTCCAACCGGTCAAAGAGTCAACAGGGAATATTATTTGGACGTTATGCGTCGTTTGCGTAACGCTTTCCGTCTAAAAAGACCGGAATTGTGGAAAGACAATTCTTGGTTTTTATACCACGATAATGCACCATCCCATACTGCCCTCGTAATTCGTGATCATTTCGCCAAAAGCTCAACCCATATCGTTCCGCAACCACCGTATTCACCTGATCTGGCGCCGTGCGACTTCTGGCTGTTCACCCAGCTCAAAATACCGCTCCGGGGTCACCGTTTTTATACGATAGAGGATATTCCAGCCGCAGCGAAGATGGAACTGAAGGCCATCCCGGAAAGTGACTACAACCAGTGTTTCGAAGATTGGAAAATTCGTTGGCTTAAGTGCATTGCATCGTGAGGGGATTAATTTGAAGGGGATGAAATTGATTTGGAAGAATAAATAAAGAATTTTCAAAATAAATAACAATGTCGCCTTGTCACCTTTCTGTTTTGGGTACAGGTACTTTAGTAGTCCGATGTGTTCCATCTCTTTGAAGATTGTAGCGTGGGCTTGAATAATAATCTATATTACATGCTGCGAAGATATCTTGCCAAATAGAAAAGTTTTCCATACAATTTCATAATTTTGTTCGATCATTTAATAAGATAGCTTTATCCTACAGTAGTCCGGTTGCGACAAATGAGCAGCTTCTAGTGTACAAAAAAGGACATGTACAAATTTCAGATCGATATCTCAAAAACTGAGGGACTAGCTCGCGTATATGCAGACAGACGGACATAACTAAATCAACACAGCTCTCACACTGTTTTATGGGGTCTACGACGTTTCCTACTAGGTGTTACAAATTTCGGAGCAAATGTAATATTCACTGTTCAAGGTATAAAAAAACATAAAAAATAAAAAAAAACAACAACGCCAACAAAATTAAATAAAAGCTTGCGAGCTTGTAATACAATTTTCTGCTTTACACTCAGCTCACCTTAAGCAGAATAAGAATAATGCCTTATTGGCTTTCTACGGCATTCTTCATGCAATTGTTGTTGCTTTTTGTTATCATTTTTCGAGCTTAAAATTTTGAATATTCGTGACCAACGCACTTTTAATGCACAAACACACACACACCCATTTCTTTGTACACATACAAAATGCATTCCAACTTGTCGTATTGTTTTTGTTGTTGCATCTTACGAAGCCCTTCTGTTGGCGCTGCGACGCTTTAAGTGCATTTTAATTGTTTTTAGTTGGAAGCGCTGCAGCAGTGAGTTAATGCAAAAGCTCGCATGCGTGTTGGGCTTCCAAAGGGCACACATACAGACACACACAAACACAAACAAAGCCACTTATAAGCATATTTGAGCGAAAGCAAAATACAAAAACGCAGCAAAATAACATTTACAAAATTTAAAATTGCACACACATACACTTACCATTGAATACTTAACAATAACAACAACAAGATTGAACAATTAAAGCGCCCATAAATGCCATACAGCAATTTGGGTCGCCATGCCCGCACGCCCTGCCTCGGCCGCCTGACCAACCGCCTGTCGTCCGCCGGCCACCCGAGTGCGTTGCAAATGCGTGCGTGGCACGATTAATGAAAGTTACGCGTAACATGACCACCTTAGTCTTAACACATACACGCATGCCCACCCGCTCCTAGCCTCTCACAAAGCTTCTGCGCTGCGCTGCGCGTCATCAAGCCAACAAAGTTGTGAATTTGCCCCCTTGGTGTGGGTCCGCCGTTGTCCAGTCTCTGCCTTCTTCTTGTGCTTGTTCTTTCATTGCTGCCATTGCTGCTACTTCTTCTTGCTGATTGTGCCCATTTTGCTGCTACTTCTTGCATTTTTTGTTGTTATTGCTGGTTTTTGTTTTTGATTTTTGTTCTTGTTATTGTTGTTTAACACTGCTGGGTGCGCCATTCCCATTTCTTGGCTCGTTCTATTCTTGTGGGCCACTTGTCTCTTCGTCGTGTCGCTGTGCGTCCAGGCACACACCAACTCACACCTTTACATATTTACCCTATGTTTGTGTGTGCATTAGTGCACATTTATATGCTTATTTGTTGCTTTGTTTATGTTTCGGTTGTGTCTGCCGCATTTTTGTTCTTAATTGTGGGTTAGCAATAATGGGTTAATTAAATTTGCTGCTGCAACTTCTTCGGCAGACAGGTATGCTTCTACACACACATATTAACAAACATTTTTGTTTGTGTCCATAATGCATCCCAGGCTTTTCATTTTGCTTTTTTTGTTGTTTTTTTATTGCGTGTGCTACTTTAAATTGTTTTGTCTCTGCGCTCTTCCAAAAACACTGGAATTCGTCGAATTTACACGAAACGAAGTTGGTTCTTATAATCTACTAAATAAATCATTATTTTAAATGAAGCATGCATATGTGTATGGACGTGAGAACCTAGTCCGACTGCAGCCCAGCGTTATATACTCTCTCAATTTGCAACTGACCCAAATCTAATCGATGATCAAGTTGATGAGACGAGTTGAAATCCGAGTGACTGTCTGCCCTTTCGTCTGTATGTCTGGACAAGCCATAACTTTAGTGACAATTAAGATATCGCAACTTGGTACACGGGTTCCTTGACAAAAAAAGAGAGGGCGAGTTCGTGATTGGCGTCATCAGACCACTGCCACGCCTACAAAACCCCATTAAAGCAGACCACATAAAGTGCTATAACTTAGTACTAAATTAAGATCTAGAACTGTAACATTGCACAGCAAGTCGCAGTAGCGGGGGCACCTGTTGACTAAAAATAAATCGAGTTCACCATCTCCTGGTATTATTCTTTCCTTGTCATTCAGCAGGCTAGAGAAGTGTTCCCTCCATAATTTAGAATACTCAATCAAAGCATCAATTGATAGATCACGTATACAGATTTTACAAGAGTATATTCCGGTATTGAAACCTTCTGATAGTCTCCGTAGAATTTTCAAGCATTACGCCAGTCGGCCAGCTTGTTCAGCTCTTCGTACCCACACATTTCGCCCTCTCTCTCTTTTCGTCTGTTAATGCGTCTTGTTTGCTTCTTCAACTCTCAATATCTGTCCCATCCATCACGTGTTGTGGTCGATTACAATGGTGCAGCTTTTGGACGTCGCACCTTTTTGTGTTTGTTGATGTGCGTTTTTTGCTGCACAGAAGCGGGTGTGTGTCTTGGCTGCAACAAGATCCAAGTCTATGCTAGGGTCTTGAAGCGTCTAAAACAATAGGGACGTGTCTTCCGTCTATCACAAAATGCTCGATTTTGGTGGCTTTTCGATCCGTTGACAGCCAGGATAGCTTCTTGAATTTTCCTATGCTTAAATCTAGTACTACCGGCGAAGTCGATCAGTCTCAAACCATTTTTGGATGTTTTTCATAGAGGCTAAATTTATCAACCGTTGTACGAAAGATACCTTCTTTGGCCACCTTGGCGCTAAAGTCGCCAAGTACGGCATCATGGCGGAGCAGCTTTCATAAGTGCGCTCAAAGAACTCATAAAATGCATCTTTGGTCACATCGTCCTTTTCTTCCGTCGGAGCGTGAGCCCAATAAGCTATATGTTGAAGAACTTCGCTATGATGCTGATTGTGGCATCTCGCAACATGTGACCGAGCGTTATCCTAATGGAAAGTTATTGCCTCCTGTCTAGTCGCAAATTCCGGGCATTTTTCGGTCACCGCTTGCTTCAATTTAATGTGATGTGGTGCTAGCCTCTCACTATTCGATTCCCCAGTTACAGCACGCCCATCTGACATGTTCGACATATTTTTTTATGAACATTTGAATATAGGAATATACAAAGGGGGGACTACTTAAGTTCACAACTGGAGCATAGCACCGTGTCATAAAGCATTAAAAGTTGTAAATAAGAAATATTTCGAGTTATTTTTACACTCTCTGTTAACCGACCTCTGAATGCTTGCTACTAATTAATTTAGCGGTAAAAGAAAAGTTATTGATACGAATAAAGTCTATTTTGAAGCAAGGGATCTACAAGGTGCGTTCCAAAGTAAACAGGGCTTTAAAAAAAAAAAACACAGAACAAATGATTTTTTCGGCAAAATTAATTTATTTTATTCAAATTAGTCTCCTCCTGCTTCAATACAGCTTTTTGCACGGACCAAAAGCATGTCGAATGAGTGTTTTTGCTCGTTGGCCGGTATGGTCGCCAGTATGCCGGTGCAAGCCTTTTGAATGGCCTTTACGTCTGCATAATGCTTTCCTTTCATGGGCAAATGCATTTTTTTCCGCAAAGGAAGAAGTCGCACGGTGCCATATCAGGTGAACACGGGGAGTGATTAATGGTTAAAATGTGATTTTTGGTCAAATAATCGGTCACTAGCGTCAATCGAACGTTGGATACTGAGCAATTTTTGGTCGTCAGTCAATTTGTGCGGAACAAGTCGATGTTTTGGAGATGTTCAATTCCATTTCCATAAATTTCAATGATGATTTCGGCTGATATTTGATGAATTCAGGCACAGTTTCGATGACATTTCCGGTGGTCACAGATTTTGATTGCCCCCCCCCCATGTTAGAGAGATAAAACGGCTTTATAAAAAGAGATCTACTATTGACGTACTAAGAGAAGTCATCGATACTGGAAAAGGAATATATTATTTAAGAATATGTAGAAGGCCGATTTTTGACACCGAAGGCACTAAGAATTGCTCTATCTCGATGGAGTACACCAAGCCTCAGTATTGGTTTGATATATGACGATATAATAATCATATATGACGAGGTTTTAAGAAGACAGCAACCAAAAGATGTGAAAGTAATAGTTTAAGTGGACGATCTCGTGGTGGTAGTAATGGCTAGTAGGCTTTCTGAAGTTCGAGTAATAGGTGCATTCCGGACTATTTCAACCGACGCTGCTGGATTATTAAGCATTATGCCACCCATTGACATCCAGGAAAATTATTGACATCCAGGGAGATGAACTCGGATTAAATCAGCTATCAGCGGCTCAAATACTATCGGCAAAGACAGAAGAGAGGAACAAGAGCATCAAACTGCGACCAAAGGATGCCGGACTCACAGATTTATTCCGGACATTCACTCGTCAATAGGCAGACAACAAGCGACCTAGATTTCCATCTTAGTGGACTTATGATAGGTGCTTTAGAAGCTTAGATTATGGATACGACAATGATATTAGTCCGAACTATCCGACGTGTACAGAGCATATACCTACAAGTAGAAGACTCTAAACATGTATTATTTTATTGATAGCAGTTTTATGGTTTCTGCCTAACGATTGGAATTTAAGTGTGCTATGCCCAATCCGTAAAAAGGAGACCCACAATCTGCGCCAACTACCATGGGATAAGCCTCCTCAACATCGCGTATAAGGTTCTATCGAGTGTATTGTGTGAAAGATTAAAGCCCACCGTCAACCAACTGATTGGACCTTACCAGAGTGGCTTTAGACCTGGAAAATCAATAACGGACCAGATATTCTCCATGCGCCAAAGACCCGTGAAAGAAGAATCGACAGACACAACCTCTTCGTCGATTTCAAAGCTGCTTTCGACAGCACGAAAAGGAGCTGCCTCTATGCCGCGATGTCTGAATTTGGTATCCACGCAAAATTAATACTGACGCTGAGCAGCACCCAAAGACCTATCATGATCGGGAAGGACCTCGCACCCTCGACTTGGCTCTCACGTCACTGTTGACAGTGATAACCTTAAAGTTGTAGATAATTTCGTCTATTTAGGAACCAGTATTAACACCCCCAACAATGTCAGCTTGGAAATCCAACGCAGAATTACTCTTGCCAACAGGTGATACTTCGGGCTGAGTAGACAATTGGGAAGCAAAATCCTCGAACAAAAACAAAAATCTATAAGTCGCTCATAATTCCCGTCCTACTATGTGGTGTAGAGGCATGGACGATGACAACAACTGATGAGCCGACGTTGCGAGTTTTCGAGAGAAAAGTTCTGCTAAAATTTCATGGTCCTTTGCGCATTGGCCACGGTAAATATCGCATTCGATGGAACGCTGAGCTATATGAGATATATGTTGACATTGACATAGTTCAGTGAATTAAAAGATAGCGGCTACGCTGGCTATGTCATGTTGTCCGAATGGACGAAAACTCTCCAGCTCTGAAAGTATTCGACGCAATACCCGTCAGGGTAAGCAGAGGAAAAGGAAGACCTCCACTCCGTTGGTAGGACCAAGTGGAGAAGGATCTGTCTACGCTTGGAATATCCAATTGGTGCCACGAAACGAAAAGAAGAAACGACTGGCGCGCTGTTGTTAACTCGGCTATTATCGCGTAAGCGGTGTCTACGCCAGTAAAGAAGAAGAAGAAGTTTTATGGTCAATAATTTAACGACACTCATGTGTCAGTCGACTGAGAAACGAAAAGCTGATAGCAAAGCGTCTGCTTTCATAACGACAAAACTGAGTCAGTCGTCAGTCTGCACAATAGAAGAGTCTGAAATGTGATGTCCATCCCACGAAGTAATACTTAAACGGCGGTTTCGTGGGAGGTTTCGATGCTCCCCCTTCCATAGAAAAAAATATTAAAAACAATGTTGAATAACAAAATCGAAAATATTTATTTAAACGAACTTGCGAACTCTTCAGCCGACTAGTTTAGGCCGGTAGTTTGGGCTTTATTAAGCGAAATCAACCAACATTAAATAACTATTAACTTATATAAAGCAACAAATCATAACAAACAGAAGCATAATAGATGCTTTGGCGCACGTTCTTCATGAATCGAATGATAAATTGCTGCTGTAGCTCATATAATGTGCATACATACTTACATACATACACATATTTAGATGTTTACAACAGTATCATCATATAATCGCTGCGCGCAGGCAACAAAATGCAGATTTTCTACAAAAAGAAACACCTACATATGTAGATCAGTGCATAGTACACACACAAACACGCATACAAAGTGACGAGCGATGTGTTGTGTGTGTGCGTAGCAACTATGGAGCCGCAGATGCAAATGCGCACATGAGATTGCAACGTTCGCAGATGAAATGCAGGCAGTCAAGCACACATATACACACATTTGCATAGCTACATTGTACAAGTGGTGGCGCGATCGGCTAGTGCGTAACGCTTATATGAGGCCATTGACCGTTTGACCGAGCTGCCTTCGCGCCACCAATGCAGCTTGCCGCAACAACAGCGGAGGCCGCGGCCAGCGCTGCTGTTACGATTCATTTGCGCCGATCTTGCTGCATCCATATTTATTTCGCTTATGACAGGCAAGTGATTTTCGATTTGCCATTACTTATTTATTGATTTCTATTTCATTTCACTTAATTATATATGTCTGTATTGTGTGGCACAACAGGATGCCAACATGTAACCAGCGCGCAAAGCCAATCGCTCCAATTTAATTTGTGGAGAAAATTTTCATTGAGAAAAATGCGCAAACGTAACGATTGCGTGTGTGGCGCAAAGCGGTAAAGTCGCGCACAAATTTTATGAATGTAAATAATAAATTGCCGCCGAAATATTTGCATTATGATATAAATTGTGCGGTGAAAAGTGCATTTGCATATAAGTGACACACACACATCTATACTTACATAAAATACCTAACAGTGCTGTATGCCACATAGGCTTTATTTCACAAGCGCGACTTGGCCGCGTGTTCTTGAAAGCTGCGGCGGCTGTTTACGCCACTCCAGTTCAGTTCGGTGCGCATCTAGCCGCCGATTTGCATTACAAATTCGTTAACGAATTTACTTTTGTTTTCGCATTCAAATGAGCTTCTTACGCGTAGCGCTTGCGGGTGTCACATGCGTGGCAACATGGTCCGGCGCTGTCCCTAAACAACGCCTTTTGCAACAGTTGCATGCGCCGAGCGACTGATTGCCGGCCGACTCATGCGGCGCTATTTTCGTTGATGCGAATACTTTCGGGCGCGGAAATTGCATCTGTATGCACCTGAGTACGTGTGTGTGTGTTGTGGGCTACGTGCACTTTTGGATGGGCGGTCACGTTGTCAAAAGTGGAGTAAAAGTCCATGGCCAAGCGCTGGCCGTTGAACTTTTCGCTAAACTGTGTGCGGCTAATGTTCACATGGACAAATTGAATGCATATTTTCCATTTCCCATTTGCATTTGCAACAACAACAATCGCTTGTGTACTATATGTCCATATGAGCATGCATTTATGCCGCTTGTTGACAAGTGAAAATTGATTGCGTTTGATGGATTGATGGAGTACATTTGCACCCACTTTGGAAGCGCATCAATAAATATATTAGGGTTGTAAATGAAATTTACTGACAGACAGCCAGGTCGGGTTGTCGATCTTTTTTTTTTAACCTGACTTTTGATATCTGTCTAAAATAATAGATTCAATAAGAGGAATATAAGTTACATGCTATTGATCAGCTTCCCTTCTGGCGACGCGACTGTGAGGGCCAATCACACCAATTACGCTTTCGCGTTGTCGTCTTTTCAGCTTCAACACAAACGACGCCAATGTTTTGAGTGTTGTCTTCGTAAAGAAGCCAATACGGGTTTCACGTCGTGAAGATGACAGCCAAATAATTCACTGATCACTGAAGTAGCTTACCAGTTTTCTAAACCAATCACTCATAATTCTGTTCGTAATTTTAAACGGGAACTCCTCTATGTAGATGGTCCATCCGTTGGGTCCAAATTTCAATAACTCGTTCGAGCATTTCGACTTTCGGCTTCAGATCTTGTACTAGTATTTGGTATTTTGATGCTTTTAATTTATGATCTCGATGTAAAATGCGCAAAGTCATTCGATATGTCAATCCGAATTGCTGTGAACGGCGAATCCATTCTCTTCGTGGACACCCTCAGCTACGACTGCTAGTGAGGGACGTGCGCGTTAGGGACGTGTTCTCTTCGGTCAAATATTATACAATAATGAATGCTGGATCTCAATATTGGTGAGGATGCTACGAATAGTATGCCCAGTAGGCCGATTAAATTGGCAATAAGTTGAGCGAGGCGCGAAAGCAATTCCTTACAGAAAGCGAATTTTCGCAATAAAGTTGAACGATTTGTAAAAGTTGTTCAAACGTAAGTCTTTCCACGATTAAATTCCAAACTATACTGAACAAAAATAACAAAAAGCTTGACACCACTCACTCATGATCTCTCAAAAAAAGCTATTGAAAAAAGTATCTCTATTAGATTACCCGTTATAGAAATGATTGGCGTGATCAGCTGAATCGATTGAGCCTTATCGGTTTTTCCGTCTGCCTGTCTACAAGTTCTGTCGCAAAAGAAACAGGACTGTTAAAAAAAACAACAAAAAAATAATAATTTTCAAAAGTTATATTTTTTTATTCAAAGTAGTTTCCTTGCGCTTCGATACAGCGTTTAGCCCGGTTAATTAGCATTTCAAATGAGTGTTTAAGGTCATTTTTCGGAATGCTCTTGAGAATATCGGTCGTCGCCTTTTAGATAGATGAAATGTCCTGAAACCAGTGTCCTTTCATGGGCAAATGAAGTTTTCCAAATAGGTAAAATCACAGGGTGCCAGATCAGGTGAGTAGAGTGAGTGATTAATGGTTAATATGGAGTTTTTTGTCAAAAAATCAGTGACAAGCGTCGACCGATGACACGGCGCATTATCGTGCAACAGGCGCCAGGATCCTGCCTCACGGTATTGTGGTCGAGAACGACGAATGCGTGATAAAAGGCGCTTCATAACACCAAAGTAAAACACAGCATTAATCGTTTGTTCAGGTGGGACGAACTCTCGGTGTACAATACCCTCGGAATCGTAAAAACAAATCAGCATTGTCTTTATTTTTGACTTCTGAAGACGACTTTTTTTGGTCCGACTTCGTCATAGAGGACCTCACGACCTTCTTGGAATTGCTTAAACCACTCATGCACATTACTACGTGATAGGCACTGATCACCATAAACTTTTTTCATCATTTGAAAAGTTTTTGTAAACGTTTTCCCAAGTTTAAAACAAAATTTAATATTTGCTCTTTGTTCAAAATGCATTTTACGACCGATGACCAAAAGCTGCTGTCACTTTTTGATCGATAACATCGATTGTAGTTATCAAATTGTCTTAAAATTTTTACGAAATGTCAACAAGAGATCAAACTTTTTATTTCATACACCCACCTATAGGTGGCGCCACCAGAAACAGTTATATTTAAAAAGTTCTGTTTCTTTTGCGACAGACCTTGCATATACCATAAACGGACTAGTTCCCTCAGTTTCGGATATCTCAATCGGAAATTTTGCACACCTCGTTTTCTTACCACGAAGCTAAAAATTTGTAATTTCTGTTCGAAACTGCCAATATCAACTGACTGATCAAAATTAGGGAATAGTCTTTATAACAGAAATTTACTCCTTTTTAAGTAATCTTATTTAGAATAAATGTAAGTGGTTTTCCACTATAACCACCTACCGTTGGACGGTTACGTTCAGGTTCAGTTATACGTAAAGATGCTTGCTATAAACGAAACACCTGTGAAGTGTTTTATAGCTACATTACAGCCGTAGTGTTAACATTTTTCACTTTTGTCTATTGAATTTTCTAACGATTGCCACAGAACTTCGATGCACATGTACATATGAACCTATCAGAATTACATATGAATATCAGTAATGACTAAAACCTATTTCTTGACCTAATAAATACAGAAAACCCAAGAAGAAACGATGCAGTTTACCAACAGACTGTACGAGTTGTATGTATATGTATATGTATGAATGATGTGGGACTACAATCAGAAAAAAAATTGATAGTGGATGTCTGTGGGATGAATGTTTAAGTTCGTCCTTCATAAAGTCAGAAACATTTCTGAGAAACTATTTCTGTATAATTACAAACCAAATTTTTTTTGCGACTATCATGGCACTGCGCCTATGTCTCTCCATTCAAGTGGCGACTTATGAATAAAATTTTTTAATTTCCTTTTTGTTTTAGAGATTTTACAAATTAATTTAACATATTCCGTAAATGAAAATATGAATCTCTAAGGCGCCTTTTTTAAAAATTCACATAAATTTAAGCTTTTGGGGCTTACAAACACTGTTATGTACTTTGTACCAATATTCATCAGCAGGACACCACGGCGGCTGAGTGACATAGGAAAAGGGTGCAAGCATTTATTTATTACAAAGACGATTTATATGCTGAGTAAGGTCAGGAAATATATTTTAGTAACAGTTGTTTCATTAAGAGCGGTTTGCGATATCAAATATCAATGAAACTCTTTATTCCTGTGTTATGGAACTTGCTATCTTTAGCAGAAGTCCAGATGCTGAACCCAATTTTCGACGGTTTTCAAGCATAAAATGGACGATAGATACTGTTGCAATTTCACATTAGATATTCGTACGAAGTTCATAGACAACCATCATAGACCATAAACTTGACGTAGCCCCACTTTTTCAAAATTTTTTTTTTTTTTTTTTTCTACATAGTCTCCTTGTAACTCCACACACTTCTCCCAGCGATTCTCCCATCTCTGCAACCCTTCCAAATAGTACTTGGCGTCTTTGTCTGCAAAATACGATTTCATGAAAGAAATTGCCTCCTCATTTGATGAAAATCTCAGGCCGCCGAGCGCAGTTTTAAGTTGAGGAAACAAAAAAAATAAGGTGGATGGTCAAGCAGTTCGAAACGCAATTCGTGGATTTTCGCCATGGCGACTGTTGAGGTGTGAGATGGTGCGTTGTCTTGGTGGAACAAGACTTTCTTTTTTTTTGCAAATGTGGCCGATTTTTGGAAATTCTTCCTTTAGCTTTTCCAATAATGATGCGTAGTATGCTCCTGTTATAGTTTTTCCTTTTTCAAGATAGTCGATAAAAATAATTCCATGGCTGTTCCAAAAAACACTCGCCATCACTTTCCCAGTCGAATACACAGCTTTAGGTGTTTTTGGGGCCGGTTCCCCCTTTTCAATCCACTGTTTAGATTGGATTTTTATTTCGGGCGTATAATGTTGAATCCAAGTTTCGTCTACAGTTATCAATCGGCGCCAAAACTCGGTCGTATTGCCTCTAAACTGAGCCAACAATGCGCTGGAAATGTTCATGCGCGCACGTTTGTGGTCTAAACGCGCGGACAGCTTTCTCATGCCCAAATCTTGGTTTAATATGTGACAAACTCGTTCTTTTGACATCTTCATAATCTCAGCTATTTCCTTAACTTTAATCCGGCGGTCGTCTAATACCAATTGATGAACTTTAGCGATGTTATCGTTAGTGGTTACAGCTTTTGGACGCCCAGGACGTTCATCATCTTCCAAGCTCCTGCGACCACGTATAAATTCAGCTGCCCAAAATTATATGGTGGTAAACGATGGTGCACAGTCACCGTTCACAGAGTCCAACTCATCTTTGATTTGTGAAGGCGTATTGCTTTTCAAAAATAAAAATTTAATTACAGCGCGATATTCATTTTTTTCCATTTTGGGAAAATCACCGAAATAGACTCACAAAAACGACTGTCAACAGATAATTGCGCAAGATAAATTTCTGAAATTTTGGCGAGTAGCTATTATAATATGCACAATTTGACGTAGAAACTTTTTTTCAGAGGTGCCGCTAGCTTCACGTTGAGGTCGGTTATTTATCAGACAGCCCTCGTATTACTCAAATATTCGGTTGTCATTGAGCGGTAGCGATTCCCATTCACAGTAACGTGCCGATATTGATCATCACGGAAGAAGTACGGCCCAATGACTCCGCCCTCCCATAAACCGCGCCAAACCGTAATTTTTTCGGAGTGCACTGGTGACTCATGGAGTACATGTGGATTGCTGCCTGACCAATAACGTAAGTTTTGCTTATTGATTCTTTCATCCATTCAACCAGAAATGATTCTCATCGCTGAATATGATTTTTCGGTGAAAATCCTGATAATTTTCAAGTTATTCCTCAGCCGGATTCACGAACTTACGACGATTCTGGTGGTCAAACGGCTTCAGTTCTTGCGTTAATTTGATCTTATAAGGATATATGTCAAGATCTTTTCTCAAAATTCGCGACAACGACATCACAGAGATGCCCAACGCTTAAGAACGACGTGTGAGAGACTGATTTGGGTCTTCCTCAATGGACTCGATAGCGACAGCAATATTGTTGACGCTATGGGCTCTTCTTTGTCTCACTGGCATGGGAACATTTTGTAATGTGTCTGTGGATCCAAATTTTCCCAAAAAGCTCATTTGTTGATCCGACAGGACGTTTATGCCGACCATAAATTCGACGTAGCGCTCTTAAAGTTGAGGCCAATAAATCCGAATTTGGATAGGAAATTTTAATATTTTCGACTCGTTGTAGGATGGTATATCTTTCCATGACGAAATGGCAAACCTTACCGAACAGAAATGTCTAAAGATCGGGAGAAAATATGGCGTCGTTTGTTGTCCCAATCGGTATAATTTTGTAGCGCCGCTATGAAAAAGTCCTGCAAATAGATATAAATAAAAAAACAGCCATATTTTCAACAAAAAGTCGGATAACACAAAATAACAAAAACACTGAAATTAAATATTTTTGTGAGCTTCTGACCGATATCACTAACGAGGAAGAAAAATAAGCGCAACAAAAATTAAATGTAATCAGAAATATATGTGAATGTAGGTTCGTATGAATGTGAAGATATGTTAATAGGCAGCTACAATTACCACCCCGTCGTAATTTTGAGATGCACCACCGTCAGTGCTGCCACCACCACGATGGCATATGCAAATGCAACAAATGAGAAATTACAAAAACATAATCATCGCATACGAGTACATACTTTTATTCAGATTTACATATGTATGCACACAAGACAGCTGACTGCTGGGCGAGAAGAGTGCGGCAGCAGTTCGACGCGCTGCATAAAGTTTAAAATTGTGGCGCACCATAAATGCGAAAGCGAAGAGCAAAGCAAAGAAAAATCATTGTTACCGGCTGTGTTGTTGTTGTTATTGTTGTTTTTCTGTTGTTGTCAACAAAGCAGCAACAAAGATCCATACAACCGGTCGAGAAAGTCGCCAAGCACAACAACGAAACAGAAACACAAAAAACAAGCAATCAAAATACAAAAACAATAACAAAGCAAATAGAAAAACAAAACAGGCCAACAATCCAACAGCACACAAACATGGCACAACAATAATAACAACAACCGGAAAATGCAAGAAAAGCAAAGAAAAATGTACGAATATGCGCCAGGTACAATACGTTGCATGCAACACATGCACGTACATACACACATACATAAGTACATATATGCAAACATACAATATGCTGCCCACCACATTCAACCATCCAACCAACCGACCAGGCAACCAACGAACGCATACAAGCGCATAGGCCGCGCGGCACAGCCAAGCAATCATCCAGCCGACCGCGCCGCGTTGCCAATCTGCCACGGCAAAAGCTGCTGCATGACTGGCTGCCATGTGAACCGTCTGACTGGCTGGCTGGCGGCCTGGCCTGCCTGGTGGATTGATGACTGGCATGCTGCAGGCCATAGTCGACTGGCTGCTGCAACAACTTCGCAGCCAGCAAAGTTGGAAATCCACTCGGCACGCTGGTAGCCCATGGCGGGGGACACGACGCGCGGTGTTGTAAAAATAACCTCAACTAAGTTCACTGGGGCGAGGTTGAATGAACTCCACAGAAATTTCTACGATGTTTTGATTTTTTTCCTATTCGCATGACTATGCTTTGTCGTAAATATGTTGTGGCACTGATGGTGGCACAACAATTGCAGCGGTCGCGGCGAAAAAGGGGGCCGGTCCGGGCCAATATGCAACAGCAGCGAGGCGAGCGCGCACAACTCCATGCAACCGGCAAGCGCATCACGCTCAGCAATGATCGCACCAACATGCTGGAGCGGAGCAGCAGCTGCAGTGGCAGCGGCAAGTGTTGCAACAACAGCTGATGGAGCGGCAGCACAGCAGCCATAACTTTGTTGTAAGTTGTAAAGCCGCCCGGAAGACGTAAATTTTCTCAATGTGCACAGCTTTATGCAGCGCTGCAATGTACGAGAGCAAACTTATGCTCGCTGCAGATCGAAAAGCAACAACAAGAGCTAAAAATAGTTTCTGTTTACTCTCAGCACTGCCGCGAGTAGCAAAATCTTCCGCGATCAGCTGCTTTGCCACAACCAAATAAAGTTGCAGATCAGTGCCACTCTCCAACTTATCAGCCAGCCAGCACACATGCACACACACCCTCACACATGCGCTGAGAGACCTGCCCAGTGATCTGCTCGTTTGTCAACATTTTTACACTCACTGTTTTGGTGGAAAAGTGGGCGCGTTTGAGCATCTTGGACTGATATTTGCTGAGCAGACTCTTTGGCGCTCACTCGCTATTGATTTAAGAGTGCTCAGCTTAATGGGCAATTTAGAGATTTCTCTTCCGTAGGCTGGTTGATCTATTTTTATGTTGGTTGTACATTTTTCAACGCTCCGCGGATGTATGTGTCATTGTGTTTGTCATCACTTATACGCTGACATTTTTAGCTTGATACTATACAATACAAGTATATGTGTGTGTATGTGTGTGTTCTCCTATGTGTTCGACATGTAACATTACAACGAAAGTTCAAAGAACTTTACAAACTACACGTGCAACATGCTTTATTGCATTGTTTCATACACGTATATAAAAATATATAAGGATGGAAGTGTAGTGTATATATATGCTATATACTTAGTTATGTTTGCAGTTATGTACTTATGCGGTTTCCCCAACTCTCGAATTCATGTAGTAATGTAGAGTTATATTTGATTTTTTAATTAAGCCGTTTTTGACATAAGTACGTCTCCTTCTCTTATTTAAGAACTCATTTTGAAAATTTAAAATTCGAAGACATCAGAAAATTCGTTAAAAACATTAATTTTTATTTTCGAAAAAGTTAAATTTAAACAAGTGAAGAACGACTAAGTTCGGGTGCAACCGAATATTTTATATTCTTGCAACTTGCAGATATCAAAGCAAAGGAAATACCTTAAGATGTAAAACGTCAACCTGAAGATCGAAACCCCAGCAATTTTATATGTATATACCTATACTATATATAAGCCCTTCGGCTCTTTTGCTCTTTATTCAATGCTTTATAAAAATTTATCGGCTTTAGTTCAAATATGCGCCGTTTCGTTCAGTAATCTGCTTCCATCTAGACTGCAGCTTCATAGTACTCCCTTGTAGAAGCCCCGCTCCTTATTTGCGAAGAACTCGGACAGCCACTTTTTACAAACCGCTTTTGAGTTCAACTTTACACCAGCAAGGGCGTTCGCCATTAACTCGAACAGGTGGTAATCACTTGGCGCTATGTCCGGGCTATATGGTGGATGCGATAAAACCTCCCATCCGAGCTACCGTAGCTTCTGACGAGTCATCAATGAAGTGTGGTCTGGTGTTGTCCTGGTGGAACATTACACTCTTCCTGTTGGCCAATTCTGTTCGTTTCTGATCGATCGCCTACTTCAAGCGGTCCAGTTGTTCGCAGTAGATGGTAGAATTAAGCGTTTGGCCATATTTGAGCAGCAGCTCATAATGGATAATTCCCTTCCAACAATTCCACAAAACACACAGCAGAACCTTCCTGGCCATCAATCCCGGCTTGGCCACCGTTTGGGACAATTCACCGGCCATCGACTATAACCGTTTTCGCTTGATATTGTCATATGTGTTCCATTTTACGTCGCCAGTCACTATCCGCTTCAAAAATGGGTCGAGTTCGTTCCGTTTCAGCAGCATATCGTAGGCGTTGATTCGATGCAGAAGGTTTTTTTTTTGCGTCAAATCATGCGGCACGCAAATTTCAAGCTTTTTTGTGTATCCAGTTTTCTGTAGATTTAAATGGTTCGGTGACCAACTCCCATCTTCTGGTCGATGTCACGAGATGCCACATGGCGGTCTAACTCGATGTTTTCCATGATTTGATCGGTATTCGTCGTAACAGGTCTTCGGCCGGCTGGCTTATCCATGGTGTCGTTTTCACCCGCTCTGAGTCGTCGAAACCATTCCTCCGCAGTTCGAAGTGAGAGAGTACCATCTCACAAAACACCATTAATCTCACGGAACGTTTCTCTAGCGGATTTGCCTTTAACGAAGGAAAACTTTCAAATAGCGCGAATTTCGGCGTTAGTGAACTCCATGTTTACACGTCTATAACTGTTGAACGCAATATCCAAGCGAATCGTGCATAGCGTCGTTTTGTAGGTTATGCCAAGAGTGGTCGGCATGAAGCCATTCGTGAAAACCGAGCGGAATATGGGCCGAAAACTCTTAGGATTTGTTCACTCGATAGTGCACCGTTGCATACTGCATTGATGCTTCGTAAGTTTTTCGCCAAATTTTCAACCAATATCGTGTCGCAATCACCGGATTCGTCCGCTTTAGCACCGTGTGACTTCGGATATCAGCAAACTCAAAAGACCACTCTAAAACAACTGTTTCGAAGATTGGAAAAAAATTACTTTGAAGGGAACGAAATAGATTTTAAGGAATAAATTAAAAATTTTATAATTATTGAACGAGGTCGTACTATTTTTTGCTTATAGCATTATAAATTTGTGCAGAAGCCATGAAAATGATAAAAGAAGGAAATAAATTCATGGTACGATGAAACCTTCCCTATTGGGAAAGAAAAATAAAGTAACAAACTTTAAGGGAAAAATAATTTAAGGACAATGTGTGTGTCGGGAAAAGGAAGGAGAGGGACGTGATTGAATTTTTAAGGGTTAAGATTATATTTTTAAGGGTTAAGATTATATCGATATCGTGAAAAGTACTAGTATGTTATAGTTATAAGAGAAAGTTATGAAAGGTCTGTATCACAAACATTTTTCACATCACCTCAAAGTCACATAACTCAGTTTTAAAGTCATTTTGTATTGTACAAGATTATTACGAAATTTAATACTAACTTACCTTCTTGTGTCCCAAACACTCTGTGTTTTTAGTTTTAAAATTTTTATTTCTGCTTCTGTTGACGTCAAACAGTTTTGGAGTTACAATCACTCTAAACTGCAATAGCTGAGTTCAATCTGCTCATCTATACTAATATTATAAAGAGGAAAGATTTGTACCTATTTTTGTATATTTGTATGTTTGTAATGAATAGGCTCAAAAAGTACTGGGCTGATTTAAAAAATGTTTTCACCAATAGAATGCTATATTCTTCCAATTTGACATAGGCTACATTTCATTTTGAAAAAAAATTAGGGATCCTTGGTAAAATTTGAACAATGAAACCGAAGGAGTAGAAAAATGAGTCTTAAAATGTCTTTCGTCGAATGCGCTGCCGTAACTATTAGCGATAGAACAAAATAATGTACAACAATATTGAAGAACATCATAATGTCTACAAAAAACTCCGCGGTAGCATATGTCCAACTATTGTAGTTATGTCACTACAACAACTTTTTTAATTTTAAACATTAATGATAATGCTAACCTAATTCAAACCATGCTATTTATAGGTTTATATTAATATTTATCCAAATAAATTATTTTATGGTTAAGACCATTTAACTACCTATAAAATAGTTTTTAAATTGGACTTTCCATTAGAAAGATATTATGGAATAAAAAATTCAAAGAGTAAACAAAACTGCCATAGCGCCGTGGTGTTTGCAATGCATTCTGAAAAGCGCACCGCGCTAGAGAATGTAAAGTATAGGGAAGGTAAAAATTGAATTCTGTATGATGTTCAATTTGGCGGCTAACAGAGCCGATAGAATCAAAGTAAGGAATTCGACGTTGTCGCTGCTATTTAGCAGAATTGAGCAAGTGCAGTGGCAGAAATATATGTAAAACGACTGAATTCATTATTTATTACTGTTATTTTAATTTTTTGATTATTTTTATTTTTTAATTTTTCAAAAGTGCCCGCCACTTAAACCATCAAAGAAATTGAACATAAATAGACTTATATAAATTTATTTTTCTCAAACTCACTATCATTTTTTTTGCATATTTCCTGTATAGTTCTCCATACAATAAACTTCTTTGATCGCGTCAAAAATCGCATTTTGGCAGACCAAATTTTGAGTAAAACCCAACTTTTGTCAAACGTCGTTGGTGCTATTTTTTTTTTAAATTAAATCGACCGTAGACCATTTTTTGAACAATATTTTCTAGTAGAACTTTTTTAATTTAGGAATCACTGCAACTGTCGAGTATTAATATTTTTTTTTCTTTGAAACTTATATTGTATATTCCTAAATATGAATAACTGTAACTGTAACTGTGTTAAAGAAATATATATACAAAGAAATATATACCTACTTGTGCATTATTTCTTTTTTTTTATTCCCAAAAGTCGCCTGCTGTTTAAGCTGCCACATTAGGAGTGCGGCTTAAAAGTTTGCCTCTAAAATCGAAGACGACATACTCTTAAATCTTCTTATCACATATTAGATCTTTAAATGAATGCCACACAAATTCGAATACATTGTTCGTCTAGAAATAGAGCAGCCAGTCGAAGAGTTGGAGAGTAATCGAACAAACTTTACCAGTTGGCGATGTAAATTGTATTGCCACAATACTCATCTGAAAGTGTAGCAAAAGATTTACGATAATTATATGACCGTCCAATTTATGCAAATTACAATGATGCCAGATTTTTAATATCAACTATAAGTTTTTTCGCATTATTAAGTAAAATACTGATTTAGAAAGAAAAGTTAAATCACCCGATTTGCAAAAATAGAACTTGATTTGCCGCTGTAAATTTTCTATCCCTGAAAAACTTATGTATAAAGCTATTACAGCCGGCTTCGTTAAATAAGGGAGAAGTACTCTCAAATCATGTTTAAGAAACGGACTCTATTTTGATCTATTTGTAGTATAATTTACAGTGGTCGGATATCGCCACTTTCGACAAACGAGCAACTTCTTGCGAAGAAAGAACGTGTGGGAAGTTCCAAATCGATGTCTCAAAAACTGAGAGGTGAACTAATATACGTAAACATTAGGGTGGGTCAAAAATGATTTTTTCCCCTGGGTGTTCTGCAATATACCTTCTTAAACACCTCCTCGAAAATCGCTCCAATTATTTTTTAATTGCAACGGGAAAGTCATTTGCCCTAAGGGGTATTCTAGTCTAGAAGCATGAATTTCCGGTAATTTTGAAAGTGACGAAAAAGGCAATTAATATTTTTAGCATCCATTTTTTAATTAGTTATTTGTTAATTTTAGAAGAGTAGAGAAAAAAAATTAAAAACTAAAATAAGTAATAAATTTCAAAAATTATGAGCTGACGAAGTGGGGCGTCTCTAAAAATTTCCACGTGACCATACCCATAATTTCAACCCTCCTAGTTATATGAAACCAAAACAAAAAAAGATTATTAATCTATAATTATGTCGCAATGGCCAGAACTACGGAAAAGTGGAAAAAAATGTTTCACAAAATGGCGACGACCTGAAAATAAAGTGTTTTTGGATCACTTTTTCTGACTATTTCGAATTTTTTAAAAATAATAGAAATAAAAATTTGAGGATGGGGCTAGTTCCAATCATATACAAGCTTATAAAGAAGATTCTATAAAAATTTCAAGTAAAACGGTCCAGTAAAACCTGAGAAATCGTGGAAATCGTTCCGAAAAAGTCAGTTTTGAGAAAAACGCGTTTAAAGTTTCGCGTTCCGGCCGAACCAGTTTGGATACCGGATCAGAAAAATGCCTATATCTCCGAAAGTAATTTGAATTTTGAAAAATTCTCTTGTACACATATACTTGAATAGTTAAACTTTGAAAATAAAAAAAAAATTTCGATTTTTTTTTAAATTTCTGGCCTAGAATACCCCCTTAAAGTTTTGTATTTTTTCTTATTATCAGATAGAGAAATTCGAATCTTGCTGCCAACTATTTGAAAAATATCTGCTTCCTTAGATTGTGTAGGAAATTTAATGCTATACACAATGGTCTTCTACGATTTTTCGTAAACCTAACCGTTTTAAAGAAATTAATGGTTGAAGATTTGATTATTTTGAGTTTTTCGTTTTTTCTGACCCATCTTAAAATACATAGATAACGTTACCTAAAATACAAAACAGCGTATCATCAAAAAAAAAAAAATTAAAAAAGATATAATAAACAAAATACAATATAAGCATTTAATATATAACCATTTTATAATCAAAACTAAAATTTTGTTTCTATACTATTATTTTATCGTTTTTCCTTCGCCTATAAACGTATGAAAAGGGATTTTGCATTATATTGCATTTTAGGGGACGATGTACTATGGTATATAGGATCTCCAACATTTCTTTCCACATTTCACAAAGTTCGTAACCAACTTGATGTACCCTTTTCAGGATATACAAATGTTAACCCATAGATCCAATATATTTTACATCGAACTACGAAGACAATAATGGTGTTACTTATCCTGAGCAACTAAAAAAATTCCAAAAAAGTTTCAAATTACGTTCGTCTCAACATGTGGCACAGGAACATATCCTATATAGTAGTAATATAGTGATGTTTGTGAGACAAGAGAAAGATTTTTCTTATTATCTGAAAAATCAATTTCTTTGAAGACTAGAAAAGACTCAGACCTACTCCTGGTGTTTCTAGTTTGAAAGTTTCAACTGTCATCGGTCTCAGTGACCCCACTTTACTCCTCTTTCTTATTCCAATTCTTAGAATTGTTCGGAATGTGAGCGAGATTAAGAAATAATAACAAAAGAGCTAAAAGGGCTTAAGGCCTGATGCAATTAAAAGGAAACTCATATTACTCCTATTATGCAAACACAACAACAAAAGATATTATAATCTCATATAACTTTGTGTTGACGGAAGCATTAAAATATGATTAGACACTTAATGTTACATAATGTTAATGAAAATTCCAATGCGCTTCCGACACGCCCCACAGTACGCCAGTGAACGCTGTGTGATCGCTTTTCACCTACACCGTCACAAGGCTGCAGGCGCTGTCGCCCGAGTGCTATGCCATGCCATGCTGTGCCGTGCCATTTAGTAGCAGCAACAGCACCTCCCTTTGCTTTTATTTGCAACTAATTCGTCTGGTAATTGCATGTACTTAAATAGTAATTGCGTCGCACAAAGCATGTGATTACAGAACCGATCGCAGCGCGGCGCAGCGACCATCTCACACGACATAGCGGAAGAACAGCGCGCGCTGGGTTGGAGCAGCAGACAGCTTGCTGCGCCGCAGAAGGTACCATAGATGAAATTTTACGATTTCTACGAATCGGCCACGAGTACTCATGTGTGCCCATGAACATATAAATTAGGAATATTGCGCCTAAGCATGTACTGCCAAAGCATGCAACGCCACATACACACACACACACATACATACACGCAAACTCCGTTTGCCACAAGCGCGATCGCAGTAGAAGCCGCCGTCGGCAGCCGCGGCCACTGCAGGGGATCGCGTGCGCAGCCCAACGACACGAATACGGGAAGTTGCAGTCACACAAAGCCAGCGCGCACATTTACATTTGTATGTGTGCGTGAGTGCGCGATCGCTGCAATGCGCTCAGAGATAGGCAGACAGCGCCGCGGTGAAGCCAATGCCATCACGACATTAAATGGAGCAGCACAAAAGCAGTTCCCAGCCATAGAATGCGCCGTTTACATGGAAGTAGTTAGAAAAATGTGACTAAGCAGAATCAGCAGCAACAAAAACAACAATATGAAGTGAAAAAATCGCCTGCCACAGCTGTTGGTGCAATGATTTTTCTGGTTGCTGAACTCAGCAGAGGAGGTGGCAGTGCACCAACACTAATATCACCACACCAACACTTGGATTTCATCGTTCTGTCTTCTGCGTGTGTAGTCGCGCAACTTTGTCTGCAAATGTCTAATTAAGTGGATATTTGTTTTGTTGTTGATTTGCCGCTTCCTTCTGCAACGCGTTGCATACAACATAGATCCGTTTATTGTTGTTGTAAATTCTTAAAAGCGCAATAAACTTTTATCACCGCCACACACGTTGCTGCCGCCTTCATCGGCGCTCAGCCAGCGGAACCGCGCCGTCACGCGTTGGCCAGTCACTTCTGGTACGCGCGGCGCTGAGCGCTCGCAACTTTCACTTTCCTTTGGGTTCATTCGCCTGCAGCTTTTACCAGTTTTGTTTTCTTTCGTGTGCACATGCAGAAGGGCGTGGAAGCATTACTTTTGATTACGGCCTTTGATTAGTGTTTTTATAAGTTGTTAACATATTAAATTCAACATTAATCATTATTTCTATAATCATTATTATTAGCAGTATGCATATTCTGCACTGAAGTCAACAGAACTGACAAATGCTTCGTAGGAAAATATTTGTCGCGGCATTGCTCAATTTAAATACGCGCGCATTCCCACATACAGACGCCTTTTTGGAACGGGTTCATCGTGTTCAGTCCAATCGGCTGACTGTCGATAGAACTTCAGAGTGAAATGCTGGAGCCATGTTTCATCCACTTTCATACATATATCTGCGCAAAACCTCGGTTTTATTATGCTTAAACATCTACAAACACTGTTCCAAAGCATCAACTCGTCGTTATTTTTGGTCAACAGTGAGCTCGCGCTTCACCTACTTTACACAGAGCTTTATCATAACAAATATTCCTGAATGATATGATGTGCACGTTTAAATATCCTTAGAATGCCTGCTATATCAAGAAACATCACTTACGGTCATCTAAAATTATTCTGTGGACTTTTTGACCTTTTCGATCTTTTCGTCGGTAACAACGCCTTTTGATCATGCACTGAGTTCACCGTCTTTGGTGCTCATTTCAGCACATCTAAACTTAGCATAACAATCATTGCTGGTTGATGGTTCTTAAAACAGTGTCCGAGTGGTACCACACATGCCTTTAAAATATGTCACCTCTTACATAAAAACTTTTGAAATGAGGCCATACATCTTTAAGCCGCCAGAGATCACAAATATAAACCTCAGTGGCTTTGTCGGACCCTATACCGGCAATATTGGTCAATCTTTGAGATATATTCATGAAATCTATAGAGAATCTTCTCCTGATAACAATATGCCCCTGTCTCAAAAATGTGTTAAATCAAGTCTTGCCGAGCCCACATACATTGTGACAAAAAAGAAAATTGTCAATAAAACGCAAAGCATTTAATTATTCATCAATATTTATTTTGTTAACTTCAGAGTAATCCCCACCAGATGTAATACATTTATGCCAACGATTTTTCCAGTCCTCGAAACACTTTTCATACTTTCACTTTTTGGGATAATCTTCAACTCCTTTAGCGAATTTGGTTTTATCTCTTCGATCGACTGAAAACGTGTTCCACGGAGCCTCAACTTCAGTTTGGGGAACAGGAAAAAATCGCACGAATCCAAATCTGGTGAATGCGGTTATTGATCGATGGTATTCATTGCGTTTTCGGCTTTGAATTCGGTCAGAATCCCTGCTCGATGCGAAGGTGCAATACCATCGTGTAAAATCCATGAATTGTTCTTACCCGATTCCGGCCGTTTTCAAAGGATGTTCGTACGTAAATTCCTCAATACGGTCAAATAAAACTCCTTATTGACAGTCTGTTCCTCCGTAATATATAAATGATGCATCCAACTACGAATATTGAAAAAACAATGAACATCATCTTTATTTTGGGTGGTTTATTTTGGTTTTGACTCGTTTTTCCTTCCATTCCAATGATTGTTGACTTTCTTGCATGTTAAACTCATAAAGCCATGTCTCATCGACAGTTATAATGTTTTCAATTAATGTGTGATCAAAGTTCGCACGATTAAGCCCTCCCACTGAGTCATGTTACCGGTACTCTTACAGAAAAAAATTCAGCTTTATCTTTATCAAAATATCCACCAGAATCATTTGAACGGACCCGAGCGAGATGTCGAGCTCTCTTGTCATCTCTCTAACACTTGCCTAACGAGTTTCAAGCACCATATCCTTCAGTTTCTTAATATTTTCATCAGTTGAAGAAGTCGAAGGTTGCCCAGAACGAAACATGTCTTCAATGACCCCTCGACCATCTTTAAAGGTTTTTAACCACTCGTGGGCTTGTTTTTTTTGATAAAACTTAATCGCCTTTTCCAACATTTGCAACGATTTTGCACACGAAATTTGGTTAGAAATACAAAATTTTAGTCAAATTCTTCCATTGTAAACAAATTGGTTGACAAGTTGCGCTTATATTTAGAATAATAATTAAAGACAGTCCTACCATCTTAGCAAAATAGATTTTTTTGAAATACAAGGTCTGTCGCAAAAGAAACAGTATTGTTAAAAACAACAAAAAATTAATATTTTTCTGAAGTTATATTTTTTCATTCAAAGTAGTTTCCTTGCGCTTCGATACAGCGTTTAGCCCGGTCAATTAGCATTTCAAATGTTTGTTTAAGGTCATTTTTCGGAATACTCTTGAGAATATCGGTCGTCCCCTTTTGGATAGCTGAAATGTCCTGAAACCAGTGTCCTTTCATGGGCAAATGAAGTTTTCCAAATAGATAAAAATCACATGGTGCCAGATCGAGTGAGTAGGGTGAGTGATTAATGGTTAATATGGAGTTTTTTGTCAAAAAAAATCAGTGACAAGCGTCGACCGATGACACGGCGCATTATCGTGCAACAGGCGCCAGCACCCTGCCTCACGGTATTGTGGTCGAGCACGACGAATGCGTGACAAAAGACGCTTCATAACACCAAGGTAAAACACAACATTAATCGTTTGGACAGGTGGGACGAACTCTCGGTGTACAATATTCTCGGAGTCGTAAAAACAAATCAGTATATTCTTTATTTTTGACTTCTGAAGACGACTTTGGTTCGGTGACTTCTGATTGTCACAGAGGACCTCACGACCTTCTTGGAATCGCTTAAACCACTCATGCACATTACTACGGGATAGGCACTGATCACCATAAACGTTTTTCATCATTTGAAATGTTTCAGTAAACATTTTCCCAAGTTTAAAACCAAAATTTAATATTTGCTTTTGTTCAAAATGCATTTTACGACCGATGACCAAAAGCTGCTGTCACTTTTTGATCGATAACATCGATTGTAGTTATCAAATTGTTTTAAAATTTTTACGAAATGTCAACAAGAGATCAAACTTTTTATTTCATATACCCACCAATTGGTGGCGCCACCAGAAACAGTTATATTTAAAAAGTTCTGTTTCTTTTGCGACAGACCTTGTATCAATTACCCGAGAAATTTAATTTCCGGATGCTTCTTTGCCCCAATGTGTATATGAGTTCAAAAACCAGAGGTACCTGTTAGTTGATATTATATTAGGGAGATTTGGTCCTGATATAACTGCTAACTTAAACTTTCAATTTAAAATTACAGAAGATCAGGGCATAAGATGGCTTCGATTCGCCTCTCTTGCGCTCACCATGTCTTACTTCCTCTTTTTCCTCATCATTATTAAAGTAATTCAACTATTATTGAACTATTGAAACCTTATTTGATTGAACTAGCTAATTTAACATACGCAACTCTCCAATTACTGGCGAATCGATAACAGTGATAAATATGTACATATATACATTTGTTCATAATATCTTGACATTTCATTCATTAAAATTCACTTGCAACAAAGTTGAAAATAAAAGTATAAGATGTTGTTGTTGGTATTGAAGCTTTTCTACGCAAACATTTTTCAAAAAGCTAGCGGCGAAGGCAAAAGAAACGTTAAAGGAAAAGAAATAAGCAAAGAGCGATAAATATTTGCTGAGACCATAATGAATGTAGCCTGAAAAGCAATGCAATGTAGCAAAGAAGGGTGGAAGGTAAAAATTGTTACAACGACACATAAGAAGCATAAAACATAAGAATATACTTAAGCATCTCTACAAATTTTTATGTAAGAAGTAGACTTCAACATGTAGGTGTGTATTTTATATTTGATACCGTTAGTTTACCGTGTGGCAGAGGGTGCTCGGCGACCATATGTCGGCCGTGTTATTTATGACACCCACACACACCTACACATGTACATGCACATGCATAAAACCGACTGTAATATGCTGTTTGAGTGTTAGTGTGATATAACTGTAGTTACAGCAACAACAAATAGCGACACAAAACAAATGTAAACAAATAACGGTAACTGCTATATTACAAGCACTAAATGTGGCATTGATACACTAAGGACAGCACGAGTGCCGCCCGGCGCACGATATGCAAGCCTGTGTGTTTGTGTGTGTGTGTGTTGCAGTAAATGAATGAATAAATGAAGCTATGAGAGTGTGTGAGGTAAATGTGGCACCGGGTATTAGTGGATTGCTCAGTGGTTGCATGGAGCGCGCGGTAGGCGGGGGATGCTTTGTAACTTGCGCGCATATCCTGCGAACCTATTCGTAATTCATATACTTATGTCTAAGCGTATATATGTCGGCACATACATACAAATACATCATAAACGCCGCGCTGGCAGGTGGGCGCCGCTTCGTACATGTATGAAAAAAATAATTCGAATAAACATAAATATTTAGATACTTTACAAGTGTAAATAATGCCCTAATCACATATTTACATATACTTATACATATTAAATGCCATATATACATATTTACATACCATATTATACATATGTGGTTACTTGCAATCATATATGAAAGCATGGCTGAGCACAGAGCTGCTATAAAAGCTCACACCCACACATGCAGGCAGATGTTGTAGGTGGGCAATGTTGCCACAATATATGCAACACATATATATAAATAGTTGTAAATACATATGGGTTGCAACAAATAACGGTACTCACAGCGTATAAGCGGCTTAACACAAACACAGCTGTTTAACATGCAACACACACACACATAAGCGCTTATTATTACATATTTTATTTGCAAACGACCGCTACGCGCTGCTACAACCACATGCACGTGCCACGTATGGTTATTGACTAAATATACATGTTTTGTAAACAAGAGTAATAAATTTATAACAGCACATTAAGCAAATGAGCCAACACATTGCATTTATGTGTTATTGCCTATTTCGAATTTCGAAAGCAATGAACTGTGCAAATTTACTGTTTATGCGCCTGAAATTATGCTAACCTATTCGTTGTGTCTTCAAGTGTGACTTTTGCAATGTCCTTGCGGTCACACAGGCGCCACCAATGCACACACATGCACATAAGTGAAGACGAGTGACAACCAGCCGTTATCAAGCAACGCCTTTATCTCTACAACTTTTAACCTTTTGCATCGCCTTTGCTGTCGGCTCGGCTCACCTCTAGACCGCTTTGATCCTAAGTAATTGAATTCGTCACTTACGAGTGGCCCTTAAGTGCTCTCGGGCACAACTTCAAAGCGTTCACTAAGTGATTTTGTAATCTTCAAAGCTTGAGAAATGTTTTGCGACCAAGCGCCCAGCATGCGACAGCAGGTATGCCGCCTAACGGAATTTGTTATGACACACTCGTACTCTTACAGTTCTAACCTTTGTACGTTGTGATTTTGTTTCTTTATTATCACTGTGTTGTATTTGTTGTATTTGTGTTTTGCGCAGCGCCGCCTATTTGTTGTCATTTGTAAGCTTATTATTTATTTTATGTATTTATTTTTAGCTCGCTTCAGTTGTGTGCATGCGCACGGTGAATTGTGGGGGTTGGCACGCATCTCCATGGCCCCCTGACGTCGACATGTTTCAAATGAGTTGTGTATAAGTATTTTTCTCATATGTAATAATGTATATTCTTGCTGGCATTTGGGACACTGTACACTAATCAACCTGACATTGTGAAATTATGTTTCTGCACAGGGTGCTTAAATCGGGGTAAGTATTTAAATAAATTGGTTTTTTATACACTAAAGAAGATATATTAACTTTGCCACAAAGCTTTTACCACCCAAACGAAAACGTCCAAGAAGAAGATGCGCTAATTCGATTTAAGGGGATATACCAGTGTGACGCATGAAAAATTAGGTGTTTTTGGTTTTTTTCAAAAGAAAGTAGGCAATTAAATATTTCGAACTTTTTGAACGTATTAAGGTATATTTTCAGCTATATTTCAAGATTTTTTTTACAAAAATTTTTAAAAATAATGGCGTTAAGAGCTGTCCTCGAAGGTGCCAAAAAAGTGCTGGCATGATTCCGGCCGAATGAATAGCTGAAACAAAAAATTTGAAAAGTTTATTAAACTTAAAGATATTTACTATACAATAAAACCTACGATCTTTGAAAAATATCAAAAATTAAGAAAATGGAAAATGGCGTAATTTTGAAAAAAAAAAAATTTTATTTTTAGGTAAAAAATTGTCGTTTTTTAATGCCAAATTGACAATTTTCAACCAATCAAAAATATCGTAGATCATTGTATAGTAAATGTATTCAAAAATACTCAGTTTTTATTTGAAGTCGATCGGTCAAGTTCGCGTTGAGTTATCACGCCAGCAATTTTGAAAAATGTCGTTTCGAGAAAAACGCGTTTAAAGTTTCACTCTTAAAGTTTCGTACTTTAGAACGCTGTCATCCAAACACTATACAAGACACGACCTTGCTGATTTCACAGGATATTTTTGGAAATATGAGCTATCGAAAAAGCGAATATTTTTTTTTTTTTATTTTGAAAGTGTCACACTGGTATGGCTCCTTAACCTAAGTATCTGTCCGTGCGTCTGTCGTCTGTACGTATATACGCAAAATAGTCGCTCAGTTTTTGAGATATCGATTTGCAAATTTAAAAGGTTCTTTTCTCTACAATTAGCTGCTAATTTGTCGGTAGCGCTGATATCGGACCACTATAGCATTGCATGAAAAATTTTTTCATTTGACGAGATATTTTTACAAAAATTTTCATGGATCATTATCTAACACAACAATGCAATCTCTTAAGAAATTGTTTAGATCAGATTCGTATAGCATATAGCTGCCAGACAAACTGAACAATCGAAGTCGTATTTGTGAACTATATTATAGCTTCGGTGCAATCGAAGTTAACTTTTTTCGTGTCTTGTGTCTTTTATAATTAAAGTTTTTAGATTTTTAGCTTCGATGTTTATCTTGTAAATTTCTGACACATATTGTACATACAGGGTGCTTGTTAGAGGCATGAAATTCCCTGTAACGAATTAAGCCAGAACAACAACTAACATTGCTTGAAATTCATTTCCAAAAAAAGCGTTATGTGTCTCAAATATATATAAATATATATTTTTAAAATACAATTATTTTCAAAAAGATCTGCTTTTTCTGTTTCAGATCGATTGATCGATTTTTTTTCTGTTTAATGCTCTTTAAAAAATATTTAGGAACACATTCCGAAAGTTATAGATGAGAATTCGAAATATTGTCTAAGCTAGAGGGGAAATAGTGGCCGTGCATCTGGCAGGTATATGAGCGTTTAGGCAGAAAGCGATTTCTCGGTTTCTCATTTCTACGATTTTTTTTTTTTTTAATTTGCGGGCAGGATAGAAAAAAACTAAACTTTTTTACTATTTTTAGAATTTTCTTAGTTTAACTAGAAGATAAGTGATTAACAAATATGAATCTCTTTGAATTTTTTGTTTCAGATAAAAATTGCGATCTCCAACCTACCCCTGACCAGCAAATGCACATGCGGGATGCCTCAGGCAATTGCTTCCCAAAAGTAGAATATGAAAGATTTCGTATATAAAAAATTTATGAATGATGTTTAAATATATAGCTATTAATCCTAGAAATTTCGCTTTAATAGATTTATTCTTTCTCTTCCAAAAAAATCCTGAAACACATCTATTTTTTGAAGCCTCTAAAGTAGTCTCTTAGTAAGAAGCAGTCTCTTAGTAAGTCTGTTAGTAAGAATTTTTTTTATAGTAGGAAAAAGCTTCGAAAGCCGAGGTGCGGGACTTTATTCCGCTAAACCTAAGCTACTCCCATTCCAGGTCTCTCTCACAGTCCACTGGACATAGTACTACTTCATGGTATAGGAAAAAACATTTAAGTCTCCCTAATTGTACGACCTAACTGACGCTGTTGTAAATACCTCAATCTTATCAAAATTAGAGCTGCCGCTTTGCTGACATCTCCCCGCTTTACAGAGGACTCACAAATAAGTGCAATCAAATTTTCCACCGGAAAACTACCTCCAAGTGTGATTTTCAGCTTTTCCCTTATACTGATGTACTGATCCCTCATACCGAGTCTTCTATACACTCTGTACACGTCGGACAATGTGGAATAAAGTCATGAAGATATTTGTATTGGTAGCTTCTGAGTATTTGGGTTAGGTGGAAATCCAGGTCTCCATGCTGTCTATCTATCTACGTCCTTTGCATTCAGTTTGCCACCGCAGCCACATTGTGATGCTTTTGATTCTCTCCTCTCTTTTTGCTGCGGTAGACGTCTCTGATAGCTTGTATCCCTGGATGTCCGTCATTACCTCAGTAGTTAGTTTGATATAATTCGGAAAGCACTTATCACGTGTATTACAGGAAGCCGGGGCACTGCATTGCTTTTATGTCTATTGCCTGTATTCATATTGGTGACGATTTACAGTATAACTGATATCATTACCTTAGTTATCAAAAATTGTCAGCTAGAACGTATTTTCTAAGCGCTCCAGGAATTTGAGCCTTTTGGGTCTTGAGCACACTATTTCACCAAGGTACTTCTCCTGTGACAGTGAAATAATCTCACATTCTCCTATGGTGAGCAATATCTTTTCGTCAATTTTCCTGTAGCTTATAAGCAAGACTTCTCATTTCTGCTAAGCAAACTCTAGACTCATGCTGGCAAATCATTGGCGAAAACCATTTATCCAGTCATTGCTTTCGAGGTCATCCAGATGTTTGGCCACTGCTAGCACTATGAGGTCATCCACATATACGATAATAGGCAAAATGAAACATAGAGTGTTAAGCGACTAATAGGCTCCCATGCATTCAGAAAAATATATTATCTGATAACGATTTCCATGCCAAAAGCCATTAACAGTTCATATCTTTTTTTGATTTTGAAAAAAATGCCGTAAGTAACCAGCTAAAACATATTTCGTGGTATTTAGGTTTTTGGACCTATCCTTTGCTTTCGTATTTTTATCAAGATATTGGACAGTCAGCTGACACCAAAATGATTTACGTTGATTCCGTTACACTACTTTTTTGGCAGATTCAAAAGTAGTTCAAAAATATTTTCTTGATTAGTACGATTCTAACTCTTCCATCTTATCCATATATTCCAAAATATATTTTTATTACCGGATACCCACATTGGAAGCAAATACAACTGAAATTCCATGAACTTATTTGTGGGCATAGGCATTAAAATATGGAAACTCACATTTTCGAAACCTATATAGAAATGTTCTCATAAAAAAATAGACAAATAACTATGTTTGTCCTCATGTCACCTACTTAGACTATTTCGGTACAACTGGTATTTTTTTCTAGCCAACAACGTATGAAATACCGTTGTATCTGGGATTTTGACACTATTGAAAAGATGGACAAATACCTTATGATGACCGACTACTGCGATGTAAATATTGTTCGCAAAAGCCCCTCAAAACATACTACTTACATCGAATCAAATTTGAGCAATAATGAGGAAAGAACAATTTTCGAACTAAATTTTTCTAACTTAAATATTAGAAGTTACAGTCATTAAAGAAAATTGCATGAGATAGCGAAACTGACAATAATTTCTCTGAACTTTTTTAAAGCTTATCGTATTAATATTATTATTGAACTAATAATGTATTAAAACTTTACACAACTCCTGACTTGCTGTAAGTTTTCCCAATATGTTTCATATTGGTTATTCTTTTTGTCTATCAATGGATCGGAAAATGGCCTAAATCGCATTGGACACCTCTGCATATAAGCGTGATGTAAGCATTTTTCCTCTATGGTGGTATTCGAAAGCCCATGGCTTACAACTCTGATCACAAACTGTAGTACAATGGATTCAAATCTGGACTTCCAGAATACCAACCATCTGCAACTTTTATTGTTTCTTAGTCACTGCTGTTTTTGCCTTGTGTGCTGTAGTAACATATTGCTGGAGCATCTAATACTCTGCATTGAAGATTGCGACTTAGCTAACTGCTTCAATACAACTACGAAAATATCCTGCTGGTACACTTTTGTTCTAACTTATTTTTCACTGAAGTGAAGAAGAGTAACGCTATTGTAAGGAAATCCTCAACACCTTTTGGCAAGAGTATTCCTGATATCAATATCATCGGCATACGCCAACAGCTGTACTCTCTTATAAAAGATTGTACCCGCTCGATTAAGTTCTGCAACTCGAACTATTTTCTCCAGCAGCAGATTGAAAAAGTCGCACGATAGGGAATCGCCTTGTCTGAAACCTCGTTTGGTATAGAACGGCTCGGTGAGGACCTTTCCGAATCTGACGGAGCTTTTGGTGTTGCTCAACGTCAGTTTACACAGCCGTATTAGTTTTGCGGGGATACCAAATTCAAACATCGCGGCATAAAGGCAGCTCCTTTTCGTGCTGTCGAAAGCAGCTTTGAAATCGGGGAAGAGGTGGTGTGTGTCGATTCTCTTTTCAAGGGACTTTGGCGCATGGTGAATATCTGGTATGTTGTTGATTTGCCAGGTCTAAGGCCACACTAATAAGGTCCAATCAGTTTGTTGACGGTGGGCTTTAATATATCACACAATTCGTTAAATAGAACCTTATACGCGATGTTGAGGAGGCTTATCGCACGGTAGTTGGCGCAGATTGTGGAATCTCCCTTTTTATGGAGAATCGATTAATATATCAGAATAAAACTTTGCACGAATAGTGCTTTTGTGGTCAAATTGAACCAAAACTGTTAAGCAATACTGGGTTTATAGTTGTCTTTTTACCAAAAATCTTAATTCACAGAGCATCCTTTCCTGATAGTAGTGTGTCTATGTATTACAAATGGGTTGAAACGGTCAATAATTCCCTTAGTCCCATAAATCTAATATAGAGATTTTCGAACTTTCGGGTCACTTCATATATCAGCATATATCGGCCAATATGTGAGTTACCTTAATAAAATTGGAAGAGCGTGTTTTTCTTATAACGGTGCATATTTGTGCTTAGGATGAATAAAATTGGGTGAAAACTCGTCCTAGACGCCATATAACTAATAAGCCCTATGTACTTGAAGGTACTGCCATGGCTTTAATCCTTGCAAATTGCTGGAGTATGAAACTTGCGGTTATACTCGAACTTTTTCCTACCTTTTATATCTGAATTGGTTCGAATCACGCGCGGACAACAATTCTTCTCTCTGTCATCAAAGGTAGACGTTTAGAGAAAAGGCTAACAAGCTAACAACCATTCTAAAAATATTATATTTTTTTAGAAGCTCAAAAACTCTATTTGCGTTTTTTCCACATTTATGTAAAGAAGTCACCGCAGGTTTTTGTTAGCTTCCCACACCATTGTTAAGAGGTGCAAGGAAGCACTGAACTGATAAAACTAGATGAGTACACACTTAAAAAGGAGCTATCAAATAGAAATGGGAAAAAATATGTTTCCTTCCAAGGGAGCTTAAAATACTTTTAAAGGATAATATATTTTAAACTTTTTTTTAACACTTGGAAATCAAAAAGTTCATAATTCAATTATAGAACTTTTTTGACAAAGTCAATATCAAAGCTTTGTTAGACGATGGTTTCAAAAAAGTTTTCAAGCTCACTAAAACCAAAGTCACATCCTGGTCACAAAGCACTAAGAATATGCTGCTTCTCAGTTAATTACACTTATTAAGATTCAGCTTTACTATCATGTTCATACAGTTATAAAGCTCAAATAGAACTTTCCGTCACTATAAGGTCAATAATCTTCATTAAATATGTAAAAGGTCACAACTTTTCTCTAAAACCACTTAATTTATTTGATGCAAAAAAACCTAGCAAAAGCGCAATTTTCCAAACTTTCAAAGCTTCTGTTTCGCGAATATTAAAGTCCTTGTGAACTTAAAGCAAAACAAGTTCCGAGAACGCTTAACTTCCTCATAGCCATGCTTTTAAGCGTAAGCATAAGCCCCCAGCCAAATAAAACTTCTTAATAATTACTATGCTTTTTAATGCTTTCGACTAAATTTTCAGATAAATAAGCGCCACTAAGGCCAACTCCAATTGAGCTTAAATACCAGGCGATTATGCGAAGTTGCAGGCAAAAGGTGGGACTGATTTGCTTAGTTAATATAAACTAGCGTTTTCATTTCCTGCATGTGAGCATATTTTGGTTTCTTGAATTGGCTTTCATTCCATTCTTTTAGAGTAGTCTATAATGCCAACTGTTGTTTAGCAGCGAAGTTCTTTGGTAACAGGCGGCGATCAAAGGACATTTAATAGATAGTAGTTGACGCATGTGAGCGAGCGCCAACGCTGAAATCATCGATTTTCTTATTGTTGTATTTTTGATGAAAATGTATTTGTTTATGTTGGTTAGGGTGGTTCTTAAATGCTTGAAGTGATTATATTTTAATTTTGTCGGAATATAGAATGCATGTCTTCGAAAAGCTTTTTATATTTTATGCGTTAGGGTGGTTCTTAAATTACAGGTGAAGCTTTTAGCACGAAAATTCATCGACAAATCAGGTCATCTAGTTTCTTATGGGTGACACATTTACACTGTAAAGCGGGTTTTGGTCGATTGTCGCGCTACTAGTTGGAAATCTAGGCGAATTTTGCTTCTAATTAACTGCAGCTTTGCGGCCACTTGAATCAGATAGACTCCGTTATCCAGTTCATCTCCTAAGACGTTAATGGCCGCCAAGCATTGTCATGAATCCATGCTTGTTTCGCAATTTATTCGATATTTTCGGCATTAACTCAACCATTTGCGTTGAGGTCCTCCTTCTGTTATGGCTGCTGGAGTGCTTCCGACTTCTGTTTGGATTGCGGATTCTGCTTGTCTAGATGCTGTTTCCCTTAAAATTGTCTTTTCTAGAGCTTCCTTAGGGTATTTTGGTGTGACAGTTAGTATAGGTTAACTCAGAGCTTTACTATCCCCACGGAAAACTGTTTCGTATTCTTCATATTGGCCGTCTTTGTTTTGATTTGTTTTTTCGTACTGCTCTTTTTCTTATTATTTTATGCTAATAAGTCTCTGCTTTAAGCCTCCTGAAACCGTTGCTCTTTTGGGCCCCATGGTTATCTATACAAGCCGTGCGATCACGCGAGGTTTGTCTCAAGTCTTTACGGGAGCTTAGGTTCAGAGCCAGGAGCTCGTCTCAATTGAACCTGTACGTACCAAATTTGTCGCCACTTGCATTGAACGTACTTGAAGACCTACCAGGGTTTTAATCAGACTGATATGAGGACTACAGTGTTAGACTGTCAGTCAGTTCGATGATCTGTCACTCTTACCTATTGAGGTGAGAGAATGTTGCTCTCGCCAGCCTTTAGTCTAACTAAATCGATTTCCTTAATCACAATTAAACTGGCCTCGATTCTGATGACTCAAAGTTATTGCCGATATCTCGACACGACACAAGCGGGTTGATTTACAGGAAGCCAACAAAAACGCAAAATTCACGTATATTTGAAATGCTGAATGGATTATTCTGAACACCTTTGCTTAAGAGACTATGGGTCTAAAACCGAAAATATGGTAATATAAGAGAATGTTCTCTCGTATGCAGGCTACACCCTAATGTATAGACATAACTGTGGAAAAAAGTTTGTATTCATTTCCTGTTTGTAGAGCATTGCTGGCCAAAGTACACAAGTCCTTTGTCTGTGACAAATCTATACATACTTACTTTACAAATGTATATATATCCATGGTAGTATTAGCTGTATACATGAAAATCTATACTCAAAAACACCTCAGTTCTTCGCAAGTATTTCACCATCGTTGCCTGAGCGCCAAACGCACTTCGCCAAGCCACCCCCAAAACATTCGTGGGCGACACTCTACACGAGGCGTAAACACGATGCTTTCCCATATGTGGGAGCTGTCTGTGCGGCTATGCGCATGAGTGCGTTTTCAGGTGGTTAGTTGTTGTTGTTGCTGTAATAATGTGTTAGCACGCTGCCATAATACTTCTATTTTTATAATGTAAACTTGTATATGTACATATATGTGTGGCATGCACCAACAGCTGTGGCATCAAATGTTCTAATGCCGATGTCGGCCTATTGCTGCGTACTGTTCGCCTGTCACTTTCTAATATCGAAATTCCTTGCATGCATTTGATATAGAATTTTCTAACGCTACAGGCGTGCCGGCATAACATTGGAAACGCATATGTGGATGTGAGTGTGTGTGTAATACAATGTTTGAGGGGCTTTGTTGCTCGACATCCATTTAGCTAATTTAGAAATGTCGAGTGCTTAGAGCACATCTTGCATATATATATATATATATCTATACATATGTGTGTATGTACATATACGTTTGTATGCCTTGTAAGTGTTTTTTTCAAGTGTGTGTGTATCCACTTTCTTTCATAAAAAGCTTGCCATAAGAAAAATTTGAAAAAAGTCCAGTTGCCATGTAAGCTGTGTTGCCAAGCATAGCCGCTTGTGTATGTGGATGTGTGCTCTCATGATTTCTCTCACTGCATATGTGTACTGCAAACTTTTATCTCTCTTCATACAAATATAATGTATGTTTTTTTTTTGTTTTGTTTTGTTTTTGTTTAACCCTGCGGCACTGCAACCTCCTATCGCTGCTGCTGCCGTTAAGCGCCTAACCGTTTCTCAACCATTAACGACATCCCGCAGGACTTACTTTACTTCGCCACTTCAACGTCTAACTTTCTCTTGACTTTTTCAGTTGGCGCCTGATTTCATTTTTTTGTGCGCGCTAAAAATCCCCAAATCGTATGTCTGCTCGGCTTTCTGGACGCCTGCTGAACCCAGGTAAATTATGCAATCTTTATCAACAAATCATGGCATTTTTTATTAGTTCACCTGTGAGAATAAGCGCTGTCAAATCATACTAATCATATGAAACGCGCAGCTGATAAAAAATTAAACAGTTCTGCTGCGTGTTGTGGGGGTGGAAAGCGAGTTGGCGCCGCTGATAAGGCAGGTGCATAAGTTTTGTTGCCATTCGGTGGGGAAAAGTAGCACCCCAACTGCCATTTACACGATCCCGGCAGTGACTCCACAATTCATAGAAGCAACGCTTATTTGCCGCCTTGCCGCGTGTAGAGCGCACGCAGCGTCTTGCTCGCGCATTACTTGGCGCGCAGGATATTTAGACCTTCATAAATTACGACATGGCGAACAGCAAAGAGTGTAGGTGTTTGCCACATTTATTATACGCCATTATTATTAATTTAGTTATTTATTTATTTGCGGGCATAAGTGGCAGAGGGGCAGTTGCCAGACTCTCTTTTTTATGCTACAACGTTGACAATTTATGTGGAAAACTTACAGCATACCACTTGTGGGCTACTTTACATATATGTATACAAGAAGACTCTCTTTTTTCTTGTTTTTTCGATTTTTTCCACTGCATTTTCACTGTAACTTGCATTTGACAAACTTTCTGCGCCCCAACAGCATTTTTACAGCGTCTTCAACTACATTTTTTTGAGTTTCCTTAGACACAATTGCTTTTCTAATGCTTCTACTGAACAACCGCTCCCACCAAAGCCGCACTCATTTGCACTGCGTAACTATTAGCGAAATAGTTATGTTTCAAAACTAACAATATTACCATATCGTTGCACTAGGCGCCCAGTAGTCGCGTGAAAGCATGCAAAACTATCGCACATACGCCATAGTGGCCGACGACACGCTACCAGCACACGCTACGCGGAAAAACTACACACATGCCCACCACATATGTGTGTGCGACCAAAGTTTATGATTATAGTTGCTACCCTCAAAGCACAAATACACACTAACATAACTGTAAACATAACGACACATTTGTCGTATGAGAATTTTTTACGCGCCAGTGTGTGCTAGCTGCAAGCGAACAACCCCTATCCTTCTCAGTTGCCCGACTCGCATATAACCAAATGTAGATTTCAAAGGATTACGTGTGTGTAGTGTGCTTTTAGGCGCACAAAAAAACTTTGAATGTACGCTATAAAACTTTCACTTTTATTCCACCGCCCTTTTCCGACCTTCCGCCAACACAAATATTTTCGTGTTTCGCCCCAAGTCCGTACTTTCTTACTTTCTTATCTCGATGACGTGTAGAAAGAAATCAGTGAAAGTTACCCTTGTTGCGCAAAATCATCGGGAGAATAGGATCCGTTAGAAAGGGTCTACAACGTAGCATTTTTCTATTAATATTGCAGGCGAAATAAAAATTGTTGATGTGGTGTGGGGTTGGGACTAGTTGGGGAGTACTGCAACAATGTAGACATAACTGTGTAAGTATACACATCATGCGAGCTTTTTTTTGTAAATTTTTACGATTTTTTTTATTAATTTGTTATATTTGTTGATTGTTGACAAAATTTGTAAACCCGAAATGTAGGCAAGCTTATTGAGTAAATTATTAATTTTCTTGAAAGCACACATGAATTATTCAAATCTGGCTTAAAATTAGGTGTCATATTTAAATTTAAATATTTTTTATTATCAACTAAATTAGAGGAAATATAATGGGTTACATTTAAAATGTAACAGTTTTCTAAATATTTCCGAAAAAATTCATTTTATTTCAACATGTCAACCTAACTTTCATATTTGAACAGCACTTTTCAAAGCGCTTCATAGAAATTTACTCTTTTTTCATATATTTTCTTATGTATGAAAATATATCTTTCTATATTCCTTTTACTTGCTTTATATTTGATGAAAGACATTTTGTACTTGTATTTATAAATTTCTCCCAAATACCGCCATTTTGTATAAATATTTTTATAATTTCAATCCATCGAGGCTGCGCTTACAAATTTTTCAATGGAAATAAAAATTTATTACTATTTTTCTAAAATTTTAATTATATTTTATAAATAATATCTTGAATATTTGCTTTTAAAATGACAACATTCTCTGCTTCGTAATTTTAACTAAATTGTTGCCTACATTTAGGCTGACTACTGAACTTATTTATTGAAGTCACACTCCTAAGATATGCTTTCTATGCTGTGTATGTTGATTATGGACTTTTTTAAACAGTTATGGCAATATGAACAATATTCAAATACATAGTTATTATTATTTTTATATAATTACTGCCAAAGATTATTTTCAAAGTCCAAGAACATGCATATTTTTATTTAAATGCTCTCTCAACACTATAAATTGCTTATAATAGGATTCGTTTATGGCATAAGAATATTTCTAAATTTGATTTATCAAATTCGTGCTTCAAAGCATAAAATTTATATTATTATTTCCCTTCAATTTTAGTCATTTCATGTCTCATTTATTGATGTTCATTAATGTGGGCTGCCTTTTAAGTAAATTATTGCCTACATTTAGAATGCTTAAGACACTTAATTTATCGAAGTCACACACCAAAATTATTCTGTCCATGTTTTTAATGTATTTTTAATTTTTTTTGAATTACGTCATTGTAATACAAATTATATCGCTTATACGCTTTCTCCGGGTCTGCCAGTATCGATTATGATGCAGTTGGAGGGACGGAACGTCTCCACGTATGACCTCCTTTTCCCCTCCGCCTCGTCACTAGTAATTTTCTCCTTACCGGTTTTTCAAACCGGGGGTTCATTACTGTCCCGCTCAGTCGGTCCTCTGCAAGAGGCGTGATGCCTCACCTTTTTTAGCGCTTCTGGTAACCTCATGTGTTCTGAGTCGTTTTCCTAGCTCCGTTGGTTTCTTATTTTTGGGGAAGGCCCTTCTGTTGTCAAGGCTCTGGGCCGAGTGATTACTATTTGCTGTCTTGTGAATGGATTACCACTTTGGTAGGTGCAACATGGCGTATAAATCTTCGCTCTCGCTCTTAAGAATTTTAACTTTTGTTAAGTGGCTTATGGGTCTTTCGAGAATATTGTTCGCTTCTTCCTCGGGATACCTCATCTAACCTTCCTCCTTTCAAAACATGGGTTTGGGGCCGACTAATTGGCGGTGTAAAAAAAATCCCATAGTGAGATATATACTATATATGGGGTATTCCATACCAAATGGACCACTTTTGAACCCGACCCCTTTAGATTTTGCTGAAACTTATCCATCCTTTTCTACCCTGTGAAAAACATTTTTGAGAATTTTTTCAAAATTATTTGTCCAACTTCAAAAAAGTTATGAATTTTGCTATTTTTTGCTGAAAAATGGCTTCTTTAGTATCAAATAGCCATAACTTTTGAGAAATTGACTTTTGAGGACTAGTTATTTTTTTTTTTAATTTTTGTTTTTGAATGAACTTTTCGAAAAAATACTCGAAAAAAATTTAACACGATCAATTATATAAAATAATTGGTTTTTTTAAGTAAAAATTTTTTTTTTTTTTTTTTGGAAGTTCGCTTTTTTCTCTCAAAACAAACTTCAATTAATTTGACAACTATCCCTGCTAATCCCGGAGTGGGCCGATTTTTTTGTATATTTTTTTATTTATTTAAAACAAAAAAAAAAAAAAATGAAAAAAATTTTTTTCCGTAAACTTTATTTCTATCATATAAAAAATATAATTTAACGATTTTATGATTTAATATTCTCAATTCCTAGACTTAATTTACGAATATTTTGACTAAGTTTTATGATTAATACTGTTAATATCCAATCTCATAGTGATTTATATATGTATATTAAATACTATCAGAAACTAGAGATTTTTACAAAGAAAAAATCCATCGCTTTTTCTTTTTTAAGCGGATATAAGACAATTTTTATTGAAAACTGGGCGTCTACCAATATTTAGTCAAAATTTTTAGATGAAAACAAAAATAAATTTAATAAATAATAAATCAGCAAAAGTACAATGTACATATTTGGAAAATAATAAGGTTAGTTTGAACCAAGCATCGTGAAAAAATTGTAAAAAGTTCAACAAATTAGTTATTTCAACTTTTCACGTATATTTTGAGGTTATGTGAAAAAATGTTAACATGAAAGTTCGTTTTTATTACCTCCAACGTTGCCATGTAACTTTTAGCATGAACGTAGAACTTTTAGTTGTTCCTAATAACGCGTTAAGCCGTTTCAAACCATAAGAATTCAAGCCTCCACTTTTCGACCACAAATCGTCATTATTTTTTTTTTCTATCATTTTTTTATATTGTATGTATTTGCTGTTTTTTTCAATAAATTTTATCCTATTATTTTCTATTTTATTTTTCATTTCGACAGTGGCTTATGGGAATTATGTATAAGATATATTTATTCTCATTAGAGCTTTGTCAGCCTAACCAGCCGACACGCAACAAAAAATATTTCTTTTCTTTTAAGAATTCTTATTTATTCCCAACTTCAAAAGTCACCACTGAAAATTATTGCACTACCACTTATCGCTCTTCTGCGATCCTAATGCCAAAAGCCAATAACATCATGTTATCACTCAGCCCCAAAACATTTGCCACACACTTTATTTAGCGGCGCAAAAAATGCCGTTAATATCTAACATAGCTAAACAGTTTGTCGATAACATTTTGGATACCACGAAAATACTGACGTTAGGCAAACAGAAATGACAAAGGCGTACAGCAGCCGCAGCCAATGCGTGGGGTCACCAAGGTCAACATACAAATCACGCCGCCGATAAATCGTTAAACAAAATGCCGTTATGTATGCATGGAAACAAAAATGCAGTCAAACATTTTTCGGCTGCCGAAGAACCGGCGAACAGCGCCAGCAAGCGCACGAAATGAATCTAACGGAAAATTAGAGCGAAATTCCAATGCATGCAAAGCCGAGGAGCAAACTTCGCTCGACGCTTAGTGGCGGCACAGACCAAATGACGACATTCCAAGCGCATTGCTTGCGGCAAATTTTCCAAATTTCATAAATAATTTTACGCGCATATAAATTTTTGGTGGGAAAAAGTTAACTTACAAAACAGTTTTTCAACAGGACAACAGCAAAGGGCGAGCGCGTGGACCGCACCGACTCTTGCCGACTAACGGCAAACTAATGAGCATTGTTAGAGCGCAGGACAAGCGCCGTGTGTGTGGTTTGTGGCGTCACACAGAAATTCACCACCAGCAAAATTACAAAAACAATAATGCAGACACATACACACACACGCGGGCAGAGCTTTGTGCATGCGCTTTGAGTGTTTAATGGCGAGGATATTGATTCGCTGGCGTTCGCTACACTGTTCCCATACTGTAATGGCACTTTGTTGTAATTGTTATTGTTGCTATTGTATGTATGCGTTTGTTGCGAGCGTCAGCAAAAAGAAATACCGCACCTTTTGCCCTCTCCTAGACGACGACAGACACATAAGCAAGTTAGTTGGCAAGTGTGGCGACGGAAGCGACAATAAATAATTTACTTCCGGCTTCGCTTGCTGGCGCATTTTGTTGGCCTGTTGTTAGAAAATGCGTTAGTTCCGCATTCGCATGCCGCTGGAATTCCATTAGAAGCCACAAAACAAAACAAGCCTTTTGTGCAACTGCCACAAGTGAAATGCACGGGCGTCGGCATGTGCCGCAAGGATATGCGCCAGTTGGGGAGCGCTTGAAAGCGCGCGCCAGATAACGTTTGGCAATGCAAACACCGTTAGACATTTTTCTGTCTGTGCTTGCGTTGAAGTAAGGCGCTCGCTGGCATTAGAAATGACTTTCACTTTCGACGCTGTGACGCGCGCGCTTAACCTTGAGGCTTGTCACACACGAGTGGGGCCAAAACGCTGTTAGATGTGCCGCAATAGATAAAGAGCGACTCCATCTAAATTTCGCTGTTTTGCACCAGCGGCGCAGCAAACGACAGCAAGTGGCGCGCCAGCACGCCAAACTGAGGCGGGTCGCCTAGAAAGCTACTAAAACGCTTTTTGTGGAGATTGTGGCACTGCTTGTGTGCGCACTCACATATTTATGGGTATTTGTGTGCTCATATATGCTCGTATGTTTGCTAGCAAGGATATGTTGTCTGCCAAGTCAATTAATTCTTGTAGACGCTTTTAATAAACGTTTTTTACAACTGCCCATTAAGCAGTACCGTTATGTCTGTTGGCCGCATGCTTTTTGCTTAAAGTTATTTTTTCAAATTTCAACCAATTTGCCAGCTGTACACGTGAGCTCAGCGTAGTTTGTATAGAAATTCAAGCTTGCAGCATTTTGTGGCCACACTGTGTCGCCACACGCACACTTACATATGTCGATCGCTGTATATATTTGCATGTATTTGACTGCATTAATTTTTTAGCAATATGGCTGCCGACAAAATGGCGTCTTAAAGAGTCAATTGAAGGCTTTTTCCTAACAGGTGCACAGAGCTACCCACAGACAGCAAGAATATCGAACCAAATGTGGAGTCAGCCAACAGCGGCAGTGGCGCAACGGACAGACAATACATGTGTAAATATTTGAAAAAGTTTTGTAGAATCACTTCACATGACCGCAAGAACTTAGCTGAATGCATGTAGACACACATACACATACACTCATACACACACATTTCACGCTTATGAACACCCAAACGAAAGTGGGGCCACTGCTTGGCGCTTCTCTTTAGAAATTCGCTAGGGTCGAGACACTTTTTATACACAAATTAGTATGTATGTGCGTAGCACACTTGTTTTGCTTTTTTGGAGCAAAGACCCATGTATGCCCTTAAAGTTCAGCATGCAAATGAGCGGCGCGTCGCCTCGCAGCAAATATGTAGAAAGCATTAAAAAAATATCATTTTGGGGTTCATTTAGCAGGCCAACATACTCGACTGGCTGCTGCACGGCTACCGCAGTCTCGGCGATTTTCTAGCAATGCACAAACACATACTAACTTAAAAAGTCAATAAAGCTTTGCCACACAGCAATTACAACGAAACTTCAAGCGTGCTTGAGTTCAACCACAAAACCAAGCAACTAACAAGCACAAGCATGTATGCATGTATGTACACCTACACAACAAAGTGGAAAAGTTAGTTTAGAAATTCGAGCAGCACTCCGCCACACTTGCCACAATTCCACACACACACACATGCTGTCACACGTAGACACATACGCATCGCCCTTTTTCGTTGACTTTTACGAGCACTTAACACGTCATTAAAATGTCAAGTCATCAATCTTTTTGTATATTCCACCAGGCCAGCAGCAAATGCGCAGCGTTGCTTTGCTGTCAAAACCGAAATGTGGCGCTGTGTTTGTTTGCGCTGCGTGTAGGCTCGTTAAGCGTGCGGTTGGGCGGCCCTTATGCGGCGGACTCGGTGTAATTTTGGCGGCGGCACGTTCGAAAAACCCGAAAAACTTTTAAATGTTGCATGCAAATGGTTGTGCTGTTATTGGTGTAGTACAAATTTGTGCGCCCAAAGGGCATACTAGTAGCAAGCGCTCGATTGTACGTACAACCACACATTCTTACATACATATGCTTAAGTCTGTCTGTCTGGGCGTGTTTGCTTTGTATGGCACACGAATGTAAGCAAATTTGTTTGTTTTGTGCGCGTTTGTATAACATTGCCGTGAGATAACGTTGAAACCAGACGTCTTCTTACTCGAAATCAACCTTTTCGCATGACGAAGGGCGCAAATAACGTTCCACGTGGAGCTTCCGTCTCTTAAATGTCTAGTAGACTCATAACGACACATAAAAAATGCTATAAATTGCAATTTCTGGGTACTTTTTTATCACAATATTTGCTTAATGGTTTAATATATGATTTAGTACCCGATTATGTATAACTAAAGTGTGTTTAGAACCAGACCTTGATTTATTTGTTTTGAAAATGTTATGTTTAGACATTTTTTTAAACGCTCCTTATTTACCTTTATCTATATTTAAGAAAAGTTTAAAACAACAATGAGTCGCGTTACTTGGGGAATCTCGAGTATATATGAACCATATATCCGCTTCTTTCGCTATAAAACGTCCTTAAGAAGAATTCTCCACGTAGATTAGAACATCCGAATCAAAGAAATAGTAAGACTTTGTTCACAACTTTAAAATTCTTAATTTATTCTTCAAAAACTATGTTTTCCTCCTTAAGGGGCTATATCAGTGTGACGCATGAAAATTTAGGCGACTTTCGTGAATTTTTTTAGAAGAAAGTACTAGATTGAATGTTTCAACGTTCTATGGACGTAATAAGGTATATTTGTAGCTATATTAAATTTTTTTTTACAAAAATATTGAAAAATAAAAGAATTGTGTGCTGTCTGCGGAAATGCCGAAAAAAAGTGCCTCAACTGCTGGCATGATTCCGGCCGAACGGGTAGCTAAAACAAAAAAATTCAAAATGTTTATTAAACCTAAATAAATTTTCTTTACAATAAACCACGATCTTTGAAAAATATCAAAAATTAAGAAAATGGCGTAATTTTGAAAAAAAAAGTCGTTTTTTACGAAAAAAATTGACGTTTTTTTTAATGCCAAATTGCAAATTTTCAACCAATTAAAAAGATCGTAGGTCATTGTATACTACTCATTTTTAATTTGAAGTCGATCGGTCAATTTCGCGTTGAGTTATCACGCCAGCAATTTTGAAAAATGTCGTTTCGAGAAAAGCGCGTTTACAATTTCACTTATATATGTTTGCACCTCCGAGCGGTCGCTCTTTAGAACAATGTCATCTAAAAACTATTCCAGATACGACCTTACCGATTTCACAGGATATTTTTGAATATGTAAACTATCGAAAAAGTAAAAAAACAAAAATTTTGAAAGTGTCACACTGGTATAGCCCCTTAAAGTAATACACCAATACACTTGTGTCAACGTTTTTTCCAATCCTCGAAACAGTTGTTAAAGCCAATTTCCGGGTAAAGCCTTCAATGTGCGCAGCGATTCATGTTTAATGTCTTCAATTGACTCAAAACGGTTTCCTCGGAGCGGTCGTTTGGATTTGCTGAATAGCCAGGAGCCAAATAAGTCGAATACAATGGTTGCGGCACGATTATGGTTGAAAATTTGGTGAAAAACTCACAAAGAATCAATACAGTATTCGACGGAGCAATATCGTGGTGCAAAAACCAAGAGTTATGGTCCAATAATTTCGATTTTTTTCTAGCGAATAGCTTCACGCAAACAACTCATTACATTGAAATAGTATTCCTAGTTGACAGTTTGACCGGTCGGAAGGATTTCCGAGTGCACCACACCTCGATAATCGAAGAAACCTGTCAACATAACTTTGATTTTTGACCTGCTTTGACGTTTTTTCAGCTTCGGGTCACCTTTACTACTAATTTCAGCCAATCGATCGGTTGTTTTCTCGAATAAATTCTACGATGCGAGACAATGCGCTCACCAAAAGTTTCCAACCAAAAGTGAGTTTCGCCATGAACAACAGTTCCTTGTGAAAATCAGGATCGGAAGCCCAACAACCGAACGTGCGACGATATTGAACGTCGTCTGCCCTTAATACTTTCAAAAGTTGGATTTTGTAAGCCCGCAAACTAAGCTTCTTACGTCAAATCTTCCATAAAATGGGGGGACATAGCTCCAATTTTGCACACGATGGCGGATGAACTCATTCGGATGAACTCCTTTATAGCAGCGTGTTCCGGTCTGCATGTTATGAAATTGCAAACCACTGAGTATAAATCAAGTAACAGCTGTCAGAAAGACCATCTCCGAAAAAAATATTGTGGCATTCAAAACCACGCGGCCAAAAAAACACAAAAGCACAATGTAAACTGCAAACATATGTTAAACAAAAATAATATTAAGGAAATGCCCAAAAGCACAAAGTAAAAATTGCTTTTGAATAGACTCTAACTTGTCAGAATAGATTTGGTAGCTAGAGTTCCATAAAACAGAGCCATATTCCAACAAAGAAGTTCTTTAGATCAACGTTTAACAAAACTGAGAACGCCTTTCGCTTTCAAGACTATATTATCAATATGAAGGATATAATTAAGTTTAGGGTCCATACTAACTTTTTGAGGATTCAATGATAAAGCATTTCTATCACTTCAAGCAACCAAATTGTTAAAGTCTGTTAGGCTTTCATCAATTGAAGTATATGATTAAAAAAGCTATTCGTCGTCGGCATATAATAAAATATTTGAGAATTCTCTAACAGAAGAGATATCGTTAATAACTAACAAAAAGAGAATCGGGCCAAGATGACTACCTTGTGGAACACCTAAAGAGACATTAATTGCATCTGAAAGAGTATCCTCAAATATCACTCGTCGTATTCTATTATACAGATAAGAAAATACCCATTGAAGAAATTTTGGTTGAAAGCGCAGAAGATCAAGTTTATGTACGAAAGTCGAGAGATTTACTTTATCGAAAGCTTTGCTAAAACACAAATTCAAGTAAATTTATTATACATTACTTAGTGGATTTCCCTTTACGAAATCCATGTTGAGAAGATGAAATTAAAAGAGATATCGAAAAAGTTAAATCGTCTGGAATATAGTTTTCAATCCGCTATAATGCAAAGAGACTGTTTTCATCTTGAAAGGAATATAGTTTGTTTAAGAGAGGAATTAAAAATCCTTATCAAAGGCTAGAAGATGTATTTGCAATATTTTTCATGAAGTATGATTGTATAATATCTGGGCCGTAATTAAAAGATGTTTTTAACTTACAGTCTGTTAAGTAAGAGCGTGGTCGACTTTACCGAGAGTTAATGAAAGATTCCGCTCTAATTTCTTCGCGAGCCAATAGAGGGAAGCTTTGTCCTTGATGCATTGTCAACACAGGTTCAGTTGTCGTTGATCTTTTGAAAGATAATCATGTTAAACGCCATGTGTGTTAAGTACGCGACGCGCTAGGAAGCTTGTTCCTTTGCATCCACCCGAAAGGTCCCAAAATGTCGCAATCAGCGGCTGCTAAATATATGAGAAAGTCGGAGGCATTTTTACAGAAGTGGATACAGCGATATAAAGTGGCTAAAAATGTCGATGATTTGCCAGAACTTGGTTCGATAGGAAAAGTGAACAAAAATATGAAAAAAGAATAGTGAATCTGTTTTCGCGGAATCCTGCTTTAACACTGCGGCAAGGACAAACAAAATTAATGGCAAAAGGATTAGATATATCCTACGAAACTATCCGAACCCTTCTTCATACTAATGATCTGAAATGGCGCAACACAATGAAGAAGCCTCTGTTGACTGAAAAACTCTGTACTCAGGGGAAAACTCAATCTGGCATCGTTACATTGATTGGCCGTCGCAGTCGCCCGATGCAAACCCTATTGAAAATGTGTGGGCATATATTAAACAGAAGCTTCGTGGAAGACGCACATACACTTTGAAGCAGTTGTCTTACGAAATTTGTCGGATCTGGAGAAACTTGCAACTAGAATACGCCGTTAAATTAGTAAAAAGCATGCCTTGGAGATGCCAGACAATTATCGACGCCGGTGTTGACTGGACATATCATTGACCAAAATGCATCATTGTTTGTTATATCTACAATGTATATAAAAATATGAAAGCTTCTAAAATATTTTTTTATAAATTAACGCGACCAAGCTCTTACTTGACAGACTGTATTTAAATTAAGCAAGACGTTTGCTTCCGACATAATTGGAGCGTTAATGGGAGTATTCAGAGCATATGCTGATAAGAAAACATTTTATAAGAATTCGTAGAGTTTTTTGACTTGAAAAATTCTGCAAACATTTTGGAAATAATGTGACTGTCACATGACATGATTGATCTGTATTTCATCGCGGACGGAAATTTGGAAATCCTGCGTTTGAAGTTAAAGGGTCAGTAGGGTAGTCTATCCTGTTTTTGGCATTTTTTTATCATAGAAATTATTATTCTTTAATAGAACTTTCTTCACGTATCATGAGGTATATCGTGGAGTATATAAAAAAAATCGGAATTTTTTGATAACATATGTCGGAGAAATGTCTGGGTGAAGGAGATGTGTTTTTTCACTGGTTTCTCACGTTTGGATCCCATGTTCTCATGTTTGGATCATTTGAAACACAAAAACATAATTTATTCTTAAAAAGTGCATGAATGGTTATCGTCCCTTATAGAATCATAAAAAATGTTGATAAATAAAAAAAGTAATTCACGTTTGTTTTTTAATTTTTCCCCATGTTTTTTTTACATAAATTTTTTCATAACAATGTCAATAAATTATAATTAATTATTAGGGATGATAGCCAGGCGTTTTGTGAAAAAAAAATCGCAAAAATCGTAAAACAAAAGCAATCGCAAATTAAGCAAATCGTTGAGTAGTTCGACTGGAATCATGCCCGCCAGTTTAAAAAAGTGCGTTTTAAGAAAAATGCGTTTAAAGTTTGAGGTGTGCACTCCAAGCGCTCCGCACGTCGAGCGGTTTTATTATTTTTGGGCCTTTTTTGAAACCTTCCAATGGTAAAGTGGGTTTCTACATTAATTCTAAGGGTATAAGGGAACAGACCTTATACCCTTTCCTGTTCCCTTGAGTTCTGAGAATTAATGTAGAAACCCACTTTGCCATTCGAAATTTGAAAAAAAAAATTTCTTAAAAATAGATTACCCTACTGACCTCTTAACGAAATCATTGAACAATTTTGTATTACGTATCATACTTTGTTTACCTTATTTAAGTAAATTTTATGACATATTTTATTAAGATTCGAATACAGTCGATGCGGTGGAGAATACTAATAGTTGCTCTCAAATAATTTATTTTTATTGAAAGTGCATTTTACAGACATTCCCCTTATTTATTTTCGAAAGCATTGAAAATAAATATTAACTTTTTCAAGTAATAAATAACATTTTTTTCTAAAGCGTTGTTTTGGACATCACGCTTTTTCGAAAACGAAAAGAAAATGTATTTTCAAAAAAAATATATACAACTACACGCCCAAATTCATACACAAAATAATGCGAAATATTGTTTTTCGCACCCAAAAATTCCATACCGAAAGTCCATCATTAATGCCCCAAATGCAAGCCACATACCGTACTAGCGTATGTAATGGCCCAATAAATACCACACGGCAAGTTCGAAAAATTTCCATTTTCGTCACACTTCGACAGGATAACAGCAAAAGGTTGCAAGCACTTTGCGCCATAAAATTAGCAAATTTTTCCCAAGCGAAGCCACAAACGGAAATGGATGCTTGGCCAGCGACTTACGGACACTTTTCTCCACAGCGACACAGACGCGAGTTAACGATATCTCTCCTTTGTCACAAACAAAAAGAAATTTCTGCGACTTAACGAAGAGTTGCGAAAGCCACGCCCTCCAATGTGCTTGGCGCCTGTTCAAATAATATTCGCATAGAAATTTTAGGAAATAGCTCACGGTTAGAAATGCCAACACTGAGTGTTGTTTAGAAGATTAGATGCGACACAAGCGTGCACACACGGCAATAAAATACGATGCGATGAACGCCTGAAAGCACACTAATAGAAAAACTACGTGTGTGGCTCATACGACCCAAGGCTGGAAAAGAATTCATACCGTCTGTACAGTTGATGGATGTGCGGCAATAAATTTCGTATTTTAATGTGAAAACAGTCAGGCCACCGACGTCGTTTTGCAACAGGCACGCAGCAAATAAAGGCAGCTGAGCGCAGAGCAAATGCTTTTTTAGTAGTATACTTTTAGGCGTTCTTGCTGGTTGTAAAAATACGAAGCAAAATAAGGGTGTGGTATGAGAAGGTCTACCGACAGGATACGACGCGCTTTATGGCTTGCAAAAGCAGACATGCGCAGTCTACATGCGAGCGTACAGCAACAGCCAAACCTTTAATGCAACCCTGCTTTGGTGTTGTAATTCAGTGCAGGGTGGGCCTTCAGTGTTTGTGGCATTGCTGTTGCCACTTGCTTTCAGGCTTGTAGTTATTTTTACTGTTATTGCTTCTCATAAATTTTCTATGAACTTTCGCCACAAGTTGCCTACTTTTAGGCGTGCACGCGTCCTTTACCAATTTTATGTGTGTGTGATTTTTTATACACGTCACATGAGACCCCCTACAAATAGGTTCTTTAACGCAATCACGCAGTGCATGTGTATGTGTGGGTTTGAGAGTGAGGCGCCTTGTGTTTTTGTTTACCTCGTGACCGCAACCCACTTGCTGCGCCATTTTGTGCACCTAATACTGTCGCCGCTCTGATAAGAATTTGTGTGCAGCGCCTGTAGTGGCCGAGACCACGTGGCACCGATGCCGGCAGCGTTTTCCACGGCACCTATCAGTCACCTTATATGTGTGTGTGTGATAGTTTGTGTGTGCTTGGCTGGCTGCTCAGCCGCTCGCACCGAGGTCCCACGTGGTTTCTGATATTATCAATTCATGATATGAAAATATGCACACACACGCACCGACAGCTGTAACTACTGGTAGCTGACTGCCTACGACAATCTAGCGGTATAAAGTAATCATACGCCAAAAACAGCAAAGTGGCATTAGAAAAGCAATTTGCGTGGGCGTCTAATTTTACCCAAGAAAAAGAGTATCTGTAGACTCTGCTAACAGGCAAACAGGCGCCACGGTACGTGGGTGGTTCTTGTTATCCTGACCGTACGCTTGCAAGCTTGCATCGGCCTTATCACTTATGTACAGCTTCCTGTGTGGTGACTTGACGCATAAAAGGGTGGATGTAAAATATATGGCGGCACATAAATGACGCTTACACAATTTTTGTTGGGAATAACGGACATATTCCTACACACATATGTACAACCATACATAAGTACGTTCATATATTTGTCTAGTGCTCAGGTTATGGGTTCTCACGTGAGTCCATGTTGGTTACTTTCTCAATTCGCGCCACTTCCTCTGCTCAATATACAACTTGTGTGTCTTCCTGTTGGCAATTCTAAAGTGCCAAAGCTGTGGTTTTCATGCAACATTGTAATTGTAGCGCCACCAGAGCGGCTCTTTATTGGCAACCAAACGTACGCATCTCTAGCGGCTTTCCCCCACGACATTTCCATCTGTCTATTTCGCTCCGTTTTTTTTGTTTTTGCTTTTATGTTCGTAACACGGCATAGCATAAGTACATTGTTGTTACCTTTATGACGCCATCCCTGGAAGCATCGTCATTATGCGCGCGCGAATGCATTGCCAAAGGTCGTATCTATTCGCATCCATGACCCTCCAGCAGCCGCGTAGCTATCATTACTGTTGCCCTAATATCTTTTACAGCCATGTGGTACTACAAATTTTCCAAAACTTACAAGGCTTGTAAACATTGTAAACATCATTGCTACTGCCTATGTGTGTATGACTGCCTGTGTTTGTGTGTGTGTGTGTTAGTGTATAATTTGAATACTCAACAAAAGTTTGCTGGTTTAGATAATATATTTACGTACTTGGATATAATAGAGATATCCATAACATAAGCCGCTGAGTGTAATATTTTGGGGCATAAAGGTGCTCAGCAATTTTGTATTAATTCGTCAGTGGCTTCGTCGGCTTTCTATGGACCTATAGAGCGTTCTCAGAAGCAGTTTTTCGGTTTCGAAAACAGAAAAACAGTCAAAAGGAGCCTTGCTTTGATTATCTTGACGGTTATTTGTAACACCTAATTGAGTATTATAGCAAACCCATCAAGTTAGAAATACCACTGTGCCCAAAAAACAAAAAGGTGACATTTGAATTTAAACTCGCGCGTCGAAGGATTTGGAGAATTATTTTTTTTTTTAGGTTGGTAGTACTGTCAGTCACATTTATGTCAAATTTCTTGTCAAAATATTCATTAGTGTTTGAGATACGTGTCGTTTTATGAGCTGCTAAAAGTGAGTTTTTCGTTTTTTGCGATGTCGAAATTTGTTGAGCACAGAAATACACACTAAATTTTGTTTACGGAATCAATTTTCTGGTGCGGATACGTTGATAATGGTGAAGAAAGCCTTTGGTGATGAGGCTATGTCTAAAAAAATGTTTACAAGTGGTATAGTGAGTTCCAAGCCTGCCGTGAACGTGTCGAAGACGAAGAGCATCCAGGGCGACCATCAACCTCAACCGACGAAGCTCACGTTCAACAAATCAAAGATTTGGTGTTGAAAAACCGTCGATTAACAATTAGAGACCTTGCTGATGAAGTTGGCATATCGAAAGGCACAGCCAATTCCATTTTGAAGGATGTTTTGGGCCTCAAGCGCGTCAAATCTCGACTGGTATCGAAAACATTGAATTTTTTGGAAAAACGGCGTCGCGTTGAAGTGTGTGAAACGATGCTTTCCGACTACCAGGGTGTCATGAAATGCATTATAACTGGCGATGAGACTTGGATCTATGCTTACGACCCCGAAACAACCGATCAATAAAGCGAATATCGTGCCAAAAGAGAGCCGAGACCAAAAAAATCGCGCCAAAGTCGCTAAAAAGTCAAGGTCATGTTGACTGTTTTCTTCGATTATCGTAGTGTTGTGCATTATGAATTCTTTCCAACCGGTCAAACAGTCAAGAAGGAATATTATTTGAACGTTATGCGTATTTACGTAACGCTATCCGCCTAAAAAGGCCGGAATTGTGGAAAGACAATTCTTGGATTTTACACCACGAGAATGCACCATCCCATATTGCTCTCGTAAATCGTGATCATTTCGCCGAAACCTCAAACCATATCGTTCCGCAACCACCGTATTCACCTGATCTGGCGCTGTGCGACTTCTGGCTGTTCACCAAGCTCAAAAGACCGCTCCGGGGACACCGTTTTTATACGATAGAGGAGATTCAAGCCGCAGCGAAGACTTCAGTTCCGCCTTCGGAAACCCGGAAACTGACTACAACCAGTGTTTCGAAGATTGGAAAATCCGTTGGCTTAAGTGCATTGCATCGGGAGGGGATTACTTTGAAGGGGATGAAATTAATTTGGAAGAATAAATAAAGAATTTTCAAAATAAATACACCTTATTTTTTGGGCACAGTGGTAGGTCTTTTTATGTATCTCGAAAAATTTAACGGGTGATGCAAGTATAGGTACTTTTTTCAATAACCTGTTTTTGACAAATTGATTTTGAGTTGTGCCAAGTTGTAATATTTTTTTTGTTCAGTTGAACAATGTTTACAAATCGGTCAATGGAGAATCCATTCGGCACCGTTCGCAGCAACTTGCTTCGCTTTATTAGCTCTTGAAAAGTTTTGAGAAGACCTGAACTTTTCGAGCCAAATTTTGTTCAGTGCTAAGGCCCATTTGTGGCTCAATAGGTATATAAATAAGCCAAATTGCCGCATTCGAAAGGAAGAGCAAGCTGAAGAGATTCAAGAGCTGCCATTTTGCCCAGAAAACACAACGGTTTGGTGTGCTTTGTGGGATGGTGGAATCATCAGTTCATATTTCTTCAAAAATGATGCCGGTGAGAAAGTAACCGTCAATGGCGACCGTTATCGCGTCGTGATAACCGACTATTTCCTGCCTGAAATTAAAACTCGTTATCTTGGCGACATCCATCGATTGGTCGCCAACATCGTATGATATCACACCGTTAGACTTTTTCCTGTGAGGATATTTAAAGTCTAAAGTCTAGGCGGACAATCTTGCTTCGATTCAGGCCTTTTCAAAACATCCCGCACGCCATGTCATTCGCCAGTTACCAGTCAAAACAACAGATGGACCATCAAAATGTAGCCAAAACTCAAAAAATGGGTCAGAAAACAGAACATAATATAGATTCCACACCAAGCCTGATAAGCACATGACTTTTTTTTATCACTACTTCTCTCGAAATACGTATGGATGTAAAATATAAAATAGGAAAGGTCGGTAAGAACCCCCTCTGCCTTCATAATAGCATTTTGTAGCAAGCATGATAGGTACGATGGGCTGTTCTTCAATAAAAAATTTTCATGTTTTCGATACCCCTTTACAACACTAAATTTTACGGAAAAAATGGCAGAAGGAGCTGCACCCAGGCTTTTTTAAAAAATCTAAAATGCGCGTGGCGTCGCCCACTTATGGACCAAAAACCATATCTCAGGAACTAATAATCTAATTAATTCTACAGCAAAATAAAAAAATATGTAGATGACGGATAATGAAATTTCGATTATCACTTTATCATGTGAGAGTATAAAATATTCGGTGACACTCGACCTTAGCCCTTCCTTACTTGTTTTTTTAATAGATTTCTTCAGTAATCTATAGTTTACGGTCGAGTTACGCTTTATGGCGTTAGAAAGATAAGATTTCGTATTAAAAACAACGATTTCTCAAACCGATTTGTGATTGTTCACCATTGTTAGAGCACACGTCACAGATAGACACTGGCAAGGAGAAAATACGCCCTACAGTTTTTCTTCGACAAAGACGAAAACGCAATCCAGGTGGTTGAAAATGTGAATATTTTGTATTGGCCTGATACTTTAACATCAGATCATGCATTCCGGTAATGAAGTCAAAGAAGCATCAGGCTCTGGAAAATATGCCGAAAACATCAATGAAACAATGAACATCCTCAATCCAATCGTCATGTAAGCAGTATGTATTTAGACTGGCCAGGAGCTCAGCAGTGCATAAAAGCCCGTTAGGAACCAGTGAAATGAGGCTAGATATAAAAAGAAGCTTAATATGTAAAAGCCAACGAGTTCTGATTTTCCATCTGTGAATCGTTTCTGAATCACAAAGTGGATAGTTACTGATAATAAAATGTGATTCACTTCTGACAACGGCAAGCAGAAACGGTCGTGCTCGAATCACTTTGTACCTGCGCAACCGCTGGCCGAGACCAGATTGATAATCAGCAAGGTTTTCCTCTATGTTGGTGAAATTTGCAGGAAGTCATCACCTATGTGCTGCTCTCCTACGCCCAAACTCTTGATTCGGACTGTACTGTTGCCCCCTGCGGGGAGAGGGATGTAGAATATCCCCGCGGTAAGGAATGCCTGTCGTAAAAGGCGACTAAAATCCCATTATTCCCTGCGTGGTTGGGAAAAGAATATCCACGTGGTATGGCATGCCTGTCGTAAAAGGCGACTAAAATCCTGGCCGCCAGTCCAGAGTTGTGTGGAGACTCAACTGGCAGTAACTTCGGTTACAAGGTCTTACCAGAGACTTTAACCTGGTACCACGGGGAGCAGTAATGCCCTTGGAGGTAAAACTCCAATCTGCTCATTGGGTTTGGCCCTTTGTGGAGATTCGTGGTGGCTGTGGTTAAAACCCAAATCGCGGGAAGATCTGACTTTGTCAGTTCAAATGTGGAGTTGCATTGCAACCGGGTGCCGGACCCAAAGTACGGCAGAGGTTTTAGATGGGCCTCGAGCCCTACCAAGGTGGTTAGTGTGTCCATGCCACACGCCGATTGGTACTGGAAACTTGTCCCAGTTTTCAGGGCGCTGATCAACGCATTGTATTGATCCGTTGTGCTTCTGAGCACCGTGGAGTTAAACCTTACATAGGTAGGATCCCACGTTAAACACTCGACTATTGTTGTACTGTTGACAATTGGAATAAATCTCCCAGAAGCAGACAACACAATACCAAGAACAGTTTTAGAGCTTTTTGGAAGCTTCTTATATATCCACCTTTTAGGCCGGTCCTCATACCAAGTAAGTACAATTTGTTTCTGTTTATGGCGTATATGTTCGTACAAAATTCGTCTAAAGAGAAATATGTAAAAAGCAACTGTTTCAATTTTTCGTCAGTTTGTACGGGAGCTTCTACGAAGCATTATGAAATTTCTTTCAAAATGTAAGCAAATTATTAAACAACACGGTGCATATTTAATCTCAATCGGATGAATCTACCGAAACCTTTCCACCTTCAATTTGAGTCAAAAATAATGAGGTTCTTTTTACCTGACCTTATTGCTTGTAGGGATTGTCTTAAACTTTAATTTGAATTCATGGTAAAAATCTTAAACAACAAACACTCTGCTTGACTACTCACTTAAAGGACTTATAATATGACTATAAATGTACTGGATTCGTCTGACTTCAAACGAACTTTTTTGTTAATACGAGGTCTGTCGGAAAAGAAACAGCACTTTTTTAATAATGTATAACTGTTTCTTGTGGCGCCACCTATAGTTGGGTATATGGAATAAAAAGTTTGATCTCTTGTTGACATTTCGTAAAAATTTTAAGACAATTGGATAACTACAATCGATGTTATCGATCAAGAAGTGACAGCAGCTTTTGGTCATCGGTCGTAAAATGTATTTTGAACAAAGAGCAAATATTAAATTTTGTTTTAAACTTGGGAAAACGTTTACTAAAACTTTTCAAATGATGAAAAAAGTTTATGGTGATCAGTGCCTATCCCGTAGTAATGTGCATGAGTGGTTTAAGCAATTCCAAGAAGGTCGTGAGGACATCTGTGACGAAGTCGGACCAAAAGAAGTCGTCTTCAGAAGTCAAGAATAAAGACAATGCTGATTTGTTTTTACGACTCCGAAGGTATTGTACACCGAGAGTTCGTCCCACCTGGCCAAACGGTTAATGCTGTGTTTTAACTTGGTGTTATGAAGCGTCTTTTGTCACGCATTCATCGCGCTCGACCACACTACCGTGAGCCAGGGTCCTGGCGCCTGTTGCACGATAATGCGCCGTGTCATCGGTCGACTGATTTTTTGCCAAAAAACTTCATATTAACCATTAATCACTCACCCTACTCACCTGATCTGGCACCCTGTGATTTTTACCTATTTGGAAAACTTCATTTGCCCATGAAAGGACACTGGTTTCAGGACATTTCAGCTATCCAAAAGGCGACGACCGATATTCTCAAGAGCATTCCGAAAAATGACCTTAAACACTCATTTGAAATGCTCATTGACCGGGCTAAACGCTGCATCGAAGCGCAAGGAAACTACTTTAAATAAAAAAATATAACTTTTGATAAATATTAATTGTTTGTTGTTTTTCTGTAACAGTCCTGTTTCTTTTGCGATAGACCTTGTATATGGATACATAGTTAGTCTCAAAATTATGCATCTTTTTTTAAAAACCGAAGTTCAATATCAAAAAGTCTACAGTAGTGAACTTTTTACTAAATCGAAAATAAAATTGGTTCCTTAAGAAACAGTGTTCCAGCTCTACTGGAAATGCTGCGTACTGTCTTTACAACGGTTTGTGTTGCAAAATTCTGGCACTGAACCAGAGTTCATTTTTTTATTGGTCGTTACAGATTACCTTGATATGATATATTTTGAAAGAAGATTTTTTTACATTGCCACATTTAAAGGTACTCACTTTTGGTTTTATTTGTATGACAGCTGTCATCATTTTGAAAGCCACGCGCCATCATTAGTGGATTTCATGAAAGAATTCGGTTTTATTTAAAACACACCTCCAGCACGAGCCACAAATGCCATAGACACAATGTTATTAGTCCAAAAAAAAAAAAAACCTAACACAACAGCTGGCAAAAGCAGCCGCTGACTTAGAGTATCGTATATCCTTTGAGATTTCACTACAAAAATTGAAAAGATATAAAAACAGAAAAAAACCAAAACCACAACAGAAAGTTTTCAACATCTTTTTTGCTATTCAAATTTTCTATAAACTACAAAAAATATAAAAAGTAGAAGATGCTGTGAAAAAAACCACAAAACACATGCTGCACTGGCGATCAAAAACATCCAGTCAGAAGCGAGAGCGAGGGAGCACACGAAGAGGTGTGTGCGTCCGCTTGCAGAGGGGCATAAAAAATGCAATTTACACGCGGTGTCGCGCATTACCACACACTTTCGTTGGCGCGCGTGCAACCAATTTAGTTACGCCTTTTCAAACGATCTCTTTCTTCAGCGGTAGATCGCAAAAAACGCAAAGGAAAAATTTGTGTAAAAAAGTGGAAAAGGAAGTGCAGCAGCTTCGCACATTTCCATTATTCAACTTATGAATGCGGCATGAAAGTGAAAACTGCCTTGCCTCTACTACGGATTTCATTTCTTCCACTTTTTTTTTGAAGAGTTTTTAATTTAGCTGCCGCGCTCAGGGCGCCACGCTGAGGATATGCATTCACAGTAAAAAAATGGAGAGCAAAAAATTACGCATTCAACATTGAACTTCAGCGCAGCATTCAATCTTTGCGTCGAAAGTGAAAGAAAGCACTCACACAGAGCGCCATTGTCAGAGTTCAAGGGTGCGCTTGCGCACACGCGCGCCAACGCAAACGCAGCAACTTCAGTGTGTGCGCGCGTATCTTTACCATCACCACCGCCACGACTAGTGATTTTATCGCGGAAGCGATTTCTTGTGCCTCTAATTTTTTCTATGATCTAATCATATTTTTTTGGTTAATCTATTTTTTTTTACCTTTGCTGTGCGGAACCGGCTGACATCGCGCGACGGCATGTGAGGGTGCGCACTAATTTTTTGCACATATGCGTGAGTTTTTTACGCGACACATGTATACGCTGGATGCCTACACTCCACATCTACTGAGCAGGGGTGATTTTTTTCCTATGTTTGAGTATTACCTTTGTGTGGCAGGCATTCCCGCGTGCCTTGTGGTTACCCAAGGCTTCATTCAATTGACGCAAATGAATAAATTTCGCAAGCTGCTTTGACGATCTTTAGTGGTTGGGTCACTTTTCAATTTCCTTTCGCTTTTGTGTATTTGCATTTGCGGGATCGACAGTTGGTCGTGGCTTTGGCTCTCTTCACTTCAAATTACTGCTGTCAAAGATGATGTTAAGTCAATAGTAGATTTTGGTGTTTGCTAAAGAAGGCGTACTTCGCTGCTTGTTTGTTTAAGAGGTTAGTGACATGAGTTGCGTTTGATGGGCCTCCATAGGAAGCGGAAGATCAGCCCCGTTAATTAAACAAATTAGCGGAGTTGTGGGGAGAAAGTTGGGTCAACAAATGGAAAATGTGCAGAAGTCCAAAGCAATCATTGTTTTATGTGCACCTAGGGAACAGGGCAACTGAAGTACAGGATGTTTATTAAATAAAAATAGAAATCGAAAATCGGAAATATGTCCTCAAACGTATTTTCATTAACTGCCGCTAAGTGTTTTGGAGATCTGTTATATTTGCAAACTGGATGACAGCAATAACTTTATGTAATAGTAATTTGATTTTTACCTAAATCATCCATTCAGCTTCATCAGCATTGTTGAAGCGGACTAAATTTGGTTGGCTTGTCCGATGATTTCTTCGTGATTTTTGTAGTAATTACTTTGAAGCATGATTTTCGATTAGACGTAATAAAGAGGCCGCAATACTTGCGATGATTATGGAGAGGCAAATTTTACCTCTTTTCTTCGGCAAGACAGATTACATTCTTCTTCTTTGTTGGCGTATACACCGTTTAGGCGGTTATGACCGAGTTAGTTAGTCTCAGCGCACAACCCTAGGGAAGGATATTTCGTTTCTCACTTTATCTCGCCATCAAAAAGATGTTTTTTGGCTGCCCAGAGGATACTTGGTCTAAGACCGGAAATCGTGAACTGCTTGTGCCACATTTAAAATAATCGTTTCACATGCGTGCACTTTTACCCATGGCTCCATCCTCCAGTCTTATCGAAGACAACATTTGCCAGTTCTAAAACCTATCCAATCAAATGTTAGTTTGATGAGAATTTCAAAAGTCTTTCCAAAGATATATTCAAATATCTCAATACCTTGGATATGCGTCTCTTTTGAGAACTCGGTTGTGCAGTAAAATATAATTTTCATAAAACGAAATAGGCGACTAGATCCTTCGACGATTCTTTTTTGACAGTTTCGGCAACACACTGCTCTCTTATTATTCTTTCATCAAGACAGCAAGCGGCTCTAACAGACTTGATTCGAAGATAGTTCACAGCTGCAAAAACTATCAACACCTTTTTCTTTCAAGAAGGGGAACAAGCCCCCAACCATCAGAATCACAACCGGAGAACTAGATACAAGCCTTTGTTATGCCAGAAAATTACTGGCGTTGGATCTTATGTTTAGATAAAGGGTCTAAAACATATGGAACCCATAGGAATCGATTCAGATGGCAGTAATCTTTACCAATTTAGAGACTTGAATCGAACTGTAGTTTGGATGGCAGATGTAGTAGTTTTTAATTGCATTTTAATACTAAAGGCAATGGTGGGGCAGCTTACCACTTTTTTGCTACAAAATAGTTGAATGATCAAAACTTATTGAAAGATGCTTCGCAAATTACAAAAATGGGATGCTGAAGTTTACTAAAATCTACAATAAGCTTTAAATATAAAATTTATGCGCAGCAGTTCTCGATATTAATTCTACCCGAAGAAGTAAAGTTCTTCAATAATAAAAAATACCTGAGTCAACTTTCACGAGGTAATATCTGATAATAAGTTATATAGTATTTTGAATAAACTTCGTAAATTTAGGAAGGTACTACCTTGAAGTAGTATCCAATGATAGTTGTGGCGCAATCGAAGAGTAGTTCTTACGGGATACTGTCCAATAGGTGTATGGAGGAGAGTGAAGTCATTTCTTCTCCATTGTCTAACCTTTGCAAGAGTTGCCCTGAAACAACTCGATAGTCTTACCTTCGGCGAACCAAAAGGAACAATCGAAACTGCCATTTGGAGTCAGTGGCCTCAACTTTAAGAGTGTAACATCCAATCTATGGTTGTCATAACCGCCCTAGCAGATCAACAATTGAACGTCTAGTTGAAAAATTTGAATTCACAGGCACAGTACAAATTGCTCCCGTGCCAGTGAGACAAAGAAATGTCCGTAGTGTCGAGAATATTGCTGCCGTTAGCGTTCGTTGTGGCGAATTTTGCGAAAAGATCTTAACCTACATCCTTACAAGATCAAATTGACGCAAGAACTGAAGCCGCTTGACAACCAGAATCGTCCTATGTTCGTGAATTGGGCTGAGCAACAACTTGAAAATTATCCGGATTTTCACAGAAAAATCATCTTCAGAGATGAGGATTTCTGAAGAATTTCTGGCTGAATGGCTTCATCAATAAGCAAAATATGCGTTATTTGTCAGGCAGCAGTCCACTCGTTCTCCAGGAGTCACCATTGATCCCGAAAATATACGGCGTAATTTCCGTGAGGAAAGAACAGAAACTTCAAATTTAATTAGGAAGGATTATTATAATTCGAAAGAACATTATTTGTTTTTTTGAGGATTATCTTTATTAAATGTTGGCCGCGGCAACGTCTCAGATGGTCCATCCGTTGTGTCCAAATTTCGAAGACCCGTTGGAGCATTTCGACTGCTAACTAGCGAATGACACGCGTAATGCCCAAAACGTAAAATTATTTGCCCACCGAAGTGTACCTCTATAACTCTATTGATTGATGCGTCATGTGGGAAGTGACACCGTCTTGTTGAAACCAAATGTCGCCGATATCACGAGCTCTAATTTCAGGCATCCAGTGGGCCGTTATCATGGCGCGGAAACGGTCGCCATTGATGCACACGGCCCGGCATCAATATGGCCCGATGACTCCACCATTACACAAACCACACCAAACTGTTGTTTTTTTCTGGAAAAAAAGACAGCTCTTGAATCTCTTCAATTTGCTCTTCGTCGTAAATGCGGCAATTTCGCTGGTTTGCATAACAATTGAGTCGGAAATCGGTCTCATAGCTGAAAAAAATTTTACTCGAAAACGTCGGATTTTCTTGGAACTTTCAAGAGCCCATAGAGCGAAGCGATGTCGCTTGAGAATGTCGAGCGACTTCAGTTCTTGCACTATCTGAATTTTGTATGCTTTCAATTTAAGATCTCGAAATAAAATGCGCCAAGTCGTTTCATACATTAGTCCGAGTTGCTGCGAATGATGCCGAATCGACTCTCCATGGTCTTCGTGTACACTCTCAGGGACCGTTATATTTTCTTCCCTGCGTGCTGGTCGTGTTCTATATGGTCGAATATTATCCTATAATGAATGCTGGGTCTCAAGATGGGTGATGATGTTGCGAATAGTGCGTTGAGTAGGCCGATTATGTTGACCATAAGTTGAGCGAAGCGCGCGAAACACATTATTTACAGTAAGTGTATTTTCGTTATAAACTTGAAGGACTTGTTAACATTGTTCAGGCGTAAATTTTTCCATGATGAAATGCCAAATATTTTCTCAAAAAAGGCTATGGAGAAAACTATGTCTACTTGGTTCACCGCTTATATCGTTTTTGTGTATATTTTCAAGATAATAATGTTTTTCTCGAAAACTAATAATTTTGTACAAAATTTAATAGTCATAAATAGTTTTTTTTCAATAAATTGCCTGCCATGCATATCTGCCGCCGGCAGTACATTTTTTTTACAGAAAACTATCTTCCAGGCTCATATGTATACATAGTTAATTCCAGAAGCATATGTCCCATGGCCAGCTAATCCATCAAAAAAGAGCCACCAGCTTGCGCATTTGAATCGGTCAATTGTCAAATTAATCCCGTAAGCAGCTATAAAATAGATTGCGAATTTGTCACATTGCTATATTTTGCTAAAGAAGGAAGTCCAAAGTGGCATGTGTGAGCGCGCAAAGGTGAAAAACTAAGCCGAACGAATGAATGCGCCACTGACCAACCAATAATAATAGCAATGAGCATGTGGACAGCCGCGAACACCAGCTGATAACGGCACACGTACACACATATGCATATGTGGAATTGCCCACCATGCAAATGCATATGCATATAAGCGGTTTGGCATAGAAACGAAGCAAAATATGGTATTTATGAAAATTACAAAAGACACAAAAATTAAATGCTTGCAACAAACGGTGGCAAACAGAAAGATAGAGAGAGCAAAAAGTGGACAACACTCAATCAATGTGTCCAGTAGACGGTGAAAAATAGCAAAATACAATTTGAAGAATAGGTGACATGAAGAGGGTAGCGCCTGGACGCCTACACAGACCCAAACAGGCACACACACATCACAAAACGCTTGCAAATGCCATCAATGTGTCGGCAGGCGAGGAAGAAATGCTAGAAATGCAAATCGCATTATTAACGCAGTTGTTGACACATTTTCGTGAAATGCCAGCAGTCACGCATACACACACACACACACACCCTGGAACACTCGTATAGCCACACATTTACCACGAAACAAAAGACTTAAGAAAGAAACACGAAAAGAAAGCAAATGAATGAGCGCGTTGGTCGTACCGCGACCCCTCTGCCACGAAGCATAGCATAGCATTGCATAGCATGAAAGCATGTACATGAAAATGGGACAATGCGAGGAGTGTTTGGCTGCGCGTTCGCTGTCAGCTACCAAGCAGCGCGGCCGTGGTGGCATGCATGTCCAGCGCGTGCAACACAATTGCATTGAATTCAAAGCAAGCGCGGCAGCGGGGCTGACGATTTTATTCAGTCAATTCACGAATTCATCGAGCGCACACACATCAGCCACTCAACAAACATATTGACAATTGGCGTAACTGACGCGCCGGTTCACTGCTTGAGCCTGCGCTTATTTGTTGTTGTTGTATTTTTTTTGTTTTTCGATTCTGCGCGCCAGGTATTTGCGCTGCAAAGACACCACATATACCTCTGCATATGCGTATATATGTGTGTGTATGTTTGTGGCAAGTAGGTTTGTCCGCATGCGCTCTGCTTGTCCTATTGAACCAAATTCGATTGCCGCTGTCCGTTCGTGCGCGGCAATCATTGACTGCGCCGCATGCGTGTGTATGTGCATGTGACTGATAAACTGAGGGAAATATCTTCAGCGCGCCAACAACAATAACATACTTTGTGCGCTTTCAAAATTGCAACCGCACAAAGTGTGGCACAGCAAAGGTGCCTTGCAAATTAAGTGCTAAACTGTGCTTTTGTTGCAAATAATAGGGAATAAAGTGCAACACTGAGGTGTGACAAATCCATTAATGAATGGCTCATTGAAATTTGTGCCAGTTTGTAAAACCCAAAATATTCATAACAACGAAATTTTATTTATCAATTATTTTTGTCCACTTCGGTTAGGTTATGGTACAATAGACAGCTCTGCCATACATAGACCTATTAGTCTTTAGTAATGCAAGATGGAGGTTCAGTTTAGTTTAAGAAGAAGTATTTGTCATACAAGACGTCAATGTTTTTGCGAACTTTAAGATCGACTTGATATCTACGTTTGATACTTCGTCTAGTCCCTTGAATTCCGAAGCTTCTAGACACTTAAGACGACACAGGCATAGTGAAACTCCAGCTCGCTCTCATGTCAAGATCTCTGCACTACATGCAGATCGCCAACGCCTATGTTCATCCGGCTCTTGATGCCAGTAGGTTGTGACCAGTCATTAGACCAACAACCGACCGCCAGACCTTTCGCGACCGTGTGAGTAAGAAGCAAGCGAGTCGAGTTTTCTGAAGGTCGCTTTCACGTGATCTTGGCGATCCTGCATGTACTTAAGTCATTTCGTTTCGACCTAATCCGCCTTTCAGCCCCGTCAGAAACTTCGTTTTGTATCGTTTTTAGTGACCCGTATTCCCTGTACTTGTTCGGCAGCCGGACGGTTGGCACATTTGGCAATCTCATCAGTAGTTTCGTTTCCAGAAACTCCTTCATGGCCTGGAATCCAGTATATATGCAGACGGGTTCCTGCTTTTCGGCAGCCGCTATATCTACCGCTTTCCTACTTCGAATGACACTTTTATACGTAAGTCGATGTGAGATTATTGCTATTGATTACTTTTTGGGTATCGACGTATATATTTATTCTTTTAATGTTGTTTCCTGCGTTGTTAGCTATTTCGGCAGTTTTCCCATCAGCAAAGATTTATGCCTGGAAAATACTACAGTATTCCGGTAGCTTGAAAGGTCACCTGAAATCCCAATCCGAGCAATAGATTCCGGCTCCCTCTCCATTTATCATTTTGGATCCATCTGTATAGATGTTTCAAGTTCCGTTGGTGTGTCGCAGTCTTCTGCGTCCTTCACCACCTCTTAATGTAACTTAGAGTCTTCTCTCCCAAATAAAGCGTGTGGGTATGGGGTCTATTTTCTCCACCATCTCCTTGCTTATTGAGCAATGCATGAAAGTCGTTGAGTATTCATTTAATTCCGCCAATCTTGCAGCTGATTTTGTAGCATAACTGCAATGTCGATCAGTGGTATGTTAAGTAACCCTTTCAGTGCCGTCGTTTGAGTGGTTCTTAGCGCTCCCATCATGCAGAGAACAGCGAGTCGCTGTACTCGTTCTATCAGTATCATAAATGAAATTTTGTTCAAAACGGCCCACCACATCCGAGCACGATACATTAAGATTGGCTTGACTACCACTGTGTTGGAGGAATGCATGATGCCAGGTGATATGCCCCAAGTAGACCCTAGCATTTTCTTACATGTGTATAGGACAGCACTGGTCTTACTTCCAGATTTGGATTACTATTTGGCCAAAAATTCAACCTCTAGTTAGTTGAGTTTAGATGTAGGTTAGATTTAGTTGTAATGTACCTAAGTATTCAATAATTCGAATGGAGAGAGCAAATGAATAATTTTAGGAGGCGTCTAGAGCCTTTTAAAACCTTAAGCTGGAGCTTCTTTCCTTGCCAATGTTTCCGAACAAACAAGAATAATGTATGAACTGCCAACATTATGGCCCGGTCAAAGCAGACGTTAATGCTGCAGTGGAAAAAACCATTACAACAGACCCGAATGAGCCCATTGGACGCAACAATTATTTCTGTGCCTATCTACTTTATAGAAGATTTTACGAAGGATCTTCGTTTCGAAGCTTAGTTAATCCAACGGTAAACGGGACCAACCATGCCGTTTTTCACCAAGAAAACCTTGTTCTAGAACACACATTGGTTTAATGAGTAGACTAATAAGTAAAACTGTCGCACATCTGGTGATGATAATTCACAATCCATTGCCGAGACGCCCTTATATTCTCTAAAAGTCACTGTTTGGTACGCTCTACGGGCAGAAGAAATCATTGGTTCTTATTTCTTCAAAAATGAAGACGACCACAATATTACAGCCAATGGGGCAGGCTACAGACCCATGATTAATAACTTGTTTGCGCTTAAATTGGAAGATGTTGATTTGGATGACCTTTGGGGTTCCAAAAAGATGGCGCTACTTGTTATATATATGTATGTATATCCAATAAAAAAAATAAATTTTTTTGGTAGTTTAGCTTCTCTGGCTGGAATTTATTCGAGCCGGTCACAGCTGATAGTCTAAAATAAGGCTAACAAGCATTTAATCAAGAATGAACGCTATGAATTCTTTAAATTTACCTTACAGCATAATTTTCGCTGCAGAATCGGATTGGCCTAGAACATTGTATGTCTTTATCAGCATTTGTGGTTTAATTTCATTTATTCGTTTTATTTCTTGCTTAAATTGTTAAAAAGCAAATAATTATTTAAAAAAATAATAAAAAAAAATTTGTTTGCCGAAACCCGGGATTGAACCGGGGACCTTTAGATCTTCAGTCTAACGCTCTCCCAACTGAGCTATTTCGGCTCATACAATCATTGCAGCCGAATGCCTACCTGCTCACACACAGCAAACATTCTAAGCTATGTATGTACACATTCTTCGGAACACGAGTGTGCGACAGTGTATAGGTACGAATCTGCAATACTTGTGGCTATCAGCAGTTCGCTTAGTTATCGGTGGTTGTTTTTGTAATGTGTTTTATGTGATATGAACGTCACATGTTGATATTATTAACTCGCAGGCCTGTTGATACTATTAATAAGAACTATTCTGCTATTAATTTTGCTGTATATCTACATATATTCATACATATATTCAATGATAGAATTAGTTCAGTAAATTAATTCAATATGTATATTTTTATGCAAATGTATTTATATTGAATTTTGTTCCATACGTATTGAATTTGAGCATATTCTTCGATAAATTATAACTTATCCAGCAATAGTTCGAAATCTTAACGCATTTTCAACAATGTTTTCAGAGCCGGTGAGGAAGATATCTCTAAAACTGGAGCGACCGACTTGAAATTATCGCATGACCTTATTTTCATCAATTTTTTTATATGATAAATAATTTAATTTATTACAACTTTTAAGCATATCAAAACGCAACATTTAAATAGTATTTTATAAATTTTTCATCAAAAAATTTTGGAAACTCTGCCATTTGCAGCAGATTTACGGAGGCACTGCCCCAAAACGTCCCCTCGCGGTAAGCATAACAGATGAAACTTTCAACTAAAATCAAAAAATCAATGTTCATCGGTTAGTAGATAAGCATAGGTCCGTGATTAATCGAAAGTTTTGAAAAAAAAAATCAATATTTGGCAAAGCAGTATGTTTTAGTTTACATTTTTACCACAAAATGCTTTGGAAAAAATTAGTTTTAAGCATCAAAAAACCCTTGACCAATCACGAAGTCATCCTATTAGAGAATAACTGCGAAAATTTTCAATAACATCGCTTTCCTAGTTTCTGAGAAATCGTTAACACCAACTTTGAAAATGATGTTTCGAAAAAAACACGATTCAAAGATTGTATTAGGCAAAGCGTCAAGCCTGGCGGGCAGCTCTCCAAAAAATTCTGTTTCCTACACTGTATTGCGATTCCTTTGAATCTTTGGGAAAATATTCTAGACATATCATAGTATTTAAAAAATAAAACAAATTTTTGAAATTTCAGAACCCACCCAAAGTTTTTCAAGGTGAGTCACCGATTATTAAAGTCCATTAAATTCTGTAAATGATTTTTTTTTTTAATTTTCATATTAAATAAAATGCATTTTCAAATAAAAAATTAAAAAAAATGCGTTATTTTATGGCCTTGACTAACCTGTTAATAAAAGTATTAGTGAGTTAAATAATTATTTCCTTCTCCAGTTATTTATTTAATATTAAACAAAGTGTATACAATAAAGAATAACATTTTTGCCATATTTTATTTTAATATTATGAAATAAATGGTGGGCCATATAAAATTTTAAATTTAAAAAGTCAATAAAGAAACGGCTTGATATTTTTCAAAGGGCTAACATTTATTTAAAAGGTTGTTTTATGGAATTTATTTATGGAAAACAATTTCGGACAAATGACCACCACGGCTGAGTTTACAGTAGCTTATCCGATCCACCCAATTTTGGAGTACTTTCTCGATGATTTCAGGCCTTATGGCAGCTACAGTAGCTTGAATCTCGTACTTTCGATCTTGAATTGTTTCTGGATGGTTGGCGTAACATTTATCTTTAACAGCTCCCCACAGAAAATAGTCCAACGGAATTAAATCGCAGCTTCTGGGAGGCCAATTCACATTATCTCTTTTGCTGATTATGCGATTTTTGAAGATAGGGCGTAAAAGATTGAGTGTAGCGTTTGCTGTATGGCACGTAGCGCCGTCCTGTGCCCCAAATGCGATAATTCTGCTTGTTAACGTAACCATCAAGGTGGAAATGAGCCTCGTCCGAAAAGATGATTTTGACTAATGAAATTGACCATCCTCGGTTTTTTTTCAATATTTCCCAGTTTTCTTCTAGTAAATTTTAGACTTTTTACTGAATATCTGTCACTTTCCGAATGGTATTTGACGTTTCCAATGTCGAAATATAGATAATTAAATTTAAATCGTTAGATGGCCCACTCGTTAGTAAAGCTCCATTTAGGTACTTGTAAAAAATTAAAGTTTCATTCACCACATGTATTATATATTATGATTTATTATATTATATTATAAATATAAGTGCTCAATTAAATATACTTATCTTACTGTGTTTTATATTTATATATCTTAACATGAAGTATTATCTATATATACCTAAAAAACCTGACTTCATATTTTCTCCGCGGTAAACTTCTAAACTACTGAACCGATTTTAGTAAAATTCAGCTCACTGCATACAGTTTGAAGTAACTTAAGCGATAGGCTAGAAAAGAGAGATCTTGACGGAAGTTGTATGGTGAAGGGTGAGGTGGAAACATCCAGGCACTTTCTTCTTCATTGTTCAGGCTTTGCAAGACTGGAGCTGAAACATCATAGTAATATTACTTTCGGCGAAACAGGTGAAATATCCGAAACTGATATTAACCGTCTCAATGAAATTGCGACAGGCTCAAAACGCTTTGTCGACCTGTAAGGATCTAATGATTTATGAATTTAGGGATCGACATTTTGACTTTGTTTATAATATTTCCGAATCACAAATATTATTATCACGACATATCGATATCGTTGTCTTGTTTTATTCGATTACTATATTTTTGAAGTTTTCGAGAGTATTGCGGATACTTGCTAACAAATGGCACATTTCTCTTGTCAAAAAAGTTCGAAAAGAGTTTAAGGGGTTAGGCCACTCTAGAGGGTCACAAAATAGGCTTTTTTTGAGATTTTTTTTGGGAAAAATATTAAATAAATCTGGTTTTTAACAAAAGGGATTTATTATATTTTTGAAGAAAAATTAATTGAAAAATGGCGGCTACACAGCGTTCTCCCTAGGATGTCTCCGTTTTTCGGGAACCACGGCCGGACACACAGCTCCTGTAATTTTTTTATTTTAATAAGTTGTTGAACGGTCTCCGCTTATAAATAGCACTAGCTACAGAAGTACATCGGATTTTTTCGATGTATGAATTTTTGACAAAATGGCAGGCCTTTAAAGGGACAAGTAACAATTTGGCCTAAAAAATTGTTCGAAATTTGTTAATAAAAAAAAAACTATGCAAGATAAAAAAATCCTACGTACTTCTGTAGATAATGCATTTCTGAAGATGTTGTCAAAATTTCAAGTGAATCGGTTGTAAATTGTTTGAGTTATGTTTCCGGCCAACTTGAAAAAAAACAGTTTTGAGATAAACGCGTTTAAAGTTTTAAGTGGGCTCCCTGCCGAACGAACGGCCTTCGACTAGATAACGAAAATGGGGCATTTAGAATTTTTCCCCTGTCGTAATCTTTCGGGATAACATTTATGAGACCATAATGTATCATTTGAAAAAAAACAATTAATTTTCCGAAAATTCTAGAGTGGCCTAACTCCTTAAAACTTTAAAACTTCTCTGCAATAATTTTTAATTGATAAATATTTCAAAATATAGAGATAAGGACTTTCCCGCTGAACAGAGTATATCAAGTTTTCTATACTATCTTTTAAGACCCTATAAAATAACTGGTCAATTGAAAAGCTTGATACTTAGATGGTATTAGTATAATAAAATCCATATGATTTTAGTTAGCCCTTTAGCCCTAACCTTCCAAAGGCGCGCATAGAAATTTGACTGCAGTCAGATCATTAGTTTGTGAATTAAATCATTTTGAGTAAAGCAACTTTTGTCCAGGTACCGACGAAAATATAAAAAATCTACCCAAAATAATTTTGGATGACCGTAAAGTGAAATTATGGGACATAGCAGACATTCTGAAGAAATCAACTCAAGGGGACTGATATAATGTAATTCACGAATACTTGGTGTGAGAAAGCTTTGTGTAAAGTAGGCGCCATGCGAGCTCTTTTTTGACCAAAAACAAAGACAAATTGATCACTCGGAACAGTGTTTGGAGATGTTCAAGTATAATAAACCCCAGTTTTTGCGTCGATATGTGACAATGCATGAAACACGGACCTATCATTGCAATCCGAAGTATAAGCGATAGTCATCCGAGTGGACTGCACACGATGAACCCGCTGCAGAGGCTAGAAAAACGCAACAGTCCTCACGCTAAGTTTTGGCGTCTGTAATTTGGAATACGCATGGGGTGACATCTATTTACAAACTTGAAAAAGGAGGGACCATTAAGAGTGACTATTACATAGCGTTATTGGACCGACGAAATCGCCAAAAAACGGCCGCGTTTAAAGAGAAACAAATGATTGTTTCAAAAACCCATGAACTGGGCTTCGAATTGCCCACGCACGCAACGCAGTTGTCATTTGACAAGATATCTTCATGAAATTTAGCACATCTTATCGTTCAAGTCAACGCTATGATCTCTGGACATATGGCTTAGATCAGAGCACTCTAGCATATAGCTGCTATACAAACTGATCTAACAGTATCACGATAAATATTTTTGTATACTCTTTTATGGTTATAATAACAAAAGAAATGTCTTAAAAGTTTTTTAGTTTTTAGTTTTTTAAACAAAATGGAAATAATAGCCAGTCCGTCCATCACACTCCCCGCATGCCGGTGCTTATTATAGAACTCAACACGCTGACAATTTGAATTTAAATTTAGCATTACAGCGAAAGAACAAAACAATCAATAATCGCAAGATGTTCAAGCGGGTCCAACAACAAAAACGATATCGAGAATTGCCCCCAACAGTGAGTTCATCTCCAGGCAGCGCTCAAACATTCACACATACACACTTACAAATGTACAACACGAACAACATTGGCAGGAGCGAAAGATATCAACTGTGTGGAAGAACGACTACAATAAAAACAACAACAATTGCTACAAAATTGCAGCGATAACACACAATTACAAGAGTTACAAGCGCGCATAGTTGGTGTACAACAAACATTCCAACCAACAAATAAAATAAACACAAATAATTACAAACAACAAAAACAAGCGACAAAAACCAGAGGAGAAAAAGTGGAGTGCAAAAGCTAACAGCAGCAGCAGCAGCAGCAGCAAAAGATATCACCAATAAAAGAGGCAGCAACACCCAAAACCTGAAGTGAAATGAAGTACTCGGCTGGCGAATACCTACGACTCCTCGGCGCATGCCCAACCATGGATGCCATGCCGCCAGTCCATTTGCATTGGTTGTTGTAGCACAATGTTGTTGTTGTTGTAGTATGATCGCATTCAAGGTGTATACAGCGTTAAGTTACAACAAACCCAACGAGTGTTGTTATAGTTGTTGCTGCATATGTTGATGCTAGCTATCTCGGGAGGTATGCATTACCAACAAAAATATGTCCGTCTGTCATTTTGTCCGTGTGTGCTTTGTGGTCGTGCAAACAGCCAACACTAGTTATTGTTGTTGTTGCTACTGCTCCTCCGCTAGTAAAGCTGGCGCTGTTGCTGTTGCTGTTGCTGTTGCGGCAGCTGCTTCCCTGAGCTTGGCGGTCATTGCCCCGCCGTGACGTCACCGGTTCAATGGCAAAATGTGACCCAGATTGTCTGCGGCTGCACAACCGCCGCCTCGCGACGATCACAGCTCAGTTCCGCTCAGCTCAACACACAACTCAGCTGAAGTGAAATGGTTGGGCCTAGAGCCTAGCACGATGCGGCCTAGCCCGTTTCACACACGAACTTACAAACACTCGCAGTCAGTTGTCTACACAGCATGTCATTGTTACAACAACTTTTTCACGGAGCAGATGAGCAAAGTAGCAGGGCGGAATGGAGCAGAGCAGAGCGTCGCATATGGAGGCATCTCTCAGTAGTAAAATTCAGTAATCTTTCGTTGAGTTGGAGCATTTCCGCATTGATAGTTCTTACTTTTTGTTTTGGTTTTGCTATTATTGTATACGTTTAGAACTTGTTGCGAAAAACCGCTGAGAGCGCAACCACACAACTTAGACTAAGTACTGCTAGAAGAGTACGAGTTGTGTGGAGCCACCTCTTGTGCGAACACACTCTATATTTCGTTGTAATTGTGAGTACTCCCAACACAAGAGAGTAGAGTAATTGTGTTCGTGCATAGTTTGACGTCGTTGTGGCGGCGCACAATCATATGGTTGTCACCCGACAAGACCATGCACGAAGCAGCTGAGCCGTCCGATCAGCGATAAGAAAACGTTTTTATGACTTTTCAAACGCTAGCAATAATTAAGAGCTTTTATTATCTTCGCCTGAGTTTGAGTGTCGCTTAACAAGTTTTTTAGCTCTTCGAACAAATTTGTTTACACACACTCTTCGCAACTCTCCTCATTTGTTTACTATACATTTGTGGTCATAAAAGTGGGCATGTGATATCGTGAGCGGCTTAATGCTCTGCACGAGAGCGTAGCTTGTCATTTGTGTATATTTTATGCATCGGTTATGAAAATGTAATGGGTCGTTTATTTCCGATTTAAAGAATACAAATCACTGCGTTTACTGGAATTGCTCATAACTTGATTTCAATTGAGGGAGTGCGGTCACGATTTAACGAAATGACAGTGGCGAACAGAAAAACGTTTGCAATAAAAATTTTGTGACCATACGGGGAGAGAAAATAGAGACTTGTTTGAGGCACTTCATAAAAACCGCCATACTGCTGCACTGATGAGAGCTTGCAACCCTGTTGTCTTGCATGGATTGGTTAAATTGAATACGTAAAAAAATATTAAGAGAAGACTTCAGATTTTGCTCTGAAGTTTAGATAGATTATTCGATTTGTATCACTTTTTGCGCCATTTGTATGACGCCAGCAAATTCAAAATTTTCTTTAGATCAAGCCCTTTGACTTCGTGATTTCGCCCCCAATCTTCATTTTTTACAGGACTTTACCAAAAGAATATATTAATTTCTCTTCCTCATGGAAGATGGCTCCATATCTAGCCAACAGTAATTTATTTAAGGTAACTTTGGTCGATCAACAAATCCCTCTAAGCGCCATATACCATACATATATCCTCAGTATAGTCAGTCAGCCCTCACTTGTTTTGATTGACTTCTTCAACTTTATGACAGACCATTGAAAATATTAAATATGAACTTTTGTTTACACCAAATTTTGCTGAAGCTTTTTCATAAGATTCTGTGGAAGTATAGACTTATCTAAAACATCTGACTAAATGATGGTAATTTAGAAAAATTCCAAAATGTTGATTAGAAAATCCCGTACCTCATACTCTGATTAACCTAGGCGAAAATTCGGCCAAGTTTGGGCAATTATCCCGATATAAGAGTATTTTTTCCAGAGGACCACGAATTTTTGATTGTTTGACTTTAGGTTAGAGCCACATTTTCCACAATTGTCATTTATAGTTTTTTCTTTCACAACATATAGAACAGTACGAACAAAGGCTTACACGATCCATAATTTTTTCTTTTGAATTGTAAACTCTCATCTGTTCTCTAACGTACACATACAGTATGTAAACGTAACGACACAGCAACATTTCAAAAGACTTCGTTGGCTCTTTAGCAACAACATTGTATTGATTATAATGCCTGAGGCAACTCAATCTGCAGACATGTAATTTAGAGCTCGTATGAGTTGCGCATCTAGGAGTATTGCGGTATTTCTTAAAGCAACTGAGAAAGTTTTTTTTATCGATAAGTACAAAGAGAAACTTGGAGAAGATCGGGGCAGCATCAAATTATTGATATCAGTTAACAAGTTTATTTTTGTTTTTGTGTGGTTATGATTTGTGACTTCAATAATGGAATAGAGTAGTTTGACTTAGAAATTTATTTGAAGCCGAGAGAAGAACGAAAGAATGATAAAAGTATCGATTTTTTTAAACATAAGGCGGCGCATCGTCTTGTTAGAAATAGAGGAGGTTTTTGGGGATGCTATGGTTTCATGAACCTCAGGAAGATTTGACTCACATCATAAGCGAAAAGCCATTAAGCCAGAAATGCCTCATCTGAAGATTTCGATGAACGTAAATTCGTGTATGGAAAACATGGAGTTTTATAAAATCCCTTGTTAGAAATAGAGGAGGTTTTTGGGGATGCTATGGCGTTTCATGAACCTCAGGAAGATTTGACTCACATCATAAGCGACAAAGCCATTAAGCCAGAAATGAGCCTCATCTGAAAGATTTCGATGAACGTGAATTTGTGTATGGAAAACATGGAGTTTTATAACAATCTTATACAATTTCCAAGCGTGGCACCAAAATGAAACATAACAACATGATTTTTAAACAAATCCGTAATCAAACATTGCCCCACAAGGAATCAAAATCACGTAACCACCGGTGGTAGACGCTGAATATCAGACTCCCCTCAAAATTTTTTTTTGCATAAATTACAGAAAATACAGATAGAAAATTTATAATTATTTTATATAAACACAGTTATAATTGTAATTATTACATACTAGTAATTCTTTCAGTAAAAAAAAAAATTAAAAATAATAATGACATAGTCAGAGTTTTCCCCAACTCACACACACACACTCACACACATAAATTATCTCGAAAGTGACATAATAGCAATTATAAATCACAATTATTAAAAAATAAGGAAGTTGCAACGGTAATTACCTTTTTAATTAGTAATTATATATAATTACATATATTATCAGATATGTGTCCCTCCTATAAATAATGGATATGAGTAGCTACGTAAAGTGTGTACATAGGAAAAATGTACTAAATTTAGTATTTATTTTTATTTATATGATTTTGTTATGAAAGTTATCTTTTTCAAACAACTAAGTTTTTAGTTCAGAAATCTGTAGTCTTAATGTATGTAATTTTATATTGAAAAAATATGTGAAATCTTCAGACACTCAAATATGCAAATATCAATGCTCTGGGGTAATCAGGGAAATTTACTTCATTAATTCATCTTCAAGCTTTACAATAGAATGTCTTCACTTAGAAAACAATCTGAAATGTGGCATCAACGTTCTACGCATTTTCCTCCTGCTCCTGTCTCTGTTTGGAAACATGTAGCTACTGAAGGGTGTTTGAAGATTATCGCTTTCAAATATTGGCCGCGGCTACGTCTCAGATGGTCCATCCGTTGAGTCCAATTTTCGATGACTCGTTCGAGCATTTCGACTCGACAAGAATTTGTCTCAAATTTTGTACTATAGGAATATAGGAAAATGCTTACGGTGATTCAGTTTTTCAAAAGCACAAACCTACGAGTGGTACAAAACCTTTATAGACGGTCGATGGATCGTTGAAGATCGATCGGTCTTCGACCACTTCAAATGATGAAGTGAAGGATATGGTGCTTGAAAATCGTCAGACAAGAGTTAGAGAGAGGACAAATCAGCAAAGAGAATAAAATTTTAAAGTTTATATTTCTTCAAACCAAATATTTTTTTATTGAGACCATATTTTAAAATATCGAATTAAAGTAATTTTAAAACAAAAAAGAAGTTCATTGCTTTTATAAAATTAAAATATAAGCACATACTGTAAATTTCATGTAGAAAAAATAAGTTATCAAATTGTCTAATATTTTCAATGTCCATAATTTCGTGTTACTAATTGACCCAATCGTTGTTACATGGAGTTGAAAAGCTTCAAACACTCATTTTGAGGAAATTTTTTTCAAAATGTATATATATTTTTTCAAATACAAATCAGTCGGGTTTTGTGGTTTCTCCTCAGCTATACGTATCTTAGGGATTGCCTAAGAATTTTTAATTGGTGACAAGTCAGGACTTTTCGGATGCCATTTCATTACACTCACATTTTCATTTTATAGATGTTCTGTGATGACTTTTGCAGTATGAATGGGCGCATTGTCCTGTTGAAGAAGTAATTCTAGTCCAATTAGTCGGTGATGGCGTGCTCTTTTCAAATATCCAAATAAACTAGCGTAGTAACTTTTCTTTGCAGGACTACAATATTGCACGGGCCATGCGCAGATACCATTAAGCCCTCTCCACCGACTTAACTGTGGGAAAGTGCACTTGTATGATAGTTCTTGTTCGGGTGGACGCATTTAGGTAGGATAACTTTCTTGCACGCGGCCCTGAATATTGGCTTGGCGCAATCTGTTACCGACAGTGCGCACTGAGGGCTTTCTTTCCCTTTTTATAAGCTGTGCGCGAATTTTTGGAACTAATTTGAAGGGATCAGAAAGAGGGATATAAAGCAAATAAGTATAGAGTATTTAAAACAGCGTTGGTTGTTTTGATAACTTACTTTTTCTACCTACTGTAACTGCCGAAGAAACATGGGTTTATGAGTTTGTCATGCAGTCAAGTCAACAATCATAGGAATTGAGGACCGAAACAAAAAATAAAGGCCAAAGCCGTTCTTTTGATCAAGGTGACGCTCATTGTTTTTTTCAATATTCGTAGTTTGCTGCATCATGAATTTGTGCCGGTGAAACAGACGGTCAATAAGGAGTTCTATTTGGCCATATTTGGGCGTTTGCGTGGGAACATCTATCGAAAACGGCCGAAATTGGGGAAGAACAATTCATGGATTTTTCACGATGAAAATACGCCAAACCGAAATTGCCGTTCGGTGGAACCCGTTTTCAGTCAATCGAAGATCCCAAAAAGTGCTTATAAAAAGTGTTTCGATAAATGGAAAAATCGTCATAAGTGTACTACATCTGGTGGGGATTACTTCGAAGACGACAAAATAAAAATTTATGAATAAATAAAAAGTTTGCGTTTTTTGTCACAAGCTATATGTATAAGTTTTTAAATGAGCAGTCTGACGGATTAAGTTGATTTAGATATATTTTTCTGTCTTCCTGTCTGACTCTGATTTTGAGCCTCAGTTTTTGAGAAATCGATCATGTGAGGACCTATCGCCGGAAGTTCTGGCCAAAGTGATGGAAAATGCCATAAAAAGGGCTCAAATAACAATCAACTGTGGCGGTGGCCATTTACATGATATCATATTCTCGACTTAGTGTAAAAAAAATTAAAAGACCAAATTAAAATAATCTATAAGCATAAACAAAGTTTTTCATTTTTTAAAAAAGTTTTTCATTTTCCAAAAAATATCGGAAGGTTATTTGTACGCCACCTGTTACATATGTCGTCTACTTATTGTTAGATATTAATATAGGTATATAGTACTACTTCACAAAACTCTGGCGATGAAAAAATGCATTCATTGCTTGAATCTATCATAGAAACATAATAATACGAGTTGTAACTATTACAACAGCTTATATGGTATATATGTACATATATACGGGGTGCCAAATTTCATCTTGACGGATATTGTCTTTAAGAGCTTCAAGAGTCTGAGGCTTGTTGACGTAAACCCGCGACTTCAAAACGGGAGATTACGTACCCGGGAAATGCATCCTTCAGCATATCGGTTGTGGGTACTTCCATCGTTAAGTACATAAATGTCAAAACAGAACTGACATTAGAGGTCAATTGCAAAGTATAGTATAGTAGCACCTTCTGATAGGAGGATTAGTTTTGGGCCAGCCTGTATATCCATTTAAAAAGGTAATCAAAAATCTTATTTAGAATAAAAAACAAGAAAAAACGTTAACTTCGGTTGCACCGAAGCTAAATACCCTTCACAGGTGCATTTCTGTTAGTAACTATGTGTCCAGTTTGTATGAAAGCTATATGCTATAGTAACCCGTTCTGAACAAGTTTTAGAGATTACATTGTTACCTTAAAAAATAATCTATACCAAATTTCGTGCATATATCTTGTAGAACTTGATTCCAATCGCTCAGTTTGTATGGTAGCTATATGCTATAGTTAACCGATCTGAACAATTTTCTCGGGTATTATATTTTTGCTCTAGAAAATAATCTATACCAAATTTGGCGAAGATGCATTGTCAAATGCGAAAGTTTTCCATATGAGAACTTGATTCCGATCGTTCAGTTTATATGGCAGCTATATGTTATAGTGGTCCGATATCGGCCGTTCCGACAAATGAGCAGCTTCTTGAAGAGAAAATGACGTTTGCAAAATTTCAAAAGGATATCTTAAAAACTGAGGGACTAGTTCGTATATATACAGACAGACGGACAGACGAACAGACAGACGGACATGGCTAAATCGACTCAGCTCAACATACTGATCATTTATATATATATATACTTTATAGGGTCTCCGACGCTTCCTTCTGGGTGTTACAAACATTGTGACAAACTTAATATACCCTGTTCAGGGTATAAATATAGCTATCCACTAGTAGAAAAATATAGAAAATAGTATTCGGAAAGTGACCGAATAAGCCACTTAATTGATTTTCTGATTTGTGAAGTGCTCTCGATAGCTGTTATGACAGATGAAGAGGTTAATCATTGTCAAGCAGTAAACAAGTGAGTAAATCTAGCTATAGCAGCAGTCAGTCTAGATAACGCACTTGTCATTTCGTAGTCTTATCACTCTGGAATGCAGTTTTATATTGAACAATATCAAGTATTGCAATTATAATAGTTATACTTAGGTGCACAGCTAAGCATATACTTACAATACACTAATCACCCAGCTTAAAGTATAGTGTTGACTCATTTACGCTGATTAACTCTGATTTATCGACACGACAATTGAAATTCACTTCCGAGATATTTACTTTAATGTAGACTGGTTACGATCTAAAATTATTCACATACTGAATCAGGCAACAATAGCTCCATCTACAAATCATTCTTAATTGAATTGACTTGCTTTTAACTTTTAAGAAAATAGAGTACTATAAGAACATATATCCGCCAACGGAATGCATTTTGTGTGTAACGATTATTGTATGCGACAAATTAAATAAAATAATATTTGAGGCAGATAATAGAAGGAACACTATTTCCAAACTGAACGGAGGAAATTCAGCGCGTGTCAACCGAAATGGTATTGTTCACAAGACCCAGTCGCCGTATGCCCTTATGCCCATATGACTTCATTACCGAAATTATACTTGAGCATTAAAAAAAATCACAACATATAACGGTATTCTATTTCAAATAATAGTGCAGTAACTCTAAAAACCACTCTCTATTCATATTCTGAATATGAATGGTATGGCATAAATATTGATTATTACATTCCAATCATGAAAATAGCGAAGGAGTCAATACTAGTCTGAGTTATCTATGGGATAGATATTTTAAGATTATGTTTATTCCTTCGAATGCCATAAAGCTAACTTTTGCCTGTACCTATGCTTCTTCAAGCTGAATTTGTTTTCACAACAGTAGGATTCGCATCGATATAATATACTTAAGATCAAATTTGACTCGGACTTATCCATTTAAATTGCGCGCCAGACCCTAATCGATATTTTTTTTACATTTAGTGTATGTTTGACAGCTGTTTTTTTTTACGACGCGAAAATTTTTATAGACGATTTTTACATATTGAATCAGTGAACTCATAGCGGTTTCTTGAAGCAGTTTTTCTAGTTTCGAAAACAGAAAAGAGTAACAGGGAGCCAAATTTGGCGAATAGGATATATGAGCAATGACTCTCGTTTCGTGTCTGGCCCGAAAGCCAGCCACAGTGATGTCAGAATAAGTCGGTGCATTCAGGTTTTTTGGTAGGGGTCTAGCATTTGCACTTTACATACCTAAATTTTTAACCAAAATTACTGAATCGATTTATACGAGATGTTGTATGAACAGAAAGAAAAGAAGGTTGTACCAATCTAGGATACAAATTTTATCGAATCACTTTACGGGCGCGGTTTCATTGGACCTGTCCGTGTCAATTTTGATCCCGGGTATATTACTAAGTAGGTAGATTCTTATAATTCTATGGAACGATGAGCTGTACGAGATATACGACGACATTGACATAGTTCAGCGAATTAAAAGACAGCGGCTACGCTGGCTAGGTTATATTGTCCGGATGGATGAAAACACTCCAGTTCTGAAAGTATTCGATGCAGTACCCGCCGCGGGAAGCAGAGGAAGAAGAAGACCTCCACTCCGTTGGAAGGACCAAGTGGAGACGGACCTGGCTTCGCTTGGAATATCAAATTGGCGCCACCTTGCGAAGAGAAGAAACGACTGGCGCGCTGTTGTTGACTCGGCTATAATCGAGTAAGCGGTGTCTACGCCAGTAAAGAAGAAGAAGAAATTCTTTTAAGCAGATTCGGTACTAAAAATTAATGGATGATCCATTTCGAGGTTCCCTACTTTTGTAAAGAAAAAACGCCGGAACTTCAAAATTATAGGTGAATCTTTATTATCATTTGAAAGAGTATTCTTTAGCATTTATTTTTTGGAAATTATCTTTTTGAAATGTTGGCCGCGACAACGTCTCAGGCGGTTCATCCGTTGAGTCCATTTTTCGATAACTAGTTTGAGCATTTCAAAAAGTAACTAGTGAATGACACGAGTGATGTCTCGCTACAAAGTCTGAATCGAAGCGGGATTGTACTCATCCACAGGAAAAATTATAATTGTGTGATATCACACCAACTTGGCGGCCACTACACCGACCCAAACCGTGAAATTATCTGCTCGCCGAAGTGCAATTGCAATAAATCCAAGTGTTAAAACCTAAGGTCGCCAATATCACGAGCTAAGGTGCGACAATGGTCGCCATTCGCGGTTGCGTACTCACCACCATCATTTTTGAAGAAATATGGACCGATTTTTCCACCGGCCCACAAACTACACCAACTACTGTTGGTTTTTCTGGATGAAATGGCAGCTCTTGAATCTCTTCAGGTTGCTCTTTGTCCCAAATGCGGCAATGTTGCTTGTGTAGCCAGAAATTGGCCTTATCGCTTAAAAAAATTTGGCTCGAAAACGCCTGATCTTCTTGGAACTTTTCGAGAACCCATAAAGCGAAACAATGTCGCTTGGGAAGGTCGAACGGCTTCAGTTCTTGCATAAGCTATATTTTGTAAGCTTTCAATTTAAAATCCCGACATAAAATGCGCCAAGTCGTTCCATTCGTCAGTTCGAGTTTCTGCGAACTGCGCCGAATCGACTCTCCATGGTCTTCGTGTACACCCTCAGCTACGGCTTTTATATTTTCTTCATTGCGTGCTGGGCGTGGTCTATTCAGTCGAGTATTATCCAATACGGAATGCTGGCTCGCAAGAGGGGTAATGGTGTTGCGAATAGTATGTTCAGTGTGCCGATTATGTTGACCATAAAATGAGCGAACCGTGCCAAACACATTCTTTACAGAACGTGAATTTTCGGAATAAAGTTGAACGATTTGTAAACGTTATTCAAGCGTAAGTCTCTCCAAGATGAAATGCCAAACAATACTGGAAAAAATAACGTGAGAGCTTGACACAACTCACGCGTGATCTGTCAAAGAAGGCTATTGAAAAGTACCTCTACTTGGATCACCTTTAGATTCTCTTATCAGCAAAATAAATAATATATTAACTTCTGCTCTTCAAGTTCAGCTTTTTAATATAATAAACCAGATATTTCAAGGCAAATATGTGACAAGTACTTCTTCTGTAGCTTAAGATAATATGAAACCAAAAATTTTTAGAATCAGTTCGTTCGCCTAAAGACGAATTCTCGGTGATTGCAAGGGTTACCAACATTCGGTTGCGCCACTACTGAACCTTTAGGTAACATATATTACTTCTTAATTTCTTTATTATAATTTTGTTTCTCTTAAACTTGGACTACTCCAACTATTCGTTACATTGCCGAGTGGCACCTTGGCCGTTAAATGTGTCCCATGAAAAAATTTCGCTTGAGCACCATAATTAAATTAATGTTCAATTATGTACGTGCGGCCATAATAATCAAATAACACGAACACTTAATGTCTTCACATGATTTTTAATTAAATCAACGCTGCATGACTGCCCGCTTTAGCCGCACTGACTCGACTGTCAAATGGACGACAAACACACACACACAGAAGATGTTATTCATATACTTTCATGCATATATGCACCATGTAGATATGTTTGTGTATGTGTGTGAGCGTGTAAAAGCTCCAAAATACAACAACACACATTTGTGGCACATACGCAAGCATGTTGCGATTGATCAAGAACCGGCCGCAGACATATATCATTGTCTAAAAAATGCCCTAAGGCCCGATAGGCCCTTTACGGACATCACTTACATGCACGTATACACACATACTTACATATGAACAGGCATGACATGCAGCTCGCTCAGCTTGGCGAAGTTGCGATGATGAGACCTGAGACAGCCGCAGCTTATTACATGAAAATCATTTGCGGCGCAACAACAACAACCACACAACTGACGGTGGTGGGGTGTGGGGTAGCAACTTTTTTCGGGTGTCTTGTCTTGGACTTGGCGTTCGAACTGTCGAAAAGACATTACTTGCATACTTGCTTGCATACTTACATGCGCGCAGGCCCTTTGCGGCATCATCGTACGAAGTAGAGGCGTGTAAAGAATAACCGGCAATAACAGTAACTCGCTGCCTTGCGCAGTTGCCTTGTTCATTACAAGGGCTTACGTCGTCTTTTACTTTTATTATTTCTTTTTTTTTTCATTTTTCGCTGATTTACTTGCATCGAGCCATCGCCAAAAATTTCCATTGCGGCGACTGACTGCGGCTTCTTGAAGCTGTCAACTTAGCACGCCGCGGGAGCAGTGGAGTCGGTCGGCGGTTTGTAAAAAGTGCGAACCCCCAAAATGGCATGCAATTGGTTGAAAGCGTCGCTGGCCTGGCAACATAGTCCAGCGCGTACTTACACTCCAACAACTTTGTTGGCTTTGCAGTGCGCTTACAAGAATGGCGGCTTTGGCTTTTCTCTTTGGCCCAAAACCTTTGTGTGCTTGGACGTCTTTTGGTTTTTGGGGAAGGTGAATGACCGCGCTCATACCGATGATACTGACGCTATCGCCAGCAGGCGTCACTATTGCCATCGTCAGTGGCAACGTCATTGTTGTGCCTCTTTTACGACAAAATCAATGAAAAAACCGTAAGAAAGCAGTTTTCATAGTTATTCAAGTAACCGTCTTAACAACTGTCTCAAATATTCGTATAATATTATTATTATGTTCATGACTTTGCGTGCGACAGTGGCGCTGATATCAGAAACTAAAGAAGTAACGAAAAGATAATGCTTTACTGTCTTCCTTCCAGCCACCCCGTCAGCGGTATGGTCTGTAACCCCAGCTTGCACCGACTACTCATGCGCGAAGTCATACTTACTTGCTTATAAGTCTGAAATTAAGCGTAGCTACGCATGCGCAGCGCCGTTGTAACGCGTTTGAAATTTCGATATTTTTTGTCTGTTCTTCGTCGCAATGTTTGCTGTTGTTTGTTGGCTGCTCGCAGCTCTCCTCTACCTCTCCTTTCTTAACTTTGCAATCGCTTCATCGTGGCTTTATATGCTTGGATGTTATCAACGAAAACTTGTCACTGTTATTTTTGCGGTCTTTCAATGATTTTTATTTTGGTTTCAGTTTTTGGCATTTGTGGTTGAGTTAAGCGGGGTTCTGCTTGAGCTTCCATTATACTTTGTCGTCGATGCGTGCGTAAAGGTAATGAATAATTGAAATTACGCCAATTTTTTTCCTTTCGTTCTTGTCTGCATTGTTCTCTTGTTAAATACAAATTTTCTTACAATAAACCCTCTCCATAAAACACCGAAGTTAATATAGTCGAATATTATAAAATGTTGAACTAAATTCGGTTGCGCTCGAGATATACATTGGGGCAAAAAATCACTTGGAAATTGTAATTAAATTCATCAGTAATATTAAAAAAATTTATTTTGCTAAGTTGACAAGTCAGTCCTTAGTTACTATGCCAAATATGAGCGCGATCTGTCAACCAGTTTGATTACAGCAGTTGCTTAAGTTGGTACACCTCAGTAGTGTGCTGAGATTTTTACAATCGAAGAAAGAATTTGTTTTAATTCAAAAACACAAGCCTATAAGTGGTTCAAAAGCCTTCGACGACGGTCGGGAGATCGTTGAAGACATATCTCGTTCTAGACGACCTTCGACCTCTTCAACTGTTCGAAATATTATAAAAGTTAAGGGTATGGTGCTTGAAAGCCGTCACACAAGGGTTAGAGAAAAGGCAACAGAGCACGACATCTCTCTCGAGTCCGTTCGAATAAAATTAGTGAATATTTGGGTATGAAATGCGTTCTTGCTTGACTTGTCCCGATAAAGCTGATTTTTTTCAAAATGAGTACAGTAAACAGATCTCTTTGAACATGCTTGAATAAATACCGATGATGTGTTTATGAATTTTAAATGCAAACAAGGAGTTCTGGTTGGCCGTATTGAGGCATTTGAGTGAGAATTTCCGTCAAAGCGGTCAGACTTGTGGAAGAAAATTTCATGGAAGATGATAATGCACCCTCGAATTGAGCCACGACTGTGACCGAATTTAACGCCAAAAACGCAATGAATCATTCATCGATTAATCATCATACTCACCAGATTTGGCTCTTGTTCCCCAAACTAAAATTGACACTCCGTGAAATCGGTTTTCAGTCGTACAAAGAACTTTAGATTTATTGATTCCGTAGCTAATCTACAGGAAGAAAAAGGATGTGTCTGGCCGTCAGGAAGATTTTTATACTCTTGCTACATGTTGCTTCAGATTATAATAGTGTTGTTTATCTAACATTTGTTTGTATCACCTTAAATTAATCGAGATATATATCGAATTACAGTGTGTCAAATAAGAGCGTCGTCGTGTTAGTTTATAACAAAAAAAATTATGTTATGAAATTTTCATATTTATATATACACTGTACACATTACAAACAATTATGCAATTTTGTCAATAATGTGTCCAGTCACCATCAGCGTCGATAATTGCCTGGCATCTCCGAGACATGCTTTCTACTAATACATGTTTTTCGGCCCGCTGAATAATGGTGAAAGTTGAGCAGGCTTGCGTGAGGACAGAACATGCCCATATAGGACATTCATCAGTAAAAATGACATTTTCAAAATCTCTATCAATATTCTCATGCGCCCAAGCGAGTCGCTTTGTCACAAGTTTTTCAGTCAATAGAGGCTTCTTCATTGTGTTGCGCCATTTCAGATCATGAGTATGAAGAATGGTTCGGATAGTTTTGTGGGATATATCTAAACCTTTTGCTATTAATTTTGCTTGTCCTTGCCGCAGTGTTAAAGCAGGATTCCGCGAAAACAGATTCACTATTCTTTTTTCATCTTTTTTGTTCACTTTTCCTATCGAACCACGTTCTGGTAAATCATCGATATTTTTAGCCACTATATATCGCTGCATCCGGGTGGAAGCAAAGGAACACAGCTTCGTAGCGCGTCGCGTACTTAGCACTCATGGTGTTTAACGTGATTCTCTTACAAAAGATCAACGACAATTGAACCTTTGTTGACAATGCATCAAGGGCAAAGCTTCCCTCTATCGGCTCGCGAAGAAATTAGAGCGAAATCTTTCATTAACTGTCGGTAGAGTCGACCACGCTCTAACTTGACTTCCTGTGTATTATTGATATATAAAACCGCCCACTCCCATATAATGGGTTTGTTACAAACTACCAAAAGTGCACTAAACATAAAATTTTACACCCGAGATGGCACGAATGAGTTTTCTCTATCGGAGCCGGTGTCAAATTTGGACGATGGGTGTGACACCGCCCACTTTATTATGAATAACGATATATCAAAATTTTCTAAGCAGCTTTCAACGTAATTCGGTAGATAATATTATCCTAACATACCTACTTATATTTAAAGCAAAAATATATGAAATCGGACAAAAGCCACTCACTTCCCATATAAAATAACAGCTTCTACTTTTCAGCATACAAATTAAGGCTCAATCAATGTATCCGCAAAACACTTAACAGAAATGTGAGGCATTTACCCTTATGACCAAACATTTTCCAAATCAGACCAAAACTATTCAAGCCCCAGTTCCTAATCTAAGGTGACGCCTAGTCAAGACTTTGGTTTTGGACTTGGAAAAATTTTATTTGTTTGTAAAGAAAATGTACGCTTCATTGTGTCTTATAAAATTCGAATTATTATCAAAGATTTTCTATCATTACTTCAGATGTGGTTCAAGGAAGATCGTGTGAAAATTTCAAGTCGATTGGTCATTGGCCATCTCGGAAAAATCGCCGACTCCCAAAAGGAAATGCCAAAACCAGCGTGACAAGCTGAGTCGATTTAGCCATGTTCATCTGTCTGTATATACCCGAAATAGTCGCTTAGTTTTTTAAGATATCGATCTGAAATTTTGCACAAGTATTTTGCTCCTCAAGAAGCTACTCATTTGCCTGAACCGAGAATATCCAACCAAAACAGCATATAGTCGCTATACAAAATTAACGATCGGAATTAAGCACATCTATGGAAAACATTTTCATTTGACGATATATCTGCACGGCATTTGGAATATATTATTACCCATAATGCCACAGATATGTATACCTTTTTTTGCTATAAGAGATGTGAAGTGTATTATTCCAGTCAAATTATCGAAGAAATCCAAACTAACATAAAGTCTGAGCTTATCTTTTTTTTTTGTATACTAAGAATTGTGTTTTAATGTAAAGACGATGCCAATAACGCACTCAAACAATTTTAACGCTCTTTCCAGTTCTTTGCTAACTATTTTCTAACTTCTTTCCCTACGCCAAGGTATATGACCCTTTGTGCACAGCTGATTTATACAAATTTTACCTAAAAATACATTTCGTTTTATGTGAGTGTGTGTGTGCGTCTGCATATGAAATGATTTCGGCGTTGGTTGACCATACGCCAGTTGGGGGTGTAGGGGGTTTGCGGTTTGTGTGAGCTTAACCATTAGCTGCGCGGCAGAATAGAAGCTTAGCAACAGGCCACTGCGATCGGGTTGAATGTACGCATTGTTTGCAAGTGACTCGGGATGGGGGGGGGGGGGAGCGCAAGTACACGAGACGCGCAGCTGATTGTCCAAATGCAGCAACAACAACAGCAGCTAAAGTGATAGCGAGCAATAGAGAAATTAGAAGAAGAAATTGTCGAATAGATAGAATAGAAAGCAGATGGATACGTGGATCCATGACATGCTGACCATATTAATTTATCTTCTTTTTGCAATTTAAAGCATGATTTGGCTTTAATGTGCACGTTTTTGTTTTTGCTTTTCGGTTTTGAGTTTTTAGATTTTAGATTTTTTTTGGAGAGCGATCTATGTATTAGAGCAGGGCACTGAACTTTACCGCCATAGTGTTGCTAAGACACAATGTTGTTGCTTGCTTCTTCTTCGGCACTGTCGCTGTCACACTATATTGTTCATATGTTGTTGGTTACAACAACGCGAGATCATTGACACTTAGCGCTGTCGTTGCTGCTATTTCTAATGTTCGCATTGTTTCGTATCACTGTTGTTGCTGTTATTGTTGCTTTAGTTGCCACTGCTACTTAGGAATGCATTAAGCGCTGTATATGACACGAACATCGCATGAATAGCCAAAAAAGCCAACATATACACACACACACACGGGTGGTCATGGCGTAGCCGTGCTAAATAAAGAATAATGGTGGCGTGTTGGTGTATGTGTGTGAATTTTTTATGCGGAAGTAGTTCGAAAAGCAAAATGAGTGAAAATTGGAGAAATTATCACCATTTCGTCACTCGTCGAAACTTAATCCGAAGCGACGAACATTTGCTTATACACAATCATAGTAATTTTCAATTAAAATTTATCTAAAGTGTCCAAAAATATCACTTAAGAGCCATAAATGTAAATGCATCACCACATTGTTACATATGAATATATTATTTTATGTTCTGATAGAAATCTTTGAGGTAGTGTGACAGAATTATTTACTTTTCGGCCCTTCTATGAATTTTTATAAAGGGTTATCCATTTCGAGGTTCCCTATTTTTTTAAAGAATAAACACAGAAGTTTCAATTTTAATGGGAAATGTTTATTATCATTCAAAAGAGCATTCTTTGGTATTTATTTTTTGAAGATTATCACTTTCAAATGTTGGCTGCGGATATGTCTCACTTGGACCAACCGTTGAGTCCAATTTTCGATGACTCGTTCGAGCATTTCGACTGATAACCACGCGTGATGCTTTGCTTCAAGGCCTGAATCGAAGAAGGGTTGTTCGCATGGATTTTAGGCTTCGCGTGATGTCATACGATCTTAGTGGCCAATCGACCGGCCCAAAGTGTTCTCTCAATAACTTTATTGATTGATGCGATATGTGGGAAGTGGCGCCGTTTTGTTGAAGCCAAATGTCCCCGAGATGACGAGCTTCAGGCATCAAAATGTAGCTACGTTCCACCGACATCATTTTTGAAGAAATGTGGACCGATAATTCGACCAGCCTACAAACCACACCAGATGGTTGTTTTTTCTGGATGAAATGATGGCTCTCAAATCTCTTCAGGTTGTTCTTCATCGCAAATGCTGCAATTTTACTTGCTTTCATACTCATTAAACCAGAAGTGGGCCTCATCGCTGAATATAATTTGGCTCTAAAACTTCGGATTTTGTTGGAACTTTTCGAGAGCCCATAAAGCGAAACAATTTCGCTTGAGAAGATCAGGCGGCTTCAGTTTTTGCACAAGCTTTATTTGGTACACTTTCAATTAAAGATTTCGAAGTAAAATCGGTCGAATATTTTCCATAATGAATGCTGGGTGTCAAAATAGCCGATGTTCGTAAACCCTGTTCAGACGTAAGTTACGGATTTTTCAATAGTGACGCTACACCGTTAGGGACAGCAAACGACGCCATATTTTTTCCCGCTCTCTTGACATTTTTCTTTAGTAAGGTTTGCCATTTCATTATAGAAAGATATAATATCCGACAACTATTCAAATTTATTAAAATTGTGTACCGATATTCGGAGTCAATGGCCTCAACTTTAGGTGCGCTACGTCCAATTTATTTTATTTATGGTCATCATAATCGTCCTGTCAGATCAACAATTGGGCATCTAGTGGGATTTGGATTCACAGGCACATTACAAAATGTTCCCGTGCCAGTGAGACAAAAAAGTGCCCCTAGTGTCAAGAATATTGCTGCCGCTATCGAGTCAATTGAGTTACACCCAAATCAGTCTCTCAAACGTCCCTCTCTAGCGTTGGACATCTCTGTGACGTAGTTGTGGCGAATTTTGCGAAAATATCTTGGCCTACCTCCTTACAAGGTCAAATTCACACAAGAACTGACGCCCCTCGGCCACCTGAATCATCGTATGTTCGTGAATTGGGTGCGAACAATTTGAAAATTATCCGGATTTTCAGCGAAAAATCATCTTCAGCGATGAGACTCATTTGGGGCTGAATTGTCAATAATATTCGTTATTAGTCAGGCAGCAATCCACACTTACCTCGAGTACTATTGCATTACGGAAAAATTACGGTTGGGTGCGGTTTATGGGCCGGTTTATGACCAAGACCGGCACGTTTCTGTGAACGGGAATTGCTACCTCTCAATGATAACCGAATAATTTTGACCGAGTTGGATGATACGCACTTGGCCAATATGTGGTTCCAATAGTATGGCGCCTCAAGCCACACACCGAATATCACCACAATCGATTTATTGAAAACCAAGTTTGGTGAACGTGATATCTCACGAAATGGCCTAGTCAAGTGGCCGCATCGGTGGTGCGATTTGACGCCGGACAACGTCAAGTTTATGGTCTATGCGACGATTGATGAACTTCGTACGAATATCGAACGTGAACGTGCAGCAGTATCGGCGGATTTGTGCTTGAAAACCGTCGAAAATTGGGTCCGGCGTCTGGACTTCTGCAAGCGTGCCCGTGGTGGCCATGCAAAAGAAATCGAGTTCCATACATAATAACATCGAATATACCTTTTTTATTTAAAATAAACTGTAGCACTCTAAATGAAAAACCCGTTATAAGTATAATATGTGTATAGTATATAAAATTGCTTAGAATCCGATCCTCTGGTTGACGTTTCACAACTTAAGGTATTTCCCTGGCTTTAATACCTCCAAGTTGCAAGAGTATAAAAAGCTCAGTTGCACCCGAACTTAATTCACCCTTCCTTATTTGCTTCTGCTTCATTTATTATTTTGTTTTATTGAAATAAACTTTAAATTTATTCTCTATTATTTTCAACAAAATTGTTTTCTACTTTGATGTATATATGTGTGTTCTGTGGTGAAATTAATCAAATGACAATTAAAAAAAAAACAGCGCGAGTGAATAATTTTTAAAAATATGTTGATGAATAATTATGTAAATTTTTTTTTTCAATACGTTGTTACGTTTAGAACACTTTAAGTATTAGCCATAAGAACAATTAACATCTTTGTTCATTTAAGTAAATATGATTCCACTTGTTTACATTATAATTTATGCTCTATTAACAAATGCTACCCTGTAGGAAATCCAAAATCATCGTGAATAGAAAAATTAAAAAAAAATTACTTTTTTTCCCATTCACCGATTCACTACACTTAATAAAGGTGTTTACATGCTGTTTTGGCGTAAAGCTGTTCCTAACAGTCATTTTTAAAATGCCCTGGCAGTTCAGGAATCTCGACTGGTTTTTCTGTTCTCGAAATATAACAATTTTTTTTAAAGCCTCCAGAGGTATCAAAAAACCCAGTTATTCATTAAAATTTACATTAAAATTTAAAATCGAAGTATCTTAAAGGGCATACTATTTAACGTAAACTTTATTTACTCTTTTACCCTAAAATAAGGTTTCGAAATTACCAAAAAGGGAAATCAAAATTGGAGAATGTCCAAATTTTTTGAAGGGCAGATTTTCATTCCCAGACTTTCAAAAACTGGAAAATGGGCGAGAAAGTGCCAGAATATTTCCACCGCACCCACCTCCACAGATCTTCGACAACTAGTGTCCGATAAGATTTTCGCCTTAGCCCATTAATTCCTATTAGACAGTGTTCAGTAAGAAGTCCTACGTTTACCGTAAGATGATACTAGCTAAGAGTAAGAGTGGACCTCCAACGTTTTGCGATTCTAGCTAAGAGCAAATAACTCAGTGGATCTACTGCGTTTTACTTTAGGCCAGATGGATCAAGCTAGCTCCTGTACCAGTCCAGTACTACATATGTAGAACGGAAGACGGCAACAGATATCCAACCAGTTAAAGTTGCCAGCTATTCCACTTTGTCCAGGCAAAACAGTGTGGGAATGAAGTACATTGATGTTACTTCTAGTGAGGACAGACACTGCTAAATTACTTTGAGCACACAGTTAAATAGTTCAGCGCTAGTTTTGCGGCCATGCTGTCAGAGTGAATACTCACTTCCTTGCACTTTGTAGCAGTACGACTACAGTCATCTTAACAGCGCTCAATTCTGACTAAAAAACACAAAACTGTCAATAAGCTTCACCGAAATATCTTACGCAATACTATAACTAATAATTTTGTTTTCGAAAAGCCTAATTTCGAATTTCAAGTATTTAGATTTTGGGGAATAACTTCTAAAGCCATGAAAATGCAATGTTTTAATACCCAGCCAGTTGTTGTGCATTTGTTGTCTAAAATAATTTAGACAGATATTCTTTTGAGTGCGACAGTTGTTCTTCCTCGCATTGGTTACCGCCAATTGGAGTTTCCCAAAGTGAAACAGTTCTTCCCCACCTGGTTTTTCCCAAAAGGAGTGGATCTTTTTCCTTGATTCCCCCGGGCGGGAAATACTCTAAGAGCTGGAGTGTTTTCATCCATTGGATGACATGACTTAGCCAGCGAGCAGCTGTATCTTAATTCGCTTTCTATATCACTGCCGTCGTACATCTCGTACAGCTCATCGTTCGATCGACTGGGGTGTTAGCCTTTGCCAATGCGCAAAGGACCATAAATCTTCCGCAGAACCTTTCTTTTGAAAACTCGTAACGCCGGCTCTTTAGTGTTGTCATCATCCATGCCTCTGCACCATATAGCGGAACTGGGATAATGTTTTGCTGTATTTGGTCTTTGTTCTTCGAAGAGGACTTTACTCCTCAATTGCCTACTCAGTCCGAGGTAGCACCTGTTGGCAAGAGTTATTCTGCGTTGGATTTTGATGCTGACGTTTGTGTTAATGCTGGTTCCAAGATTGACGAAATCATCTACAACTTCGAAGTTATGACTGTAAACAGTGGCGTTGAAGCCAAGTCGCGAATGCGATGACTATTTGTTTGATGGCAGAAGATATTTCACAACCAGACCCATATGCCTTGTTTCCTTGTGCAGTCTGAAGAAAACAGAAGTAATGGCGCGGTTATTGAGGAAAATGATATCAATATTATCGGCGTACGCCAGCAGTTGTACACTCTTGTGGGAGATTGTACCTTCTTTATTTAGCTCTGCAAGCTCGAATTATTTTCTACAAAAGTTGATTAAAGAAGTCGCACGATAGGGAGTCGACTTGTCTGAAACCTCGTTTGGTATGGAATGGTCCGGAAAGGTTCCTCCCGATCCTGACGGAACTTTTGGCATTGCCCAACATCAGTATACCCACATAACCCTTAATGGAGTTCTAAGTATATTTTACTACTCAATTTAATGTTAACTATGATATAACTTGTTAGCTGAGGAAGTCCTCTATTGAGTTCATTATTACTGGGAAGGTAGTGCGGTCTAATGCGACAATTTTTTTCTAATAGTGGCGAATTTTGGGAATTTGGGAAAATGTTTAAAATTCTTAAGATATTACTGAAATGACAGAGTTTAACCGTAAACATCAGCGCTCTCCTTTCTCTAGTAATAAAGTAATCCTACGAAAGCTATTTTCCTTAATTAAGATTAAAAAAACTTTTAAAAAATCACTTATGAGCTTCAAAGTGCTAAAGTCATGGTATTATATAATCAAAGCAGTCGTGCCTATGGAATATCAATAAACGCCACTCATAAGTTTCAATACAACAAAATGACAATTTGCTAAAGCCATCAGGCCTGCATTTACATCTACATACATGTGGCTACAATATTTATGGACGGATGCTTCGGTATGCAGCATTTTATGAGATAGCAATAGGAAAACTCAAGCGAAAATAGACAACATATGTTAAAATAGACCAAGGCGTACAGCAAATATAACAAACACACACACACATAAACACATAAGCATTTGCAACGCGATATTTATATATGTACATATAAAAATACAATTAAGCTAAATGCAACGCCATTATACGAAAAATTGAAACTTACAGTCACACAACAACAAAGTACACCAACACACACACATACATATGCATACACATGCATATATGCTGCTTAAACGCTTCACAAGGAAAAATGCGGAAATAGATTTTCATAGTTGGCAAAGCAATTCAGCAGCGACGTAGCGACGTAGACGGCGGCATATATGTTGCAGTTGGCAGCACAAGGCAACACTGCGCATGCGTGATCACTTTGGCAACACCATGGTACCCAGGCCGCCACGAATGGAGGCGAATGAAAAATGTAGAAGCTAAATTGTTTTCTCAGCGTTGCACGTTGCATGAGTATATTTGTGGCGAGCTGCTGCATGCAATGCCGCCGCCACCGCCGTTGCTGCCGAAACATTGTGGACGCTGGACAAGTGCAAGTCAATTGGAGGCACAAATTGCCGGCCGGACCGACGGACCAAGCGGCCCGGTCGAGGAATTCCAGCGAAGCCGCGCGACGGTAGGCCTTCACGCTGAGCGACCTGCACGTCCGATGGGTAAACACGCGCTCGGAGGTGCGCGAAGGCTGATTTGGATATTATTATGTATTATGCCATGGTATTGCGGTGATCCCAAGAGTTATAAATATATACTATATATATATATATTTCTATTAGTAAGCTGTATAATTAAAGTTCATTCTCACTGGCATGTTTGTCATGATTGAGTGCGAAGACAGCATACATATAATAAGCTTAACTCACACGTACCTGGATTAGGAGTTATGTGAGCGCTTTTATTAAAGTTTTGCCGCTTTGCTTGCCAAGTTCCGAAAGGGCTAACAAATACAAAAACAAGGCGCATACATTTCTCACGTTTTTTTGTTTTTGTGCTGATACTCATACATATGCAAATGATTGTTCACAGCTCAGTTGAAGATCATCAACAACGATCACTGTCATAAGATCAGGCCGTTGTCGATATTCTTCATTTCCGACGATGTCCAAAGTGATGGCATGCCAGCCATGCTTCGCTATGCGGCCCAGCGTGGTGCTGCATGCCTTACCACTTGGTTGCTGATCGTATTGGCAGGCGCGCACCCACCCGTCGGCCCCTTTTCGGCGATAACAACGCTCGACGACGACGACGACGCGACGGTCGCACCAGCACATTCCGGCAGTAAGTCAACTTTACACTTACAACGCCCAGCTCCCAAGCAAAACGAGCAGAGGAAGACAATTTTTACGGACACATGAAAGCCATAGCAGCAAATGCAACAACACAAGAGCTCCAGAGACCGCGCCAGCAAATAAAATAGAGGAATACGAATACGTCTTACCAACAGCAATGGTCACAGCATTGGCACTAGCAACAGCGCTGGCTCGCGCAGCTAAAATCGAGGAAAATAAAATATCAGAAAGTAGCCAAAGCTTGGCGGCCGTTTAGCGGCAACAGCGTTGCGGTGTGCGGTTCGCGTCGCTCAGTACGACCGATTCGTCGCATTTCATGTATTTACAAACGGCCAAAAGTTCGTTGACCGTACAAATAGTGACCCACTAACATCCGCGAGTGCGTTCACCTCATGTGACGTATTACTCGACACACAGCAAACGAGTAGCCGCACCAAGACTACCACAACCACAATCATAATGCCAGCAACGAGAACGACGGACTCCCCAAATCGAGTCTCGGCATGACTCGACATCATACGCCAACAGCAATAACAATAACAACAACACGTTACACTATAATATATTACTGAGAGCTGGCTGGTGTTATCTCAGTATGTACGGTGGCTGGAAACAAGTCGAGTCGGCAACTCAGCCAACAAGCTATGTATGCATACTCGCGAACCGGCTAACAGCTTCGTCACAAGCTGCAGTCCAAGCAACAAACCAACCAAGCACACACCCAGCATAATGGCCAAGCGAACCAACAATACTGACGGCCAACATCGAACCGAATAGGCAATGCGATCTTTTATGCAGTGCGGAAGTGTTCGGTGTGGAGTGGCTCGGCTGTTGGCTTTACGTGGCTGGCAGCTGTGGTTGCGGTGTGACAACTGAGCTTGGCTTCTTTTATGCTAAGGTTGAAAATATTGAGTTGGTATCGACGTGCAAAGAAAGGGCAGGCCTGCCTGCCTACTCTTCAAGATCACCGCGCGCCAAAAGGGAAGTATTCGAAGAGCACGAAACAAAGATTTACAGATAGTAAGAGAAGTTTGTCCCGGGGCGCGCTCGCTGAGTATGAGCTTTTTGCAGATTACGGGGAGATTGGAGGTGGTTTGTTTAAAATTTTGTTATGATAATTTTTTTATTTGGAACATTTCTGAAAATTTTTCAAAATAATTTTATTTTTTTTAAAGTTATCGTTTTTCGGCCATTCTCGTTTGAATTCAGCAGTCATTCGAGAAAATTGTAAGATGCTTGTGCTTGTAGGCTGTTAAGAATATCGAAAACCCTCGACCCTGACCGAAAGGAAACATTTTTATAGCAGTTTGACTTCCGGAAAATTTTAAAAGTCTTGAGTTATCAACATATGTTTTAAATATGATTAGGTCCCTGAAATAAGTTAAATATAGAGAAAGTCTATAGAGCTCTATGTACAAGACAATGGTTGTATGAGTGCCGGGAACAAATTCCTTAATGCGATTGATTACCATGGTTACTTAATACGTCAGGAGTAAGTAGGGAATGTTCGAAAAATTTGTACTAGATAATCAAGTAGTTAAATGTAACCTTCAAATATTACAACTATCAGGCACTGACATATGATTTGCTATATTTCCGAAAGATCTTAAGTTTTGGAATTACAGAAAATACAAAAAATATGTTTTTTTTTGTTAATAAAACAATATTCTTTGATGAGAAAGAATGCTATTGAATGTTATCTGTATCGAAGACGATGAACCTAGGAAACCAAAAGCTTCGTCAGCATCAAAAAGCCTCTCAGACCTCGACACAAGTAAATTCCCGACAGGGAGACTTCCTATCGTGTGACTTCCCCAATCTATTGCTCAGACAAACTCCGCCTCCTTGTTGCGCTCTATAAAGGGTACCGCAGGCTCAGGAAGCACTTACCCAATATGGGCATAGTCTCTTGCGCAAACTGCCGATTTTGCGACAAAGAACAGAAAACTCCAGAACACCTAATTTTGGATTGTTCAGCAATTTGCAGAAGCAGGCTCAAGGCCATAGGTTCCTTCTACGTGGACAGGAAATACATCACCTCAAATGTGTTCAGCAGGTTCCTGGAATTGTTCAGGGTGCTGGACCTCTGTGACCATATGTGATGTAGGGAGGACACAATAGACCTTAGGTATCAATGCAAAACCACATTTTTCTATCTATCTAATATCTATTACTGGAGAAAACATTACGAGCTGCGAAACTATATAGAGAAGGCACAATAAATATTCTATAAGAGACTCTCATAGCATTAGAAAAGTTTCTGGCTGGTGATATTAATATCATTAATTTCACCAACCGCGTCGTTAGTTCTGTTTTTTCTAGACTGCATATGGAAGCGAAACTTATGGTCCTGGTTGTGAACACGGGTAAGACGAATTATCTCATAGTGTCAAACAAAGAGTCATCACATTCGCGAATTGGCTCAAACGTCACTGATGACAATCATAACTTTGGATTCGTACATAATTTCGTCTATTTTGGAGCCATTATTAACACCAACAAAAATATCAGCATTAAAATCTAACGCAGAATCACTCTCGCCAACAAGGCTACTTTGGACTAAGCAGCCTATTGAGAAGTAAAGTCCTCTCTCGACGAATAAAGACCAAACTCTACAAATCTCTCATCATTCACGTCCTGCTATATGATGCAGAGGCATGGCTGATGACATCTGATGAGTCGGCTTTAAAAGTGTTTTCGGGGGAGAAAAGGGAAATTTTGGCAGGAAAGAATTTTATTTTTTGGAAAAAAGGCCAAGGGGAAAAAAAGGAAAAGGGAAAACCCCCTTTTCCCCTCCGTTGGAGAGATCATGTTGAGAAGGACATTGCTGCACTTGGTATTACGAAAAGAAGAAACGACTGGATCGCTTTTGTTAACTCAACTTTAACCGTGTGGCGGTGTCTACGTCAATTAAGAAGAAGAAGCTAATATTCTCAAGATATCTAAGAAAAGTGTTCGACGTATTTCTCATGAATATTTAGGCTTGCCAGTGGATAACACGCGATCTCACAGTCAATCGATTCATCGCACGATCCACAGTTTTAATACTCAAGAAAAAATTTTGAAAAAATTGCTTAAATAGAGCATTTACTCTACGAGTATAACAGGTTCTCAGCGACTTTCTTTCTCTCAGACCTTCGAGAGTCGCTACAACATACTGAATAAAGAATAATTCTTAAAATGGCAAGATATTTTCAAAGGGGCAAATAAAATAATAATAAATTCATACCACATTAGAACTAATCAAAAAGTGAGGTTAAGTTTTGGCAGATGTCATTTGTCGGATTTCTAAAATTGTGCAAATTACTTATTATCTACCTACGTAGGCCCACAATTCACAACCTTGAATCCGCAATGGCAACACCTTTATGTAACAGATCGTAATCAGTGTCACTCGGAGCAGCTGCGAGTGTCATAATATTTATGACAATTCTCCAAAAACTAATAACCATTTCACCTAACCTTATCGGCAAATCGGCAAACCGCCAGCCTGCAATGAATTCGGACCACAGAGCGACGCAGAGGGCAAATGCCAATGATATAGACCACCTTTGAGTGCGCTGGCGGGGGGGTGAATTCAAGTAAACGATTATATTGTTATTATATTCAAAGATATTGGAAGACATTACAAGAGGCAATGTCATAAAATGCAAGCAAAAAAAAAAAATGTGAAAAATATTGCGAAAGTAAAATACAAATAAATTAATGAAAGCAAAAACAAGCGAGTGCAGATAATAGACTTCACAGCCCGCCGACCGCTTGGCGTACCTTAAGTGTCACAACCACGGCAAGCAGCATGCAACAATGCAGACAATAAAAACTGCAGCAACAACAATGCATGGTACATGGAGGCCCACAATGTTGGCGGTGAAAGTAAAAAGCACAAAATTTTCCGATTTTCCATTTTGGCCAAACGCTACAAAAGCAAAATGCGCGCGCAGCGTGCGGCGGCACCCAGCAACGCGCGGCTGAGAGCAGGGCCGCAAGAGGTCGCAACAGGCAAGCAAACGATCGAGCGCAGCCAAGGCGAAGTCAGCCACACAGCCATCAAGGAGGCAAGGTCAGGCGCACCCAAACGTGCGGCAAACGTTTTGGCAAATGCAATTGTGACACGCTGACACGTCGGACCAAGCGCGCTTGTGTTCGAGTGAAATTGTTGGTGTGCGCTAAAACCTTGACATTTTCACTTGAAACCCGTCTTTTTATCGCTTCATTAGTAACAGCGGCGTTGCAACAACGACAACTATTTGCAACAAAAAAAAAATCCACGAGGTATAAAGCAGAGAGTGGCAAGGTGTGTTTGCGTTCATGCATACATATAATATACATTTGTGTATGTGTGCGGTCGGTTGTGTGGGTGCGCGCGAAACATGAGCGTGAACACGAAAATACAATGCAACGCGAGTGGCAGCAACAACAGCAATAACAATGCCACTGATAATAGTCAAAGAAAGCAATGTGTATTTGTGTATGCACATATGTATATGTGTGCATCTTTGTGTATATGTGTGTGTGTGTTTATGCACTCCAAAAAGGTGTAAAAACAATAAAATTTATGAAAAAGAAATGAAGTTCATAATTTTAAGTGAATTTATGATGTGTCAAATATTGTGGCAGCGCGCACAACACGTTGCGCTACGTGAGCGGCATGCAACTTGGTTTGTTAGCCGTCACGACGGGGCGGTGGCAGCAGGACTTTCCCGCACCGCTCCTTTTTTTGCTCACGCCAATTGGCCGTTTGCCGTTTGTGCGCCGCAAACAAAAGTGAAAGTAGTTTTACGGCCACCATTGTTGCAACACCGTGTGGCAATATTGTCGCATTGACCGTGTGTCGCCGATAGTCAGGGACGGCGCCTCACATCTATGTCGTTGGCCATTTTTCTAATGAATATGGCATTTTGAGCGTATAAATATTGAAAAATATTTGCTTGTTTGTGTGTGTGGGGGTGGGGTGAGTTGTGTTAAGGTGTGCGCGTGTGGGCGCCAGTGAGATTTTCGATATTTATTAGTTTATGCAGAAAATTGTCGAAAGATAAAATAATGTAAAATAAATATGTTTCGAATTATTGCCGCAGGACAATGGCATAAATGGTCGGCAATGCGATAAATGTCGTGTGAAACATTTTCATTTTCGTTCATATTTTTTTATGACTCTTGTGTTTTATCTTTTTTTTTTTTTTTCTTACGTTTTGCTCCCAGGTTGGTGTGTGGCCCGATTTGCACGTGGTGTGAATGAGTGTCAATGAATGCTGTGCTTCTCATGTAAAACGATATCCTTTTCGGCGCGCTATACGCCGGAGTGTAGGTTTGTTAAGCTCGTGAGATGCTTGGCTATCTCTTTTTATTGATTTTACTATCCTTTAACGGCCAGTTGCTGTCCAAGGAAAAATCATGCTGGCACCTTTATTCAGTTTTGTGGCCGAAATGACTCGGATTTTTAGAGAAAGCCCAGAACTAGCCCTCAAGTCTACGCTAAAGACGAAAGTTTCAGAAAAATTTTAAATGCTTGCTCTTCTTTAGAGATTTATTCATGGACAACGGTTTGCCGAGCTTATATGATCATCTAGCTGTTGGTTGTGAGAAAACCGCTGATATGGTCCGACAATTTTTTTTAATTTTACTTAAGTAACACCGATCTCAAGTGACAGATTGTTGGGTTAGGTTAGAAGGGGGATCCAAAAGGGGACCCCACTTACAGCTGTACGCCGGTCCATTATGATATATGAATACTCTTTAGTGTTGAACGAAAAAGCCCTCGCGAAATTGTGGCAAGACGAACTTCCCTGAGAGCAAGTATTTCAGTGTATCCCTTTCGCTCCATAAAAGGCCAGAAGGGTCAATCCGTCAAAAAGGAGCAAATAGTTGTTGAAAAGGCCGGAAACCCCAAAGGTAGGCCAGTTTGAGGCGGGAACCAAAAAAAATATATGAATATTAAGGCTTTGCTGAATTTACTGATTATAATTTTGTAGCCAAGTATCAGATTACTTTTGTTGTACCGGCTAAGTAAACCCCGTTTTTTAACAGACGCTTAAACGAATTATTGGCGAAAAAATTTTTTAAAAGCGTTGTTCTTTTTGAGGGGGGATATACGCCAGTTATTTTCTTTTTTTTTTTCTTCAAGGAAGTGGAAAAACTTCTCTTCCCCCTTCCGCGAGCTTATTCAAGGGGCCCCCATAAAAATCTTTTTCCGGAGCTGCAAGCTAAAAGGTAATGCGGAAACTGTTATGAACTTGCTCTGTAAATGTTCAGATCACAAAATGCTTTAAATCCATCAGGAAGTAATCCTTGAATGGATGTCCACCAAAAGCAGAACTACTTATATCCGTTAAGTTTCAAGCAAAAGTGTTTGAGCATTGCAAAATTATAAGATCCTACGATAGCCCATCAAAATGCGCTGGATGCGCAATTGATCCCTTGGTGGCAAAGCTCCTACCTATCTTAATATATTGAATGAAGAAGCGCAAAGAAGATGAATATGTAAAAAAGGTTAGGGTTTTGAAAGGCTAAATTAAAATCGGTAAATATTACATCCATTTCGTGCAGAGGAAAGTTCAATGGAAATGGGCTCAGCTCCATCCGCTCTTGTAAATTTACTCCGAATCAATTGTTCCACTAACTCGGACTCGGTCAAACATTGAGAACAGCAGTTTTTTATAACAAACTTTATAATCCTCGAACTTAAAATGAATAAAGACAGAAAAGGATAAACAACCAAACGCACCAACTTGTCCCTTGGAAGCGGATTTTTTATATTTTGAGTTTCAGACGTCATTCTTGAATACTTTGACTAAACTCGGAAAAAATTGTGCGTAACTAAACCTCATCATCTTAAAAGTTGTTATATTAGATTAGTTTAGGTTAGTCTGGTTGGCCAATGAGCCGCGCATAGACCAGTTTTGGTCCTTTGTGATACCAAGGTGGGTGCAGTTTTAGGTCCATGAGAAGTTGTCATCCTTTAGGATGCCTGCGCTTCACGCGAATTTCAACAGACTCTGTGGCCTCAATATCAATACCTCTTTCAGTATATTATAGCTTCCACAGCAGTTTGCAGTCCAAGACTACCCGAAGATACTTGGTGTGGACTTTGAGATAAAATTTTGTCAATACTTTACGAGATACTTTCCCTGTAAATAAAACAACTCACGACAAAACGTTCTGAGCGATGTTATGCTAAAAAATGTCAAACTTTCCAATGGAAATGCCAGATTGTACCTGGCAACACTTAGTGTTGCCTAGGCCAGAAATATATATAGCAGCCCTCGTATTGTGAACACAAACAGATCCGTTTTCTACAGATACAACTTCAGACCCATTTGCGCTGCCCAATTCTGGACTGTATTTAGAGTGATGGCTATAATAGTGCTAAAGGTCTGTTGCCACCAATCCGTTATTAAGTTATTAAGACGGCAATGTTGTCCGCATATGTCACTATCTTAGAGCTCTTGCCGTCTAAGTTCCTTAGAAGTTTATTCACCACTAATTTCCATAGAAGCGAAGATAGCACTTCACCTTGCGGAGCAACTCTACAGACTTCCTTGGCTTTTCTGGCGTCGTTCCATTCTGCTGCTATCCTTCTAGGCGATCAAGAGGCTTCTAATCCACCGTTGTATAACAGCACCAACAGCCATTGACTGGATACTATTCAGAATGATTCCGTAGAGACTTTGTTGAACCCTCCAGATATGTCCAGGAATGCTTCAAGTGTGTATTTCTTATATTCAAGAGCTCGTTCAATATTAAATATCATTGTATGAATGCCGTCTCTACTGATCTGCCCTTCGTATATGCGGGTCGCGCCTTTGACAAGCTTCTAGGAGGCACTGCGTACGCTGTAGGGTTAACCTTCAACTGAAAGCTTTTGGCCAGCAATGACTGAGAATACCTAAAACCCATCTCTTCAGTTGACAAAGTTTTCTTCTTCGAAAGTCGTATGACTTTATTTTCTTATAATTACAGAACGATATTCATTAATTTATTTTCAATTTAAGTTGCCAATAAGAAGTCTTATGCCCCGAAAGGCTTAACTCCAGCGCTGTAGAGCACCTGTCCATATTTTCACACCATCCACAAAAATCAGTGAATATGCATTTAGTGAGGGTAAATTGAATCCTGGTGGGAGCCAACATAAAGCATAACGCAAAAACACCTGTTGCAGCTTCCAAAATTGCTACACAACTCCTACGCAATGGCTGCGCCTGTTTCAGGTGGCCAACAACAAACAAACGCACAAACGGCCGAACGATGTGGCTAAGAAACCATTTACACCCGATTAAACATATAAAGCTCTGCAGCAGCTTTCGCATCAGCGAGCGTGTCCTTTGCGAGCGAAGAATTGTGAGAAAATCGAAAAGCGTTGTGTTGCACGCGGCCGAAGCTGTGGCTGCCAAAAATCTATGACAATCATTGTAGGTGCGTGTGCGTGTGTATGTACAGCTATTAATTGGCACACCAATATCGAATGACCAAAGCAACATTGTATCGCAGCTTTATGGCACAACGGGCACTACTGCGTGGCAGGTGCATATTTGGCGTCCAGACAGCAAGCAGCCACCCAGACTGCGAGTGACATCCATCAGCGCCGCAGAGCGCACTCACGAGTATACATTCGACTTTTACGTGATGTCGCCTGGAAAGTTCATCAGACTGTCGGTAGTCCAAATTTAAGTTGAGACGCTTGAAAATAAATGTCTTCGGCTAATTCACACGCTCGTCACGTTATCCTCTAAATATAACGCGCTCATATGAGTATATGTGCACATGTATGTGTCTATGTGTATGTATGTGTGGTATGCTTGCATCCGCCAGTCATTGTTACTGTTATGTTGGCTGCTGGTGTGTGAGGGGCCAAGTGGGTAGCGTGGCCGAGCGGTCTAAGGCGCTGGTTTAAGGCACCAGTCTCTTCGGGGGCGTGGGTTCGAATCCCACCGCTGCCAAGTAATATTTTTTGCTCAATTTTTTTTTTTTATTTTACAAAATATTAATTGTTTTATATTTCCAATTTTAATGAGTAAATAATGTATGTACATATATGCCTCTATTTATTTTATACATTTTTTTTTTGTAAATATTTGCTTTGAAATAGGACTTCTCATGCATGTTCCACGTTGCAAGCAAATTGCTCTTGCAATATGCTGTGCCGCGCTTTTCTCATGCTTCACCGCCAGCCTCTAAACTACTTATATACTACTCCATCAACCGGCAACCGCCATGCTCCCCCGCCATCGGCAGACAACGTAGCCATTAATGTCAGCGTTGTCGGTGTCACATCAACAATACGCCGCGCCGACAGCCATATGCACATGGCGGCGTCTGCCTACTCGTCGCACGACTTAATCGCGCTCCCGCCACCCTCGCTTAGTTGCCCCCTTACCCTTCTATACACGCTGCAACGGTTGGCTGTGCGTTTATTTGCCTGCCTCACATTAGATTTGGTTTAATATTTGTCGCTTGTTCACTTGCCACCGCTTTTAAGTGGCCGTCATTGTTGCTGTTGGTGTTGTAGTTACTGCCGCATATTGCCGCAATCACTGCAACAGCTCCATATGCCGCGGCGGCTGGTTACGAAACTCCAGCAAAACTTCCGCATTCATTTAAGATCTCTTCCATCATTGTTGTTTTTGTTGTAATTGCTTTTTTTAATATTTGTTTCGCCGTTTGTCTGTCGTTGCATCGCTTCAGCTGCTGCCGTCGCGTCATTGCTATTATTAATGTCGACTGTAGCTTCGGTTGCTGCACAGTTTGCTGTTGTTGTTGTTTTGTTGTAGTTTTTCTCACTGTTTATAGCGCGCAGATCCAGCCAAACAAGCCGCATTGACAATTCGCCATCGCCGCAAGTTGCAAGTAGCAAATGGCACTACCGCAACTGCCACATAATTTTGAGCGACGACTTCTCCTCGATGACAGCGTCCATTGAAGCACTGGCTCCGCATGGATTTGAAAAAAGTCAGATATTTGAGACTTTACGAATTTGTAGCCACTTTAATCAGAGGGAAAAGTCGGAGAACCTATAAAACATGCATATAAAGGATCCGCGTGACAGCTGAATTGGTTTCCATGTCCGTCTGTTTGTATATATGCGTACTGCTCCCTAATTTTTGAGATATTTCACTGAAATTTTATGCACGTCTTTTCCTCTCAAAGAAGCTGCTCATTTGTCTGAACCGAGATACAAAACGATCTCTCAAATCGATCAATATGCGGTCTTTATTGGAAAGCTTCTTTATTGTCCAAGGCAATGGTACAAACTCCGAAGGAATTGAACTGTCGAAAAAACTCTAGTTCTTGTAAGGAAGTCTAGAATAATAGAGAAATATATTATTTTTCAGATTGGCGCTTTACTAACGATAAGTGTGTACTCATTTATGTATATACCATATGATCAATTCGACTCGGACTGTTTACAAAGAACTACGTTTTCGCGTATTAAAATACAAATCCTTATTATCGCCTTCAAATCCTATGCCAAGTTGCTAATGGAGGGTTATAACCTCAGCTGGTGTAATATGTAATCAACCTCTCAACGGACAAATTCAGGCTACTTGTAGCATTCCACACTGGCCACTGCAAGCTGAAGAAGCACTTGAACAACATGAGCCTAGCTTCTTGCGCAAATTACCGGTTCAGGCGCAGGGAATCTGAAACTTCAGAACACCTGCCAATTAACTGCATAGAAGTCAGAAGACGCAGGATAAAGGCACTGGGATCCTCGTTTCCAAATATGGATCACAACACCTCACTAGCACCTAGCAGTATTTTGGACTTTATCAATATGCTGGGGCTAGGTAAGTCCTTGTGATTTAAGAGAGCACAATCAGAACCAAGGTCTCGGTTAAATCCGGTCTATCTATCTTATCTCTAAAATCCCATTTTTCATATACTTTTCAAAAGCCTCTCTTGGGCGGTCTTGAGTGCCTTTAACGAATTCCGTTCTTTCGGTTACGCATCATTTTGTGAGTGCCATTTGCTAGTTATTGAAGAGTTTCGACGTAATATTGATAAATCCACGTCTCGTTACCAGTATGACGCGTTTGCTGAAAGCAGGTTCCTTAGTTAAGTTATGAAGCATCTCTTTTAGAACCTCTACTCGACATCGTTGCAAAAATTCAGTCTTTTGGTACGAGACTAGCATTGACACGCTTCATACCTCAAAATATTAACCAAAATGTGTGGACAATCCTAAGAGATGCTGAGATCTTTTGCCATTTTTTGATATCAACACAAGATTTTCAAGCACTATAATATTTATACTTAGGTCTACTTATTTATATAGTTATTATAATAAATTTCTCAGAAATAACTCATTTTTTATATGAGTACTAAAACATTTCTTATATTAGGTTGTCAAATATCTCCCTTCCGCCTTTTTGTCTTTTGAATTTTGCGGTTATGATAAAGCGCTACAGAGCTCGTATCTGGCAATACTATACATTTTGAAAGGTCTTGACATAGCTTACAAAACGACGCTATGCATAATTAGTTTGATATTGCGTTCAACAGTTATAGGCGTGTAAACATGGAGTTCACTACGCCGAAATTCGCGCTATTTAAAGTTTTCCTTCGTTAAAGGCAAATCCGCTAGAGAAACGTTTCGTGAGATTAATGGTGTTTTGGGGGATGGTACTCTATCACTTCGAACTGCGGAGGAATGGTTTGACGATTCAGAGCTGGAGTGAAAACGACACATGGATAAGCCACCCCGCGGAAGATCTGTGACGACGAATACCGATCAAATCATGGAAAACATCGAGTTAGACTGGTATGTGGCATCCGGTGACATCGCCCAGAAGATGGAGTTGGTCACAAGCCATTATAAACCATCTGCTAGTGCTGGATACTAAAAAACACTTGATGTTTGGGTGCCGCATTATTTGACGCAAAAAAAACTTCTGGACCAAATCAACGCCTGCGATATGCTGCTGAAACGGAAGAATTCGACCCATTTTGGAAGCGGATGATGACTGGCGACGAAAAATGGATCACATGCGACAATATCAAGCGAAAACGGTCTGGTCGAAGGCCGGTGAATCGTCCCAAACGGTGGCCAAGCCGGGATTGATGGCAGGAAGGTTTTGCTGTGATTTGGTGGGATTGGAAGGGAATCATCCACTATGAGCTGCTCCCATATGGCAGAGGCTTAATTCTACCATCTACTGGAATCGCTTGAAACTGGCGATAGACCCGAACGTCAGAATTGGCCAACAGGAAGGTGTAGTGTTCCACCAAGATAACGCCAGACCACACAGTATTCGTGATGACTCGTTAAAACACGGGCTCGATGGGAGGTTTTATCGCACCGCCATATAGCCCGGACATAGCGCCAAGTGATTACACTGTTCCTGCCATGGCGAACGCGCTTGTTGGTGTAAAGTTGAACTCAAAAGAGGCTTGTAAAAAGTGGCTGTCCGAGTTCTTCGCAAATCAGGAGGGGGGCTTCTACGAGGGGTACTATGAAGTTGCAGTCTAGATGGAAACAGATTATCGAAAAAGGCATATTTGAACTAAATCCGTCACAGTAACACTTTTTAAAAGCATTGAATAAAGAGCAAAAAATAAGGGAGATATTTGACAACCTAATATGTACATATATCCAATCCAAAGGTGAGGAATCTACTAGACTGCCTGTAAAGATCGCAGTCTCTGTGATTATCTTTCTTGCGCAAACTTTCTTTCCATATACTACCATATCTTGAGCTCACTAGTGACCAGATGACTTCCATCTTATTTTTATGGAAATGTTCCAGTTTAGAATAGATGACAATGGTTTGCTCTTGGCAATAAAATTATTCGATGCGCATTTCAGAACACACACGTCACACTTCGCCAGCTGACAGTTATTGTAAGAAAACTTGAAGCTGTGAATGTTATTATAGCTTCGGTGCAGTCCTTCAAATGCATGATAACCACAAAAGACTGAAAAATGTAAAACAAAGAAGAGCACGCCCAAAAACTGGTCAATATTAATTCCCATAATAAAGGTAACGGTGCCTGTCAGAAATGAACCGTTACATGTTACAAGCTTACTGTTATAAAGTGGAATGTTAAACTGTCGTATCGATAAATGAATCACCGCCTCGGCACACAGCCATTGTAGGCTTCCAAAAAACAAAAACAAAAAAAAAATAAAAAAAACAAAAATGAAATGAATGTAAAAGACTAACCCACTGATGCGTCGCACAATTCTTGTTATGTACCAGGGGTATACACATACATACATATGTATGTATGTAAATGCAGTGAAGCAAATAAGCAAGGTACCGTAAGGAGCCACAATGAAGACGGTCGTCAGTTGGCAAAACAAGAAAGCAAAACAAAATGAAAGCACATAAAAACAGCAACAACAATCAAAACAAGTCCAAGGCAGCCAAGTTGCACTCATTTAAAGCCATCGGGCAGCCTGTAAACTGCGTACGCCAAGCTACGTAGCCGACAAGATGGACCTCCGTAGCAACAAAAGAAAGCAGAAAACGAACTAAACACAAACGAAATGAAAGAAAGAAAGAAAGGCTCACAAGCCGTTTACTAAAGAAAACAATGCAAGTCATCGCATGGACTCAAGAGCGGCCAAGTGAAGGGAAATGCGAGGCGCAGAACAACGGTAGTTTTAAGTGAGCCACCTTGTGGGGCATTGGCGAGAACGACCACCACCAACAACAACAACAAGTACAACATGAGCGGTGACAGTGAATAGTGGTCAACGGGCAACGGTAAATTATGCAATCACAACATGAACGAGGCACTCTTGACCGAGTTTTCAAAAGCCAGATTAACGGTGCATGCGCAAGAACGATTACTGCTTACACGCGCTAGCACCGTTATTGAACACTCACGCAGCAAGAATGAAGGAATCGTTGGGAAGTTAAATGCAAAGAAACTGCGAAATTAAAATTAAATATTTTAATGAATTGAAACCAAATGGAATAAGGAATTATAGAAAAAATAAAACAAATTAAAATAAAGAAAAATTATACACATAATTTTAAAAAATTTTATAAATAAAAAACAAATAATTGAAATAATTGAATTAAATAAAATAAGCGAGTGAAAATTTTCGGCACAATTTTTGGGGGCTCTTGAAGAGTTGCAAGAAGATCCAATATTTTCTAGTCAAATTTCGTTCAACGATAAGGCCCATTTCTGACTCAATGGGTTTTTAAATAAGCAATATTGTAGCATTTGGGGCGAAAAGCAACCAGAAGAGATTCAAAAGCTGCCATTTTATTCATAAAAAACAACGGTTTAGTGTGGTTTGTAGGCCGGTAGGACCATCGATCCATATTTTTTCAAAAATGATGCAGGTGAGAACGTAACCGTCAACGGCGATCGTAATCGCGCCATAATAACCGACTATTTGACGTCTGAAGTTGAAGCTCGTGAACTCGGCGACATTTCGTTTCAACAAGACGCGCACTTTCCACATATCACATCAATCAATGGATTTATTGAGAGAGCACACCGTTGAGCAGATAATTTCACATTTTGAGCCGGTCGATTGCCCACCAAGATTGTGTGATATCACACTTTTAGACTTTTTCCCGTGGGGATATGTAAAGTCTAAAGTATATGCGGACAATCCCCTTTAGACTCAGGCCTTGGAGCGAAACATCCCGCGTGTCATTCGCCAGTTACCTGTTGAAATGGTCGAACAAGTCATCGGGAAAAATTTGGGTTAACGGATGGACCATTTGAGATATAGTCGCGACTAATATTTGAAAGAGCTAATCTTCAAAAAATAAATACCAAAGAATGTTATTTCGAATGATAATAAATATTCCCCATTAAATTTGAAGTTTCTTCTTTAGTTTTTTCTTTAAACGAGTAGGGAACCTCGAAATGGATCACCATTTATAACTCGAAGTCTCTGTAACTCGGTTTTGTTTTCTGTGAATTATTATGATTCGAGTTAGGGAAGTTCAACTACTGTTTTAAATTTTCCTGTTTGTACCCTGAGCAGGGTACATTAAACTTGTAACGCCCAAAAAGAAACTTGGGTATAAAATGAGCGTTTTTTTTTTTGAAAATTATTTACTAATTTTGAATGAGAAAAGAAAAAAATATTCAAAGTATTAAACATTGCATTTTACCACATTTTTATAACCTTTCTGGCAATTTGTGGATATAATGCGAAATGTTCGCCTTTGAAGCAACATTCAGACACCAATTTCGCCTTCTGCGCAGGAATCGAACATCTCAGACACACAATTTTCGACTTCTGCGCAGGAATCGAAGTGCTGCTCAGGCAAGGTGTGTCCCTTCGATGACAACCAATGGTAATCGGAAGAGACAAGCCCAGCAAAGTACCTTGACTGTATGCTGAACCGATTTTGTTTTGTGTACAGATGCGTAGTCGTGTCACAAAACTACTTTGCCGGCTCTTCTGGGCTATTCTGGTAATTTTTCCGATCTATGCATGGTTCAAATTGCTCATTTCTTGTCTGTAGCGATTAGTATTAGCAGTTTCATAGGCTTTGAGATCCTTCTGATCCCACCAAACACAGAGCATTGCTTTCTAATCGAATCTGGATTAATCCATGATTTTCACCGTTAAGGATTCCTACAATAAATCCATTTTTCATTACCAGTAATAATTCGATGCAAAACTGATTTTCCTTCGTGTCTTTGAAGCAAAATTTCACAAGTATTTTTTCGGTTGTCTTTCATTCAATTCTTGCGGCACCCAATTTCCACACTTTTGAGTCTTCCATTTTTCCCATAGCTTTAAATATTCGTCCAATATGTCTTGCAGTTCGACGTCTTCTAACTTTTTGGGTGGTCTTCCACGTTTTTTATTTCTCAAATCAAAATCATTATCTCTGAACCTTTGAAACCATCTTCTGCATGTTGCTTCTGATAGAATATGATCACCATATGCTTCGACAAGCATTTGGTGCGATTCTTGAGTACTTTTCTTCAAATGGAAACAAAAAATTAATGCAATTCCGCAAAACATCACTTTTCGGCACAAAATCTAACATTTTCATTTTCTCAATTTATGTTTGACAGATTCCAAGCCAACCAAACAGAAAAAAAGTAAGGCTCGTTCACAAAATGTTTACGTTATGTCACCACTCATACCGCTATATCTGGTATATACATATTATATAAGGTAAACATCAGCGTGAAGATCGGTAGACGGTATATAAATCGTATTTTCAAAGTCCTGCCAAGTCAGAAGCGGACACTTAGCATTGGCTTTCATTGTATATGTGATTATATTTCGTAGTGTTTAGCGTAACAAATTACATACATACATATTTGCGGCAATAAGTACAATATAATTGATATCTTATGTAAATGCTTGCAAAGTTTTCAACATAAATGCAAAGCGAATAAAAAATTCTATAAATGTGTCTTTGCCAAGGCCACAATGGGCGCTGCTGTTGGTATCTCTGGGAATACGCAAGCGCTGGCAGCAATATCAATGTGCGTATATTTCAATGGCGTGCTGGACTCCAGACCATGCTTGTCCAAACCAGTGGCCTGAATAAGAAAAGCGGCTGGAATCTAAAATTATAGAAATTAGGATAGTTAGAATGCATATTAAAAAATTAATTTAAAATTATTTACCTGGTGTCCACGGGGCGTGCGTGTCGATGGCGCATTGTTTGCTTGCACAAGGTCTTCACCAATCACTTTACCCTTATTGAAATCGAAATCATCTGGACGCAAAACGGACACCTCGAAGGGTTCGCCAAACGACTGGCCAATCTCTTGCAACTGACGTGCATGCCCAGTCTTTTGCGCCACACTATTGTCAATGGCAATCGAGTAGCCATCACCAGCTGAAATGCAAGCATGTCCCGTCAATGTAGCAATGGTGAAAAGATGTGGATCGGGCAATTTGCGCTCGATGGCCATCTCTTTCATGCGACACAAAGCATCCGCCATGCACATGCGTCCCTCGGCGTCGGTGTTGCCAATGCGTATGCGTACACCTGCGCGGGAGGTGTACACCTCATCGGAAACATACGATTCTTCGCCCACCGAATTGCGGACCATGCAAAGTGCAGCGATAACATGCACATCGGCAGGCTTTTGCTCGTTGACAATCTGTGTGTATGCAACAATTTAGTTAAAATTTGTCGTAAATATATGTGAAACAAAACCTCTTACCTGCATGAAGCCAGCAACGGCAGCGGCACCACACTTATCACGTGACATGCCGGCCATCACACCGCCAGCCTTAATATCAGCGCCACCAGTATCGTAGGTGACACCCTTACCCACCAACATGAGTGTTTTGCGTGCCGGCTGCGGTGGCACATACTCCAGGAAAATGATGCGACCGCGATGGCGACTCACTTGATTGGCAGCGCGATTGACAGCGGCGAAAAGTGGATAATCCTCTTGTAACACATTCAAATCGCTAATGACCTCCTTCTTCAGCGAGGACAGTACGCTGTTAACGTAGTCTTCAACGCGAGGTGGCGCCATGCGTTCTGGATCGCCAACACCTGCAAAAGTAAACAATAACATGCTGTTAAGAATATCGTTGCATACTTTTAGGTGAGCGTGTAAACAAATAGCACAACGTCAACTTGCAGCATTGCCAGTTGCAAAGTGCTCGCATAAAACAAAAATTTAAAAAATATGGAAATAACAGCTTTTGTACTTTTGCAACATTTTGTCAAAAGAGCGTTTTATTTAAATAGTACTCACCAATATCGCGTGCCACCATCCGACCTGATTCCAAAACCAAAGCATCTTTAATAATTTCCTCAGCCTTGGGTGTGGAAATCAAAAGTGACAGCTCCTTAATACGCTTGGCTTGCTCGGGCACATCCTCACGCAGTTGAATAGGCTAGATACAACAATTTTATTTTTTTTTTTTACAAATTTTCTACCTAAAATATCGCTACTTACAACATATAACTGATCCAAGGCACCCAACACGGTGCAAAGTTCGGCATTGGAGAAGCGGTTGCTTGCTGGCACCAGCAGCAGTGGCGATTTGAAGCCAGCCTAAGTAAATACACGAAAGTGATAAGCGTTGCGATAAATACATTTATTGTAAATAACTTGAGCATATTGTAAACCTATTTGTCTTGTTCCGTTATATTTGTTTTACAACTTCATCTCACCTTAATGGCGCGCTCCAATGACTTGGCTGCCGCTTTCTGATATGTGCGCACATCATGATAATCTGTCAATTCCTGTACGGGTGAATAAACTATGGGCAAGTCCAGCTTGGGCGACTTAAAGCATGACACCACACTATCGAAAGCCTTATCAAATGAGCGGAATTCACTGAACTGCTCCACCAACTCTGGCGGCACTTGACGATCAATGATACAGAGTACATCGCAACTGGACTTCTGTATGAGTTTAGCGATTTTCACGCTGCAAGGCAAGAGTCTAAAAGCACGAAAATAAAAATAACAATAGAAAATATTATATAAATTTGTATGTCATGCACTTTTAAAGTTCAAGGCAAATACAATTCAGGAGCAAAAACAACTACAACTACACTCTATAAACTGCAAGTCTTTATACACATATGTATACAACATAGTATGTATGCCAGTGTGCTATATGGAACCAATCAGCACATCATTGTGTACGATGTACCATTTGCGTTTTATAGCAATTGACATTAAATGCTTTGTTGCATTCGTTCATTTCCTCATCTGCTTTGCTGTATTTTTGTTATAAACAATTATTTTTTTGTCATGGAGCATTTTTTAAGTGCCGCTATAAATAGGTGACTGCCAATTAACGTTCAATAATTTACAACAATTAATATGCAGCCGGTTGGCCTTATCAGCAGGGAAATGGGCGTAAAATTAAACGTTTTCAGGAATGCCTTAAAATATATTTTTTTTTGCTTTATTAATACACATCTGTTTTAAGCGCAGCCTCGAGTCTTGAACAAATTGCATTATGCAAATTTACCTTTGTTTTTAACTAAATGGATTTATACAAATTAACATTAAGAAAGTGCCAAAAGTATAACACTGTACGTTTTAGCATTCCAAAAATAATTCAATTTAAATCTGTTTTATACGCAATGTTTGAGTCGTACATATGTAACAAAATTAAATTTTACACATTTAAAAAATGTTTCTGTTTTCCTGTATCAACTGTCTACACGCTTCAGTAAAGCTGTTAGATTTACAACTCAACGGCACTAATCTAATCGACAATAATAAAATATATATAATAATACACATAGTAACGCAAAAATTGCCACAATGTTTCAAAAAAAGTGTTAACTTCGGTTGCGCGGAAGCTTTAATACCCTTCTCAAATAAAGAAGTTTCCATACGAGAATTTGAATCCGTGGACCGACAAACAATAATCTAAATTTCGTGAATTTATCTGGTCATATAAAATAGTTGTTCATAAGAGAACCTGGCATTAATCGTTCAGTTTGTACGGCAGCTATTTAATATATGCTATAGAGGGCCGATATCGGCGGTTCCGCCAAATGAGCAGCTACTTGGACAGGAAAAAAACGTGTACAAAATTTATGATCAATATCTCAGACACCGAGGGATTAGTTCGCGTATACGACAGATGACATGGTAACTAGACTCAATCGAAAGTTGGTCATTTATTTATGCATACATCATTGATGGATCTGACGTTTTCTTTGGTGGCAAACCCTGTTCAGGGTATAAAAATAAAACAAATTATGACACTGAATTTTTAAACCCCATTTCATAATTTTCTATTAGCGAACTTAAAGTTTAATATACACATGAATTATCAATGATTTATGTTTTTCACATTATCGTACACTTCGAAGGCAATAAAAGATTAATCTAACATAACTATTTTATGAAAAAAGTTTATAAGCCATATGGACTACCGTTTTTTTTTTTTTTTTTAATTTAATTTTAAATATCTCACGTTCTTAATATACCATCTTTAACATCACTATTTTACACTTACAAAGTGTTAGATATAGAAACTTCAATAAGTTGAGATGATCTTTCTTCTTTAGCGGCGAATTGCTCCGTCTACGATAAGCTGATCGTTTATGTGCCATTCGAATAAAATTTTTGTTTTCAATTGTTATTAATTTTTTATTTTTTGTTAAGTGCGTCAAGCATTGTTTTCATACATTTTTGGAGTTACTTTGAATTACATTGTTCTGAATTATTGGGTAAAGTACATAAGTAGGAGTGTATATGACTATAGGCTGTTGGGATAAGAACTTAATATTCATAGAATCAAACTTTCCTTTAGCGTCTGTTTCTGCTTACTTCCGAAGCTTTGAATTAAATTTGTTATTGTTGTTACAGTGTGCAAGTACTTGCAGCTGATAACTTCTATACGAAATGCATTTAATATTTAGTACACGTAGATAGCTGGAATCTCTCGCATATTAATAGCAAACTTTGTGAACGAACATACGCAAATACATTTTATAAGTATATGTACATATGTATGTACAGGTGTATCCCAAAAACTTGTACAGCATGCACTCATACATATGCTTAAGCATATAACAATTCACACAAAAATCTTGATTTTATAATGTACAATCACACAATGAACTCTGAAAGCAGCGATATGAAGAGTCTGTGTTTTGTTATCTATAAATTTTAATTCTACATTTATGAAGTCTTTTGAAACAAAGGAAAAGTATGAATGGGTATGCCGCCGCAAATTAATTTCCTTCGTGAGATAAGAAAATATTAAATTTACCACCTATGCATTTTCTGCAATACACATTTACAAGTTATTGCTTAATTATTTTTTACTCCAACTATTATTATTCCAATAAAACAAAAAGCTCACTTACGTATCGGCTACCATGTTAAACAGTATATTTTAAAGACACAGATATTATTAAACAATTTAAACATCCGACAACGACGACGACCGCTGCCTAACTGACTATTGCAATACAACTTTCTAATCTTCCAACACAAATTCTATACCAACATTCGTGTACTTTACTATTGTTGTATTATGATGCCGATTTATCTACTGTGTATATACAGTAAAGTTCGCTATTGATAAGGTAACAACTTTTTCTTCGAGGAAAATTGTTATTTTTTAATTCTAAATTCATTATTTATAAAGTTACCTACTCTAACTACTGTATACTTTTAACATAGTAACCTTTGTTGATGACAAATTTTTGGTTTTTTGTACTTACCTCTCGATTCCCATGATGCAAGCGGGACACACTATCACAACTGAACTTCGTTTGATTTGTTTTTAGTTTTCTACCGATTATACATATATGTTTTAGTAGACGGCAGTATGCTTCTTACTAACTAGAAATCAAGGTAGAAGAAAACCGTATTAGACACAATCCACTAATAAATTATTCAATGAAAAGGTGGCTGTTTGTTCCTCTTATTAGTTATACTGCAAGGTAGATAAAACACGTTTTTGGCACACTTTGTGTAACCGATGACTGTGTTCCATGAAGGAAAACTTTTACTATGAAAATCAGCTCTAAAGAGCTTCACTTTATAGAAATCGGCCAAAGTAATTGTTGCAATGTAATAACGAGTAAACAGAGAGGAACGTGTTAATATTACACTTATAGCTTAAGCTTACTAAGTCCAAATTGTGGCAATACACATGCCAAATGCATGATTCTCCGGCTAACAATACCCTACGAACTATATACTTTGTGTTAACCACTACTCACTGTAAAGCTTATCGCCGATGAGTAAGCTGCGTTTCTCAGCAAACTTTAAGCTAAACAAAAATTTATTTAAATTTTGCAAGTCTCTTTTGTATAAAAAATTGCCGGTGCAGTTGCTCAATACACTCTTCACACGTTTTAAATGCGCCAATCAGCTGTTACGGACAGTGCTGTAAACAGTGTGCTACCATTACTAAAATTTACCCCGTCTGATAAGAAGTGGCGAATTTTATTTCTTGATTAAATTAAAACAAGAAAAAACTTTAACTGAATACCCTTCACAAATAAAAAATGTCTATACAATAATTTGATTTTAATCATTCAGTTTGTATGACTGCTATACGCTATAGCGGTCCGAACTAGTAAAAGAAAAGTTTTCCACACAAGAAATTGATTTTGATCGTCCAATTTGTATGGTGGCTGTGTGTTATAGTAGTGCGATAATAAAATATACGAGTATGAAAAGATTCTTGGGTGGAAAGGATAACTGAGGGACTAGTTTCATTTACACATGCAGACGTACAGCCAAATCAGTTTGTTTATTCATTTTATAGGGTATCCGAAGTTTCCTTCTGGGTGTTACAAACTTCTTAGTAAACTTAATAATCCCTGTTTAGAGTATAAAAACAACTAAAAATGTAAATTATGTACATTAACTTTTTATATAAATTTTACACTCCACTGATGTAATTTCTAATATCGTCAATTAAATGTGGTAGCTCCTTTGCGTCAAGTAAGATAATTTTGCGATAAGGTGTTAATGTCGCGTCGCCTTCTAGCCAATCTCCACTCATACCAACATCACACTCGTCTGCAACAGAATACTCGAATGAATTTACTGCTTTGGAACAAATTACTTCCTCTTCGGCATTCGTATATGTATCTTCAGCAGGTTTTCCCTTGCGTGCCTCTTTGCGGTAGAATTTAACTATCATTATAAAATAACTGAAGTTGAATTGCATGCCCTTTTGTTTAGCTGTTAGCACTTCTTTATGTAAATTCTCCAGTAACGGCACTGAGATTTGTGCTGGAATATTTATGAAACGTTCATTGATAAGAAATCCCACTGGTCGCCCCTCATTTCCAAGCACATCCCGTAGGTGGGTCAATACTGAATCTGGCGCATTTTTTTCAGCTCGCTGTATTATATATCCACGCAATTGCTCTATGCAAGCAATGTCCTTTTTTGCTGTCATGTTGATGACTGTTGTAATACCAAATATTGTGCCTTCTTCAACCATATCATCGTCCATGTCACTCTCCGCACCATCTGGCTCACATTGGCAAATAACACTGCCCACATAATTTTGAGCTTAAATAAGTAAAAAATAAATATAAGCTATATCTTTAGTAAATTAACAAAAAAATTACCAATTATCATATCTGCCATTTGCATGGTGTTTACTGGCGCTCGCAAGAACAGGCGCTGTAACAGTTGTGAAATTCCATGACAATCTGGATCAGTGGGGGCACGACCTTCGAAATCAATTTCCACTTCCTGCAATGCAATTATGTGCTTTTTGTAAAGTTGCTTGTTTTGTATTACTTTTACAAACCTCATTGCCGGTATAGGCATCAGGATGAGGCTCATCATCATCATCATCCTCACTTGAGCTATCCGAGTCGTCGGCTGTTGGATCTTCCTCCATGGAATTCAAGTTCTTCTTTTTATTTGCTGACATTATGAAATGAATTCAAGTTTTATAACTAATAATTTTTGAACAACACTACAATTATTAAAATAAAACTTGTTTTTGTATCCAATCTGCTTCTTTAATAGAACAGCTGATTGGGCAGCACGTGTTGCTTTTAGGCTTTTGCAATGAACACAGCATTAAACACAGAGTTGCACAAATAGTTTTCTGTAATTTAAAAACAAAATAATTATATATTTTAAAAATATTACGCTTTACAAATGGAAAAATATATATAAGAACCTCTCTATCATACAAAATATTTGTGTAGTATAATTAATTGCAATTAGGCTTTTAAATACTTTACTTTTTCTATCGAATATTTAAAAAACTGATAACATTGACTTTTCTGTTAATAGCTATTGGCAGCTCTGATAGAAAAAAATAATTGACATTTCATTTTGTTGGCTAGCAAAGAAAAAGTGCAATTTGTGTTGTTTTTGAAACCAAGAAAAAAGTATGCATACTGATCTATCTCCTCATCTGCATACATCGGAGTGCAATAACTTGATTGAACAACTAAATAATTGTCATATTGAGGTAAACAAATATTCCCAAACGTAATATCCACTAGTTGTTACAGCTTACATAATTGTGTAATTCAATTTCAGAATACGTTTTCAAAATTTCTTGGCGTCTGCAACGATATTGATAACCAGTTGGTGAAGTGTTTAAAACGTGAACGTCAAGCACGTGCTGCAGCCAATCGCGTCAAAGCGGCCGAACGACAAGCTCGCTTAAAGGAGCGTCTAGTGTCCTCATAAACATTCTCATCTTTTAACCAACCAACAATGCCTACCGAACCAGAAGATCCACTTGAACCGTACTACTATAACCATGTGCCAGAAGTCATTGGTGGCATAGACGTTCCGTCCATTACAGAGGAATGGGTTGAAAATTATCCCAGTGTCGTGGACCGATTTTTCACACGTTACTATTACATTAAGGAAAGTCCAGAACCGGCACCCTATCAAGTTCTTTTTCACTCCAATCGGGTTTGTTTAATTTGTTTGGCTCCAGAGCATCCCGCAATAAAAGACGGTATAAAATCATTCACCTTTGATATCGGCAATACAGATCGCAGTAAAAATACGGTGAAAGGAAAGGGCAAGAAAGGCGGTATGGTTCTGCAACATGACTCCACGCTAGCCATATTGACCAGCGAGCAAAATAAAGCTTACAAAATACCTAGTTGTGTACAAAGTAAATTAGTGGAAGTGAATACAGCGTGGGTTGAAGCACCAAAGCAATTGGAAACTGCCGGCGAAGGTGAAGGATATGTCGCTATTGTATTACCAAAACCTGAAGATTGTGAAAATATTAAACGTAGCCTCTTAACACAAGCACAATATAACGAAAAGTGGACAGCGATAAAAATGAATGCTGCGCAGAAGTTGGCTAACGAGAGCGACGTTGCCAAAACTGAGCATAAATCTGCGCAAAATGAGCAAAAATCTGCACCGGTGGAAAAACAAAATGAATAGTGATCATGAGTGCGGTTTTATTAAGTGTTTTGTTAATATTTGTGAATTTCTAAATAAATATGCTTGTTTTTTATCAAATAATTTTTAATTTTAATTACGGTGTGCTATAACAGACATACATATAATATATTCATAATTAATGCGAATTTTCAAATTAAAAATGAAAATGTGTTTGGCTTAAAAGTTATAAATGCTAGTATATAAAGCTATGCAGTTTCTAAACCATTTGCGAGATCGAAAATGGAAATCTATTTTAGGCTTGCTACACCATTAATTAATTAAAACACGCGACTTGGTTTTTTCTAAGTTGTTTTTTATTTGTTGTTACAATTCAGAGTCTATCATTATGTCCAACATTACATTTAAATGTAAGCTCACTGATATTTCAGCTGTCACAAATTGGCTAAATCATTTTTACATTAATTTGTCGATGTAATGCTTACAAGTTGATTTAAGTTTTAATTATTCTGTTTCTTATAAAAAATCATGCAACGTCTTCACTGTTTGTTTTGCTCTTTTTATTGCATTTCTCATTAAATTTTTTACATTTTACTCACTCAAATAAAAAAGAAAACTTATTAACTATGACAGGGTCTAAATTCACAATGCCTTTGGTGCAGTGCAGTGATAGTAGTTAAAATTATATGTACGATTTTTTTTATTACATTTATTACTTTTTATTTGTATTTTTTTTTTAACACGCAAACTTATATATTAAAGCTCTCTCAATGGAAGCAAAAGAAAACGGAAAACATATTTCTGCAGTACATGGGTACAGGACGCACAGTGTGGGGATATACGAAATTATGTTTGTGCACAATTATTACAGAACAATTAAACAATTAATTTCAAAAAATAAATGCCTTCAATGGTTGTGCAAAGATTTTAGTTGTTTTTGTAAGCGAAAAGTTAAAGCTTCGTGGTTAAGGCGAAATTTCAAATTTTGACGGGTTCGAATTCGGGCAAAGTTTGCTGGTTAGAAATTTTAAATGTAGTATTAGCGGTTAATTGTTTGTTACTGTTATTTTAGTCATCTCTCCCTCTATAATGCTTTTTTATGACCAATTCTCGAGCGTGTATTATATTTTTTAAGTTGTTACTGTTATCCCATTTGTCTCAGTCCCTCCCACTCGTTAGATTAGTTAGTAAGTAAATGTGTACGTGTGTGTGTCTCTCTCTCTCTCTCTTCCTTAAGTATGTTTTAAGCTTTTGTATTTAAGGAATTTCGATTGACAGTTTTTCACTTTTTTAACTTTTATGATTTTGTTTTGTCTCGTTAAGTTGTAAAGTTTCAGCAAATTTGATTGTTTCGCTGTTAGATCGCTCACTCTCTCTCACTTTGTTTTTTTTTTTATAAATTATAACTAATGTCTCTCTCTCTTAGTCGGCAATTTGGTACAATTTCGGTTATTATTTTAATTTTTTTTTGGTTTTAAAATTGATCTCTTTTATTTGCTTTGAACGTGGTTTCCTTTCGCTCAAAACTCTTTTTACTCGTTTACATAAGCACATATGTATGTCTGTGTGTAGCTGTCTTATTCTGCATTTGTCCAGTGCTTGTAGATCTTTCTTGATTTAGTTGATGTGCATTACTTTTTGGACAACTTTTCAGTGCAGTTTTTGGTTTGAGTAGCTCAACTTTTCGTGCTCTTGCCAGAGCCTTTTGTTTCCGGTTCGCCATCTGCAGCGCCTTTGCTTTCAATATTGGCGAGCGCCGATTCCGCCATCTTCTTATATTTACCAGCCAATTCAGGCAGATCGTAAGCGATTGCTACATCCAGCTTGGTAATGGGGCAACCACGGAAGTACGTGCAGGTCTCCGAAAGTTTCTTGAACTCATAAAGCGGATTGAGGCGGAAGAAGTCGCGATAGACTTCAGGATCTGGCAAATCGTAACGTGAAATATTCGTCAGTGTTGAGAGGCCCTCATAGATGTGGTAGTTTTGTGGATGATTGATAATTTCATCGGCGATGCGTTTCTTATTGCCGAAGAGGGTCTTGTGGTTGTAGTAGGTATTGAGGTAGCAATCCACCATTTTGGCATGATTGCGGACGCGCACCTACGACATAAGCATAAAAGTTGTGTTTTAAGTAATAATTTTAAAAATTCGACTCTCCTTGAAATACTTACAGCGAAACGACGCGCACTGGCGATTTTATGTTCGATCCTCTTGTCGACAGCGTTGCGCAAATCGCGCAAGAAGGCGCGCTCTTGCGCCAACAGCAGACGTGCCGGTGCGCCCTCCTGATAGGGATGCGACCACAGCGATGATGTATACACCAAAGGTGGCTGGGCGGAGGACATCAGCGGCGAGATATTCCAAATAAGTGCACTCTGTACGCGCAAAAGCTCCTCTGGTTTAACGGTGTCAGCTTTGTTCAATATAATACGTGTTTGATATTCACGTCCCTTAAGTTGATCCAATATAGCCTCGGTCTCGGGGCCAACATCAAGTTTGGCCGGATCGTAGACGAGGAATATGATATCGGCACGATCGATAAACCACTGACAAGCATCGTTGAAGGGGAAAAGACGCGAGACCTGTTTGCGTACTTCCAAAATGCCGGGAATTTCAACGATGTTGACCTGAAATAAAAGGTTTGTTCTTTCAGTTAAACTCAAAGGCGAATTTTTGTTCTTTTGCTTAGCTCAGTAAAATTATACAAAGCTGCCTTGAAAAAAACTACACGGCTCGAGTTTGAGTGGCAATAGCCTTCTTTGAAAACACTTTCGGTCTTGGGTTCTTGATAAGCAATTTCTTGTGCTTGCGTGTCAAAGTATCACTTAGAGAATTAAGGTAATACATATACAAGTATTTAACGAAATCAGATTGATAACCCCGTTTTAAAAGATCTAATTTCTGAAGTATTGAACTGACTTTTGTTAGTGGAGCTCCTAAGGAGCTGCACCGCACAGAGGAGAGAGAGGAAAGTGAGCGGCACTGACGGCAGACAGGAAGTATGCGGCACGCCAAGCTGCTTTTAGGAGGGTATAATCTCTCCAGGATTAAAGAACTAATTAACCTCCCCCGTGAGAAATTCCGTCTCCTCGTTGCAATCTACACAGGGCACTGTAAGCTCAGGAAGCACCTGTCATGGTCTCCTGTGCTAACTGCCGGTTCTGCGACCTGGAACAAGAAACACCAGCACTCCTAATCCTAGATTGCACAGCAATCTGTGAAAAAGGGCTTAAGGCCCTGGATTCCGTTTATATCAGCAGGGAACACATCACCTCACTGGAGCCCGGCAAACTACTGGAACTGTTCAGGCTGCTGGGGCTCTGGGAGGTCATGTGATATAGGAGAGGGCACAATAGACCCTAAGTCGCGGTGCATTACCTCAATTAAAATTATTCTATTCTAGTGGAGATTGAAAAGTCCGAGCTTTTGGTCACTGTTGGTCGAGGAGTGAACTTTTCTTCTTACAAGAAATATTTTTGATAATTTTCGACTGCTGGGTTGGTCCCAGCTCAACTTGTTTGACTTTTCTTCGCCCCTGATGGCTCTCACAAGAAACACACCTGTGAGGTTTTTCGAATACTAGCCTGGTCCTAGCTCTTCAATTTAATTATTCTTAAAAACCCTTTTATTTTTCAGAATTTACTGCGAAATGACAATGCGCCCAAAGCTTAGGGAATTCAAAGATATCTAGGCATTTCAATGCTTGCAATACAGACGCCGAACATTTATTTGAAAGTGTACCTGCGCGATCGGCAACGGAAGATAAGTGCAGCGTGACTTTGTTGCCTTTGTTTACTTTCTCAAAATAGATCGCAAAATATGCTGAGAGCTCTTTAAATGCAATAAATACCCAATGCACTCAAATTCACAGGCCATTATAATTTCAAAGAGTTAATAGTGAGCTGACACTCAATTATTGAGTAAAAACTCAAAAGTTTTGAGTGACAATAAAATATATTCTGAGTGCTACGCTCTCAATTCACGATCAAATTTCTCTCCCCGCTTTAAACTCACTCATAATTGAGTAATTTTTGTGCAGTGAGTGAGTTACATGCGTTAAACGTTAACGGTGCCTACAACAGTGGGCGGCATTGCTCTGCCACCAAGTGTTATACACTTATACTCGTAGACACATTGCACATGATATGCAATTACATTAATTTGTTTATGTGTAGTATGTACTTTTCTCTCGAAAGATAATTCTAAAAATATTTGCTTTTCATAAACAAAAAAGCAAGAAAACGAAACAAAAACTACGAACGACCACTCAACAGCCACTATTACAACCTCAAAGAGTTTGTTTGTCTTTAGCTTTGTGTAATTTGTTGTTGTTCTTCTTCTTTCAGTTTAGTTGTAATTTTCTCCACACTTTTGTTGCCAATACACGGGCAGTTAAGACCATTTCGAGGTCACCATAAAGCATATTATTTATATTTAAATATTTTCTATGACATTGACGTCATCACATACAATGAGGAATGCTAAAGACGCCACTTGGGCGCATCATCATTACACGCACACACACACTCACCTTTTCCAACAATTTGTTTGGCATTTTCAGCCCACGTAGACGTTCCTCCAAGCCTTCACCGAATTTCTGCAAGCCAGAGAAGGTGTAGTCAGCGGCGAGCTGTGTGCCGTCCAGCACCTCAGTCTCATTGCCCCATGTCAGGATGTTGAAGTAGGCAGGTGAAGGTTCCGCGCCTGCAGTTCGAGAGTTGTTAGAGTTATTCTAATTATCTATATGTGCAGTTGTCATTACCTGATCGCAATGAGTGTGGTGTATATTCATTGCCAGTTAGGTAGTTTATGATAGTCGATTTGCCACCCGACCATGGCCCCATAAACAATACCAATGGCTTCGAAAAGATTTCCGGATCACCGAAATGGCGATTACTCAAGTCACGGTATTTGTAGAGCGTTTCCAAAGGCTTGATGGCGCTCTCGTAGATGCGCTTAATGTCGCGCAAAATGATCTCGGCCACATTGTCCACGGCCTTCTCGCGTGCGTTGAATTCAGTGTTCAGTTGCAGCAGCTCAGTAATGTGATCACGGCTGCGGAGCTGCGCAGGTATTTCGCCTTCCTAAGAAATATACATAAAAAAAAATAAATTGAAAAAGTTGGAAACATAGATCTTCTTTCACAATACAAACAAACAAATCTCCCGTCGCACTTACCCATAACAATTCGTCTTCTGGTTTGGTGTCATCTTCTGCTTTCGAATCGTCTTCCTTCTCCTCATGCTCCTCACCGTCGTCATCATCGTGCTCATTCGGTATACCATCGCCATCGCGGTCGGTGTCGTGTTCATTTGGTATGCCATCGCCATCGATGTCATCATCCTTATGATCGGGCACGCCGTCACCATCTTTGTCATCATCTTCGTGATCTGGTATACCATCACCGTCAATATCGCCTGGTTTTTCTTGGCTGGGTTCCTCTTGCTCTTCACCAGCTTCAACAGAGACTGGTTCAGCGCCAACATCACGTTTTTGTCTGGACGCCACCTCTTCTGCCTCGAGACTGTCCTCGTCATGTATATTAGGTACGCCATCACCATCAACATCACGATCGTGTACGTTTGGTATGCCATCACCGTCCATGTCGTCGTCTACCTCATTTGGCTTAAGGTCACCGTCAATGTCGCTGTCATCATCATTGGGAATACCATCACCATCAATATCCAAACTCTTGGGTTCCTCTTCATTGGGCATACCATCTCCGTCAACATCGTGGTCACGTTCATTCGGTATGCCGTCTCCATCGATATCGACGTCATCGTGATTGAGCACGCCATCGCCATCAATATCTTTATCCGCCTCGTTCGGTTCACCATCACCATCGATGTCATTATCTTGTTCATTAGCCACGCCATCACCATCAATATCATCGTCTTGTTCATTTTTAATGCCATCGCCATCAATGTCTTCATCACTCTCATTCGGCACGCCATCACCATCAATGTCAGCATCATCTTCATTCGATACACCATCACCATCGATGTCATCATCATCCTTATTTGGTATGCCATCACCGTCCAAATCGGCGTCCTCGTCATTCGGTATGCCATCACCGTCGATATCCTCGTCCTCATCATTTGGTATGCCATCACCATCGATGTCACTGTCCTTTTCATTTGGTATGCCATCGCCATCGATGTCATCGTCCTGATCGTTGGGTATGCCATCACCATCAATATCATTGTCTTGTTCATTTGGTATGCCATCGCCATCTATATCTTCATCTTGGCTATTTGGTATACCATCACCATCGATATCATCGTCTTGATCGTTGGGTATGCCGTCACCATCGATATCATCGTCCTGATCATTCGGTATGCCATCACCGTCAATGTCATCATCTTCTTCATTGGGTATGCCATCACCATCTAGATCATTATCGTTGGCATTGCTAACACCGTCGCCATCAATATCCTTATCGACAATATTCGGCACACCATCACCGTCAAGATCATGATCGATCACATTTGGTACGCCATCACCATCGATATCGCGATCGTCAACATTCAATACACCATCACCATCGATATCGGGATCGCGTTCATTTGGTATAACATCACCATCGATGTCATCGTCCTCTTCATTCAAAATACCATCACCGTCCATATCTTCATCTTGTTCATTTGGCTTATTATCACCATCAATATCGGTATCATCTTCATTGCGTATGCCATCACCATCCGTATCGATAGATTTCTCTTCTTCTTCCTCCACGGATTCGGCATCGGTTATTTCGACAGTCTCCTTTTCATCACCAACCGGTTGATCGGATTGCATTTCACCAGAGTCGATTGCTTTGTCGTCTAGCTGATCGGGTTCATTGTTCGTTGAGACTTCGGCGGATATAGTTTCGGCACTAGGGATATCACCTGCCTCTGGTGTGTTAAATAATATGAAGAAGAAGTGTTTATTAATAAATATTAATTAAAATTTTGTTCAAAGCAAACTTTTGTAGGATTCGTAACATGAACTGGTTTCTTTTAGGGAAAGTCTTGTGCGAACTCTAGGAATTTGGCAAAAATTGGTATCTTTGTCTAAGAAAATTTGTATATAAGCTGGAAATACCGAGACTTCCTCCTATTTATCTAATTGAAATTGTATTCTCTATAATATCGAATCAAATTTCGCCCAAAACCTATAAGCAGGGTATTATTTGAGCGAGGTGTTTTTGATAAATGCCACGAAATTCTTAGAGTCGTTTCGTAGTGCCTTACAAAATGAGGGAAAATTCTGCATAATGTGCAAAAGTATTGTTTTCCAGTACTTTAGTGAACTGGGGGAAAGTAGAGAATAGTTGTAGAAAAGAAGATTTAAAGTGACGGTAATCAAACTTGTTTCTGAAAGGACCTTAACCATGCTATAACCATTTTTATGCTATAAGCTTAAGTGTGGAGGATGCAGCCATATATAGAAGTTTAAGCAAGTGAGAAAAGTTCTCCGAGCATTATTCACTTGGGAGTGGCCAAAACCAATTTGTTTATATGTATATGGCGCAAGCATTTCACGACTTCCGGTCGCCAAAAAATATTTGTTTCAAGCCGAGCTAAAATGGCAAAGCGTAACTTTTCTCCTCAGGGTTCTGCGCTAGGTTTGGAACACGCCACGTAAAAAATGATTCCCAATGAAAAGAAGAAAACAGCCTCGCATGAGAGACCCCCTGTTTGATGATGACCGCTGCAAACGAACAAAGGATTACGATTTAAGGGAATGTACCTGGAATGTCCGGTCTCTTAATTGGGCAGGTGGGATAACCACGTAAATGGTGTCTACGCCAATAAATAATGATTTGTGTTAAGGTATATTTTCGATCTCATCATGCAAATGGTGGGAATTCATGCACTGTACTGTTAAGAAAGATTTTTGGTGTTTATTATAAGGTTGTGTTGAAGGTCAATCAATTTATCATACAGAACATACAAATATTAAAATAGTTGGAGAATGAGAGAGCGTTCTTTGGAGGGCCAGTACTTTCACGTTTGCTAAGTTGAGATCATTCTCGTTTGATTCTAACTATCAATGTATTCAAAGCCTAGACATCTACGAGTATATGTCTATATGCTAGAGCTGCTAAATCAAGTCAACATAATCATGCATTTTCGGGATCTAAATTAAGCAGAAGATTGACTAGTACTTAAGATGTTACTCTTAGCACCGTTATTTCAACAGCATTTTCGAAGAACAATGAGGAGCTATCAGCTTTGAATTTTATTCGAAACATTCAAGAAAGCTTTACAATCTGGTTTGAACATTTCTTACAAAATTAAGAAGTTGAGTTGAATAAGCTACTCCTAAGTTTTTCTTTTAAGAAGGTGCATTATTTTCTTTCTTAGAAGGAAGTAGGCAAATCTAAAGAGCATATAACTATCTTTTAGAGCTACATGGGTTCAATTATCAGTCGAAACAGTGTTGGGCTCTGATTTTGGAAGGAATATATCATATGAGGGAGCCCATTTAGATGAAAATTTTTATAATAGTGTACAGCTGTTGGCATGTGCCGATGATATTAATATTATTGGTCTCAACAACCGTGTTGTTAGTTCGGCTTTCTCCAGACTGAACAAAAAAGTGAAAAAAATAGGACTGGTAGTGAATGAGGGCAACACGAAATATCTCCTGTCATCAAAAAAAAAGAGTTGTCGCACACTCGACTTGGCACCCACGCCATTGTCGACATTTATAACTTCGACGCCGGGGATAATTTCGTCTATATTGAAATTCAATGAAGGATAGAACAGATGTTACTACGGACTGAGTAGGCAATTGAGAAGTAAAGTCCTCTCTCGACGAACAAACACTAAATTATATAAGTCATGTTATATCGTGCAGAGACACGGACGATCACAACGTCTGATGAGTCGACATTAGGAAAATTCGAGAGAAAGCTTCTGCGGTAGATTTATGGTTCCTTGCGCATTGGTATTCGCCGTTACCGCAGTCAGTGGAACGATGAGCTGTACGAGATATATAGTAGGACCACATTGACGTAGTTTAGCGAATCAAGAAACAGCGGCTATGCTGGCTGGGCCATGTCGTCCGAATGGGTGAAAACACTGCATCTCTGAAAGTACTCGATGCAGTACCCGAAAGGGAAAGCAGAGGAGGAGGAAGACCTCCACTTAGTTGGGAAGACCAGGTGGAGAAAGACCTATCTGCACTTGAAACCTGCAAGTGGCGCCAAACAGCGGAAGGGAAGAACGACTAGTGCGCTCTTGTAAACTCGGCTCTAACCGCGTAAGCGTTGCCTACGACAATAAAGCAGAAGAAGAGGTGAAGATTCTTAAAGTATTGTTGCATGTACATAAATTATGGGACAAAGAAATTCTTGCAGTGCCAACCGGATACGAGAATATATGAAATTAAGAGATTTGGTGCCTTGTTTTAACACGCCTCTTGCGCGTGACAAGTTAACACAGAAACCGGAGACTGTCCATTGAAGTGAAATGTGAACGGATTTTCATAAATAATTTACGCACACATACATATGTAAGTACTTATGTATACCGTTAAGTACACTTCCACTTTCGCTTTGGCCGACATTTCATTCAATTGTCTTAAATTATTAGCCAATACATGCATATGGACGTGTTTGACAAGTTTTATGGCCGCCAAATGGCTTTTGGAAAATCTTAAAAATCAGTCATACACACACAGACACACGTGCGCACACATGCTAATGCAGGTACATATAGTAGTGTAGGAAAATTACGGTAATTTGTGAAATGTTAAATTATACTTTTATGTATTTTTAAATGTATTACTTGCGCTGCTTAAGTGTACTTTTGGTGCTGTGCCAAGGAAATAATATGGCGTACCCAACAACAACAAATGTAGAAAGTGTTTGAAAATGGAGAAATCGAATTTTTTTTCGGCATGTAAAAGCTTGCATGGAGGACAAATGAGCAATTCGCGTGCACAAATTTGTGGTTTACTAGAGGAACACTTATCAGCTGGGAGAACGGTGCGTCTATTTACATATGTACAAATACACACGCAAGCGTGTGTGTGTAACGGTCGGAAACTATTGACAGTTCGCCACTCAAGGCTTCACACCTTGCGACATGTGTGCCAATGGTGCTTGTCAACGGCCATATTGCCGCTCATTCATGATTACTTGCATTGAATACCCACACACACACAAAATGCATTCAGATACTCACCTATCCCATCGCTGGGTTCACCTGTTTTCAGTTCGTTTATCGCCTTTTCAATATAGGGACGGCATTGAGCTTCGCTCGGTCCAACATTGGAGTCGTCGCCACTGACGAAGGCACCTGGCGGATAAAGAGAAAAATTTTAGTCAAATTCACCAAACACTTTTGGCTGTAATAAATGCTTTTTTCGAGCATTTTTTCGCGCAGCTTTTGGCGCAATTAATTAATTTGCGCTAACGAATGTGTTTTACCGTTGTTTTAGTTAGCATTTATGCTTGATTATCATTGTTGTTGCATTGTATTCGAATTTTACACACATAATTACAAAGCGGTACATGAAATATTTACGCTGACAGCGGCGCTGCTCGGCGCTGTGCGGCGTTTTTGTTATGCAAACTTGACATGATCTTATTTTATTAGCGATTAATAATAAGAATTTTATTTTTAAATATACACACACACACACTATGCATGTATGTGTGTATTTTTCGAAATTTCTGCGGTAGCTTCGCTGTGCCTTCAGCGTTGGTGTTGGCTTTTTGCCCATTTTCTTCACGCTTTGCACGCCTTCTTACTTGCCCAACGCATACGCAACACCACAGACACACCACACACACTCTCACAAACATACACGCACTCATATTGTATGTATGTATATATTTGTAACTACTTTTTTAATTAAACACAGTTCGCTTCAATTACTTTTTAGCTTTCACAAATTTTTTTTTTTCAACTTTCGTCATGCTTCTGCCAGCTTTGGTTCATCAATCACAGCGCGCTGTCGTCAATTTTGCATCTTCACACAAACCCATTCACATGCACATACAACTTCCAGCGTCGTTTTCACGGTCGCCGTTGGCTAAACACATGCTTGTTGCTACATTTCTAGCAAATTATCGGCTAAATTAATTGATTATTGTCGCTTTATGAGCTTTTGCGTTCGCAGCTTTCATTTGCCATTCAAAAGCACACATTTTCACTACACATAAATATACATATGTATATATGTGTGTGAGTGTCTCTATTCTATACTTGTCAGTTTACTTATCACCCGGTCAAGGTTTCCATATGCCGTGTGTGGGCGTTTCGTACACAAGGCGAAACTCACAGGCCCCCCACCGCCGCGCGGCTCAGTGGGTGAAGCTTGTTGATTTTTTTGTTTTCGAAATTTGAAAAGTACTGACAAATGTGAGAAAAGCTGTGCATATGACGTTTTAATGAGTGTTCAAGTTTGTGGCTGTGTGTGTGTTGCGCATGAAAAATGAATTTTATGTTTGTGTGATTTAAAAAAATCTTTATTTAAATAAATATTGAACAAAATTTAAACAGAAAAATTCTGAAGCTATTAACTAATCTCACAAAAGACTAATAGTTATAGTATACAAATAGTTGTATATATTTTTTTTATTATTTTACAGGCACTCTCCACTTGGAAAAATTAAAAAAAAAGTAAATAAAAATTAATTTATTAGAGAATGAGTTGAAGGCTCTTGATTTCTGTTGTAAATTTGTTTTGCTGAGTAAGTATTTGTTTTCTATGTATATTAAAAAAATCATCCGTTAAGTCGGTGGCATTTTGAATTGAAATTTGCTCAACGAAATTTCAAAATTGTCCAATAAATTTCGTTTTCAAGTTTTGCCTTTATAAACAAGTTTACTCAAAGTCTCCACAATGGAATTTTATCATTGCACGATCTAAAAAAATGTAGACAATATCGTAAGGCCCTACTTAATTTTTATTTGACTTCGTCGGTGTATAACTATCAGTCCACTGTATCCAATCTATATATCTATGCTGAACATATATCTATGGCCTTTGAAAAAATTATGCAGTTTGTTTTCATAATGGACTCTGAGCGATGTGAGCTCTTAGTTAGTTCTTCTTTCTCCAGGTTGCATCTTGGAACCACCAGCAACGGTGTCAGCCTTGAAACTCAACACAGAATAACTCTTGCCAACAGGTGTTACTTCGTACTGAGTAGGCAATTCAGAAGTAAAGTACTCTCTCGATGAAGAGAGACCACACTCTACAAGTCACTCGTTATCCACGCCTGCTATGTGGTTCAGAGGCATGGACGATGACAACATCTGATGAGTCGACGTTGCCAACGGAATACAATAATGTGAAAGTAATATTTAAAGAATTATACAAAAATAAAAAATTTTTCTTCTCGCAAAAATATCTTTATATCGAAAAACTTAATTGATCGTGTGTCAAGCATTTGCCATCAATAAATCCCAAATACATTCATGTCTTTTCATAAACACAAGCACTGGTACGATTATGCGATGCATATGCTTGGACGAGATATATAAGTTGCTCATACGCCAAGGTGAACGTTATAACTTCTGTAATGGTACTGACAATATTTTTGTCTATGACATTTCTTTACTGCTTAATGTTTTTCTTATCAAGAACGAGTTTTAAATAAAAAATGATTATATGTATGTGACCTGGTCTACAAAAAGGGGGTTTAGGTGTCAAAAAATCAATGTTTTTTTTTTTTAATTTTTTTTTTTTTTTTTTATTATTATGTTTTTTTGACACCTAAGCCCCCTTTTCGTAGACCAGGTCACATATATTGCTTTAGTTGACGATTGAAATGATCTGCTAAAGTAAATATGAAATATTAGCAATATTAATTGCTAAATATCAGTGGTGTCATAAATATGACTAGTCGAATTTTCAATGACGTCAATTTTGGTTTGTTGAATAGACTCTAAATCTTAAATAATTCCTGTTCAAAACTTATAGTCATGGAGATCGCTCTGGTCAAAATGAAGCGTTACTTCAGCCACTATAAGGCATTGCCTATAGAAAGGGAAAACTCTTGCTTGCTTTTTACATATTAGAAGAAATATATCCATATATATGTATTTTAAAAGGGAACTTCTCATAAAATTTTTGCGATTTTAATTTTTTTTTAGTAAGCCGTAAGCCCTGGCAGCTAGTGATCTTTACTTTGTAAGATAATAATTGTATTATTTTTTTCCCACTTAATAAATAAACAACATATAAAAAATTTTTTTAAATTAAAGGGAAAAACTATCCAGAAAAAAATTTATCGTTTTCAATGAAATAATGATTAATATTGCTTGATATATATAATAACTTCCTTAATTCTGCTGAATGATATTGAAACAGATTGAAAATAAAAAAAAAAAAAAACATGAATTATATACATACATACATATATAGAATATCTGTACTATTTATATATGTATTGATGAGCATCCGAGGGTAAAAAGCATCAATTTTTCGACCAAAGTATCCAATCAATATGAAAAAAGGGGTTTATGAACGGTCCCATCCCCAGGTAAGCAGCAATGTGTTCAGAGCGTAGCTCTTGTTCTAAAAATATACTTTACAGTGCCATTCAGTAACATAAGAAATAGAATGAAAAAATGTTAACTTCAGTTGAGACCCTTCTAATACCCTTCACAGGTGAATTTCTCATAGAAGAAAATTTTTATTTTTATTTTGATCGGCCAGTTTGTATGGCAACCATAGTGGTCCGATATGAACAATAATTTTTTGATATTAAAGCTTTCGCTTGGGCTATAATCTTTGCCGAATTTCGGTAAGATATCTTGTCAACAATGAAATTTTCCATACAAGGAGTTGGTTTCGATCGTTCTGTTTGTATGGCAGCTATGTGTAATGGTTTCGACAAATTGGCAGCTTTTTGGGGAAAAAAAGACGTGAGCAAAATTTGAGATCGAAATCTTAAAAACTGGGGGACGTACAATCTAAGGTATGCTATTGCCAGCCGAGGATCGAAATAATTCTTCCACAACGGACAGAAAGACATGGCTAAATCGACTCAGCTCGTCGTTGACTGAAAGGGAGGTTATCAGACGTTTTTCACATGACAAAAATGCAATCGAGCCTTAGTTTGAATTTGTGCTGAAGCTCGATTCTGATTGAAGGATGCAACACTAATCATTGTGCCCGAAAAGAAGTAGTTAAAAATAAATGTATGGATTTTACTTAAAAAATCGGCTTAAATTTGCCTTAAAATCATCATATGTGAATCAGAAAAAATAAAGGTTTTTAAGAAGCCTAGTTTTGTTTAACATTCTAATTTGCTAGCATTGTACTGTTGACAAGCTAAGGCAGCATATTTTTTTCATGAGAATCAAAAAAAAAAAAAAAGAAAATAAAATTGAAAATAAATTTACTTCATAAAAAAAACCTATTGCTTTGGCAAGTTGCCTCGGAGTCGTTGGCGAGCGCATTCGCCTTGTTTCAAACAGAAAGAAAGCATTATATATTTTTTGTTTTTAAAATCCTCACCAACAGAATTTCACTAGCATACCGCTGCTTTTTATGATTTCAATGATTTGTTTAGCTTTTGCTTCACTGCTAAAATTAAATGGTTACAAATAGCGGCTGGTAAAGGCGGTGCGCGGTGTTTGCTGGAGGCGTTCATCAGCAGCACCTACTGCCCAGCCACCGAGCGGCAAATAAAGCAGTGGGGGCAGCGGCGTGCTGTTGCCAACACACCGGTCAGCCGTTGCCACCACACGCTGTGTCGTCCAATGTCGCCTTCAGCGATTTTTCTTTGCTTTCCCTGCTCGTTTTTTGAGCGAATGTTTCTCAACCAACGCGAAAATATTTGAATTTTTAGATTTTTGTTTTTTTTTATTAAAATTTTTTTTTTTGGCTTAAATTCTTTGGCAAAACATACACTCGTCGCCACGAATGCGAGTAACTCAACAGCACGACAGATAGCAGCCTTATCTGTGGTCCGTACATCAGTTGCACTCGAGCGCGCGAACAGTTACACTCAGTGGCCACGAGCACCAAACGGCCAGCAAAGAACGAACGCGATCCGCAACACGAAAGCCACGAAATAGCGAAAATATTTTTAAAATATTATTTTTCAACAAAATTTTCAAAAACGAAAGCAACAACAACTAAAAGTGCCAAAAACAAAAAAATTGCATAATAAATCGCTACGACTACTTTCACTCGGTGTTGTTGTTGTTGTTGCTCGTCTATATATTATTATGATTGCTGCTGTAGCATCATCTAGCTTTGAGCATATTTTTTAGCTTTTAGCTGTTGTTTCCTTTTGTGTTTGTTGTTGCTTGGCCGCTGCTGTCGCCTTTGCCACATACACACTTACAGCAATGCACGTACATTCACACGAAATTTTGCGTATGTGTAAGAGGGCGCGCGGTGACACTGCTGCGCGTATACAGCCCACCCGAATTGTTGTTGTTGTTATTTTTGTTGTTGCTATTATGGCTTTTAGCTAGGGTGCTGCGTGCGACAGCGACAAAATCTTGTGTGTTGGCCTTTGCCTACAAAAAATATTATATAATCTTTCAGCGATATTTCATATGATTTGCACTACACTGGCGAGAAAAAGTTTTTATTCTCACTTGTTTCGATTTTTTTTGGTTGCTTTTTCAATTTGAATAACACAGTTATGTCCTCACTGCTTGATAATAATGTCTTTCGGCGTAATTTCAGTGTGTTTTTCACAATGTCCTTAATGTCCTTGAACTTTATGCAACAACAATTATAACCACAGCTAAGCTTTTGATATATTTTTACATTTTTTTTTTTGATTTTTTCAAATTTAAAAAAAAAAACAATTTTTTTTTTTTTTTTTTGCATTTTTTTGGATTTTTCATATGTATATCTGCCTCAGTGGCGTTTCACCTACCATTAAATGAGACGGCCGACAGGATTAGTCCGCACAGGACCAAAAAAGTAAACCGCCCCATGATTTGTCGTGAATTCCTTGTTTTGGTTCAATACTCCTCTCCAATCTTTGTGTGTTTCGTTAGTACTTAAGTCACTTCATAAATTTAGATTTTTTTCTAAATCAATATGTTAGGTTGCAAAAATGATTATCTGCTGCGCCCTCGTATTCTGCATTAATATAAAACTTTAATTTATATTTCGTCGTGAAATGCACTGCAACAAAATATATAAAAAAAAATAAAAATATTTATAATAAAATTTTGCTCGCCAGAAAACGCGTTTTTGAATGCTGCGTATAGATAATTTCGAACCAAATCAAAAAACAAAAAAAATAAAAAAAAAAAAAAAAAATTAAAAGAAAGAAAATAAAAATTAAAATAATTATGCAGTTGAGCACACAAAGCACTAGATGATTTCGAAATCATGCATCCGCGCGTAGGCTGCCGTTTCACGTCGTTCGTTCGGTTTCGTTTAAAAAATTCGTTTCGTAAAAAATATTTCTTCGCACGACTAACACAAGATCTTCTTTTCAGTTATATATTTATTTCTTTTTCATTAATTTTATAATTATTTATGAATAAATTTTATTCGTTTAGCAGGACATCCGTGGCTTGGGTAATCCTTTGTGTCCCTGCCAGCGAATGTCAGCTAATAAATATATTTGATTTGCTTGTGCTAAAGTTTTGTGATTTATATATATATTGATATATATATATATATTGCTTCGCGTTTCGCCAAGTGACTGCGTTTCTGCAATCTGCTGTGTAACCGTTTTGCATTTGCACCAAAAATATTTCAAAAAATATATAAGTTTGAAATCTGTTGCACCAAAAAAAATTCTTAATTCTGAAAAAATATATATTTTTAATACGAGTACGTGTATACGAGTCGGTCGATCTCTCCCGGTCCAAAACCAATTCGTAACATAGCAAGGAGATCTCACAATTTTACCTTGTGACCGCGAAAATTTTTGATATTTTCATATTGAAAGTCCACATAATATTTCACTGACAAAATTTTAGTGATTTTTGAGTGAAACTCATTTGTGAGTGCTTTTAGCTTATGGCTGAGCATTGCCAACGTGATGGTTTTTCTTTTAAGAAAGCGCTCAATCGAAGGGAAACTCATCTATTGCAGCTTAATATGTTTGATGAAGAGAGCACAGTGCAGCTGTAATGAAGTGAGTGAGCGTGAGATGTCACTATATAGGTCGGATAGTACGTAGAGTATACACTTGTGCCTAACGAAATTGAAATGATATTGGATCTGTTTGAAACAATCTTACGCACTTATTGGGGTCCTTTTTGTATTTTCTGAGATTTTTTGGTTGAAAATTAGGGTTTTTTAAGTCAAAATAAGAAATAAAAATTTCCCACGCTCCTATATCTGCGCTTGCGGACCTCTGTTCGTCCGTAAATTATTTTCGACTATCAGGATATCATGAAATGTATTATTACTGCCGATGAGTCTTGGATTCTCTTTAATTTTTGTGATTTTATCTTACGTTTCCAATGGTCAAAATGGTTCAAATGGTCTTGCTATGATTTTTTTTTTTGTTTTCAAACTGATCTACCAGTTTTAATCATTTTTGATTTATGGTTTATAAATTTTTAATTTTGATTTTGAAAATTTAGTTTATTTGACTACCCTGAACTCTCATTGTGCCTTCGACGGTTTAGGAATCGATTATGTTTCCTAATCGAACTTTAGTTGTGTCAGCGATAGAGAACCAAAATTATTAGAATCTACAATGCTCGAGAGCTCGTAATTATAAAATTATGTATTAAGATTTATTATATTTTTGTTTAATTTGTGACTTCTAATTCTTTAGTAAAAAGTTAATTCTTTTTCTTCTTCTTTTCGGATTGGGCACAAAGACAGATGTCGAAAACCGTTGATCTTTTAGTTTATGTTTTAAAAAGTAGTAATTCTTGCCTAGTCAGGACTTTATGGTGGATGTCTAAGAAAACCGATGTTTTGAGTGCTCAAAAATTCAGTTTTTTCAGTCGATATGTGAGAGCTCGCATTCTCGTGGTGAAGAGTGATCCATCCGCGGCGATTGATTTACCTAATGTTTTGCAAGACAACCGGCAAACTAATGGTCGTTTACCAGTCAGAATTTTGTGAAATCCAATATGAAAAATTTCTTTACAGTCATATGTTCAGGCAATATTGAATACATTCTGGTTCCAGTAACACCTATAGTTGACTCAATCTTACGGGAGGTCACATGCGCATCAATATTTTTTTGGAAAAGAAACTGATTTTGGACAATCTTAACAAAATTTACCTTTGAGTAATCTATGTCCCCGCTTGAATTTGTCTATAAAACTTATCCTTGATAAAGTTTCATCGCTAAAAATAGAATTACGTTCATCGATGCACTGTCGTTGGGTTAATCTATTTCGAAAGTTGTAAAAATCATCGGGTCAAAATGTACGCGATTTTATTCCATTTTTTTTGGGTTTTAATATTTTACGTTACGTTACGTTCTTATGTCAAAACGTTCTGAGTATGTTTTAAAATCAAAATTGTCAAACTTTACGATCAAGTTGTCAATTGACAGATTGCAAAACTAGGGTTGCCAAATCCCGAAATATAAAAGGCAACCATGTACTACTGCGGGCAAAAAATAGTAAGATTTTTAAATTTAAATTTCGCCCGAAGACCCATTCCCCGAAATATTTTTCTTCTAGGCTGTTATGACTGTCAGTGACATCTACATGAAAGGTGATATCGAAATAATCGTTAGTGTTTTGTATACGCTTAGCTTTCTGCAGTACACAAAGCGCATTTGGCGATTTTCCGATGAGTGAAATTATTCAAAGAAGAAGTTTCATTCAATTCTGTATGTGGAATCAAATTTCTGGTGTCGAAATGTTCAAAATGTTAGAAAAGACCTTCGGTTATAATTATTTGTCGCCCGCAAGTATTTCAAATTGGTAGAAATTATTCAAAGAGATCATCAACACTAACTGATGTTCAACACGTCAATAAAGTAAACGAATTGGTGCTTGAGAATCGATGATTCACAGTCAATGATTTTATTGACATCGTAGGCATATCGGAAGAATCAGTCAAAAGCATTTTGAAGCATCGTTCGGCCTGAGAAAAGGAAAGCACGATTGGTTCCAAAATCACTTAATTTAAAAAAAAAAAAAAAACAGCGTCGCCTTAAGTTCTGTGAAACAATGCTTTTCGACTACCAGGATGTCAAGAAACGTATTATTACTGACGATGAGTCTTGGATATAGTCTTACGATCCGGAAACAAATGATCAATCGGGGGAAAAAAAAACGTCAAAGCAAGGTAAGAAATATATAAAGAACATTTTTGAACATTCATTATAAACTTTTTATGATTTTTTTTGTCTATAATAGTTGAGATTTATTATTAAGGGGGTATTCTACTCTAGAAATTTGAAAAAAATCGAAAATATGTATTTTTCATAATTCCTTAAAAGGATTTTTCAAAACTCAAATTATTTTCAAAGTTATTGCCATTTTAGTGACGTGGCAACTAGATCGGCTGAGCAAATATCGTATAACATAAAACTTTAAACGCGTTTTTCTCGATACTAATGTTTTCCACACGGTACCGGCTTTATCTCAAGTTCTATACAACCGATTTACTTGAAATTTTGTGTGAACATTCTTTATATAATCCTTTATCGTTCCTACCAGCATCGTGTCAAAATTTTTGTTTTTAATATTTAAAAAAATTCAGGAATTTCAAAAAAAGCGTAAAAAATGATTTTTATTTTCAGGTAGTCGCCATTTTTCAAAAAACAGCATTCTTACTGATTAAGAATTTCTTTTAATTTTTTTTTCAGACCACTAGGAGAGTCAGGATCAATATCACCAGGATGCGCCATTTTTTTTACACCTATCTCTCGCCCCCCTCTAATTATTTGAATTTTTAATATTTTTTTGTAAAATTTTTTTTCTGTATTCTTAAGGTATCACTAAAAACACCAAATTAAATGTAAATATATTTTTTGGCTTTTTGTTAAATAAAATTAAAAAAAACTGCCCAAAATTTGATATCTAGACTAGAATACCCCCTTAATCAATTTAATCTAGTCATTTTATACATATGAATAATCATAAAACTCCAAACTTTTTCTAGTTCAATTTCACACTTCCCAGTTATGATTTCAAATTGGTCATGACTTCCAATATATGTTTTATTGGTTATGTCTGCTAAACCTAATAATCCTGCTTTAGTATTAAATCTTAAAATTTCTTCCCACTCTCCGCTCAACAAGTGCAGAGAATAACTGTGCACTGTCTTCAACCACTAATTTTGGTTTTTAAAATTAGAAAATTTCCCACAATCACTCATAAATGTCGTTGAAAAGCGCTCATTTCGCGGCCAGCATGCGCTCAATCGCTTTGAAAAATTTGACGTGCGGCTGTGAAATGAGTGCAACTCAATGGCAGAAATATGCATAAGTGACAAATACGAGTAACACACGATCAACTGGCGTAAAAGAAAGAATATTTCTGCTTGCTTAAGATCTTAAGATGCCAAAAGCGAAGAAGAAGAAGCGACAGCAGCAAAATTACTCGGAAAATATTTGAAGAGAAAGTGTGCAAACATTTGGATGCTGGCTAAAGCAAATCATAAATTAAATTATTTAAATACACAAAGCTATATGCAGTTATTTGTGTATGAGTTCGGCGTGTAAGTGTTGCCAAGCGATATGTTGTATGCCACATTTTATTAAATTTCATGTCGCACATACGTCAATTGCGGTTACAGCATAATTTTGGTTCAATTTCTGCTTATGATTGTGGTATGTGTTGGCTGAGTGCTACTGAGGGTCTGCAGAAATGTGGACTTTTCAGTGCTAAAAGTTGAGACGAAGCAATGGAGCAGAGATGTAATCTTTTGGGGCTTCAAACTGATGTCATATTATACTAAAAATAATAATAATAATATTAATCGAAACTTTCTAAAAATACCGTAAGCTTTTGATTCCTAATCCCCCGCCTCTCATTTTGTTCCGGTCTACTGCCAAACGCAATTTTTTACGAAAAAAAATAGTTTAATCCCTTTAGGCTGCTTACACATTTTTATCTATAGCGGCATATTTCTTTTTGTTTTGTTCTTTATTTTTAATAATTTCTCTATTGTAGATTATGTTCTAGTTATTTGACATTGGTAAGTGTTTGAAGCACAAATCATAAGCATAAATTTAGCTAATAATTTGCAGCACCTAGACGTTGTGGCTTTGCCGCTGCTGTGCGAAACGCATGAATGAAAATCTAGTGAGAAGTGTGTAGGTTGTGGAGAATTTCGTCGCAGTTCACCTTCTGCATTGACTCACAGAAAAATGAGTAGGTTGCCTTACTAACGGGTGATTTTTTTGAGGTTAGGATTTTCATGCATTAGTATTTGACAGATTACGTGGGATTTCAGACATGGTGTCAAAGAGAAAGATGCTCAGTATGCTTTGACATTTCATCATGAATAGACTTACTAACGAGCAACGCTTGCAAATCATTGAATTTTATTACCAAAATCAGTGTTCGGTTCGAAATGTGTTTCGCGCTTTACGTCCGATTTATGGTCTACATAATCGACCAAGTGAGCAAACAATTAATGCGATTGTGACCAAGTTTCGCACTCAGTTTACTTTATTGGACATTAAACCAACCACACGAATGCGTACAGTGCGTACAGAAGAGAATATTGCGTCTGTTTCTGAGAGTGTGGCTGAAGACCGTGAAATGTCGATTCGTCGCCGTTCGCAGCAATTGGGTTTGTGTTATTCGACCACATGGAAGATTTTACGCAAAGATCTTGGTGTAAAACCGTATAAAATACAGCTCGTGCAAGAACTGAAGCCGAACGATCTGCCACAACGTCGAATTTTCAGTGAATGGGCCCTAGAAAAGTTGGCAGAAAATCCGCTTTTTTATCGACAAATTTTGTTCAGCGATGAGGCTCATTTCTGGTTGAATGGCTACGTAAATAAGCAAAATTGCCGCATTTGGGGTGAAGAGCAACCAGAAGCCGTTCAAGAACTGCCCATGCATCCCGAAAAATGCACTGTTTGGTGTGGTTTGTACGCTGGTGGAATCATTGGACCGTATTTTTTCAAAGATGCTGTTGGACGCAACGTTACGGTGAATGGCGATCGCTATCGTTCGATGCTAACAAACTTTTTTTTGCCAAAAAAGGAAGAACTGAACTTGGTTGACATGTGGTTTCAACAAGATGGCCACACAGCTCGCGATTCTATTGCCATTTTGAGGGAAAACTTCGGACAACAATTCATCTCAAGAAATGGACCCGTAAGTTGGCCACCAAGATCATGCGATTTAACGCCTTTAGACTATTTTTTGTGGGGCTACGTCAAGTCTAAAGTCTACAGAAATAAGCCAGCAACTATTCCAGCTTTGGAAGACAACATTTCCGAAGAAATTCGGGCTATTCCGGCCGAAATGCTCGAAAAAGTTGCCCAAAATTGGACTTTCCGAATGGACCACCTAAGACGCAGCCGCGGTCAACATTTAAATGAAATTATCTTCAAAAAGTAAATGTCATGAACCAATCTAACGTTTCAAATAAAGAACCGATGAGATTTTGCAAATTTTATGCGTTTTTTTTTTTAAAAAAGTTATCAAGCTCTTAAAAAATCACCCTTTATATAGAAATTGTAGAAGAAAATGTTTTGAAAAGATGACCCTCACAGTACAAAAGCAAACTTTTTTGATTTCTTTTTTTTTAAGTTTTCTTTTAATAATTGTGTCAATAAAATAAAATTATCGCTAAATTATACACTCGTTCGACTTATAAAAATATAATTTTCGCATTCTTATATACTACATTTAATTAACTTAGTACACAAATACTTTCTTTCCACTTATTTTTAATAAAAAAAATATTTTTATTATAATTAAAAAATTACTTCGTCTCATTGCTCAGCGCCTTCTTCTTTGTTTTGGTGCAGTAATAGCGATCGCTATTCTCAATCCAATCACAAACATTCAAAATTGTATGAAAAGCGGTGCCCTCCTTGCATTCGAATTCAACTGGTTCGCCGTGCACGCAGCGATAGTACTGTGGAAAGAATTTAAATAGCGCGGAATTAGTAAGAAAAGTTAAAAACTAGAAAAAGGTCAATTTATGTTGCACAGTAACATGAAAGTTTATAAAATGATTTTTATCTTGACTTTGATCACACAGTTTGTATGGCAGCTATATACTATAGTGGTTCGATCCGACCAATGTCTTCGACAATTTTAGAGTTGCTGTGGATAATAATATGTGCCGAATCTTGTGTATGTAACTTATAAAAAAAAAAATCCGAACAAGAACTTCATTTGGGCCGGCCACTTTTCCTGACAGCTATATGGTACAGCGCACGGATCTAAACAATGTATAGAGAGATTGTAGCGCTGTCTAGAGCAATAATCCATGTAAAATTTCGTTAAACTGTCTTAACAAATAAAAAAGTTTACTATACAAGAACTTGATTTTGATCACTTAAATATCAGTATTTCCGACAAATGGGCAGCTTCTTGGGGAAAAAAGGAGATGTGCAAAATTTCAGTTCGATATCTAAAAACTGTGAGACTAGTTCACATATATACAGACGAACACCAGTACACCGACTCAGCTTGTCACGCTGTTCATCTACACATATATAGTATATACTTACATAGGGTCTGACAAATTTCGTAGCAAACCAAACATACCCAGTTCATTGTGTAAAAATAATTGCTTCTGAAATCTCACCTTTTGACAATCTGCATGCGGTATAAAGTCCTTATTCGTACAATCAATATCGGGCATTACGTGACCGCCGCTGGGTTCAACAATCTCCGGTTTTGGTTCTAAAACTTCCAATCCACCAGTTTCCTCGCTGCTTGATGATGTCGGTGTTTCTGTTGTGGTTGTTGTCGAGGAGGTGGTGGGTCTTGGCTTGGGTCTCGGTTTGGGTTTCTTGGAGCCTTTGGATGGTTTCTGAATAAAGACATAGAAGGATATATATATGTTAGTACATAGAATAAATAAATTAGTATTAGCAATTTGTAGCATTTTTTGGCTGAATTGAATTCTTCAAAATAAAAGTAAATGGAATTTTTAAAACATAACCAGATATACTACATAAGAAAGGATAATATTTGAGTTATAAGATGGGATTGCACTAAATTGTTGAAAATCTTATAATTTCCAAAAAATAGTTGAATATACTATCAACTATGTCAAAATGAAAGAAAAAATGACTATAATTTATAATTAAGAAATTTTTAATTAAATTCCCCTTGTCTTACCAATTTATTTTCACTATTTTTGTTTGACTAGACATGTGAATACATTTATTGACTACATCAAAATGGACGCTCTTAGCTGAGCTTTACCTTTCAAGCCTCTCGGGCGGTATAGCGATAATATTAATCAGTGATCCGAGGTTTGCTAGCGTATAGTTTACTCTTCAAATCAAACTTCAAAGGAGTGAGGTATAATGTTGAAGATCTGGTTTGCCAATTATTAGCACTGCGTCCAAAGCACCAATTAAAGCTAAACCTGAGCGGTTTTCTTCGCTGTGTGAGCTCTAGTTGACATGAGTAACTGTCAAGACATTGTTTCCGGGAAGACATAATGTGTCAATATTTATCGACTCTCTCATTTTGTTTAAAAAAAAATCACCTAAGGGTGGTTTTGGCCGATCCAAACAGCTATTTTTCGGTTAGTCTTGTCAAGCTGTCATATTCATTTTGTTCAGTATTGTTTGGCATTCCATTTTGGAAAAAATTACGCCTGCACAACGTATACAAATCGTTCAACTTTATTACGAAAATTCACATTCTCTAAAGAATTTGTTTCACACGTTCGCTTAACTTATGGTCAACATAATCGGGCTACTAAGCGTACTATTCCCAACGCCATCACCCATCTTGAGACCCAGCATTCATTACTGAATAGTATTCGACCGTACATACCACGTCTACCACGCAGTGAAGAAAATATATGCAGTAGCCGGCGCTGATAGTGTACACGAAGACCATGGAAAGTCGATTCGATGCCGTTCGCAGCAACGGATACAACGACTTGACGTATTTTACTTTCAGATCTTAAATTGAAACCGTACAAAATAAAACTTGTGCAAGAACTGAAGCGGCTCGACTTACCCAAACGATATCGCTTCGCTCTATGGGTTTTTGAAAAGTCCCAAGAAGATCCGACGTTTCCGTGCCAAGTTTTGTTCAGCAATGAGGCATATTTCTGGTATGTAAGCGAAATTGCCGCTTTTGGGACAAAGATTAACCTAAAGAGATTCAAGGGCGGCCAATTCATTCACAAAAACAACGGTGTGGTGTGGTTTGTGCAGGGTGGAATCATCGGTCCATATTTCTTCAAAAATGATGGCGGTGAGAACGTAAACGTCAATGACGACTGTTATCGAGCCATGGTAACCGACTATTTATGCCTGAAATTGAAGCTCATGTTCTCGGCGACATTTGGTTTCAACAAACGGCCCAATTCCCACACATCGCATCAGTCAAGGGATTTATTGAGAGAACACTTGGGTGAGCAGATAATTTCACTTTTGGGAAAAAGTCGTTTTTGGCCCAAAAAAATTAAATCTGGGGATACCATCCGGGTTGGGCCTTTTTTCTTAAGTTAAGTAAAATTTTTGATTGTCCAAAAATGGGAAAATTTCCCCTTTTTAAAAAATTTAAGTTTTTTTTTTTCGGGGGCCCAAAAAACCCGGGGTCATTTCGGCCTCATAAAAAAGCAAAAGGATTACAAAATAAATTTTCCCAAAAAAATAATTCATGTTGCCTTAGGGGGAAAAACATTAATATCTTCTTTAAACCCTATACGATCATTTAAAAACTAATTATACTCTACAGCTCTTTCTTCGCTTATCTGTCTACTTTGTGTTATTTTTATTAAGCTCTTTTTTGTGTTCACTCATCGTTCTTTTAACGCTGCGGACATTTTTAGCGCACTCGTTAATTTTGTGCCTTAATTTTCTATTTTTGCGGAAGCTAATTTCGCAAACACAAGCAAGCCAACTATAAATAGGGAATCGTATTTGGCTTGGCATGGCCCAGTGGAGCAATGCTATGCGCGCTCACCTAGCATGTACATACCTACAAACATATGAGTATCACCCTAATACATCTCTGTACAAAATCATAGATATTAGCGTACGCAGATTCTTGAATTTAACAAACAACTCAGCAAACAATTTGGCAATTAGCTGAGATGCGAAAATTGTCTTCAATTTTGCTCGCATTGTTCTGTTGCCATATTTCTATAATATAATATTTCGCTAAAACTCACCTTGGTTGTTGTTGTGGTTGTTTGCTCGGCCAACGGTCGTTTTGTTGTGATTGTCGTTGCTGTGGGCTTTGGCTTCGGTCGCTTCGTGGTGACATCTTGTGACACGAAACTGGCCTCGTCGGGATTCGGCGGCGTCGCTGGTGGTTTGGCCCACTCGGGCTACAAGACACAAACAAGAAACATAATAAATTACAGATGCTTGGCGTATTAATAATAAAAGAGAATGATGTGTAGATTTTGGCTCTCGTTTTTGGCAGCCAAAAATTTTGCGGCAATCAAAGAAGAACAAAAAATAATATTACCACAAAACCGTTAATTATATACAAACGCTAAACTTGGCACACTAACCCGCTCAGTCGTTTCGCGCGTCGGCTCCGGCACCGTGTAATCGTGCATATTGTCGTAGAGAATTTGCATTAGTGCATTCTCGCGCCCACACAAACCATGGAAGTCGTCCATATCAATGGCCCAGGTCATAGCGCCCGCATAGCCCTTTTGCTTGATATAGTCCATTTTGATTTGCACCGACTTTTCATCCTCGTAGCCCACCCATTGTGTGTCTTTGTAGGTGTAGGGCACCATGCCCTGTTCATCCCATTGCACGGTCCAACCCTTGGTGGCATCCTGTACCTCGGTACATATTTCGTAGTAAGCGAGGAAACCGCTGGCATTGGTGTAAGGTCCGGGCGCGCCACCGCCAGCCTCCTTATTGATGTATGTACCCATGTTGTAGTTCTTATTGGAGTTGCTCAGTGTGTAAGTGCGTCCATAGAAGGGCACGCCAACGACCAGCTTATTGGCGGGGCAACCCATCTCCTCCCAGAGAGCAAGACCATCGTTCTGCAAAATGATAGAAAAAAAGTTTGTATCCAACTTAAACCGAGTAGTTAAGGCCATACATACCACATTTAGTTTCTCATAAGCCCACTGATCGTGCTTGCGCTTATAGAGCGGACTGTGTACATCAGCAAAGCCGGCCCAGTTGCCGCGTAGATCGTAAGTCATGGCATGTATGGCATCCAGTAATCTGTTAAAAAATATTTTTAATAAGTGGAATGGACGGTTGGACCTGCAGACATTCGCTACTCACTCGCACAGCTCGGGCACATGATAGCCTTCCTGCAATCTGAACTTCGCCACCGGCACCGCCATTGTTATTTCCCAACCGCGTCCTTCACGATCGAAAGCACGTCGCAACTCTTGCACGAAGTACAAGAATTTGTCCTTGTCGCCAAAAGTGCCACCACGATCGGTAGCACCGGGGTATTCCCAATCCAAATCGAAGCCATCAAAGTCATATTCCTTCATGAACTGCACAACGCTGCGTATGAAACTGAGTCGTCGTTCACGTACCGCTACCATCTGTGAATATTTAGAGCCACCCTCTGCCCAGCCGCCGACAGCCACCTGTAGCTTTAGGTTGGGATGCTTTTGTCGCAGTTGTGTGAATTTGCGGAAACCATCTTGTTCCACATCCAACTCGGGATCGATAACCAAGATGTCCCAACTCTTGTCGTTCAAACCAATAAATGAGTAGACCAAATGTGTGCACAAATCGGCGGGTACATCTTCAAGTCCATAACGTCCAACACCGGGGCGATATACGGCCCAGTTACTGAAGTAGCAGACAATACGTGCCGGCTGCTCATTGGCAATTGTACTTGTAAGCGCCGCAGTTAGCGTTAAGCTAAGTAGTAATAGCTTTAAAGGAATATCTAAAAATGAAACATAGAAATAATGGAATGTTATTAATATTATTTAGTTTTCTTAAAGATATTTTTTAGGCTTAAATCAATATGCTAAAGGTGGTCTTTTGATTTTACTAAACCGCAGTCAAGCTAATAATGTTATATGGTATATTCCTCTGATGGAAGGCGCTTGGAAATGCTGCACTTGCTAAGAAGCTTGAACGTGTCCAATGAATGACGCTCATCGGCATTTCGATGCATTGCGGACTAAGGTGGTCTCTGCCGACTGGTGCATTAATGCGTAGAGCGTTTGAAACCCACGAAAGCTGAGCTTATGAATGGTTCGAAGAAGAATACGCCGAAAATAGATCCTTCTTCAACTGAATTTCTGAAAACTTGGATCACTGCGTCACAGAGGCATTTTCTCCGCTCATATAACGACGCGGGCACAGCGAACTTTTTCACGGATGGAACGAAACTAAGAGCAAGGTTGGAAGGGAAGTTCTTTGTAAGGTGCTCTTCATCAGTTTTTGATTTAGCACCACTGTAGTGTTTCAGTCAGAAGCAACTGTTATCATTGTGGCGGTAGACTTATTTCTACGAAGTGCAGCCTCTTTCAGGGAGGTAAGCATTAAATCCAAAGGGGCGGTAATTAGCGTTAGTTTACTAACTGTGCGCTCAAAGCTAGTAAAGGAGTGACGCCTCACTAAAAAAGCAACAAGTTAATTCAACATCAGAATCGTATTTGTGTCTGCAAAGCCGATGAGCCAGCTAGAGTGTGTACCCATGCCTCACTTACGTCGGAATGGGACCGAAGTCTTGCGATCTAGCTCTGAACTAATGGACCACGCACGCTTTCAGCAGCCTGGCCCTTGTTAAAATTTTTCCCCCCTGTGCAATCTTTTGGCTTGAGTAGAAAAGGGAATTTTTTGAATTACTTGTCAACACAGTTCATCTTGCCGAAATGGGTCTCACTGGACATTGTCCAACAGACATTCATTGGCGAACACAAGTTTTTATAGTTGTATGGAGGAGGAGAGGTAGAAATATCCATTATCCAGCTTTTGCGAGATGGTGGTTGAAACATTTCGGAGGTCTTACCTTCAACGAAATAGAGACAAAGCCGAAATGATTGGCTCAAAGCGTTTTGTCGATTTGAAAGTCTTATCCTGCTATAGGGGAGTACAACAACGCCCCGGGCTTTCTAAACTTCTAAGTTGATCCCTGTTGGATCACCATTAACCCAACCTAATCTAATGCTCTTATTTTTCTCTAGGTGCTCTTATGGTTTTTCAATTTTAAAAAAGAATAAAGGCTGTGCTGCAAGTGCTCGATTTTAATTTTGAAATATATCAGATCTGCTTTTAATTTATGGATTGTCAATAGCGTTGTCAAAACCAATAAAGTTACTCAATGATTTATTATGGATTAGTAATATAGCTGCTAAACAATTTAAGGCTACCGAAATGCCTCGCAGCAAAATACATGTGTTATGTAATCAACATGTGACAACATAAACAATACATTAATTACTTAAAAACAAATAATTTTTTACTAATCGCAACAAAGCTTCGCCTCTACCATACATTCCCAATTAGATGTAATCATATATCAAGAATTTAGGTAGTTGCCTTCGCGTGTAAGACTATCGGTGCAGAATAAATTAGAAGCTCTAACGCCACAGCTGCGGCCCTCAATTAAAATTCTGCGAGCAAACCGAATTTCAAGTACAAAAACGCTTCCTTTTTGCGCGTTTTTTGCTACACATTTCACAATCAATTACAGCAAAGCAATAAAATAAATAATAAAAACTGAATTAAATATGTGCGAAGGCAAAGCACTTAGATATATCGGTATATATATGAATGTATGTGTGCGTGCAACGGTTCAGGCGCTACAACAATTAACGCATAATTATTGTAATTGCAAGTATCACCTAACAATTGACAATAACAACAGCAAACACGGTGCACATAGAGGCATGCAATGTAAATGTCTACAGCACAATAAATTTGTAGGGATCTTAGGCGCACATTTTATTACCGTGACGCGTTGACTTTGACGTTGCCAAAATTAAAGAAAATCGCCAACTGCTGTGCATATAAAATAATCGCAAAGCAAAAACAAACAAAATGAAGTAGGGAAGCACTAAGTTCGGGTGGAACCGATCATTTTTTACTTTCGCCAAGTGCTATTAAGAAACCTCACAGATTTTTTAAGTATAAAGTCAAACTGATATTGAAAATGCCATATAAAATACATTTATGGTCACTATAGCGAGTATTGCCTTGATACATCCATTTTTTGAAGAAATAGACTGTTGTTAGAGAAGTCTTTTCTGAATTTCATTAAGTTTTTTAATATTGAAAGGGTGCGGTATAAAGTTAACCGGAAGCTCGAAAATAAGAATACAAGGTATATGTGGGCTAAGGGGGGGCACTGATTTCCGTTTTAATTATTTTTTGGCACAAGTGCATGCTGTCATCACAGAAATTTTCCCCAAAATTTGAGAACTAAATTCCACGATTGACCGACATATTTGGTAAAAAAAACAGCCAATGCATTGGGGTCCATATTTGGCCTCTAGATCTTTTAAAATTTAAACCCGATTCCCAAATTTTGGAAAAAGATCCCTTAGGGAACAATTTTTGCAAAGTTTTCCCCCGTTGTTTGGTGATAGAGACATCAAATTTATTTTTAAACCAAGAGATAAAGTTGGTGCTTCAGAAGCTACTTTGCTTAATATGTTGAAAATTTCGCCCTTCTCGTATAGTTTGGCCATAACCCAAGTGTAACCGGATTTTTTCCGGTTTTTCATCAAGCCCGAAGATCGCGTGCGAAATTCCAAGCTGGTGTTGCCAATTTTACCGCCGTATCGTTTTCGATTGGTTCCCAATTATTGCTTCGGCACCACACAGTGTTGCCAATGGTTTCAAGAATCTGTTGGCTATTGTGCTGCCACCGAAGAGGGCTTCAAGGAAGCTGCTACCATCAAGGAGTTTATCAAGGACCCCAGCAGTTTGTTGCTGCTGTTGCTGCCTCTGCTCCAGCTGCTGGTGCTGGCGCTGCTGCGAAAAGAAGGAAGAAGCAAAAAGGAGGAGTCGGAGTCCCAAAGGGAAAACGACGACATGGGTTTCGGTCTCTTCGACTAAACAACTCAACAAAAAAGTAAAGATTGATTTATTGATATGTATATTTGGGAAAAACTCGTCATGTCAAAATGTTATAAAAACCGTTAGATCAACAAGACTATTATACTCTTTCCGCAAGATGGTGCGAGAGTAAGAAAATCGAATTGATCATAAAAGAATGTTAGCGACGCGTTTTTGATAGACATCTACGTATGTTTGTATTTATGTGTGAGTGCGAGCCTTAGCCGTGCTAGCATATACACCACACCAACACAAGCTGTTGCTTTCCTTTCTTTCAACATGCGTTGCAGACGTTGACTAAAATTTTTAAAAATTTAAACATTTTGTTATCAACCGTCAGCAGACGCGCCTCGCACACACACAGCACACATAAAACACTTATGCAAATTGTTTTCCCGTCTCGGCGCGGTATTACTTAATAAATATGCAATGCGGCGTGTCAATAGTTTGTTGACGTTCTCATATTTTACTTTATAGCCAATTATACGTCGTTGGCCTCTTTCATCGGCACTTCACACACTAAGCGTATTCATGTGTGCCTTCTATATGATATACATGTGAGTGTGATCATGTGTGTCCGTCTGTCGTAATTTCACTATAGGGGGTACTTTTTTGGCAATATTAAGGTTATATGGGGGTTCATAATCCACATCGGGAACACCCGCGTTCAATAAACAACAAATAACTCCCAACAACACTTGCGGTTACAAGAAATTGCAACAACACACCTGCGTAAGACAAATGCATTTTCCATTTGTGTCATGACATTCATTCGAGTTGTTTAAAAATATTTTCTTTTAAAATTGGCGCGAGTCATGGCGAGTTCGTTCACCGGCGGGTGTTTGATACGTCAACGGAGTTTTCCATTTTTACAAAGTGACGAAACATTAATTACATTAGTGAGGATGATTTTCAAATGTATATGTAAATAAAAAAGTAAATCTTGAGTTCATAAGTGAGGTTGATAAGTGAAATTTTAACTGAAAATTAATTTTTGGAATTTAACCTGACGACTGGAATCAAGTTCTTGAATGGAAAACTTTTGCATTTCACAAGATCTATTCACGAAATTTGGTATGCATTATTTTCTAAAGAAACAATGTAATATCGAAAGAAATTGTTCAGATCGGCTCACTATAGTATATAGCTGCCATACAAACCGAACGATCGGAATCAAAGGAAAACTTTCACATTTGACGTGGATTACTGCTTAAGGTAATAACATAATCTCCGAAAAAATTGTTCAGATCGGATTACTATAGCTTTGAGCTTCCATATAAACTGGTCACATAGTTACTAAAAGAAATACACCTATGAAGGGTACATAAGCTTCGGTGCAGGCGAAGTTAACGTTTGTTTTAATTCAAAAGGTTTGGATTACAAATTATTAATCTAATTCCTAGTATCACATTGCATAAAAATTTAATTAAAAACTAATTAATTTAATATACAAAGTTTTGAATATTATTAAAAATCGCAAAAAAAATAAATTTTAATTTAATTTATAATTAATTTTTAATTCAAATTAAAATTAAAATTAATAAAAAAATTAATTTAATTTAAACAGTTAATTAATTAAATTAACAATCTTTAAATAATTAAGTTTTAATGTAAGTTTTAATTAATTTAATAAATTTTTCTAAATTTTATTAATTATTTTTTTAAATTAAAGTAAATATTTTATTAATTTTAATTTAAATTAAAAATTAATCGGAAAATTTAATTCAATTTTACGCGTTAGGTTTTTATTTGCGCCTTGCCGCTCAAAATTTAATTTAATTTTAAAAACTAATTAAATTAATTTATCTTTTTAATTTTTTAATTTAAATTCAAATTAAAATTTAATTTAAATTTTTTTGGGATTTTTTATAACATTTTAAATTTTTTATCCCAAACATTAATAATTAATTATCAAAAAATAAAACGCCAAAACTTTTGGATTAAAATTTAATTATTATTTAATATTAATTTTTTTTTCGATCCCAAAAACTGGAATCAAAACTAAAAAAATAATATTTAAAATTAAATTTTAAATATTGGATTAAAATCGTGGTAAAAAATTAGTTTAATTTAAAGTTTTAGGATTACAAAATAATTAAAATTTTAACTTAATGCATTATTTGCATCTCTGCTATTGAAAAAGCTAAATTTTTTACTGAAAATATTAAAATTATTTTTAATGGTGCTGAAATACCACAAGAAAATATTAAGTAAAAGAATGAAACAAAAATATACAACGCAGCGTTTTTCAAGTGGAGCTGGGTGCGATTTAGAAATCTCTATATCTTATGCTTCGAAGCTTTTAAGGATAGCGATGACAAAACAATACTATTGGAACTGATATTACAAATCTGATTCGCTTTGTATGTACATACTTCATGAATAAGGTTCATATTAGTGATACAACGTAGGAGATTTGCTTGCTGGTTACATGGGTTACACGGCTTTAAAAAACTTTGTTTTATTAGACTTTTTTAATTCCATGACATCTTTAGAATATTGTGCTTAATGCTCAAGTTGATTCCGGTAATAGTTTTAGAGCTACAGCCTTGAAAAGTTGCACATCCTTGTTAAACAATATAGTCACTTAAAAGTTTAAACACCTTTTTATCGAAAACTTTTTATTTGAAACTGTTGCCAATGTTGGTTGCCAAGATTTCTCGCTTACTGCTTAACCAATCTTAATGAAATTTTACACCGCTCTTCGAGCTAAAATTTACCAGTTTTCTATGGAATAGTTTTTTGTGTCCTTGAAACTGTTTAAAAACACAAACACGTCGTGCATTTTTTCACCAAAATTTTGCACTTTACGTAAAACCGTCTGCCAAAAATACATTTTAGTTTTCCTTCCATCGTCCAATATTCAAGTCTTAGTCTTAATTAAAACATATTCTTTTCTTATAATTCAGATGATCCTATAAGCTGTCAAGCTTTCAAGCCATAGGCATCTTTTTATTGAGGAGCTTTGTAAATATGTATATTTTGAAAAATGAAAAAGGTTGAATAAAATATTTCATTTTTTATAGAAAAAACAAAATTGTAAAATGGGTCGTTCTTTGCTCGAGGTATACCATGATACTTAAGAAAAATAATTTAGTTCTTTCACTTTAAAAACTATGGCATAAGAAAGAGCATATTTCAAAGTGTCTGACTTTCAGTTCTACTATTTGTATAATTTTGATAGAAACTTTTCAATTACGAACTACTTCAATTATTGCTTCGAAGCATCCTTTGATAGCAAAGTCATATAAAGTCTTTATGAGCTATATAACAACCGCTTGTTAGTCTAAATTATTCGAATACTCTTACAAAATAAAATTATCACAAACTTCACATGAGTTTTTTAAAATTAAAGAATCACAATTATTCACAAAATGTTTTCTGGTTTTATTTTCTAAACATTTCAGCACAACAATACACTGCAAAAAATCACACACACATTTTTCCCCATATTATTTTTAATTTTTTTTTAATTTTCATTAAAAAATAACTATGCAAAACTTCAAACTTTTATCTTATAATATCCAGTTAAAGTTTCCCCAGCGCTCTTACCCATGCTGTGCGCGCGAGTTTTTGACGTCGAATGACAGTAGCTGCGCGCATGCGTTACGTTTTTATTTGCGCCTTGCCTCCCAAAAGCGTCACATACAACTGACGAGCATGCCGACTGTAGCGATTTCTGCCGTTACCCATTGCGTTCTCACCCGCGCACGATAAGCAACAGTGACAACAACAGCAACAAAAAGAAATTGTAGTAATTTTAAGCCAAAAACCCGTTGGCGCGCTAATGTTATGCAGCGCGCTGCGACATTTCCGACTACGTTGAAGCAACATATGCGTGTATGCATGTAAAAATCAGCAGCTTGCGTGTTTAAATACGCAAAAGCGCGTATAGACTCACCTACATACATACAGACGTGTGAAAGAATGAAAGCACGCTTTGTCACCGAACCGCAGCCACCGCTTACGCCACCACAAAGCTATCCCCTGTGATGTTGTGTGTACACACCTTTTCCTTTTGAATTTCTGCGCAACTTTCTTGCGTTCTGCTGGTTACACGCTTTCTGCTACCATAGCGCAAGAACACAGCGCAGCGTTTGCTTAAAGCCCATCTCTTGAATATTGCGGCAAGCGGCCGCCGCTTATCTTATCGCTTGCGAGAATGTGCGCGCATATTTTATTGGCTTGTTTTGCTTGTTATTGCTCCGGCAACTTTCTTCGTCTTTTGTTATTCAAAAAATCTAGAATTACAATTGCGAACTCGTTCGGCTCGAAATCCAGATCAGGTATCTTTGTATGACCCAAGCATCGCTTGAAAGCAAACCAGCCTCCAGCGTGCGCGCCGCCCGTCGCTCCGGACAGTGAGGCTTGCATTTCCACCTTGTCTTTTGACACTTTTTTCTCGTTGCTACTTAGTCATGCAGCGAGTTCTTGTTGTCATTTGTTATCTTATTGCGGTTTTAGGCGACTGCCTGGAAGATTTCCGCTTCATTCTGGAATGATAAATGTCATTCAGATTGAATAACAACCGGAGATTGCATTGCATTCCGGGTCGAATGGTCAGTAAGGCTTCACAGTAGGCTCTTGTATCGGTAGTTCATTGCTCTTGGTTGACTTAGTGGGCAGGTGCTCCAGCATACTCTCTTGCACATAATGGCAGTTATTTGTGGTAACTAGGTTAATGTGAAAGTTGATATTTATGCGCGTATTTATTTTGTGTTCAGTTAGGTGTTCAATTCTATATTAACAAACCGTGAGACTGTTTGGTAGTTGATACTTTATTAAATAAGAATAAGTGAAAAATAATCTGATGCTGCTTCAAACCCCAGCATAAACTTAAAGAACTTTGATCAGTAGCGATTCCATGACATAAAACTTGGACTTCGGCCAGCTCATACGGAAGTACCTAATGCCTCGTTAAAGCATCCTCTGTAAGCTAAGCACGAAGTTTAATTCCATCCATAAACATCAATAAGCAATAATCTTTAATTGAGGCATATTATTATAATGTATTATAATATTTTCAAGAGATCAGACCATTAGCAATTATCAGTTCAGTTGAATATTTTGAAAAAGTTGTAAGTTTACTATTGCTCCCCAGGTATGAGCACTACTGGAAGATATTTTTGTAGACAAAATGATCCGTACTTTAAATTTATTTTCATAAATTTTTCAAAATGATTTTCAGGTATTCGTTGCATTAGATGAAACGTAAACTCAAGTTTCATTTTCCGGTACTATAATGGCTTTGCCTGGATCTTGAAAGGTTGATTTTGTTTTCCAAAACCAAAAGTTTTGTCAGATTATATGATTAGTTCGACAATATACATTCTGAAAGACTAGTTTCAACATAAAAAGTCTCAAATCGAGTTATTGTTTCGTGTTAGAGAGATGGCAAACGAGTTCGACATCTCTCGCGAGTCCATTCGAATTTTTTTGGTGGATATTAAGGGTATGGAATGCGTTCCTCTCAACTTTTCTCGATAAAGCTAAATTTTTGTCAAAAAGAGTACCGTAAACAGGTCTCTTTAAACATTCTTAATCATATGAATTCCAATCCCATATTCACGGAGAGCTTTATAAATGCCGATGAAACATAGATTTAAGAGTTTGTTATGTAAACAAGTCAACGATCAACGGAATGGAGCAGAAAAACGAGCCGAAATAAAAGCCACGCCAAAGTCGTTCAAAAATCAAAGTGATGCTCATTATCTTTTTCGATATTCGTGGTTTGCGTCATTAAGTTTTTCCGGAAAGCAGACGGTCAATAAGGAGCTCTATTTGATCGTATTGATCGAAAACGGCCGGAATTCTGGAAGATCAATTCATGGATTTTTCACGATGATAATCCACCATCGCTTCAAACCACGATTGCGACCGCATTTAAAGCTGAAGACGCAATAAATACCATCGTTCAACCACCGTATTCAGCAGATTTGAGTTGAGTAAGAGTTTTTCTGGTTCCCCAAACTATAATTTCCGATTCGTGAAATCCATCGAATAAGTCAGTCGATCGAAGAGATAAAATAAAATTCGCTGAAGGAGCTGAAGAATTTTCCAAAAAGTGCTTATGAAAAGGGTATCGAAGGCGACAAAATAAATATTGATGAATAATTTTATATATTGAGTTTTATTTACGATTTCCGGGTAATTGTTTGTCACAGTTGATACAGACAGAGAGAGATGGTAAAATTGGCGCTAGTCGTCATGCCGATCATCTTTATTTATAAAAAGTATGTGTCACGTTGTTTGTCCGCGATGGAATCCTAAACTACTGGACCGATTTAAGTAATATTTAGCACACTGTGTCTAGTTTGAACCAACTTAGAAGACAGGATAGTAAAAACAATTCATAAATAAAGAATATAGTGAAAGCTATATTAAATGGGCATCCTATTAAGCGGACATCCCCATTAACCATGCAGATTGTTGATGTTTATTAAGTACAATCTATTAAGCGATCAAATCTATTAACTAGACAGAAATTCGTTATTTTTTCCAATGAATTTTATTTATTTGTATGGAAAAATTTAAAATTAAATTTCAAGTACAAACCCTTGAATTCTTATACCGACAAAAACATTTTAGCCTTAATTCGTAAATAAAATTTTCACTACATACCACAGCAACGCGTGGCCGGTTGGTTGGGTAGGTTGTCAAAAAAGTCTTGCGGTATTTTCGCTAGTTGGCGCTGAAAACGCGTAGTACTAGTTTTATTCGTCGCATCGGGCCATGCTATACCTTTTTGGAAATCTCATTTCACGCGCTAACACGTGTTTGATTGATTGTCGTTTCTTTTAAGTCGTTCATGAGTTATAGCGTCGCAAACATGGAGCAAAATAAAGAGAAAATACGGCATATTTTACAGTACTATTACGATAAAGGCAAAAATGCATCTCAGCCGCCAATAAAATTTGTGCAGTTTATGGACCCGATACAGTTTTCATTTGTTTTTGTTCTGGTGTAGAGGTGGTCGAAGATGCGCCCCTCTCTGGAAGGCCTGTCGTCGAAAATTGCGATAAAATCGCTGAATTCGTCGAAAGAGATCGGTATAGTAGTCATCAAACCGTTATAAACCATTTGAAGAAGCTTGGAGTCACTAAAAAGCTCGATGTATGGGTGCCACCCGAATTGATTCAATAAAAATACCGCAAGACTTTTTTGACAACCGATTATACTTATATTTTATTGGGTATCTGACGTTTTCCTTGGGGTCTTGCAAACTCCGTGGCAAATTTAATATACCCTGTTCAGATTACAATTAATTCCGAATGCAACGCATATACATACATATATGTAAGTAGTATTTTTGTTTTATTATCACTTAACTTTTCTGTATAAAATGTTATTTGATATTTCAGCATGTACACAATAAGAAACTGATAAGAATACAGGTAGTATCATTCAACTGAATTCTACTGAAATATGTTTCGAAGCACTCAACTTTGTTCAATAGAACAGCAGAAATTAATTATTATTATTAATTAGAAACATTTATTGACTTCAAAGATCATAAAAAAGTTAAAAGAAACAAATAGCTTTTTTTTAGTTATCGGAAGTTAAGGCATTTCGGGAAATCGTTTTTTGTTGTACCTTAAAAACTTAAATATTTTCTTACGTTACTTTATTGTTTAAGGCTTCTATGATACTAGAAGAAGCCATCTGTACCTAGTTCATATATTTTTTATAGTGCTGGTTAGGGTGATTCAAAAACAATTTTTTTTTTCGATTGGTACTCAGAAAAATAAGTTCCTAGACACCTCTAAGAAAGCCTCTTCAAATATGAATTTTTAATTGTAACGGGAAGGTCCTCCTACATACAGTTTTCTATTTTTTCTTATTACCAGATAGAAAAATTTATATCTCGTTTCCAACTACTTGAAAAAATATCTTGTTCCTTAGATTTTGTAGGAAATTGAATGCCATAAAAAAAGGTCTTCTATGATTTTTTCGTAAACCCAACTGTTTAAAAGATATTAATATTTAAAGTTCGATTATTTTTTTGGAAAATTTTTATTTCTTATGGATTTTATTACTCAATGAAAAAATCATTATGAATGATGAAACTCATAGGTTTTTGGAGAGGCTTTCTTAGAGGTGTCTAGGAACCAATTTTTCCGAGTACCAATCGGAATTTTTTTTTTTTTGAATCACCCTAGTGCTGGTACGTATACACACATATACATATATGTATATACACTATGATATTACTAGAGCTAAAATATCCTTTGTAATGGATTTTTCTATAGATCGAGGTTAAAATACACAGACGACTAAATATCGCCCCTATAGTTCTTTTGTGACCTCTTAATTCTTGATCACAAGTAGGAAAGTTCTCTCATGCTACAGAAGTCACGTACCTCCGTAAGCTAAGATTGCAGCCCAATTTAAAAAAGGTGTAAAAATATCATATTCAAAGTTATGGAAAATGTTTCGGTTGTGAGGTCTTTTAAAAACTAATATTATATTTGGGATTTATCCTATATTTTTCAAGGTTAAAAGTTTGGTAATAAATTATATTTTCGAGAGCTTAATTGTCGAAGTTAAGGGCATAGTTTAAGGGCACACTAATTTCAAAAAAATATATATTTTTTTCTTTTTGTATATTTTGTCCTTGAAAAATAACGTACAGGCACTGAAATTTTAATAAAATATTTCAAATATTTTTTGAGATACAGCCTAATTACCCGCTCATTTCAATCAGCTCAGTCAGATAATCTTTCAAAGTGTTTTATTCCAAACTAAATTTTTCAAATTAGCTGCAGTTTTAACTCGAAGAAAAAACTGCTGATCGCTTTAATTTTTTTCTTATTTTCTTTATGCATGTAGTATGTTTCGCAGTACAATCCCCTAAGTTTTCGATTGTATGGAAAATGTGATATTGTAGACCAAAAATCATCTAATTAAGGTGCTAACAAGTGGTCCGAAAAGTTTATGTGCTGATACATAGATGGTACTAATTATACTATATTCATATAAGTTTTAGTCCGCCCTTACCTTTTAAAAATATGTGTACAAATTTGACAGCTGTCGAACAATTAGTTTATAAGTTATGGCATTTTAAAGTGAAGCAAGTTGTGTTAGACAAAACAGGGATAAAAAAACAGGGAATTTCGTGTGTAGATAAAGCATTGAATTTTGTAGGAAAAATTTTTTTTGAAGCCAAGGTTTGGATTAACCAATATTATTTGGACTCTGCACCAGGGAAATCAAGCGTTTAAAAGCGGTTTACTCAGTTTGAACAAGGCGAAATGAGCAGCGAGGACAATGAAGACAGTGTACGCCTTGAAGAGGATGTTACCAACGAAAACATCAAAAAAATCACCAAAATAATTTCCAACGCCCCTAAAATGGTGTTGCTGGAGAGAGCTGTGACTCTAAAGAAATCAAAGGAATGCATTGGATATATTGTGAATGAATATTTTTGTATGCGAAAGTACTGGGAAACGTGGGTGCCGCGCAAGCTGAAAATCCAACAAAAACAATAACGAATTGCTGATTCTGAAGACTCAAACTTTTTGGTCGTGCTAAAACCAAATTTTTGTGTCGATATATGACAATAGATGGAACATGGCGCCCTTATTTTACACCGGTACCGCACATGATGCACCGACCACATAGCGTGGAAAGACAAAAAAGTCAGCTGATAAGGTTATGGCATCAGTATTTTGAGATGCCCTGTGGTATAATATCCATCGACTATCTTCAAAAAGGTAAAACCGTTAATAACGACTATTACACTGCGTTATTGAAGCGTTTGAGGGTGAAAAATCGGATAAAAATTGCTGTTTTATCAAGATAATGCACCGATTTCACGATTAGGATATCAAAATTTCATGAATTGAGATTCGAATAGCTTTCGCATTTTCCACATTCTCCAGATCGAACCCGCAGTGACTATTTCCTATTCTTGGATCTCAAAAGATTGCTCGGTGGCAAGAAATTTAGAAACAACAAAAAGGTAATCGCAGAAACTGAGGCTTAAGGCTGATAATTATATTATAAAAATAATATTGAAAAATGTTTTCTTCGTTATAATCGTTGTATCGCTCACGCAGATAATTATATTGAATAATCAAATGAAATGTAAAAAAAAAATCTATGTTAGGCTTCAAACTTTTCAGCCCACCTGTTACGACCGCTTGTTATTATATCTACTACTGTGCCCAAAAAATAAGGTGACATTGTATTTATTTTGAAAATTCTTTATTTATTCTTCCAAATCAATTTCATCCCCTTCAAAGTAATCCTCTCTCGATGCAATGCACTTATGTCAACGGATTTTCCAATCTTCGAAACACTGGTTGTAGTCACTTCATGGCCTTCAGTTCCGTCTTAGCTGCGGCTTGAATCTCCTCTATCGTGTAAAAAAAGTGTCCCCGGAGTGGTCTTTTGAGCTTGGTGAACAGCCAGAAGTCGCACGGCACCAGATCAGGTGAATACGGTGATTGTGGAATGATATGGGTTGAGTTTTTGGCGAAATGATCCCTAATTACCAGGGCAGTATGGGATGGTGCATTATCGTGGTGTAAAAACCAAGAATTATCTTTCCACAATTCCGGTCTTTTTAGGCGGATAGCGTTAAGCAAACGACGCATTACGTTCAAATAATATTCCTTGTTGACTGTTTGACCGGTTGCAAGGAATTCATAATGCACAACACCACGATAATCAAAGAAAACAATCAACATGACCTTGATTTCTGAGCGACTTTGGCGCGATTTTTTGGTCTCGGCTCTCTTTTGGCCCGATATTTGCTCGAGCATAGATCCAAGTCTCATCGCCAGTTATAATGCATTTCAGGGCACCCTGGTAGTCGGAAAGCATCGTTTCACACACTTCTACGCGAGGCCTTTTTTTCCAAAAAATTCAATGTTTTCGGTACCAGTCGAGATTTGACGCGCTTGAGGCCCAAAACATCCTTCAAAATGGTATTGGCGGAGTCTTTCGATATGCCAACTTAATCAAGAAGGTCTCTTATTGTTAATCGACGATTTTTCAACACCAAATCTTTGATTTGTTGAACGTGAGCTTCGTCGGTTGAGGTTGATGGTCGCCCTGAACGCCCTTCGTCTTCGGCACGTTCACGGCCGGCTTGGAACTCATTATACCACTCGTAAACATTTTTTTAGACATAGCCTCATCACCATAGGCTTTCACTTCCGTCAAATTCTCCAAATCTTTCGACGCGCGCAGTTTAAATTCAAATGTCATCTTATTTTTTGGACACCGTAGTATTTCTGATTATGCCAGTCTATTTTATTTATACCAGTTGTTTGTTCGATTGCCTACTCCCAAATTTTTAGGCGAAATTAATACAGTCATTAATTATTTAGTGGTATACCGCATTAGTTTAGTAAGCGATTTACATTAAAAAATAAATTGAAAATAATGCTAGAGAAATGTGGAGCTTCAAAAGGACATTAACCAAATATTGGCTGATGATTATGAAAATGATATTAATATAAAAATTATTAACTGAAATATCTATGAATAATATATTTTGTGGCCAAATTTCTACACTACTCAACACTCTTACTAATTCTTAATATTTGAAAAAAAAAAAAAAACGAGCAAATTCGCTGCTAAAATCCTTAGTTTTAGTACAAAATTTGTTTCCACAATTATTGTATAATTTTCAATGTAGTTTTCCGCTCTTTACAACAATAAAAAAAAATTTATTTAATTTTACTTAATTTCCAAATCTCACATCAATGTCGTAAAATGGTTCGGCAGTCGTTGTGGTTGTTGTAGTCGTAGTGGTTGGGGCCACTGTCACCAAAACCGGCGCCGGTGTAGTACTTGGAACTGGAGCGATCACCGGCCGAGTAGGTGCTGGAGGCGATGGTGTTTCCGCTGGTTGGGGAATTGCTGGCGAAGTTTCTTGTGAGGGCCATGGTTCAGCAGACGGAACTGGAGGTGGGCGACTATTGTCAAAATCTGGTGGTCCTGCGAATATTTTTCAATTTATGTCAGTAATTATATTATTTCATAAAAAAAAATTACTCACCTTCATAATTGGGTGGTTCACGATCGGGTGGGCCAAAATCACCTGGAGGACCATAATGACCTGGAGGGCCAAAACGGTCTGGAGGTGGAGGTCCATAATGGCCTGGAGGTCCATGCCCAGGTGGTCCATGCCCAGGTGGTCCATGTCCAGCTGGTCCATGACCGGGTGGTCCGCGACCGGGTGGTCCATGACCGGGTGGTCCGTGACCTGGAGGTCCTATAAATACAAACGAGTATGAATGTATGCTAAAATAAAACTGTGCTGCGCAATGCAACAGTCGCATGTATAAAATTACCAAAATGTGGAGGGGGTCTATTAAAGCTAGGTGGCGCTGGCGGTAAAAAATAAAATACATTTAGTAAAAGATATTTACAGAACTAAATTTTTAATATGTTATTTAAAAAAAAATAAATTGCGCGCCATACCTCCATAAGGTGGACCAAACGGATTGCCTCCGTGGAACCCTGGTGGTGGTTGGTTATGAAAACCTGACGAATATTCATTCGAATTATAATCATAATAATCTAGCGAAGCTGATGACACCGGTGGCTGTGGTGGCATTGAAGCATATTCGTAATCATGATGGGGTGGATGATGATGATGTTGGCGGTGGTGATGGTTTTGATGAGTGTTTTGTGTTAAATACGAATTAGATGACTGCTCAGTATAAGCACCTGATATGGAGTTTGATGGAGGCGGTGGACCGTTACGTTGATGTTCATGACGCACAACAGTGCCGGTGGATGCTTGATGTTGATGAGACACTACAACAGCAGTGGTCTGTGTGGGGCGATATTGTTGTTGTGGCTGAACAATCGGTGGTGGCGGACCGTCACGTTGATGTACATGACTCACCACCGTTGCTGGTGGCTGCACAGCATTATTATAAGGCGCATAAGCGTAACTGTTATATGCGGGACTGTTATTTGAGCCGAAAATGTTTCGACCACCACAACCGTTAAAGCCACAATTACCACCGAAATGTTGTGGTGTGCGTTTGCTGCGGGCCGGCGCTGCTACGTAGACGGCATCGGCATGCGAGTCTTCGGCGACAAGGTCAACATCTGAAAAGGTGCTACAAGATACACCAAAAGGACGTGTTAAAAACATGACAATATTTCAATAACAACAACAACAACTTACGCATCTTCTATCAATGGCTTTGCATGCGCTTGCCACACAGCTAGAGCGGTCAACACGAGCTTAAAATGAAATAAAATTATAAATCAAGTTCGTCGCTTAAGTCTTTTGTTTCAAAACATCACTCACGCAGCCTAAGCGCCAGCTCATCGTGCGCGCTGTTAATATTTACACTTAAATTCACTGAAAATAGTCTGCTGCTTGAAGCGTGTTGATCTAAGTCAGCTATCTTTTCGCACGTCTTCACTTAAGCGCCACTGAACATCAACTAAATGAGACGAGACGCGTCGCGAGAGCAATGCATCTCCGGGTTGTCAGCGTAAATTTTTTTTGTTTTGCCTAAATCAGAAGCATTAAACTTTGGTGAGCAATTGTCCGCTTGAAATGTTGTCCAGTAATGCGATATCAAGTGCGTGCGGGTGTGTGTGTGTAGTGAGATTACACACGTGTATTTATTTAAAATTTAGTAAGCCACTTTGCTTAAACTGGAAATCGACAGTGACCCTCCGTGCTTCTGTATAGAAATTCGAGTTTCGGGTTTGACTTTTGAATTTTCGTCTGCTGCTGATTACCTGTTTGTCATATGTGTATGTATTTCCCCGCATTTAGCGCACTAATCAATACGCTTGCTTTGTTTGTTTTGCTTTTTTTTGTTAATTTTTTGTTAATTGTTTTTTTGTTTTTGTGTTTCTTTTTTATTGTTTTCTTTGTTTGTTATTTTTTTATTGTTTTTGTTTTTGTTTTGTTTGGTGTTTCGCTTGGCTTCTGTCTTCCATATGAGAGACTCTTCGGCTGCTTATTAATTTATTTCATACAGAAAAGGTTAAAAAATATTTAGTAACCAAAATACAATCCAACAAATCATATTTCCTATAAACAACAAACCATAAAATATTTACTATATTTATATGCGTACATATGTATTTGTGTGTATTTATTATATTTTAACAGCAATCGAATCATATGTTAATAGTCAATAAGTGGTTGCCATTGCTTTGTTGACTTTAACAATTCATTGTTTGCCGTTTTTGTTGCCGACATAATGACGTCACAACGTGTGGATGAGTTAATCTTAAGTTGAAATTAATTCTCTTTCGAATTCGGGCAATAAATATAAATTTAAAAATAATAATTTTAGTTTTTGAACAAAAGGTTTAGTTCCTTAATAAAAATAGTATGTGATAGCCTTTGATGCATTTTATTTAATTTATTTTCAATTCAAAATATTTTTTTTTTTTTTTTGAAAAATTAATTTTTTTCCTTGGCCATTCAAAAAAATTTATATTATAAGAAGCAAATCGACTAAGTTGAATGATCGCAAATGCAAATCTCTGAACAGCAGAACATAAAATACAATGCAAAATACTTATTTAACGGGTTAGGCTCTAAAATAGACGTTGTACCTTGAAATAAAGGCATAACTACGATAATATTTTTGAAAAAATATTTTTGAACTCATTAAGTTATATATAATTAGTATATAGGTACTTCCTTGCCCAAAACATAAGGTGACATTGTATTTATTTTGAAAATTCTTTATTTATTCCTCCAAATCAATTTCATCTCCCTCAAAGCAATCCCGATGCAATGCATTTATGCCAACGGATTTTCCAATCTTCGAAACACTGGTTGTAGTCACTTTCCGGGATGGCCTTCAGTTCCGTCTTCGCTGCGGTTTGAATCTCCTCTATCGTATAAAAACGGTGCCGCCGGAGCGGTCTTTTGAGCTTGGTGAACAGCCAGAAGTCGCACGGTGCCAGATCTGGTGAATACGGTGGTTGCGGAATGATATGGGTTGAGTTTTTGGCGAAATGATCACGAATTACGGGGGCAGTATGGGATGGTGCATTATCGTGGTGTAAAAACCAAGAATTGTCTTTCCACAATTTCGGCCTTTTTAGGCGGATAGCGTGACGCAAACGACACATAACGTTCAAATAATATTCCTTGTTGACAGTTTGACCGGTTGGAAGGAATTCATAATGCACAACACCATGATAATCGAAGAAAACAGTCAACATGACCTTGATTTTTGAGCGACTTTAGCGCGATTTTTTTTGGTCTCGGCTCTCTTTTGGCACGATATTCGCTCGATTGATCGGTTGTTTCGGCGTCGTAAGCATAGATCCAAGTCTCATCGCCAATTATAACGCATTTCATGACACCCTGGTAGTCGGAAAGCATCGTTTCACACACTTCAACGCGACGCCTTTTTTCCAAAAAATTCAATGTTTTCGGTACCAGTCGAGATTTGACGCGCTTGAGTCCCACCAATGAAATGGTATTGGCTGAGCCTTTCGATATGCCAACTTCATCAGCAAGGTCTCTAATTGTCAATCGACGGTTTTTCAACACAACATCTTTTATTTGTTGAACGTGATCTTCGTCGGTGGAGGGTGATGGTCGCCCTGGACGCTCTTCGCCTTCGACACGTTCACGGCCGGCTTAGAACTCACTATACCACTTGTAAACATTTTTTTTAGACATAGCCTCATCACCAAAGGCTTTCTACACCATCCTCAACGTATCCGCAGCAGAAAATTGATTCCGTAAACAAAATTTAATGCAAATTCTTTGCTCAACAAATTTCGACATCGCAAAAAATCAATATTTTGACATGAAATTTGACATAAATGTGACTGACAGTACTACTTCCGTCAAATTCTCCAAATCCTTCGACGAGCGCAGTTTAAATTCAAATGTCACCTTATTTTCTGGGCGCAGTAGTATGTTAAATATTAGATGAACCCTTTTCTTATATTTTGTTTACCCTCCTGACCTTTCAATGATTTTTGTACGAAATTTTTTTTTACATAGATTAGGATCACAAGAGCTTCTCGGACTAATATTGAGTGATTTCAAGTACAACGATGTTGTTGTTAGATATGTTGAAAAGTGAAATAAAATTAATAAGTATCCTTCGTAACGAATTTTAGAAAGTTTTCGCAACTGATAAGCCACGTCATCTGGCTTATCACTACCCTCGAGAGTAGTTAGTTTGAAACTAATTGTACTGCTGAATCTATACGGCGTCTACTAAACAAATTTTGTTTTAAAAGAAATTATATAAATCTGTAATTACATTTTGAAATCAGCATACTTATTCAACCTAGCCTATTGCCCAAAACAGAGTTCAACCTCCGAATTCTCATAGGTCGATAAAATAAGTAAATTAGCCGATCCTTTCTCCTTTTTGAAATAAGAAAGTCAGATGTCAAAAGGGAACGTAGGTTTAGCCGTATATTTGAAATTCTTAGTTTGTTCTTCGAAATCACCGTCGTCCCTCTCAAAGTAATTCCTTGGCCACAAAACACTTGTGCCAACGTTTTTTCTAAGTTTGCTAAGTAGCCAGAAGTCACACGGAGCTAAATCGGATGAATGAGGCTGTTGCGGCACGTTATTGGTTGAACATTTTGCGAAAAACTCACAAAAAACCAATGCAGTATTCGACAGAGCAATAACGTGGTGCAAAAACCAAGATTTATCGACCCATAATCCGACCTTTATTTACGAATAGCTTCGCGCAATTGACGCATAACACTCATTTAGTATTTTTTTTTTTTTTTTTTTGACCGGTCGGAAGGAATTAGGAGTGCACCCCACCTCGTTAATCGCAGAAAACTGTCAACATAACCTTTTATTTTTCGATCTGCTTTGAAGTGGTTCTTTCGGCTTACCTTTGCCGCGATATTCAGCCGATTGATCATCAGTTCTTAGATCCAAGACTCATCGCCAGCATTATTACGTTTCATGATATCGTGGAAGTCGGAAAGTATTGTTTAACAGGTGTTTTTCTAAAAAGTTTAGCGATTTTGGAAGTAATCGTGTTTTCACTTGTATTGGGTCAAATGATCTTTCAAAATCGTTTTCACTAATCATTCCGATATTCCAACAATGACAGTAAGATCTCTGACTGTTAGTCGCCGATTCTCAAGCACGAATTAATTTTCTTTATTGATAGTTGACAGTTGATATTGATGGCCGTTCTCGACCCTCTTTGAATAATTTGTATCAATCAAAAACAATTGTCCGAGAAAAACATAAATGGGTTGTTGCAAAAAAAAAAACAGGACTGTTAAAAGAAAAAAACAAAAAAAAATTAAAATTTTTCAAAGTTATATTTTTTTATTCAAAGTAGTTTCCTTGTGCTTCGATACAGCGTTTCGCGCTGTCAATTAGCATTTCAAATGAGTGTTTAAGGTCATTTTTCGGAATGCTCTTGAGAATATCGGTCGTCGCCTTTTGGATAGCTGAAATGTCCTGAAACCAGTATCCTTTCGTGGGCAAATGAAATTTTCCAAATAGGTAAAAATCACAGGGTGCCAGATCAGGTGAATTGGGTGAGTGATTAATGGTTAATATGGAGTTTTTTGTCCAAAAATCAGTGGCAAGCGTCGACCGATGACATGGCGTATTATCGTGCAATAGGCGCCAGGACCCTGCCTCACGGTACTGTGGTCGAGCACGCCGAATGCGTGACAAAGGACGCTTCATAACACCAAGGTAAAACACAGCATTAATCGTTTGGCCAGTTGGGACGAACTCTCGGTGTACAATACCCTCGAAATCGTAAAAACAAATCAGCGTTGTCTTTATTTTTGACTTCTGAAGACGACTTTTTTTCGGTGACTTCTGATTGTCACAGAGGTCCTCACGACCTTCTTGGAATCGCTTAAACCACTCATGCACATAACTACGGGATAGGCACTGATCACCATAAACTTTTTTCATCATTTGAAATGTTTCAGTAAACGTTTTCCCAAGTCTAAAACAAAATTTAATATTTGCTCTTTGTTCAAAATGCATTTTACGATCGATGACCAAAAGCTGCTGTCACTTTTTGATCGATAACATCGATTGTAGTTATCAAATTGTCTTAAAATTTTTACGAAATGTCAACAAGATATCAAACTTTTTATTCCATGTACCTACCAATAGGTGGCGCCACCAGAAACTGTTATATTTAAAAAGCTCTGTTTCTCTTGCGACATATCTTGTAGATCACGTAAGGCCTTTCCCAACAATTAAATCATTACTCTCTGGTTGAAAAATATATCTTTTTCGCCTTAAGCTTCACTTACCAGCCGCTTTTTGGTTAATCTCATGTCAAAATTACAAACATTCAACTTAAAAATTAAATTTACATTTTCACTTTCCAATATTTGCTTACTAATTCTCTCATTATACAAATCGTTAACAAAATGACTGACAGACAGAAAAAAGCGAAATTAAAAGATATAAATTTTTATATTTTTTGTTTATTTTTTTTATAATTTTTTGCATCGTAAATAAACAACTTTTATGTTTTTTGTCATTTTGCATTTGTTTACCAAAACTTCGACCTCCATACGTAAAAGGAAGCATAAAACGGTTTAATTCTAACAGCGCCGTTATAAATTTAATCAGTTCACCTACTTTCCGCGCTCATAAAATGTCAATTTCTGACACTTTTGTATAATTGGTTAGCGCCTGCCATCGTAAGCGATTTAACTATCGGCTGCGGCACATTTTGAAAGCGCTACAACAACAACTGAAAATCAGCAAAAAACGCAAGCACCACACGCGTCCATATTAGGCGAGATTATGTAAATAATCCAATTAAGCGTTTGCGCGCGCGCTGATTGCACGGCCGACGGTTAAGAAGAAAGCTGAAACTCACCTAATTTCGCTTTAGAAATTAGAAATAACAACAACAATAACAATTAGGTGTCTTGCTGCAAAAGACTTCCTTTGTGCGCTGCGTGAAACCGCAACGCCTCAGCAGGTGACGCCTGTCATATAACAAGTGACAATAAAATTTTCGCAAACAACGGTTTCTGTTTTTGCACTTTTGCGATAATTATTAGTCATATACACATACATACATAAATTTAAACAATGTTTACTTGTGTGTTTTTCCTATAATTTATAGCATTGCATTTTCAGCAAATTTCTGCTTTTCGTGGGTGCTTCAATAAAATGCAACGCCTTTATGCTTATATATATATGTATGGGTGTATGTATATAAGATTGTATATACCCGTATATACGAATATATATGTATGTATGTACATGAAACATATGTATGCGTATCATATGAGGGGAATCTCCTCAGCTCACTTGTCATTTACGGCCTTGTCTGGTGGCTCTTTGTCTCAGGCTGCCAATTTGAGTGGCATGAATCACACACAACTGTTTTATATGACAAACGCATTCGTTTCTTGGCAGTCAGACGATTGTTATGTCTTTACAGTTTTTGTCTTTGTTATTGTTATTGTTGTCAATCGCACGCACTATGTACTCGTATGCATGCGCGTCAAGCCAGCTTCGCTTCGCTGTCAGTTGTTACAAGCCACTTGAGCTTTCATCGCATTGGCTATGAGTAACATTGATCTTGAATTGAATGCTCACACCCATACACTCATGCATATGCAACTGCATGTAAATGTCATCATTGAGTTTGTTCACATGTGTGCGTGTGAATGATGTCTGCATGCGAATGCACTTTGATACGATTTGCATAATAAAAGCAATTACTTGGAAAGTACTTTGGCTGACATTTACGATGAATCTTCGCTGTAAGCTTATCACTTGCTTTGTGTATGCTTCCGCCTGCTTTCGAAGTATTACAAAAGCTTGGTGTTGTTCTCAGTGACACGTACAAATGTTTATGCGCCATTAAAAATATACTTATTTAATTACCTAATAGGATTATTAGTCAACTTCTTCTTCTTTATTGGTGTAGACAGGCCGAGCTTACAATAGCGCTGGAGTCTTTTCATTCATTCGGACGACATGACCTAGCCAGCACAGCCGCTGTCTCCGGATTCGCTGAACTATGCCAATGTCGTCGCATATCTTTTACAGGTTATCTGTTCATCGACTGCGGTATTTGTCGTTGCGAATGCGCAAAGGTCCCTCAATTTTCCGTGGAAGCTTTCTCTCTAAACTATTAACATCGGCTCATCAGATGTTGTCATCGTCCGTAATAACAGATCAGAAATGATGAGTGACTTATAGAATTTGGCCTTGTTCGTCGAGAGAGGACTTTACTTCTTAATTAACTACTTAGTCCGAAGTAGCACCTGTTGGTAAAAGTTATTCTGCGTTGGATTTTCAGGCTGACGTTGTTGTTGGTGTTAATACTGGTTCCAAAATAGACCAAATTCTGTGCGGCTTCGAAGTTCTGACTGTCAACAGTGGCGTGGGAGCCTAGTCGCGAATGAGACAACTGTTTGTTTGATGGCCGAAAATATTTCGTCTTGGCCTCACTTACTACCAGAGCCATTTGCTTCGCTTTCTTGTTCAACCTGGAGAAAGCAGAACTAACGCCGCGGTTGTTATGGCCGATGATATCAATATCATCGGCATACGCCAGCAGTTGTACACTCTTATAGAAGATGGTACCTTCTCTGTTGAGTTCTGCAGCTCGAACTATTTTCTCCAGAAGCAGGTTGAAAAAGTAGCACGATAGGGAATCGCCTTGTCTGAAACCTCGTTTGGTACCGAACAGCTCGGAGAGGTCCTTCCCGATTTTGACGGAGCTTTTCGTGTTGCTCAACGTCAGCTTACACACCCGTATTAGTTTTGCGGGGATACCAAATTCAGACATCGCGGCATAAAGGCAGCTCCTTTTCGTGCTGTCGAAAGCTGCTTTGAAATCGACGAATAGGTGGTGAGTGTCGATTCTCGATTCACAGGTCTTTTTCAAGATTTGGCGGATGGTGAATATCTGGTTCGTTATTGATTTGCCAGGTCTAGAGCCAAACTTATAAGGTACAATCAGCTTGTTGACGGTGGGCTTATCCCACGGTATTTGGCGCAGATTGTGGGATCTCCCTTTTTATGGAAAATCAATTAATATATCAGAATAAAACTTTGCACGAATAGTGCTTTTGTGGTGCGCCACCTTATGGTCAAAAATTGCCCAAATCGAACCAGAACTGTTAAGCAACACTGGGTTGACTTTTTACCAAAAATTTAAATTCACAGAGAATTCTTTCCTGTAAGTAGTGTGTCTGTGTATTACAAATGGGTTGAAATGGTCAATAATTCCCCTAGCCTCCATAAATCTTAAATAGAAATTTTCGAACTTTCGGGTCACTTCATACCGCATATATCGGCCAATATCATGGGCGTACGCCAGCAGCGTTGGAAGATTGTACCTGGTTGATAAGCCCTGTAGATAGAATTATTTTCTCCAAGAGTAGATTGAAGAAGTCGCACGAAAGGGGGTCGCCTTGTTTGAAATCTCGTTTGTTATCGAACGACTCGGAGAGGTACGCCCTGATCCTGACACAGACGAGTTTAACTGGAATATCGGTGGCCATCACCTTTTGGGCTCATTCATCGTATGTGAGATGACCTTGATGCTCGTTCGTTCTTGTAATAGTTGCATTTTGTAAGCTCGCAAACCAGGACTCTTTCTTAAAATCTTCTATATTAGATGGATACAGTGCAATTTGTTAGGCGCTTTGGCGGATGGACTAATTAGGGTCTTCTTCGTTACTTTGAGTCGAAGACGCTCAGCATTTGTGAGGATCCTTCGCACTGTACGGCGTTTCTCAGTGTGCGCATTCGGTGAGGAGATAATCTTTTGATAGGCCGTCAAGATCGTGTGATTTCACATCGTTCGACTTTTTCCTGTGTGAATATGTAAAGTCTAAAGTCTCTGCAGACAATGCCGCTTCGATTCAGGCCTTGGAGCGAAACAGCACAGAGCCATCGGAAATTATATTTAGCGTATGGACCACCTGAGATGTAGCCGCGGCCAACATTTGAAAAAGATAGGTTTCTAAAAATAATTGTCAAAGAACGTTCTTTCGAATGATAATAAATATTCCCCATTAAATTTGAAGTTTCTATTTGTTTTTGTTTTTTTTTTTCAGAAGGGAACTTCGATATGGATCACCCTTTAGTGCCTATCTCATCGCCTCTCCATATTTCTTCATAAAAAAAAAACATAAAATGCTTGCTTCATTTAAATTCCAACTATCGTTTTTATTGATAACATTTTTAATTTCAATTTACAATAATCATTTTGATGATTCATATTCATATTTATATGTATGTATGTATGCATTTATTTGTATGATATTTATCGTTTGTTGCTTTGCTGCGCTCTTTTAAGTGGCTAATATATTATATGATTTTACATATGTATTTGTATTTGTTTTTGCAATTGCATGTAATTATTTATGCATCGGTATGTCGTATGTATGTTTATTATTTATATATGTATAGTATATGTATTTATTTATATATATATAATTATATGTATATGTTATATATACTATGCATTGTTCTAAGTTTTTGCATGCGTGTGCGGGCATTATATGTATATATGTATGTATGTACGTGTGTATGCATAACACTTATGATATTTAGTGATTATTTGATATTACAGTTATGACATTATCTGATTTTCCTGTATTTGCTCGCTGCTTATATCTCAACGTTTTGATTAACACGCTTTCACTGACTGCTTAGTGATTGGTTAGCATTGCAAACTCTGCAAGTTTAACTTTCCACAATTATATTTTCAATGATTTTTCTCTGATTTCTTAAATGTACATATACATTCTTTAAAATTATATATACAAAAAATATTTAAACGCTTCATATGAGTTATATGCGTGTGCTTGATTATAATGTCTGTAGATAATAACGACTGCTTGTGACTGATTATTATTATGAACTAAACTGTGAAAGTTATTAAACAAAAATTTAAATTTAATTGACTTAAAAGTAAAATTTAAAAATATTTTATGATTAATTAAACTAAGATGAATTGATTTTATAATTAATTGAGTTGTTAAAGTTAATGTAATTTTATCTTAAAAACCGAATTTTAATTTTATAATTTTTCAAATTTAATTATTTTTTTTCATTTTAGCGCTAATTTTTGATTAGAGACAATTTAAAATTAAATTAAAATTTTATTTTTAAATTTTATTACAGAACTTATTTAATTATTAATTTATTAAAAAAATTACAATTTATAATTTTTTTATTTATTAATTTAAATATAAATTTTAATTATTTTTAGTACAAATAAAAAATAACCACAAAATAGCTTAAAACTTGTTAAAAATAATTTTAATATACATAAATGTATATAATTTTTTTTAATTTCCATTTTTTTTTTTAATTAAATTTCAGTGAATTTGTTTTTAATTATTTAACATATAATCTTAAAAAAATTACAATTTTAAATATTTTTAATTTAAATTATAATTATTTTTAATACAAAAAAATTAGCAATAAAAATTAAATTTTTACTTCAAATTAACTTTGAATATTGATTATTAATTTATTTATAATTATTTTTTTTTTAATTTTTAATTTTTTGTTTTGATATTTTTTGCTGTAATTTTTATTCGCCATTATTTTTTTGAATATCAATTTTAATTAAGAGTTATGATGGAGCTTATTTTTTCCATAAAATTATTATTTGACGCTATAACATTAAAAGCTTTTAAAACAAAAAGCAGGTAATTTATATAATTGGTTGCCTAATTTATGTTATAATTTATATGCAGCACCGTTAAATTGTTCTTCTATTTAAAATTTTCTAATTTGAAGAAAGTTATGTTTGCATGTACATATCTAATATATTAACTATGGACTTAAAACTGTTTAACTTCGAGCAATTGAAAACATTTTTAGAATAAAAATGAATCAAAAAAATTTAATAAAATAAAAATATAAAAAAATATATTTAAAAAAGTAAAACAAAAAAATATATTATTAAAAGAAAAAATATAAAAATTATATATGTACATACATATGTATATGTATATAAAAAAATATTTTTTTTATTTAATTCTTTTTTTATTTTTCCCTTATAGCTGATTTTTAAAACTTTTATATATGTGACCTGGTCTACGAAAAGGGGGCTTAGGTGTCAAAAAATCAATTTTTTTTATTTTTTTTATTTCAATTTTTTTTTTATTTTTTTATTTTATTTTATTTTTTTTTGACAGGGGGCTTCCCTTTTCGTAGACCATGTCACATATATGTATTTTGAACTCTACAAAGAATTAATATAATATTAAAAACATAATATTAATAATAAAATTTAATTAATTATAATTTAATAAAAATGAAAAATTATAATGAAATAATTGGCAATTAGCAATTGACATTTGTACATGTAAACATATTGTATAATGTATTGTAATTTATCTAAATGCATATTAATGTGTAGGTTTGTATTTACACATAAAAATATTCATATATGCATAAATAATAAAAAACACCTTAAAACGTTTATTTAAAAAAATTTTGTTTTTAATTCTTTAACCCTTTTTGTTACAAAAACAAACTAATTTACTTATATAATATATATATATATGTATATATATATATATGATAAAATCGTTAACAAGTTAATATTCAAAATCGTTGTTCCGAACAAAATTTCTACTATATGCCATATAGATATTTATAAGTTTATTATATATAGAAGAAATAATAATTAATATCTAATATTTGTATATATGTATGTATATTACAGCTTTATATGTGTGCGACATATGTACATGAGGGTCGTTTTAGTAGAGCATTTTTAGGCATAGGCAAGGCGCACTACAGATACTGACTCAAGTCAAGTTGTCGCTCCTGACTTTGCTTGCTACTAACGCTGTCACATTTGACAAAATAAATGATAAAATAGTGACAAGCAGTGATTTCGACTTTCACAACTTTGAAGTAAGTGAAGCTGATAAGAATTTTCATAAGCTTTTAGCACTGATAACTATCAAAGCCGAAAACTCAAAGCAAGGCAGATTTTTCCGGCTCTTCAAAAAGATTTGGTACAGCAAAACCAATAATTAATTTAACATTAAAATAGAAATTAAATTTGTGAAATTTGAAAATATTTAAAATTTGAAAAATATCAATAAATGTTTATCAAGAAGTTGCGTTGCAATAAGTCAAGCTTAAATAGAGAAAATAAATAAAAAAAAAGGCATGCGAATATATGTTTTTATTAAATGAAAATATTTTGTTTTAAATGAATGAAAGTATTTTTAAATTTGCTGCTAATTACAATTTAAAAAATATTATTTTTTGTTCTAAAATTTTTATTTAATTTTAAGTTTTTTTTTCAAAATGTTTAAAAGAAAACATACCCAAAATAATTTAAATTATTCGTAATATCCATTATTTATTAATTTTCTTAGTATACAAAAATATTTTTTTAAGAATTTTTTTTTAATTTGATGACAATTATAATTTTAAAAAATATTATTTTTTTGCTCTAAATTATTATTTTTTGTACAAATTTCAAAGCTTATTTCAAAAAAAATTACTCAAAATAATTTAAATTATTCATAATATCCATTATTTATTTATGTCCTTTATTTGATTTTTTTTTTAATTTTTTTAGCATTTCTTTAATGTTATTTTTGTGCTCTTAATTATTATTTTTTTTTTTCAAAATAAAATTTAATTTATTATATAATTTTCAAAATTTCAAAATTTCTTTTACCCAAAAATACCTCAAAATAATCTAAATTACCATATTCATAATAACCGTTATTGATTAATTTTCTTTATTTAAAAATAATTTTTTCTCTTCGCCTGTCTTGTACCATTTACGCTTTTCGATATTTTCGTTTTAGCTATTCGCTGATTTTTTGTTTTTTTACTATAATATTTTATTGTAATTGCATTGGCATTATTTAAATCTCAAAAGTTCTATATTCTGCTTTACATGCCATTTGTTTTTACCTTTGAGCTTCCTATTTCTTTTGTATTTTTTTATCTTTATGCTAATTGACCCAAAATTGTCGATATTTCCTTGTATTTATGTGCTTGCTGCTAATTGCAGTTATGTAACTTAAATATATATTTATTTTTATTTATAAATCTCTGACTTAAAAATTTTAGAAATTTTTTAAAAATAATCAATTTTTGTTTAACTCAAGGCCTGTTTTGTATATACGCAGTAAGGGTAGTACATATTTTTCGAAAATTGCATTGTAAAGTCACAAAGAAAATTGCATTGTAAAGTCACAAAGAAAATTGCTCAGAAATAACTGTTTTTCGAAACTTTCTTACGAAGAAATTGAGTTTGAAGAAATCTGTAATGAAAACAGCATTAAAAATATTTTAATTTGAAAGGAGTTTCAAAAAGTTGCATAACTAGAACGGTTTGCGTCTGAGCTACTGTCTATTTTTTATTATAATTTTTTGCGTAATTAGCTTGAACGAGGAAAAGACGTTTTGTAAGTGTTTGTTTCATCAAAATAGTTAGACATCTTCTTTTAACACTCTCTATAATATTCATTGCCTTTTCGTCTTTTTTGTGGAGAGGAAAGTCACAAAATGTTACGACTTCTAAATTATTGTTTTTCGCTTCAGCTCTGTTGGACCCTCCGCTATCAGAAACGCGTTAGTTAGTTGTTGCAGTTGTGAATTTTAAATTTATGCAGCAACAACGCCAACTATATATAACAATATGTTCAAATTATTTAAGGCTTATTTTTTTTGTTGCCTACCTGCAGGCGCAAATGGTTGACAAAATGGATATTGAATTATAAATGCATTTGCGTTTGCTCTTAATTGCACACAGTTTCATATAATTACAAGTATATTCAGCAGTTGCTTGTAAATTAAAATTTTATTAATTCTTATAGTTATTTTTGTAATTATTTAATTTAATTATTTTTTGTAATGTATGTGTGTATATATATATATAGTTAATATTATTTTCAATAATTAAATTTAGTTTTTGTGAATTTTTTTCTGCTTTTCAACAAGGACTTCAACAATATTGTTGGCGCAACACTGCAACGCTGCCGGTATAACAGTATAACACTTGCATGCAGTACAACAAATACATTATATACATGCATATAGTAATTTACATACAAATTTTATTTATTTTATTTTTTTAATTTTTTTTCTCAATTTTTTTTTTTTAATTTCACTTGCTGTTTTCAAATTCCAAATTCAATTTGTATGTGTGTGTGTCTTTCGAATTTCTACTACAGTCATGTTTTCATATTTATATACATACATGTACATATATAGCATAAATTCAGCTAATTTTATTATATTTTTATATTTTTCATTTCAATTTTGATATGTGGCCTAATTCGTTTGTAATTCCTGTGCTAATTCCATTTTTTAATTGAACAAATCGCAACAACTTTCGCTTCAAAGGCAAAATATAAAACAAAATATTTTTTTTTTCAAAAGAAAAAAAAAACAACAAATTTATGCACTATTAGTGTTTTCTTTCAAATATGCATTCCACACCGCTTTTGCTCAAGCCCCGCTCTATCTGCGCGCTGCTCCTCAAAATGTGCGTAAATTTACAGTTACATGCCTATGTATACATATATGTATGTATGTAGTGTACAGTTACATGCATATGCTCATATGCAGTTAGTCAGTTAATGGCGCTTGCTTTGTTTTTGTATTTTCAAACTCTCTCTCTGTAATATTTATGTTAATTGTGATATTTTTAGTTAATTGTTCTTAAAGTCTTTTAAATTTGCTTTACAATTCAGTCGTTTAAGTTTTGCAGCTAAGCAAAAAAAAAAAATTATTTAGTTTATTTGAAATAGTTTTCAAAGGTTTGCGGCTCTTTTACACATTTAGTACTTAAAGTTGTTAATTCTTTAATCGCTTTTAACACACAACAAACGGGCAACAACAACTTTAAAGAATTTAATCTCATATACATACAATATTTTTTGTTGTTGTTTTTGTATACATTCTTAGCTCAAATAACGCGCTTAATTACCTAGCAATATTGACTTAGTCACTTTTCGGGCGCAACACCTGCCGCTTCGTAAACTTTTAACATTTTCAACTTTTTGTTGTCACATAAAATTGTTTTTGTATTTTTTCATATAATTTTAAGTTATTTGTTTTTAAGATAAATGCAACGGTTTTGTATTTGAGTGTTTGTAGCTTATTGTTTTTTCGACATTAATTGTAATAATTTTAGCGTTTGTTGCTTTTGTTGTAGTTTAGTGTACATCATATTGTTTTTTGGTGCTTTCATTTATTGACTATTTGAATTTTGTGTTTTCAATATTTTTTTTATTTAATAAAATAGTATTCAGTTTGTATTTTTTTATGTGTGTGTGTATGCGTGCAGTGCTCTTCTCTACTCCGCTGCTCTCCACAGGCGCTGATGCTGCCACTGTTGTTCTATTATCATTCAAGTGTTTTTAGTTTTGTTTAGTGCTTTATGTTATTGTTGTTGTTATTTTTTGTTTGTGCTTCGGAAATTCAACTAAAGTAATTGTCGCGTTGTTGATAGATCGGCAGTGGTTCGTTTGGTGATTCGGAACTTCGCTCCTCACGACCAGTTGGTGATGCGTCGTCATTTGTCGTCGTTGCCTTCGTCATTGTGCACCTTGGCCATGGCTTTTTCTGTTAACAAATGAAAATCAGGGAAAAAAGAAATTAATTAGTTTATTTTCTTTGGTAAATTTGGCAGGAGGTTCTTGATAATGCTAGGAAGAAAAGCCTGCTTTTCCATACTTACGAGTAAATACAAAGTTGTCATTGGTGTTAAATATTTTTTTTACTGACTTTGACACTCAAGCATTAGTTTGTATTTATAAAAATATTATTACTTTATTATAAAAGTTTTTTTTACTTTTTTGCCATAAATAATTTATTTAAAAAATATGTTTAAATTAAAATTCAGTTTTCCCTCTACTATATAGGGTTTTAAGAAACATTTTACTTTTCCTTTATCGTAGAACTATTCGATTCTTCTATCCAAAAAAATTTTTAAAATCTAAAAAGCTATTTACTAAAAGAACTCAGCGTCTGCAGTTAATTCTTTTCTAACTAAAAAATCTAAAATTTATCGTAATTTTTTTTTTTTACTA